>CM077179.1:27114922-27844922 GCA_039654105.1 Coreius guichenoti | reverse complement strand
GGTGCCAGATACCACAGCACACCTTCAGGGGTCTAGTGGAGTCCATGCCTCGACAGGTCAGGGCTGTTTTGGCAGCAAAAGGGGGACCAACACAATATTAGGAAGGTGGTCATAATGTTATGCCTGTGTATCGGTGTATATATGCATGTGTGTGGGTGTGGTTCAGGTATTCTCTTCGTTGAATCATATTGTCTTTTCAAACATAATTTTCTGGTCCCCATGAGAAAAACAGCTTATGAATTATACTTTATGTTTTTTTTTGAAAATGCACAAATCCAAGTTTTCTGTGAGGGTTATGTTTAGGGGTAGGGTTAGGAGATAGACTATACAGTTTGTACAATATAAAATTCATTATGTCTATGGAAAGTCCCCATAGAACATGGGGACCCTGTGTGTCTGTGTCTGTGTCTGTGTCCTGGTATTCTCTATTGTGACATGGTAATACCAGTATAGTAATACCAGTAAATTTTGAACTTGTGGGGACAAGAGGGGGTTTGGGAAGTGAATGTTGTTTCATGAGTTTAAGAGAGAAAACAAAATGAGTGACTTGCAGCAAGATGCCATGTGCTGGTAGAACCCTACACTCTTAAAAATAAGGGTTCCCTATTGGCATCAAAGGTTCCATGAAGAACCTTTAACATTCATGGAAACTTTCCATTGAACAAAAGGTTCTTTATAATGAAAGACGGTGATTCAGATTATTACAATGTTCTTCACACTAACAAAAAAATGGTTCTTTTATTTAAAACTTTTCACTAAAAGGTTCTTTAATTGCATCACTGCAAAAAAAGAAAACTTTTTGGAAGCGTTATTTTTTAGAGTGTATGTCTATAAAATAACTCTAAATGTAGATTCATTTGATCTGAGATCATAAATGGGACACATCATAACAGATGTGACTTGCAGTGATACTAAAGGTTATCGCAACTGACCAGCTAAACTTGTTAAAGAACGGTTTTGAGCAAAAAATGTCAGAATTGCGTGCAAAGGTTTCAATAATGGAAGCAAATGACTGTTCACAATCGATTCAGTTGGTGTTAGAGAATCACATGAATTTCCTTTTCTGACAAAACAACCAAAGGCCAAAACCTGGACTGAAGATAAAGTAGGCCATGTTATTAGCATCTGTACAGGCAGTGTATGCGTATACACCATTGTATATCGCTGTACTGCTTGTTCACAGGAGCCAATAGATTTTTCCACTTTTGAGCATGTGTTAACACCCGTGCTTCTTGTGTTTATTTTCAGCCGTGTCATTTTTCACAGGTCGCTCCCTGACAACTGTTTTTTTTCTCCAACACCTCCTAAGACATACATTGTGCTGAGAAGTAAGAGCATGAGAGGAGCTCTGTAGACCTTAAATTAGTTGCCAGGTAATATTTACAGAACAAGTCTTATAGAGTTGCTATTTTGATCTAACAATCAGAACGCAGCAGCTTGAACATATTTTCTCCTGAATACTGTGAGGGAAGACGTAGGATGTAATTAAATGCTAAATATGGCATCGCTAAGCTGTGACCAACAGCCTAAAATACCAATTTACAATATCACAATAATCTTCAATGTGAAATATGTAATTTCTGCACGAATTGTCACCAAACTGAATTACAAAAAAAGATTCTTCTCCACCCCACTTGTCTTCCATTATTCAGACAAACAGCCCAAAACTCATGCCATAGACTGAAATAGTGCCTGCCCACTTTTTTCAGCGGCCTTGATTCCGGAAGCATTTTTCCCCATTTATTTTTCCCATGGTCTTCATTAAAGAGTTATAAACCATGAAGCAAACCAACCAGCTATAAGGTGACTCGAGTTTACAAACTTTCAATGACTTGAAGTATTTAAAAATCAGACAAAAGGTACAAGACTGCTTAAATGAGGGAAATATTTACAATTTAATGAAGCGCTGGGAATGAAATAATCAAAATGATGGCTAAATATAAAAATATTGATTTAAATCTGTTGATTATGTAACCACATATTATGCATTTATTACAAAATATGCCATATATATATATATATATATATATATATATATATACACACACACTTACATTTAATCATTTAGCAGACGCTTTTATCCAAATTGACTTACAAATGAAGAGAGCAATAGAAGCAATTCAGCCAACAATATGCAAAGAAACAATAAGCACAGTAAGTCTGTGCAAATGTTTAAGTGTTTGGGAGCATAAAGACCCTTTTGTGTTTGTGTTATTTATCATTTCATGGGAATATGACTAGGGTAGTTTTCATATCAGACACGGTAACTGACATTTTGCACGTATTTGTATTTTTACCTGGCAAACCAACTCGTAGCCTACACTCAGGCTCTGGATTTTTTATATCTCTGGGTGAGATTTTTGATGGGTCATGCAACTCTGCACTTTAAAACCTAACAGTGAAATTCACTAGATGAAATAAGTTCATTTTACATAATTTTTTTCAAAAGGAATTGTTCACCCAAAAATGAAAATTAGCCCATGATTTACTCACCCTTAAGCCATCCTAGGTGTATATGACATTCTTCTTTCAGACGAATACAAGCTGAGTTATATTAAAAAATATCCTGGCTCTTCCAAGCTTTATAATGGTGTGACACGGACTCAGGTGGATTAGGATCCATTTGCAGTTTATTAAGATGACTCAAACTCACAGTATAAACAGGCGTGGATCGGTGAACCAGGGCGAACAGCAATATCAGAGGCAGAGCAGAAAACTTGGTCATAACAGGCAAAGGTCGGGGCAGGCAGCAAACAGTCAAATGTACAAAGTCCACGCAAACACAGATCAAAGGGCAGGCACCACAGAATCAGAAACGGTAGTCCAAGGCAGAATCAAAACACAGGCAGATCCATAACAGGGGATAAACACTCAGAAACGTAGCCGTGGCAAACAAGACTTTGCAATGAGTGTGTGGGTGTTCAGGGTATAAATAGGCAGAGTGATGATGATCAGGTGTGCAGTAATCAGTCCCAGAGTGAAGGTGCATGGGAAACGGAGTCCGAATGAAAGTTAGTACTCTGGTGAGTAAGACCTCTGGTGGCTGACGGTGGGATCTTCACCGGCGTTTGTGACAAATGGCAGTGAATGGCAGCCCAAAATTTGAAGCCCAAAAAAGTGCATCCATCCATTATAAAAGTAATCTACACGTCTCCGGGGGGTTAATAAAGGCCTTCTGAAGTGAATCGATGAGTTTGTGCGTCGTCGTCGCACCAGTTACGTTTTTTTTACGCTACGTCCGACGTCGTCGTTGCGCCAGTTACGCTTTTTCCGTAAGTTGAATACGGAAGGCGGTCCGCCGGAAGCTAAATATTGATTGCCTAGACTTTCAGTGGATGAACAAAATGTTTTTTAAATGTTATTAAAAATATCTCATAAGTGATGACAGAGTTTTCATTTTGGGGTGAACTATCCCTTTAAACACCACATTTCTTTAGTTTGTGTAATAAATAACTTTAGGATGCCAAATTAAATTATGAACATTAACAAATTCAATTCAAGGTCTAGAACATTAAGCTGATACACCCCTGAAAATACATTTGTTCCCAATTAAACCTTGCTGACAAACAACTCTGGAAGACATGTTGTGAAAATTAAAGTACTACAGGGTTTTAAATAAGCACACACCCTATTGAATAAACAATACTCCGTTCCTTCACACCGTTATTTTCATTTATGAAAATTTAAATATGATGTCTGCCCTGACAAGGGTTATTTTTATATGCGCTGACATAACTTTTTTTCAATGCATATAGAAAAAGGAGCTTGACCAGGTGCAGAAGGTAACAGTCACCATCATTGCTGTTGAGGAGAAAGAGGGAACGTTACCTGTCAACCCACTGGATGCTTTGATTTGTCTTTAAAGATGAGGAGGTGATGTCTGCCAAGTCTTCAGTCAGTGCAATCCACTTAGAGTACACTAAGTTCATACAGTGCTTTTGAATCTTGACGAAAAATGAACCTTTTTACATAAAAATTATCTACTGAGTTTCTTTTGGTTACAATTATTTTATGTTTTTGTTATTTTAATTTTATAATTTTTATTTTTTTTAAACATTTCCTTGATTGTGCAGTTTTATTTGGTGAAAAAGTCTACGATTGTTTTAATGTTATATTTTTGACTATACAGCATACTGATTTTGTTTTATGTTTGAACATTTTGTGAAGTAAATGTTATATTTCAGTAAATACTTAAGAATACCCTCCTGTTCTGTCATTATTTTGTACCAATGTTAGGTTGTGCTTAGTCTTATGTAACTTTATTAATTTGAGTTTGATGAACTTAAACCATTTACCGCAATTGGTTTCCTAAAACCATTTAAGTAACTATATAGTTGTTAAGACTTAGTTAGATTTGTTACCTGAATTCAAACTGAATGAATAAAATAAACTTAAAATCTTTAAGTTCAGTTTACTCTAAATATTGACTAAAACAACACTAAAATATAAGTTAATTTAACTCAATGTATATGAGTTTACAGTTCTCATACTTAATGGTTTTAAAACTTAAATGGTTTACCGCAATCAGTTTCCTCAGATGGTTTGAGTTACCGTAGCTTATCGGGTTTTACAGTTCCATTCCATTTAAAATAATCTTTCTCCATCATGTTTTTAACACTCTGATATGATGTCATAATCGGTTCTATAATCGGTTGTTAATAATCTGTTTAATAATTGCTAAAGCCAACGCGGCTGCCGCTACCGCTCACAAAAAGATAACATATTTTTATCTTTGCCGGCAGCTGTCGCAAGGAGCCGTGTGTAGCGACTTGGCTACGTATGTTAATAAATTAAATTAGCTCAGTAGGGAATTATAGGTATTGATATGTAATTATTTATAATTAATCGTGTTATGATTAAATTATAAATCTCCAAATCACCCAAAAGGGAAATACCTAACCTAGGTATTTATGCAATATACAGTGGGGAGAACAAGTATTTGATACACTGCCGATTTTGCAGGTTTGCCCACTTACAAAGCATGTAGAAGTCTGTAATTTTTATCATAGGTACACTTCAACTGTGAGTGACGGAATCTAAAACAAAAATCCAGAAAATCACATTGTATGATTTTCAAGTAATTAATTTGCATTTTATTGCATGACATAAGTATTTGATACATCAGAAAAGCAGAACTTAATATTTGGTACAGAAACCTTTGTTTGCAATTACAGAGATCATACGTTTCCTGTAGTTCTTGACCAGGTTTGCACACACTGCAGCAGGGATTTTGGCCCACTCCTCCATACAGACCTTCTCCAGATCCTTCAGGTTTCAGGGCTGTCGCTGGGCAATATGGACTTTCAGCTCCCTCCAAAGATTTTCTATTGGGTTCAGGTCTGGAGACTGGCTAGGCCACTCCAGGACCTTGAGATGCTTCTTACGGAGCCACTCCTTAGTTGCCCTGGCTGTGTGTTTCGGGTCGTTGTCATGCTGGAAGACCCAGCCACGACCCATCTTCAATGCTCTTACTGAGGGAAGGAGGTTGTTGGCCAAGATCTCGCGATACATGGCCCCATCCATCCTCCCCTCAATACGGTGCAGTCGTCCCGTCCTTGCAGAAAAGCATCCCCAAAGAATGATGTTTCCACCTCCATGCTTCGCGGTTGGGATGGTGTTCTTGGGGTTGTACTCATCCTTCTTCTTCATCCAAACACGGCGAGTGGAGTTTAGACCAAAAAGCTCTATTTTTGTTTCATCAGACCACATGACCTTCTCCCATTCCTCCTCTGGATCATCCAGATGGTCATTGGCAAACTTCAGACGGGCCTGGACATGCGCTGGCTTGAGCAGGGGGACCTTGCGTGCGCAGCAGGATTTGAATCCATGACGACGTAGTGTGTTACTAATGGTTTTCTTTGAGACTGTGGTCCCAGCTCTCTTCAGGTCATTGACCAGGTCCTGACGTGTAGTTCTGGGCTGATCCCTCACCTTCCTCATGATCATTGATGCACCACGAGGTGAGATCTTGCATGGAGCCCCAGACCGAGGGAGATTGACCGTCATCTTGAACTTCTTCCATTTTCTAATAATTGCGCCAACAGTTGTTGCCTTCTCACCAAGCTGCTTGCCTATTGTCCTGTAGCCCATCCCAGCCTTGTGCAGGTCTACAATTTTATCCCTGATGTCCTTACACAGCTGTCTGGTCTTGGCCATTGTGGAGAGGTTGGAGTCTGTTTGATTGAGTGTGTGGACAGGTGTCTTTTATACAGGTAACGAGTTCAAACAGATGCAGTTAATACAGGTAATGAGTGGAGAACAGGAGGGCTTCTTAAAGAAAAACTAACAGGTCTGTGAGAGCCGGAATTCTTACTGGTTGGTAGGTGATCAAATACTTATGCCATGCAATAAAATGCAAATTAATTATTTAAAAATCATACAATGTGATTTTCTGGATTTTTTTTTTAGATTCCGTCTCTCACAGTTGAAGTGTACCTATGATAAAAATTACAGACCTCTACATGCTTTGTAAGTAGGAAAACCTGCAAAATCGGCAGTGTATCAAATACTTGTTCTCCCCACTGTATATATATATGGTTAACAACAATGGATTGCATTTAACTACGAATATATATATATTAAATCAGTACAGAATAACCTTTAAAGAATTAATTCAAAATTCAACTGATCTGTTCATTTAACGAACCGACAGTAGTACAATCTTTATCTGCTCTTTCACAAAGTTTTATTCTTTCTATCAAATCAGGAAGATTATCCTTCTGCCGCGAAAAATAACAATTTCACAACCAAGTAACCACAGAGAGCCAGCAAAGAATAATATTACCTTAAACAGGGGCACCAATCTTAACGCATCTAAAGCTCAATAGAATTTATACTTGCATGGATTTCTTTGTGCTGAGTATAAGAGGATGCGTGCGAGGCTTCTCAGAGCATTCTTTGAGCTGGAGCTTCTCTCTCTTCCGGAGATCGGGTCTCCGATCCGCGGGAAGTTTGAAGGTAGCTTGAGAGCGAGTGTTGCCGAAAAAAAGGGAGGAAAAGAAGATCGTCTCGTCGGGGTTTTGGAAGTTGACTGAGCGCTGAGATGGTGTGCGCTGAGATGGAGCGCGTTGCCTGTCCGCCTGGCGGCCTGTGGCCAGGGACTGAGTCGCGAAGCGCGCGGAACTTCAAAGGAACCAACCAACATGACTGAGCCGCCAAGCCAGGGCCGAAGCTGCCTGGCAAAGGGGACGAGCCGAGTTGAGATGACGGGAGGAAGGTGCAAAGGAAGAAGCGAAGAGAAGAGACTAAAGAAACGTGTCCTTTGTCTTTTAAGACAACTAGTCCACACCTCTCCTTGGTTAACTTGACCAATCCAGAGGGTGAATTTTGAGCGGGAAAGATTCATAATCACATACTGTGCACCGTTGTTTACCAAAAAGAGCAAGGAACATTTAGATACCAAACAAGCTTTGGCTTGAAGGTATAAAAGCAGAAATACATCCTTTACACATTAATACAAGCATGTAAAATGACCTTAACATTACACACATCATGACTTCGTAGAGTATAACATAGGGAACATGCGTACACATAGGAATATTTCATATACATTCTGAAATAGTTTAATTATTATATAAATAATACTGTGTATTGGAATGAGTCTCAGTGTCCAAGTCACTCTCTGTCTGCGTGGGGAGGGGTAGGATTAGAGACATGGGATGAGATAGTGATCGCTTTGAAGTCGCCAGGGCTCTTCGAGGTGTTGTCTGCTTTGCATCGGCCAAGCCATAAAGGTGTCAACAAGGGCCATTCACTGTAGACTTCGTGGCACCAGGACATTAATTTATATGCGGCTAAAAGCTTTCTGACACTTAGAGCAGAATCGACTCATCCTGATCCAAAACAGAGACTTCAGACGGTACACGTGCTTGTGGAAGTGGCAGGATTTTGCGCACTGCTTCCGCACCGGCGCCAATTTAATTCAATTTAATTTCCTACCGTATCAGAGAGAAATGTAGTAGCACGTTGATCAGCCATTCGTGGGTCTTTCATGCAGAGACTCCCCTCATGTGTTTGCAATTTAAATGTAATGATGCATTTAAAAGTTAATGGCCAATCATTACAAAAGTTCACAATGCTGTTGCAGATGAAATATAATGTGGATAATATTAAATAAATATATTTTTGTCAAGTTAGATACTGATGATTATTCACTCAAACCCCTTTATCTAAACATCTATACTTAACCGTCGGACTCGCACATCCGTCATGTTTGTAGTTTTTTAACACTTTTTTTCCGTGTTTGAAGTTCGAATCGAATCCTCGTCCAACTCTCAATGGGTTGTGGGCAACATTAGCCATTAGAGTGTGCACTTTAAATTCTAACCGGAAATAGTAGAGCATCTGGGTATCTTTGGAATAGCTACTCATTTCAACATACTATGATTTGGGACGTACTAATTCTATTTTTGAATACTATTTAGGATGAATAGTATGCGAACTGGGACTCACCGTATTACATAATTCGAGGTGCTTCATGGCAGTGGGTGGGAACTAAAGAGTTCTTTTGGCGAAACTTGCTTGTTTGGATTCTCTGATTGGTGGAGTTTTTTTTTGTTTTTTTTTTATGTAACCCCCATAAGGTGCATTTGCAGAATCTAGATTTTTACCAGGAATTCCCCTGTTAAACATGATCATTTAAAAAATCAGTTGAAATAATGCAAGCTGGTGGCTTCAACAAAAGCATGGCATTGACTGACAGTTTTGTAGCTGACAGTAGGTCTGTCTTTAGGTTTGAAAATAAATAAATATATGAATAGTATTGATAAAAATCAATTGCAGATTTGTACTTCCGGAACCAGCCTGTTGCACTCTATATGCACTGCACTGTCAATTACTGTGCTGGGATGTTGAAACAAACTAAGCAAGGTTTCATCACTCCACAGATCCACAGTGTTTGCTCTTGAGGGAATAAACCTGCTACAAATTGCTTACTTTTAGTTGTCTCTGCATATTAAGCTAGAAAAAAGAGAATATTTTAACACCTGCTTTGATTTGTGAGTCAGCATTGTAAAATCACTTTAGTATTCAGCTTAAACAGCCACAGGAACAGTGAAAAAGAGAAAACTTCAAACCCTCCAAACCAAACTAAGATATTTATTCAGTAAAAAAAAAAATAATAAATTGTACCACAGACAGTTGTAATTAACCTCGCTTGCCTGACACAGGCATCTTTCAGGAGACGACTGTTACTCTTACATATGTAAGAGTTGCAGTCGTCTCATTTTACAACTGTCTCTGCTACAATATATGCACAATGTTCAAATGACAGTTATATCTACTGTTTTTCAGCAGATTGTTTGACAGGCAGGACAATGTTTGTGAAAGCATGCTGGAATAGGTTGTGTAAACCCTGTAATATGCAAGGTTTTCATTTTTCTCCCCTACCAACACTGTGTTTAGTCATCAAACATAACTTTCACATTGTGGAAATCAAAGCAGTATGATGAATCAAAAGAAAAAAGAAATGCAATAAAGCATAGACATCTTGGAGATCACTCACACAGGAAGAGACAGACATATGGGGATACTGGCAGTTGCAGATGCCTCTTTGTGTGTTTGTAAATAAATTGAATTTAGGGTACCTGGACAATTCCATTAGGCTTGCCATATTTCTATCTAAACTGTTAGCCATAAAATAAACAACACATGGCAGATGAATCTATTATAATGTATAAGTTACAATAGATTTTATATGGTTGGAGAGCCCAAATCATGTTTTCAAGCACACCAGGGTACAAGACAGTTTGATAAAGGACGTAGCTCCTACAGCCACATTTGTTGTGTTTTGTGGATATATATATATATATATATATATATATATATATATATATATCCAGTGCTTTCTGATCTTGTTCTTGTCAGGCTTTTATTTTGAAGTTTTTGGATTCTTGTTCTTGTTTGTGTTCCTTGATCCTTCCCTGATTTTATTTCAGTGTTTCATGTGTGATGAGGTGAGATGTGTCATTTCATGAGGTTTTACTCTGATTTCCATGTGTTTGATGTGTCTTTTTGTTGATCAGTATTCCCCCCCATCCCCCCCGGCCTATTAAACAGAGATGTGTAATAAGTGGGTCCATATCAGTTTTCAGCTTGTTTTCATTTTTGTTTAATAGCTAAGAGTTCAATATATGATGTTTACATCTACTACTGGTCAACCTGAATATTTTCTGAAGTCTTTTCTGGTTATTCTTATTGCCATTTATTATGCTGCATTTTAGTAATTTTGTCCTGCATAGGCGGAAATATGAATTATTGAAAAGTTTAGCCAGTAACACTTTTAAAAACTAGTCTGTTATGTTGCTTTTTGATTTGTTCATTTTATTTGAACGGTTATAAACTACTGTCTGCTATCTTAGGTCTCAAAATTACATTATGGATATGCAGATATTAATAAATTCAAAATAAGGCATACATAATTGAAATATAATCAGAATATTTTTGTGCACATGGCCACTCAATTTGTTAATTCAAAAAATGTTAATCAGCACACTTTTCAGCTGGTGTACATATTCCTGCCTTTATGAATCCTGATTTGTTTTTCACATTTAACATTAGATCAGATTAATGGAATTTAGGATCAAATCTGATCATACATTTCATATCAGCATTTTATAAATGAGGCCCCAGGACCGGTTATTCAAATATTCCATTTGACCTTTGAATCACATCACGCTTCTGCTGATACATGTGCTGTTTTGTCCTTTTATGTTAAAGAGAAACAAACTGCATCATCAAGAGCTTTCAAAAACATAAACTTCTTCACAGGAAAGTAGAAGCCTTTGATTTTATATCTAAGGAGATCTTTAATACTATAAAAGTGAGTGGTGTGTTTATCCGGGGATTAATCCGAGTCATTTATGGCAACTTTATGCTGCTGGAAATGGACAAGCTATGGAAATACACTGCATGGATTGCAAAGGAGGGCAAGTTGTCAAACTACCGCATGTCCCAAAGGTTTTCACTTGGAAGATAAAATCAGGTTATTTGTGAAGTCATATAGCCTGTGTGTATAACAGAGCACATCTTGTCAATTTTCTTCTATATGTATGGCTGAATGAGTTCCCATTTTTGCTCTAATAATGATTTGGCAAAAAATGCACAACAGTTCACAATGTTGCCATTTAGCAAATGTGGATGAAATTGAGGTCTATAGTTGTTTGCATTTAATTGAATACCGTTTCTTAGCTGTGTAACTGGGCCTTAGTGGAATTAATTGTAGTAATTAGCTAAACATCTAAACACACACTACACACATCTAGTCAGTTTCATTTTATCTGCAAGCTCAGAGGAGTACAAATGCTCTGCTTCCTCTGAGAACTTTGTTGTCGCCTTCTAGAAGCTCTTTTGACAACTGTTTAGCTCACACAGAATGGAGACATCAAATATCTGCTTAGGGAAAGTACTATAGGACAGGCGTTGAGTCATAAATCAATAGTGCAAAATACATAACATACATGTGTCAGTTCCAGAAACTGATTAGCCAGTCAAAAACTGAGTGAACCCCAGCTGGATGGCTTAAAGAAAAATTAATCAAAATAGTAGAGCTGCACGATTAATCATTAAAAGATTGCGATCTCAATTCAAACACCCACGCAATTTCATTTCTAACATTCACCTGTGTCTTATAAACCTTTTTTAAAAAATCACACCGGAACATTCAAATCTGCGTCGCCACTGCCGTTGAGCCCGAGAGAGCTGTTGTCATGTATAGGTATGAAACAGCTTCACAAACAGTCTTTTCAACCACACACCCAGCAAACACAGAACGTTCCCCTAACGTTAGTATTTGGTTCCCGTTTGGTTATTTTTTGAGAACCAAATAATAATGTTTTAGGAATGTTCTTTTTAGGTTTTATTTTTTTGCATCCATAAAATAATGTTCCCAGAACGTTACAGGGTGGTAAATAACCTAAAAATAACTTATACAGAATGTTCCTGTTACAAATCTGAAGATCCAAAGACAAAGATGAGTCAAAAGTTCTAATCCAAAGGTATTTAATAAATGAATAAAGAATATCCAACATAGCACAAGTAAACCGACAACAACAACAACGACAAGTGAAGGGAACTTTCCCCAGGAACTAGGGACTTTGGGGTGATACTCTGTGTGTTTCGACCACAGGGACCAGGGTCTAAATGAAGTTCCAGGTAAAAATTTCCCCCTCAGAAAGTCTCTGCTTGCAAGGTAGTACTTTTTCAAAGTTTAGGAACTTGCGAGGATGGGACTGAATATGCTGATTGGTTGAGTTCACAGCATTTTGGTTGGTTGACATTTTATTTCAACCACCATTTTTAAAAGTCTGTTGCAGTGCGTGCAGTAAGAGTTGTTTGCTATTCAAATCAACAATGGAGTTTAAAAAATATGACCAATGGACCGACAACGAGGTTCAGGCTTTATTTAGTTTATATGCAAAATTCAGCGGGAACTGGAAAGTCGCGTGCAGTCCTATACCCGACTAATTTACCTGATATTCACGGTACAGGAACAGGTCTGGGGGAAAAAAGTTCCTGGGACAAATTGTTCCGGGTAATTTCGGTGGAAATATATAGGCCTACAGAACGTTCCCTAATGGTTATTTTTAGGCTATTATTTTGCAACCATAAAATAACATTCCCAGAATGTTGCAGGGTGGTTATTTTTAAATAACATATACAGAACGTTTCCTAATGGTTATTTTTACATTATTTAAAAACCATGGAAAAACCTTCCAATTAAAACGTTGCAGATGTTGTTGTTTTTTTTGTGTAATGATACAGAACTCTGAAATTATAAACAGCATTTATGTTGAAATGAGATCAATCAAAACACGTTATAATGATCAGATAAATCTAACTTTATAGCTAAACTATTAAGCCAGCATACTGCGAAAAGCACAGAAATCATAAATTTGTGGGTTTGTTTCTATCTTCATTTACTGTGTGCCTCTGGTCTGTACGTGCTTCTCCAGCACGCTGTCTTCAGCCTTGGTTAATACTCCAGTTCGGACGCGTACACGGACAGCTGCGTACAGCAAAGACGCGGACTACTTGTATTTATACTACTGAAAGTGTATGCTGGGGTCTGCTCGGCGGACGAGTTCCACACATGCGCGTGTACACTTCCACACTTCCAATTGACTCTATGCACTCTATTTTGTCTCAGCCAGCCCACTAACATCCGGCACAGCGCCGGAAGCCGTTTTCGCCATTGGTTAACTATGGAGACAGCACAGAAGATATTTTTACACTCACGGTTTAAAAGAGTTTCACCGGATTACTCTGAACGATGTTAATCACACTGTGAGGCAGTCAGCTGTCACTCCTAACAGCAAGAAGACGTTTTGAATTACATTCGACACTTTGAGGGTGAGTATTCTCGTGCTATATGCAACTAGCGATTCTAGCTAAGTCCCAGTTTCTGACCATTCATACCTGTCTATTTATCATTTGTTTTCATCTATCTAGTTAACGTGTTTGCGTATATTTTATTCCTTTTGACTGATGTGCTTGTTTATGCTACATATATGATTTTTGGACTATGAATATTAACTATAATAATAATAATTTTTTTTTAGTTTCAGGTGATAAGCATGAGGGTAATGTTTCAGGTCAGTGAGGGTGGCAGAATCCACATAGTTTAAGAATAGGAGGACACAAGATATTAGTTTATGTCTGAATTAAATGCTAATTTAAGCCATTTTTGAGGTTTCTGAACAAAGACAGGGATAGTGAAACTATTCCGTAATAAGGTTCGTAGAGCTTAAGTTCTGAGCTGGTACAAACCTAGAACAATGGTAAGTTTAAGTGAATTATCAAATCCTTTTAAAATAATACAAATAAACTTGATTAAGTAAATAAATAAAATGCATAAAAAATAAATGCATGCATACTTTGTTCAAATTTTTATTGGCTTAGTCGGAAAGATTATAGATTCGACAGAACAGAACACAACCTCTGTTCTGTATGTAATGTGAGTAATATAGCATTTCTGTGAACAACAGTCATTATTCAGAAAAATTTGACTGCTGAATTTACCTACTATAATCAGTAAATTCATCAATATATTACTTTACATAAACTCCACAATTTTGACTCATAATTGATAAAATACCTACTGTATAAGATCAGGCTTAGATATAACAAATGGAGTGGAATTTACTTTGCTTAATGCTTTTATTTTATTATTATTTCAGGAGTACTCTTTACAGATGTGTCCAGTGAACTGCCTGACCTCTCAGTCCTCCAAGTGGCCGAGCTGTATTATGACTTTACCAGCGCCATTACAATCAAGATGTTCAGTGACGATTTATTGGTGGATTCTGCTTTTGGAAAAGTTCAGGCTGGGAGTGTTTTGTCATACCAGCAGCAACAATCCACAACATTATTCACCATCAAGATGCCCCACTGCTGCCACTTGTTGGTTACAGCTTTGACCCATCTGTCTGCTTGTTTGTCCGTAGCGAAAATTTAGTTTTTTTATATATACACATAACAATGTTGTACAGGAAATGTTTAACACTTTATCAGAGTATTTACATGTTTACATTACTGCAGTGCAGATAAAATGATTTATGTTACATTATTGCAGTGTATCAACCTAATTTATATTTACATATTTACATTATTGCAGTGCAGATAAAGTGATTTATGTTTACATGTTTACATTATTGCAGTGTATCAAAGTGATTTATGTTTACATATTTACATTATTGCAGTGTAAGTATCAAAGTGATATATATTTACGTTTACATTATTGCAGTGCAGATAAAGTGATTTATGTTTACATATTTACATTATTGCAGTGTAAGTATCAAAGTGATTTATATTTACGTTTACATTATTGCAGTGCAGATAAAGTGATTTATATGTACAGTGGGGAGAACAAGTATTTGATACACTGCCGATTTTGCAGGTTTGCCCACTTACAAAGCATGTAGAAGTCTGTAATTTTTATCATAGGTACACTTCAACTGTGAGTGATGGAATCTAAAACAAAAGTATTTGATACATCAGAAAAGCAGAACTTAATATTTGGTACAGAAACATTTGTTTGCAATTACAGAGATCATACGTTTCCTGTAGTTCTTGACCAGGTTTGCACACACTGCAGCAGGGATTTTGGCCCACTCCTCCATACAGACCTTCTCCAGATCCTTCAGGTTTTGGGGCTGTCGTTGGGCAATACGGACTTTCAGCTCCCTCCAAAGATTTTCTGTTGGGTTCAGGTCTGGAGACTGGCTCGGCCACTCCAGGACTTTGAGATGCTTCTTACGGAGTCACTCCTTAGTTGCCCTGGCTGTGTGTTTCGGGTCGTTGTCATGCTGGAAGACCCAGCCACGACCCATCTTCAATGCTCTTACTGAGGGAAGGAGGTTGTTGGCCAAGATCTCGCGATACATGGCCCCATCCATCCTCCCCTCAATACGGTGCAGTCGTCCTGTCCCCTTTGCAGAAAAGCATCCCCAAAGAATGATGTTTCCACCTCCATGCTTCACAGTTGGGATGGTGTTCTTGGGGTTGTACTCATCCTTCTTCTTCCTCCAAACACGGCGAGTGGAGTTTAGACCAAAAAGCTTTATTTTTGTCTCATCAGACCACATGACCTTCTCCCATTCCTCCTCTGGATCATCCAGATGGTCATTGGCAAACTTCAGACTGGCCTGGACATGCGCTGGCTTGAGCAGGGGGACCTTGCGTGCGCTGCAGGATTTTAATCCATGACGGCGTAGTGTGTTACTAATGGTTTTCTTTGAGACTGTGGTCCCAGTTCTCTTCAGGTCATTGACCAGGTCCTGCTGTGTAGTTCTGGGCTGATCCCTCACCTTCCTCATGATCATTGATGCCCCACGAGGTGAGATCTTGCATGGTGCCCCAGACCGAGGGAGATTGACCGTCATCTTGAACTTCTTCCATTTTCTAATAATTGCGCCAACAGTTGTTGCCTTCTCACCAAGCTGCTTGCCTATTGTCCTGTAGCCCATCCCAGCCTTGTGCAGGTCTACAATTTTATCCCTGATGTCCTTACACAGCTCTTTGGTCTTGGCCATTGTGGAGAGGTTGGAGTCTGCTTGATTGAGTGTGTGGACAGGTATCTTTTATACAGGTAACGAGTTCAAACAGGTGCAGTTAATACAGGTAATGAGTGGACAACAGGAGGGCTTCTTAAAGAACAACTAACAGGTCTTTGAGAGCCGGAATTCTTACTGGTTGGTAGGTGATCAAATACTTATGTCATGCAATAAAATGCAAATTAATTATTTAAAAATCATACAATGTGATTTTTGATTCAGATTCCGTCTCTCTCACAGTTGAAGTGTACCTATGATAAAAATTACAGACCTCTACATGCTTTGTAAGCAGGAAAACCTGCAAAATCGGCAGTGTATCAAATATTTGTTCTCCCCACTATAAATGTTTGCATTACTGTAGTGCTGATAACAACGTAATTTATATTTACATGTTTACATTATCTACATGTGTACAAATAAATGTAAATCTTCCATCCACAATTTCTCCACTAAATATTATTTTAATCAATTCGTGTCTTAAGATATCAATGTGTCGTCACGAGCCACAGTGTTTAATATGGATTTGTTTGTGCATGTTTTTTTTACTCGCATAGATTTTGCTACCATTCACATGCATTATACGACTGACAGACTGCAACGGTTGGAGCTAAAAATCTTCATTTGTGTTCTACTGAAGAAACAAAGTCATCAATATCTTGGATGCCCTGGGGGTAAGCAGATAAACATCAAATTTTCATTTTTGGGTGAACTATCCCTTTAACGACGGATTGGTGCCGGTAGCGATGGACTTCTTCACACAGCCTCTCTTCAAATTCAATGTCCATGTTGTTTTTCCAGTGCATGCGCAGTTCGTGCTTTTGCAGCCTAGTGACCGCACATACTTGTCTGCACGGTCACAAAAAATGGGAGGCACGCGGACGTCCGCAAAGAGCCTCCGCGTACACCCTCCGGACTCTAGCGGACCCTCACGCACTCGCGCACACAGAAAGTAGCCTATAACCTTGGCTGAATCCGGAATCGCCCCCTATACCCTCAAATAGGGAACTATTTGAGGGGACAGCCATTTGTAGTGGTGTCCGAAACCATAGTGGACTCATTCTATCCCACATTGCACCGCAATAACAAGTGTACAGTCGATGTACAGTCAATGGCTGTCCGAGTTTGCTCACTCGTTTTCATTCAGTCCTTCAAGTGAACTGTATTAGTGGACTAACATAGGGAATAGTGATCGAGGGTTTAGGGGGCGATTTCGGATTCAGCCTAGCTTTCCACAGAAAGCTGCGCACTCGTTTAATTTAAAAATGAACGGTCATTTTGTTTTACTGGCTGACTAACATTAGTTTATAGATCTCTTTATTAAATAATTACTTATAAATAATAAAGATGTGAGAGTAAGTATGATTTCAGATAGATTTGACACTCTTATTGAAGAGAACATAATGTTAATCGAGAAATTTTTGTTTGCGGACCGAAAGAAGCATGTCCGGCTAAACCAAAGACTTTATATATAGGAATCATATCATACTGGGTCGCGGGTGTGCTGGATGACGTACAACGGAGTAATGATATTAGAGTAAAGAGGTTAGGGGAACGTTAGAGTAACGTTAGAGGAATGTTAAAATAACATTAGATAACGTTAGGGGAACAAACTGAAAACTAACGTTTTATTTCCGTTAAGAAAACTTTCCTGGTTAACCAAAAACAAACCTTAAAAAAGAACGTTCTGGGAACCAAAAACAAACATTCTGGGAATGTTCTTGGAACCAAAAATTGTTAGCTGGGCAGTATCGTCATTTCTTTGTTGCAAATATTCAAATTATCACAGAAGTACTGGGATAAAAGTTTATAGTTAGGATATAAACACTGATACTGTCTCATAATAGAGCAAATCACTTTTTGAAGGTAACTTGGCACTTCAAACAACGCTTGTATTGATTACATCGTTAAGCCATTAGGTGGCGACAAGTGACTGTTAAAAATATATTTGCCATTGAATCATTCAGTCAAGAGATTCGTTCAAAAAGGCTGATTCATCCAGTAATGAAACAAGCGAATTATTTATGAGTGAGTCATTGAGTCATTCATTCAAACTGATTTTTAAAAAAAAAATTCATTCAAATTAGTTAAACATTTTAAATAGACTGCAGCAATTAACATTTTGTCAGAACCTCTGGTAAATGACATGTTATTTTGTTTAGTTGTCTATTCAGAATCGTGATCTCTATTTGAAACAAAGAAATCGTGATTCTCAATTTTTCCAGAATAGTGCAGCTCTACAAAATAGACGGTCCTGTTCGGAAGCACAGACCAGACCTTGGCGCTTGTCTTTCTGCCTCCATGCAGGGAAGATGTAGAGGAAATGGATGATTCCTCTGAACATCTGCTTGCTGGCCCAGTCAAGTCTCAGAGCAGCTTCTGCTTATCTGCATACTGCCAATGCTAATCATTCATTCATTTAATGCATGCTAGCATGCCTCATAGCAGTGGGAGGTGAATCCGTCCCTAGAGTAAAAAGCGAATGATATAGGATTGATATGTCAAACAAATATATATTGCATATTCTTGCTGTCTTGGTCTTGCAAGTGTTGAAAAGTTTTATTTGAGATTTGCCCCTCTGAGAATTGAAAAGGTGTGTTTGTGGATCTATATGTAAATATTATTTATTTTGTCACTCAAAATAAATTAAAATAAACACTTTCTGTGGGCCTTGTGTCCCCTTACCCCACTACCCCACTAAGTTGTTTACGAGGGAATTTAGATTTCGTCTTTAGAGTTTGTGTACATGCACAAGTGAATGTTTATAACCGCTATGTTCTATCTGAATTTAAAGTGGCCTCTGGTGTAAAAATGCATTACATTCCTCACACTACAAAATTGTAGGCCTATAAACATTCTAATGAATGATTCATGAAACGAAATGTTTATATGGCTCTTTGAGGCTGTTTAGAAATTATAGATTACTTAGAATTTTTTTGTCCATGATAAGGCTGACTATATGAAAGCTATAATTTTTCTTTTTCATGAACAAAGACGTTGTGTGTATGATTCCGCAGAAGCATTTGCTGCATACAGTACTATGAGAGTGAATAATAGGCAGCTGTTAAATTTTGTTTTGTATTTTTTTTAATGTATTCTCTGTATAATTTGTTGAAATGTGCCAATTCAAGGATTTCCTCTCACTTGGATCCTTCCTTCTTTATACTAAACTGAGAGACTGACTAATAATTATTTAGGGTTGGCTAATATTTTTACCACTTTTACACTTTTCAACTATTCAGATTGCAAAATGACTTTGCATGAATCTAATGTCATAAATAATAATAAAAACAAATAAATCTGAATATTGGTTATCGAACAAAATATATACAAATACTCAGTGTCATTAAATAAATAGGCTATCTCTAACTTAAAAATCTTTTGGAGTTTTTCTTTCCACTTTTGCCTTGGGCTTGCTCAAGTTTGTGAGGCACTGTTGGAATTATGTGCCTTGTGAAAAGTGCTAAAGATAATTTGAATTAAAATTGATACATGAATTTCTTACAAGAATTCAAATGTTAAAAGGAGGTTGCATTAGCTATCATGTGGTGGGCTTGTTAATACTGCTGTGACACAAATGCACAGTGCAATTTCAAACAGTGCAAATTTTTCAGTTTCTAACTTCTTTTAACAGAATGTTATTAATTATTCCCAGCAAGAAGTTAAAGGGATAAGGAATAGATAAAAATTAAAAAGTACAACAGATGGAAATAAAATAGAGAAACAGCAATAGAGAGAACACAGCATTAGGCTCTTTCTGCATCTTATGTTACATTTTGCACTGGCCTCATTTGAGTTTCAGATGAAAGAGATTACTGAATTTTTTAAGTGCAGGTCATATATCTTACTGTTTAAACCATTCTAATCTCTCACTCTCTGCCCCCCGGTCACCAGTAAGACCCCCATTTCCAAGAGTGTACGACTCAATTTTCATCTGTCCAGCTAAACTTCAGCATCACAGCGACTGTCATTTCATCAGCAGACGTTAACACGGCTCTTCAGATTTCATCTTGAAAATGCATAAATAAATAAAAACACATTTATTTCCTCTGAGATTTGCAAATCATACCAGATTGAGAAACTGAAATCATTCCAGAGGCAATGATGTTCTGGAAAATGAAATGCAAGGGCATTGCTTTCTCTTGTCACTTGACTCTTAAGTGACTCTTCAACAATGTTAAAAGAGAGGAAACAGAAAGGACAAATCAAGCTACATAAAGCCAACCCCTTTTAATCTTTTCAGATAAAAGCATCTTCTTAACACTCTAATTTTTGTGTGAAAAATGTGAAAAATGGGGCAAATTTGATTAAATTCTGCTTTCATTACCTTCTTTATCATGTTTTTAAAACTTTATGCCGTCCTTGGCGGTAGCACTCGAAAGCAAATGCCTGCTTTATGCGACCAGTTGTAAAATACAAATAAAAAGCCAATATATCTGTTTGAACAAGTGCATCAGCCAGAGAAAAATCTGTTCTGCCTTTAAGAATCTGTTGAAGTAGACAGAAGGTAAGCATGTTAAAACACTGTTTCACGTCTGTTGATCGGCTCTGCGTTAAGTGTTAGTTTGTGTGTAGGATGTGTTTGAATGCTGTACTGTCTGGGGGCTGAAGCTTGTGTTCCATTCGAGTTTTTTTTTATTGGCTGCTTTCATACCTCAGTGTATTTCATTTAGTAGTGGCAGACTGTAGCAGTAACTGGTGATATTTACCGGTCACCAAAACAGATTAACATTTATTAGAACTTAGAACTTGGTAGCTGCTCGTTATCGATCGATAACTCATGTGGCCAAATTTTTTAGATTATATGTAGATTATTTTAATTCAATGTATAATAAAAATTGCAGAATAAGTTTATTTATTTGCTTTTTTTAAGTACATAGTTTCTGCAACATAGTGGAATCTATGTATTCTATTTATTACTGTAGATGCTCCATCTATCTATCTATCTATCTATCTATCTATCTATCTATTGGAATGGACTACTTGCAGTGAGCTTCGTGACACACTTCTATTTTCAAATAGTACGGCTCGCTAGTTTCCGGTTATGTATATTTTCAATGTGCTGTAGCCACCTAGTTGACTAAATGCCACATAAAATCAGTGTCTGCAAAAAGATATAAAAATCTGGACATTTTTACAGGGACAGGAGAAATGATATTCTGATTAAAGGGGTCATATGATGCTATTTAATGTTTCCTTTTTCTTTAGTGTGTAATGTATCTGTTTGTGCATGTGCATGTATACAATCTGCAAAGTTACAAAGTTTATGTCACCCACAAAGGGATTTATTCTAACAGACAACACTGATCCAGACCTGCCTAAAATGCCTCAACTGAAGTCCAGATATTACTTCCGCAAACGTCCACGTCACAATGTGAAATATTAGCATAATGCCTGCATAAAGGCATACCTAAAGAAAGAAGACGAGGCTTCAGTGAACTGTAGTGTTGTCAACATGTCATCGCTTTGTTTGGCCTTCCGAAAACAGATGAAATTAGGAATCAAAGCCCAGCTAACATATTTTGATATCCACAACGTTCCCAGAATGTTAATTTTTGGTTCCTAAAACATGCTTTTTTAAGGTTTGTTTTTGGTTAGTCAGGAAAGTTTTCTTAACCCTTTCACACGTAAATTTAAAATATTCTGGCTGACCCCCCAGCGTGGGTTTTTTAAGGCAACCGTTATTTAGAACGTATCACTTTATTGTTTCCATGGTGACGCGTCATCGCTTGTCACCTGACACAGCGCAGTCACAATAGTGCTGTATGCCTATGGCTGTATGACTGATATGCTTTTATTTCATTTTTCCTTTTTTATTACAAATATTCACAAATTTGTTATAATATCTGATATTCCGATGTGATTGTGGAAGTGGATGTGGTTTTTGGTTTATAGAACGTTATTTTAACGTTATTCTAACGTTATTTTAACATTTCTCTAACATTATTCTAACGTTCCCAGAACGTTCCCCTAACCTCTTTACTCCGATATCATTATCCCGCTGTATATGTCAATAAACATCTAGCTCACCCGCATCCCAGTAAACGGTATGGAAGATGGATGTATCGCCTATAATCAGTATGATACAAACCATAGGCTATATTGTTTTTTTATCGTCACATTTGGAAAATAAAATATAATTATAGAAACATTTTAGCAGATTCAATATAATTCATTAACACAGAGAGCATAATTTGTTTTTTTAATAAACAGCCCTAAAATGTACTAATAATCTGCGTTCTCATAAGTAAGTGTTTGTACGTAGATACCGGAAAAGCCTGAGCCGTAATAAGTAGAACACAGAAGTAGTTGTGCAAGTAGTCTGTTACGAAAATAAAGCATATTTTCAAACAACCTTGCAAATGGCTCTTTCACCCTTCGCGCCTTCCCCAACTCAAACTTTACAACCGTCTACACTGGACGCATCAAAGTAAACATTATAAACTGGTACATTTGTCTTTTTGAATGGGGCACGATGATGCTGTATGGTATTGAAGCATCCATTGTAGTGTGTTGCAGTGCAATGCTCCATCTACTTTGACGTGTTCATGACCTTTTTAATCTTTAAAGGTCTAAACGCAGTGAATTTTTACGTGCGCCTCTGTAACCAGAACTGAATGTCTTGATGCAGGGTTCGACACTGGCTAAACACCCTCTGGCTCAGCCTGCTACCGTAGCCACTCCCCAAAATCTTGCTATAGATTGAGCTGGAAACTGATTAACGTTTCTGTGCAAAACGCTCTCAATGTTTTGATGGTGCCTGGGAGGCTCAATGTTTACACTTTTGGGGGTTAAACCCATGAATGGCATACTAATAGTAGTCAATGAACAATAAACTTGGTCAAGAGAATGTATTTATTTTTTACATAAAAGAAATCGTAAACACTCCATGCAAGTACAGAAACAGTAGCTATTATTTGACAGCCACTCTATCTCCCCTTAGAGGAACAACATTATGTCACCAGCATGTTGAAAAATGCGCCAGTAGTACAAACCCGATTCCAAAAAAGTTGGGACACTGTACAAATTGTGAATAAAAAAGGAATGCAATAATTTACAAATCTCATAAACTTATATTTTATTCAAAATAGAATATAGATAACATATCAAATGTTGAAAGTGAGACATTTTGAAATGTCATGCCAAATATTGGCTCATTTTGGATTTCATGAGAGCTACACATTCCAAAAAAGTTGGGACAGGTACCAATAAGAGGCCGGAAAAGTTAAATGTACATATAAGGAACAGCTGGAGGACCAATTTGCAACTTATTAGGTCAATTGGCAACATGATTGGGTATAAAAAGAGCCTCTCAGAGTGGCAGTGTCTCTCAGAAGTCAAGATGGGCAGAGGATCACCAATTCCCCCAATGCTGCGGCGAAAAATAGTGGAGCAATATCAGAAAGGAGTTTCTCAGAGAAAAATTGCAAAGAGTTTGAAGTTATCATCATCTACAGTGCATAATATCATCCAAAGATTCAGAGAATCTGGAACAATCTCTGTGCGTAAGGGTCAAGGCCGGAAAACCATACTGGATGCCCGTGATCTTCGGGCCCTTAGACGGCACTGCATCACATACAGGAATGCTACTGTAATGGAAATCACAACATGGGCTCAGGAATACTTCCAGAAAACATTGTCGGTGAACACAATCCACCGTGCCATTCGCCGTTGCCGGCTAAAACTCTATAGGTCAAAAAAGAAGCCATATCTAAACATGATCCAGAAGCGCAGGCGTTTTCTCTGGGCCAAGGCTCATTTAAAATGGACTGTGGCAAAGTGGAAAACTGTTCTGTGGTCAGACGAATCAAAATTTGAAGTTCTTTTTGGAAAACTGGGATGCCATGTCATCCGGACTAAAGAGGACAAGGACAACCCAAGTTGTCATCAGCGCTCAGTTCAGAAGCCTGCATCTCTGATGGTATGGGGTTGCATGAGTGCGTGTGGCATGGGCAGCTTACACATCTGGAAAGGTACCATCAATGCTGAAAGGTATATCCAAGTTCTAGAACAACATATGCTCCCATCCAGACGTCGTCTCTTTCAGGGAAGACCTTGCATTTTCCAACATGATAATGCCAGACCACATACTGCATCAATTACAACATCATGGCTGCGTAGAAGGATCCGGGTACTGAAATGGCCAGCCTGCAGTCCAGATCTTTCACCCATAGAAAACATTTGGCGCATCATAAAGAGGAAGATGCAACAAAGAAGACCTAAGACAGTTGAGCAACTAGAAGCCTGTATTAGACAAGAATGGGACAACATTCCTATTCCTAAACTTGAGCAACTTGTCTCCTCAGTCCCCAGACATTTGCAGACTGTTATAAAAAGAAGAGGGGATGCCACACAGTGGTAAACATGGCCTTGTCCCAACTTTTTTGAGATGTGTTGATGCCATGAAATTTAAAATCAACTTATTTTCCCCTTAAAATGATACATTTTCTCAGTTTAAACATTTGATATCTCATCTGTTGTATTCTGAATAAAATATTGACATTTGAAACTTCCACATCATTGCATTCTGTTTTTATTCACAATTTGTACAGTGTCCCAACTTTTTTGGAATCGGGTTTGTATGTTGATCAAGCATTCACGTTTGCATACTCGCCTAAAGTACAATATTTGTTTCTGGCCTAACACTTATCCTTGTTTACCCTCAAAAAGACTATTTGCCCTATATGTTTGATCTAATGGCTCTCCATCTTTAGTTTGGATTAGTTTTATTTCTAGAGTGAGTGCTTTCCTAGAGAGGATTAGTCCGGTATGTTGTCTTTGATCATAAGCATTAAGTCTCATTCTCTGATCATTTCAGATCTCTTCCTTTTTGTCACTGATGTGATGGATGTCAGCTGGGCCATGGCATAAAAACTCACTGCTAGATGGACCAGCATGGACTTCCATCTTAGAAGCTCTTGCCAGGGAGTAGTAGAACATGCTGAGCAATGCCTCATATACTGAATGATCACCTGTTTGACAACTAAAAACTATAATGATTGAAACAATGATCAATCAATGATCAAATGATCAAAGCAATAGGCAAAATGTGTTAAAATAAGATGAGATTAATCAGTACCCAGATAGCATGGTGACATTGATACAATGTTGAGTTTTGATCCAAACCATCATTTTGGTTGAGATTGAAATTTCAATGTTTAAAGTGTGTTGTATCAGCATTGAAATTGTGATGAAAGTCAACAGCACACATGGGTGAAGACAGTGACATTGAACTAACAGTGATTTGTAGTTGATGAGCATAAGATCATGCAGGTGTGTATCTCTGCAGAACACTAGTGGGTGTTTCCCAATCAGTGGGGCGTTTTCAAACCAAGATGGGCATTTTCAACCACTTTACCTGATTTGCTCTAATTTGGTTTAGGGGTGGGCCTTCATGGTTTTAGCAAGTTTGTTGAAAAATGGTTGAAAAACATCTATTGTAGTTTGAAATTGGCCCATTTTGGTTTTACATGTGCACTTCTCAGTAGTTTAATTGATGCTTCATCATTAGAGAGAAAACACAGGTGTACACACTTGTGTGTTGAAACACCTGACATACTTACATGACTTCTCTAGCACAGTTTCAAACAATGCTGCATCTACCTTATTATTTCTCTGTTCCTTTATTTTGCGTGCTTGTTATTTGCATTTGATTTGTATTGTTACTGACTGTAATTAGAAACATTAAAAAGTTATACATTTTTTTTATATTAAAGTGTTTGAATAAAGGCAGCGGCTATTTGCAAGTGAAAATAGTGATTTATTTTATTTACACTGTGACAATAGCAGCATTTTCTTAGTGATGCTATTTACACTAAGTGAAAATAGTGATATATTCTATTTACACCATGTAAAAGTAGCAGTTCTTGTGTAAATAGTAATTAGATGTTATTTATACTTAATTTTGGCAGATACAAACTATTTGCACCTCAGTATTGTTGTACATTAACAGGATGCAATAATAACATTATGTGTAAATGATTATATTTATTAAAATTATTAAATGGATGCCACCTTAATGGGACAATAAAAGGCCTCCCTACACCTACCGCTAACCGTTATTGTTATTAAACATTTCGTTAGGCACTTTATTTCCACTTTAAAACATTTTCATTGAAAGTAAATGCCTTTCCATTGTGATATGTGATGGGGAAAGGGAGAAGAGGGAACTCGGCAAAAGGCGGATTCGAACCTGCATCAATGGCGTCAAAACCAAGTTCATGGAGCCTTACGCTCTACTGACTACACCACTGAAGACATTGGAATGTATGCAGGTTTTTTTTAGTCTTGTGTGGCCCAACCAGGCATTTTTGGGCAGAGTTAGTGCAAATAGCGCTTGCCAACAAGGCGTGCTATTTGCACTTGGTGTAAATAGACACTCCGTTGAAGGCAGCATCCATTTTTCTACATTCTTAAAAAATGCATCTTGCTTTAGTAATGTTTATTGGGGAATTCCTGAATAAAGTTCTAACATCATTTAACAGATTTCTTGAAGTTGCAAGAGACATGAACATGAGCAATAATGTCACACTGCACACAGCCCATGTCTTCATCCATCAGTGCTTGCAGAGCACATTGCTCCTTTAGTAGGAGTGAAGGCAGATGAAGATGGACAATTAAAAAAAAAGAGAGAAGCACCCTGCTGATAATGCTGACATTGATTATACATTGAGTTGTTGTCGACAGCATAATCACCTGACCTGGGACTTGATGCTATCCTGTGCCTTAACTCCTGCTCCCTGATTAATCAAGTAATCATTCATATTCCTGAATCACTATTACATTTGGGGAATGTAACCGATCTCCATTCAGTTTAGCCTGTTTCCACTGAAACACAACCACACAAAAAACTACATCTTGTGTTTATTGAGAAAGTGACTGCCATTGCTATTTTGTGATATTTAAAGAGATTAAGGTCTACAAGGTGAATCTGCAGCTTTAAAGGGATAGTTCACCCCAAAATGAAATTTCTTGAGAGTGAATCATTTATTCACCCTCAAGTTGTCCCAAACCTGTATGAATTTATTTCTTCTGCTGAACACAAAAGAAGACTGAAGAAGAAGAGTGAAGAATGTTGGTAACCAGACAGTTGACGGTAGCCATTGACTTCCATAGTATTTTTTTTTCCTACTATACAAATCAATGGCTATCGTCAACTGTCTTGTTACCAACATTCTTTAAAACATATTCTTGTGTTCAACAGAAGAAAGACACTCATACAGTTTTGGAACAACGTGAGAGTGAGTAAATGATGACAGAATTTTCATTTCGAGGTGAATTAATCCTTTAAAGAAATTTAAATTGAAAAGCCTAAGCTCTTTTATTCTTTAAGATAAACTTGTTACTTGAATGCTTTGTAGTTTCACAGAAAATGAACTGAGATTTATGTAATGGTCATAGCTCAGAGGTGTTTATTCCTCTTCATGAAGAGTTTAGCTCCAACACACCTGCCTGATGTTTTCATTGATCCTAATGACCTTGATTCGGTGCTTCAGGTGTGTTTAATTAGGGCTGGAGATAAACCTGGTGGGAAAAGACACGCTTTCTTTTGATATTGAAACATTAATAGATTTTAGAAAAATAGAATAAATATACAGAATTTAATGACACTATAATCATAGTTTGAATATTTTGTGTTGAGCAACTTTTGAATCATATTGTGTTTAGTATATTAACATTCTTGAATGTGACTGGGTTCTCTGAAATCTGAAAAAGAAAAAGAAAGTATGATGTTACTTAAGAACAAGTCAATTCAGTTTTCACACAAAGGAAAAGAGGCAGTCGTCTGAACCTGAACCGTTGTACCACCTGTAGTTATAATGACATCAAACTTCTGAAGCTAATTTTATTTTTAAAGGTTTCTTTTGTCCTATTTCTCCCTTTCTTTTTTAAAGAACGATCTTTTAAATCTTTTTTGTTATTGTGTTAAACTGTTAAATAAAATAAATTGACTTAACTGCTGGGAAGGTGTCATTCATATTTTAAAAGGTTTTCCCCAAACTTTGAAATGGTAGTTAAAATATTCATGTTTCAACATTACCTTGGTACATCAGATGGCAACATTTCTTTATGTTGTCATTACATTTCAGTTGTATTTTCAGTTTCAACAAAAGTGATTTAGAATCAACATCACATTGTAACATTGATCAAACAATATTACCAAAGATTATTTTTGTTAATTTCAGTGATGCCATCAGTGATGTACAATCAACATCATAGTGTAATGTTGATTCAACAATATTACCGTTGATTAGTTTTGTGAATTTCAATATTGCTTTAGCATTCGTGATGTAGAATCCATCATAACGTAACGCTGATTCAACAATATTACCATTGATTATTTTTGTTAATTTCAATATTGATTCAGCATCAGTGATGCAGATTCCATCATAGTGTAATGTTGATTCAATAGCATTACCATTGATTTTTTTGTTCACCATTGATTCAACATTAAATGCGGGTGCAAACGTGATATTGAACTAACATCAGTTCATAATGTTGATTCAATGATATTATAATTGATTTTTTGTTGAAATCTCAACGTTGTTTCAACAGTAACTGAGGGTGCAAGAGTGATACTGAACCAACATCACTTTGCAATGTTAATTCAATGCAATTAGCGTTGACGCATCAACACTGACTCAACATTGTTTCAATGATTACATGCTATCTGGGTAGGTTTGACAAAGGATTCCCCATCAGAACTATAATTGCAAGTTGAGTTGCTATGGGTGAATACCATGAAATGTGGTCATAATTTAACCTAAAATTAAAAGATAATAAAGCCTCATATTCTCATAGAAAATGAAGCATAACGCAAAACAAATGAAATTATGTATGTAATTATGTATGTATTTTTGTGAGATTTGTTCATATGGTGGTGTTTCTTGATGTCACATTATAAATTCTTTAGCTTATGCTGTTACAATTCCTGTCTCTATTCCCGTCTTGTGTTTAACCCTTAAACGCATACCTCGGGTCTTCATTGACCCGGGACATCATTCACTACCCTCCTTCTCATTCATTTTTTAAAGTTGGACATCAACTTCCTCAATCCTTCCCAAATCCTAGTATTCCTCAATCAATTTATTCTAAACAATATAACAAGAAAAAAATTATAAAAAAAAAAAAAATGCCATTTTTTGTAAAAAATTGTATAGGGTCGCTAACGACCCGAGGTGTGTAACAGTTTAAGTACATTTTTTCTGCACAACAATAATTGAATCTTTGATGACTGAATAAGTGCAAATCACCTTTATTCCAAAAGGTGGCAATGTCTGATACGCAATGATGAAGTGAGGTTTATATTACCACAGGCAGAAAACAAATGAAAAGGAAGTATCATCAGCAAAACTTGAAATGGTTTCACGATTTACTGCAGAGCAAGTACTGAACGCAATCAAATATTAGTGTCACTTTCACTTGATGGTGAAGAAGCTGTCAAACTGAACCCTTCTAAGCTCCAAAAGGTAACAAAATATGCTTTATTTTATTCTTCCGTAATTGTTAATCTAATATCAGGAGAGTTTTATATTATCGCGACAAGTAGCGATCCATCTGTGTTAGATATACAGTGGGGAGAACAAGTATTTGATACACTGCTGATTTTGCGGGTTTGCCCACTTACAAAGCATGTAGAAGTCTGTAATTTTTATCATAGGTACTCTTCAACTGTGAGTGACGGAATCTAAAACAAAAATCCAGAAAAATCACATTGTATGATTTTTAAGTAATTAATTTGCATTTTATTGCATGACATAAGTATTTGATACATCAGAAAAGCAGAACTTAATATTTGGTACAGAAACATTTGTTTGCAATTACAGAGATCATACGTTTCCTGTAGTTCTTGACCAGGTTTGCACACACTGCAGCAGGGATTTTGGCCCACTCCTCCATACAGACCTTCTCCAGATCCTTCAGGTTTCGGGGCTGTCGCTGGGCAATACGGACTTTCAGCTCCCTCCAAAGATTTTCTATCGGGTTCAGGTCTGGAGACTGTCTAGGCCACTCCAGGACCTTGAGATGCTTCTTACGGAGCCACTCCTTAGTTGCCCTGGCTGTGTGTTTGTGTGAGCTGCAGGATTTTAATCCATGACGGCGTAGTGTGTTACTAATGGTTTTCTTTGAGACTGTGGTCCCAGTTCTCTTCAGGTCATTGACCAGGTCCTGCCGTGTAGTTCTGGGCTGATCCCTCACCTTCCTCATGATCATTGATGCCCCATGAGGTGAGATCTTGCATGGTGCCGCAGACCGAGGGAGATTGACCGTCATCTTGAACTTCTTCCATTTTCTAATAATTGCGTCAACAGTTGTTGCCTTCTCACCAAGCTGCTTGTCTATTGTCCTGTAGCCCATCCCAGCCTTGTGCAGGTCTACAATTTTATCCCTGATGTCCTTACACAGCTCTCTGGTCTTGGCCATTGTGGAGAGGTTGGAGTCTGTTTGATTGAGTGTGTGGACAGGTGTCTTTTATACAGGTAACGAGTTCAAACAGGTGCAGTTAATACAGGTAATGAGTGGAGAACAGGAGGGCTTCTTAAAGAAAAACTAACAGGTCTGTGAGAGCCGGAATTCTTACTGGTTGGTAGGTGATCAAATACTTATGTCATGCAATAAAATGCTAATTAATTATTTAAAAATCATACAATATGATTTTCTGGATTTTTGTTTTAGATTCCGTCTCTCACAGTTGAAGTGTACCTATGATAAAAATTACAGACCTCTACATGCTTTGTAAGTAGGAAAACCTGCAAAATCGGCAGTGTATCAAATACTTGTTCTCCCCACTGTAGATCCGGGTCGCTAAAGACCCAAATATGTAATAATGATTGGCAAAACATTCATGCATTTAAGGGTATTCTTATTTTGATTCTTATTTTTACTATTTTTGTTGCTATTGTTCCTGTTTGACAAGTGATTAGTTCCTGTTTTCTTTGTTTCCATTGCTGCCTTGTTTGTTACCATAGTTACCCTTGTTAGTCTCCATAACAACTCATTACCCTCACCTGTTCCTTGTTCCAGTCCTTGTTATCTTGTTTATTTATACCTCAGTGTTTCCTATGTTCGTGGTCTGGGGGTGTATTCACAAAACATCTTAAGGCTAAAAGTAGCTCCTAACTTGCCGATTTAGGAAAAACTCTTAAAAATAATGGGTGTGTCAGTCCTAATTTTAGGACTCCTAAATTTTTGCTTTAAGAGTATTTCACAAAGCATTTTAGCGCTAAAACTAGCTCCTAAATCTGTGAAACGTTAGGAGTAGTCAAGAGGACTCCTAAGTCACTAAAACTAAATCACAAACATGGCTGTTGCGGACATTTCTCCCCTTTCTCTCTTCCACTCCACTTCCTGTCTACTCACTGTCCTATCATAATAAATAGGCAAAAATGCCAAAATAATATTTATTTATTTAATAAGTAAAGAAATAAATAAAAAAGGATTTTTTTGTGTGCTTGTTTCAGTTTTGTTTTGCCCGTTTCTGGAGTATTCTGTTTCTGGCTGGATTTACTTTCATTGTGTTTGTTTAAATTAATGTTTTTTGCTGCACCTCGATTCAACTCTCTCTTGCTTCAGACACAGCTTGCATTACAACTGTATTGGTTCTGGGTTCTTTGAAGCCGCATACATTAAAGAAATAAGCCCAAGGAGGCCATGCATTAAAGTGACTTTACTAGAGCTAAAATGGTATTGTTAGAGAAGGTTCAAAGCGAAAAACCTTTAATATTTAACCATATGGTAAAATCACTGTAATGCATGGCCTTGGGTGATTTACTGCTTTTAGAAATTGGTGGCAGCATCAGTATGATAAAGGACTTGAATATGCAGTAACTTATTAAATGTGTTAATAGTAAAAACCATTCTTCCTCTTAGAAATATAATTTATTAGCATAAATGTAGGCTATAAACTTGTAGAAACGTGCTTTAATATCAAATTCCTTTGAGGTGTGCATTGACTATTTTACAGTGCCTTTGAATATTGCTCTTCCAATAATATTTTAGAGTCAGAACTGTGTTTTCTAAGGCCTGGGACACACTAGACAATTTCTAAACTGAGGGAGACCACAGACATAAGGGCAGTTTCAATTGATTTTTAGCACTATAATCCTCCGAATGCACACACTAGAAGATTTGTCTGGACTGCGAGACCACACACCTGTCGATTGTAGTAACATTTCCACAGTGAGACGAGATCTCATGGAGACTCGTGAGATCAAACGTGACCTGAGAAGAAAAACAAATCAACGTCGTCAGTGGGTGATCTTCTTTCTCAATACTCCACTTTTGTGGCATGTTTGTGGCTGCCAAGATTCAGCTATAGAAGTACACAACATCTGATTGGTGAAGCTTGCTCGCTCTCATTGGCTATCACCTCAGAGGCAGATTTGAGATTTTCGTCACCTTTAGAGAGTGTTTAGGGAACGTTGCGCAAGGTTGTAAGAACGTCCCCTCCTACGTGGGTTTATTCCACTCCGCTCCACTCCGGGTATCACGTCAGAGGCAGCCGATCAAGAGTCGTAAACATCAAACATGTTTGATATTAACAGTTTAGAATCATGCGGGCTTCGACGCGATCGGGAGCAGTAAAATAATCATAATGGCACCACACAATTGAGGATTTTTTGGACAAAAAATTGTGACAAGCCTTGAATTGGGCCATGCCCCCTGATCGCTAGAGGGTGCAAATTGGGCTCAAAATCGGGCTTAAAATCTTCAAGTGTGTGGAACTAAAGTTGTCTGTGGAACTTAAAAATGATTCTGCTTCAGCATCACTCTGTAAAACCCTTTTTGTTTTTAATTAAACTTTTTTTTCTTACCTCTCTTTGTCATTTTCATTGAATTTTTCCATCTCTCTTGTCTGTCTGTGGTTATGGCTACAGAGACGCCATCTGGCCCCGATACTGAATGAATATAATTAAATTACATGCTCCTGGTGTGAACTCCATTATCAATGTGCTTGCAGATACATCTGGCTGATTGTATCTGCAAAATCCCAACTGTTATCTTAACTTTTTTTTAATCAATAACTGTAGAATTTAATATACTGATTGTAAGATATGTCGCTTTGATTGTATTATGTGTGTTACTGGGTGATGGAGTGCGTGAGAAAATTGCTGGGTAAAGAGCTTGTTACTGTAACACGTTTGGTGTGAGTGGATGCACTGTAAGTGTGAGGAACTGAACATAGGTGTGGGAGTACTGCATGAGTCTGTAGCAGCTGCCAGATGAACACATGTAATATAGGTCACATTTACATGAAGAAACAAATTTTTACATTTTTAGGAAGGAGTTATTTCAGTATAAAGAACAGATTTGGATAGTTACATGAAAACAGAAAATGCTAAACTGCTATTTGTATTCATATTCTTTATATTGTAAATAGGGTTGTCAATTTAACACATTAATTTAGTCAATTTTAATAAAAAAAAAAAATAATAATAATAATAATAATAATGGGTTAAAAAAGTCCTTTGACCATATGCTAGCATTCAAAAGTCAATAAGATTTCTTAATGTTTTTGAAAGAAGTCTCTTATGCTCACCAAGGCTGCATTTATTTGATCAAAATATGGTTGAAAAATAGCAATATTGTGAAATATCATTACAATTTTCTTTTTAATATATTTTAAATGTATTCCTGTGATGACAAAGCTGAATTTTTACCAGTCATTACTCAAGTCTTCAGTGTTGTGATCCTTCAGAAATCTTACTGACCTCAAACTTTTGAACTTTTTGTCCGTAAATTTCTTCATAAGGAATTTTATTAATTTCAGGTGAGCGAGACCGCAGGAAACCACTTTTTTGTAAAAACAAAAACAAAAAAACAATTCCAATGCCACAATGACGGAATGTCTTAAAATGTTTTTACTTTTGAGAGCTTATCTCACCAAATATTGACATATGTGAACAATTGTCATTAGTTTTATGAATTAGCATATTATGTCGTTAAAATTTTAAGTTGATTGACATCCCTAACTGTTATGTGACCATAGCACACAGAATGCAAGGTTCTCTGTTTTTCTCGTGAGAGTAGAGACGAGAATGGCTTTAATCAGACTTGTGTAGTGGAGAGAAATGAAAGAAAATTGGCATTATAAATGTCAAGGGAAATAACACAACAGCTGTAGTCTTATATCTCTTTAGGGCGAGTTCTTTCTTCTTTTTTTCTTTCTTAGAAAGAAAGCGAGAAAGAAAGTGAAACCCAGTTATGTAACAGTCGTCTTTTGTTAGTAGTAAATCTCTGAATATAGTCGACTGATAGTAGAAACACAAAGTGCAACAGAACTTTGGAAATAAAGTCTCGTCACAATCAAGGAACCAGCCATATTTCATGGAGAGATGAAAACAGCACTGGCAGTTGGGACATGTTAAACATTTAAAGAATACAGAATATCTGCTCTGGCGTTCTTCCAATCTGCAGTATCATTTATTGGGCCATAAATACGGTGAGAATGTGTGTGTTAATGTATGTGAGTCAACAGGAGACTGGGTGATCTATGGTTACTAATAGGCAGTAAATAGGCAGTGACTCTTATGTGAGAGGGCTCTTCCCATGCTGCCACTTTCCTTGATTTAATTATCGAGAAACTCATCGCTTTAAATATGCTTTGGTGTCTGAGGTCTCCCGCCCTACACTTCCGCTTTTCTTCTGTTTACTCGTAAATAAATAACCTGTGCACAGAAATGCATGCATACAAATACACCGTTATCGATCTGCAAGCAAATGATGATGTTGTAGAGAGGAACAATCACTCTTGTTGTCAGTAAACACCTCCATCCTCTTTCTACCATTACTGATCTTAAATAGAGGCATGATCTGTCTAATCTTGTCAGCGCTGAGATCCTGTCTATATAAATCTTACGGCTACATGTGAAAAGCACATTCATTTTTTTTAACTCTTCACCTGAGCTTTATGTTTGACTCACTGTGGCCAGGTGGGTTTTAGTATTAAGAGAAATGTCAATAACGTGCCAGTAGTGCAAACCTAAATGAAAGGTTTCCTCCCTTTGGAAATCGCTTGACTTTTACATGGTCTGTTATGCATTTGATGCTACTTTCAAATACCTAAGGTATCATTCAGTATATAGTTACTGAAAGCATGCATTCATTAGCCTGATGATGGTTGCTTCTCACAGTTACTGTCATTTCTGTGTGTGAATCACTTTAGCCCTTCAAAATATATGGCCTTAATATGACGCATTTATTGTGCAATAAATAATCTGAATCTGAGCAATGGCTAATCAGGGCAAGTGCACAGAAACACAGCAAAGACCTGTTTTGGTTTATTAAGATATTCTGCTTTGTTCAGCAGGTTTCATTCAAAGTTTTCTGCAGCTTTTTCAAAGTGTGTAGCTAGTAGGATCAATCTGATCAAACTGTTCCCTTAACAGCTCAACACCTCAAACTTAGGTCCTAAAGCCAGGGACACACCAAGCCGACGGTCGGCCATCGGGCAACATTGGGCCATTTTTGAGCATCGGCCAACGTAGTTTTTTCGGTGTGTTCCGCACCTTTGGCTCTAGTCAGATGGTTTTGGCTGATTCAACATGTAGAATCGTCGGGCCGTCGAGAGAGAACTCTGATTGGCTGTTCAGCTTAGCGAACGAGAATATGAGCAAAAGTGATGAAAGCGAGCAAGTAGGTCAAAACTGAACAGACAGAAGGCTGTTATAACTTTACGTCATCTTACATGAGCAACACTGCGCAAATATTTTCATAATAACATGAGCAGAGTGGAATTAACCCACGTAGGAGGGGACGTTCTCACGACCTTGCGCAACGTTCCCTAAAGGTTCTCTAAAGGTGACGAAAATCTCAAACCTTTATAGAACATTAGGGACGTTTCTAAAACGTCCTCTTTTGGTTATGAAGGTGCTGCAGTTCTAGGTTCCTTATATGACTTTAGAGGGACGTTCAATTTTGGTTATTTTATGGTCACATAGCAACATTACAAAGAGGACATTTGGGATGTTAACAGAACGTTCCCACATGGTCCTCTGTTGGTCGTATAATAACGTTCCCAATATGACTTTAGGAGGATGTTCCATTCTGGTTATTTTATGGTCACATAGCAACGTTACAAAGAGGTGATTTGGGATGTTAAATCCACATCCCTAAAAGAACTCCACATCGTGACCGTCTCAGAACGTTCCGGGAACATTACCAGACGATGTCCTTGACACCAACGGGGATGTTCTGGGAACATCAAATTTCCAAATAAAATATGGTCCCCTAAACGTTCTGAGAACATCCTGAATGTTCCATGAAGGTCCGCCAAATATCGTCCCCGAACCCTTTAAAGAATTCCACATCATGACCGTCTCGGAGCGTTCTGGGAATGTTACTAGGTGACGTCCTTGACACCAGCGGGGACCTTCTGAGAAAGTTCTGGGAACGTAAAATTTCTAGCGGGGAAAAACATGATCAGCATGATTGATATTCAAAACGGTAAGCAAGCGCTGCTTTGTTTATGGTTTGTATACCTGCAGTCTTAGTTTCGCTTTCCCTTTTTAAATTGATGAATATAGACGAATATATCTGCTTAAATAGACAGTTATCTCCTTTACACGCAGGCGCATAACGCCCGTGCTAGTTGACAGTCGCTTGTAGTCCTTTTGGTGTGTTCAAGTGCTGTTTTTTTCCCCGACGCAGGCGACGCAAGGTGACAACACAGTCGGCTTTCATCAGCGCTAGTTCTTTGGCGTCGGTTTGGTGTGTCCCTACCGTAAAACTTTCATCCATCCATAATACTTGTTTCTAAAACTTTACTATATCGTCTTTGTTCTTTTGGCCATTCTCATACCTTTCTCTTCTTATTTGTTAATGTCAGATGTTGTACTTTCTTTGAAAGTCTGCCTAAAAGCACAGTCTGTTTCTCAGACTACTCTGAAGTACTTGTCCTCTAGTTGTTGTGCATCTGGGCCATCCACTTCTCTTTCTATCCTGCTTAGATCCAGTTGTCTTTCTTCTTTTGAAACAGTAATGTATGGAATAGCCTTCATGTCTCAAATGGATTAGTTTCTTTTTGGTCACCAAAATTTGACTTGACTTGCAACAAACGCAAGTGTACTCAATACAACTGTATATATCAGGGCTGTAACCACCATAGACATTGAGGGGGACAAATCCCCACAATAATTAGAAATGGCCAAATTGTAGCCCCCCACTCCATTACGCACTGCTCTGTTTGTTGTTAGAATGACAGAATAACATTTTTAGGCTGGTTTGTCTTAGCGTTCTAACTGCACTCGTTAATGTCAAAATGACTGAGATGGCCAATCAGATCAAAGAAGGCGGGCCTTACTATTTACAGAAGTGCAAATTCCAACGCGAAGCTTTTAGCAGTGAAAGAGTGTGTGGTAAGATGTAAGTAGCTAAACATTTAATGATTGACAACTGTTTTATGATAGAAATTATTAGCGACAACTAATATCCAGTGATGCAAACTACTCAACTTTTTAAATGAAATTTTACTGATTTAAATTGAACATATGCTAGTATTTACATGATTCTTGTGATCCATAACCAAATGTGATGAGACAAAAACATTATATAACACTTAATTTTAGCATGTACTCTCCCTTTTGAGTGTCATGGCAAAGCATGCTGGGAAATATAAATCCCAGCCCAGTTTCAGTTAAATTTAAGTTTGTCTAAATTAAAAGAAAAAGAAAGTTCTAAATACTAATAAAAGTTAATTTGATTAAACTAATTTGTTTAATTTGAGTTTGGCTCTACTCAAACCAATTAATTATTTTGAGCGTTAGGGTTTACAGTGTAGACATACGAATAAGAGTGAATGTATGCATATTTTAAAATAAAATATTATAAAGTTATAATTATAAAAATGTTCAAGACATGGTTATGGTCTTGGTATATAGCCTATATAAAACATTAATTTGTAATGGGTATAATAAATTACAATACTGCATTTAATCTATCTATCTATCTATCTATCTATCTATCTATCTATCTATCTATCTATCTATCTATCTATCTATCTATCTATCTATCTATCTATCTATCTATCTATCTATCTATCTATCTATCTGTCTATCTGTCTGTCTGTCTGTCTGTCTGTCTGTCTGTCTATCAGTCATCTGGAATTTAAAAGTCATTCTCAATTCAATTCTGAAATAGACAGGCAGTAGCAAACATTGGCTTGAACTGTCCGTCACCATGAGCGTGTATGGCAGAGCAGTCCGGTTTAAATGCATTCTGATCACAGACGCTTCGTTCTTTTATATGGGCAACATCAAAATTCAGGACACATGCTTGAAGGTGTAGACAGGACCGTTGAATGCTGGGTGGGTACTTTGTGATCAAAGTCATTGCAGTCATTTCTGTTTTAGAGGCTTTTCTCTGTGTTTATGTGTTCATTCTTGATTAAAAACATAATAGTCACAATTGATGAATGACTGTGTGAATGCAAGAGTTGACTTTTTTGTAAATGTCGTCATATTGACTGCATTTGACAGGGCAAGCTCAAACAAAAGGGGACACTGGAAGGAAGTAGAAAGCTCGCTACACAGAGCATGATATATGGATCAGATTTAACTGTGTTTAAACCCAGTTGAATAAAAAAATGACATTATAATATAACAATGCAGCACTAAACTTGTGGCTTTTTTGAGTGTGACGTCAATAAGACATTCTGCTGTAAATTAATTCATTGATGCTCTAAATTTCAAAGGTTAGTCACTGCAATACTATAAAAGATCATTTAAGAGGTTTTTAGTTCGCTTGTTCATGTCTTCCCAAATGTAACATGTAGATGAAGTAATATCTGGAGCAAGTCTCTCGTTGCCCATTCAGAGGACATTAAGCACAGAATTATGCAAACAAATGCAATAAATACCGAGGTATGCCGAGGTCACACGCATTGCTTTGTGCCAAGCAATACAATGTGGTATACACCACCAAAACTAGTGCAAAATGACCCATGATTGCACTCATTTTAGTTCTCTATAAAGTATAATAGGCATTGAACAACTTTGCATTTGAACACAATTAATATAGGTTGTTTTTAGGAGAACACAATGCATTTATAATTTGTGTTCCAGCCCTCTTTTGACAAAAGCTGAGCTTCGGGTAGTCAGTGCATTTTGAATGACGGCTCTAGTCACATTTATTGAATGCAAATATTTTCCATTAGTTTTCAGTTGGAGAACAAGGAGCACTGTCAAGTGCATGGTTTCACAAGATGAAACAATTTGTCTCTTTTGTCTCCTTACTAAAAACAGGCATTTCTGAGAAAATCTACATTACTTTGTCATCTTTTCTCTTTTTTTCTGGTTTTTATTTGAGAATATTGCCAGAAAGGTGGACAATAATACAGATTATTACAGCTGGAGAGCTTGGGGAAAGAAGTAACATTTTTATTTTAGTGTTATGTTTTCTACATGTCTTTATTCTATATTGTATCATATATATCATATTCTCAGAAAGACTTATAGATTAAAATTTATAGGCCCGGTTTCACAGACAAGTCTTAGATTAAGACAGGCCATGTTTAAGTAGTGTTTATAAATGTGCCTTAGAAAAAAAAAACATTACTGGTGTGAATCTTGAGACAAAACAATGGCACTGATATATTTTAAGATAAGTCAGAGCAAGTTTCTTTCAGTGCATCCATCCAAAAAGTGCATCCATCCATTATAAAAGTAATTCACACGGCTCCAGGGGGTTAATAAAGGCCTTCTGAATCGAATCGATGGGTTTGTGAAAGAAAAATATCCATATTTGAAACTTTAAAAAGTAAAATATCTAGCTTCCGCCAGACCGCCTTCTGTATTCAACTAACGAAGAAAGTGTAGTGCCTCTCGCAGTTTAAAACGCTTATGCTATGTCCTACGTCATACGTTGCGTCAGTTACATTTTTTTTGACATATTTTAATATAACTCTGATTGTATTCGTCTGAAAGAAGAATGTCATATACATCTAGATGGCTTGAGGGTGAGTAACTCATGGGGTAATTTTCATTTTTGGGTGCACTATCCCTTTAAGCCTTGTCAGTGAAACCAGCCAATAGAATTAACATATTATTTTGTGGTAGCTATTGATTTAACCAATGTTAGTGTGTAGAACCTTATTGTAAAGTGATGTTTTATTTTTTTACTTACATGCAGAGCAATGACATTATTAAATTCATTGCAATGTTCTGTTTCTTGCTTTTTTTTTCTCTTCTTTTCTTAATCTTCTTAATTTAATAAGGAATTTCCATTACATTTCCATAAATTAGGATTATGGTTTTCTCTGGTTAGTGTATATATTTTGTCCACATGCCATCGTCAATAGACCGTGCGCAAACTATAAATCAGAAGTCTGTAGTCAAACAGCCTTCAGTCTTCCTTAGGTGAGTCATTATTCACTCTATCATGGGCAGATACTGGCGGGCCTTTTGCCGATACGACTACAGTGTGTAGCTCTCATTTGTGAATCATTTAGGGGTCACTGGTGGACCACTGACAACTGTTTATGAGTAGCTGCATTATTGTAGTGACAGTATGAGTGAGTGAACTCATAGTTGAGAATGAATTGTAGATCATTTGGTTTGGACAGTAACTCTTATACTCCTAGGGAACTAATGAATGGGAATGCTAACGGTTAGCTTTCTCCAAGTATTACAGATTGTTTTGTATTCTGTGACTTGGATATTATGATAGTTGCACCACGTGCAACATTAATAGAAAGATAGAGACACCGAAAATAAGAAAAAGTGATGAGCAGCAAGTCCTAGGGTGAATCTGCGTGTGTGTCTGCAGCCAATTTTGGCACCTGAAAGAGCTACTGATTATTTTGCAATTACTCCTCACCTTGAGCCAAAATATGTTCTGCGTCACAAGGGATCTATCTTTCTATGCCGTCCAATTACCCTTAATTGTCTTCTCTGCTTTTACCTGCAGTGTCTGTTTACGAGTTCACTCTTACTCCTCCTTCCTGTCCTCAAAAGCTCTCTGCCAATTAAATCAGACTTCCATACCAGCTGTATTTTATACAATAAACTTGAGTATGCTTGATAATAATGCATCTGTTATAGTAAGGAAAGAGTGGGACAGGTAAGAAAAATGATCTCTTGAATGTTTTGTGGGGGATAATAAAGTTACTGTAAATAATCTTTCAGTAATTCAGCCTTTTCTATTCTACTCTTCCTCTTTTTGCGATATGAATTAGGTGTTTCATCAGCTTGCAGTGAATAAAGAAAACATGACTGGGAGGAACATGATACTAACAAGATTTTAAGTCAACAGCTTTTAGGGCCTGAACAAAACTAACCTTAGTGACAGAGATGTAAAAATCTGCCACAGGCACAGAGAAACAGAACATCTAGAGAGCCAGTATACTATTGTTTTATAAATAACGTCTCGGTTACGTATGTAACCCTCATTCCCTGAAGGAAGGGAACGGCGATGTTACGTCAGTTACTGACGAAATGGGGGTTTCGCTTAGAAGCCAATCGCCTTTGAGCTCTACAAAACGAGCCAATGGCATGAAGATGCCATGGGTCTGCGGAATTTGCATAACGCAACCCCGCCCCACCGCATGGGTATAAAGGGAGTTGCGTGGCAATCTCGCATTATGTTACCTGCTGAAGAGCCGAGGCATGAGCGTCCGGCCGTTCCAGCGGTACAGCAGAAGTGGCATGGGGACGTAACGTCTCCGTTCCCTTCCTTCAGGGAACGAGGGTTACATACGTAACCGAGACGTTCCCTTTCAGTCAGTACACTACGAGTTACGTCAGTTACTGACGAAATGGGGGTCCCAATACAATCTCGCCACGACGGCTGTCTTCCAGCGTCCTGCGCTGACCAGGTCTCCCTGCCGTGAGTCTTAGCACGAACGAGGAACTAGGCTCAACGTTGATATCAAGGTACACTGGGAAGCATATCCCACGTGGAGAAATGCAACACAATGCCTGCCCGAAGGGAGGACTTAAGAATACACATATGACCCCAGTAGGGACTGCATATGGAGCACTCTGGGGTATCCAGCCGCAGGTGGAAAAATTTTTCAACCCCAGGTGTGGCAAGGGTGTCTTGCCAAGGGAAGACACGTGCTCAGAGAGACTTACAGTGGAAATGCACATGTTGGGGTTGCCCAACGGGGGAACCATGCACACGGAGGCACCTAGCCGAACACGAGGGCTGACCAATCGGGCATGCACTCTGGTGTCGACATCAGCAGTGCTGGAGGAGCTCAGGGCTTACTGGGAAGCTCACCTGAGAGAAAATACGCATGCATCCAGTTCGTGGAGTGGAATGGCGCAGCAAGCGAAGACACCTGAGCCTGTCCAGTTACTGGCCCCTTGGGGCGAGTACACGAGCGGACACAGGCTCCACTCGGAGATTATAAAATCTTGCGAATGTGTTGGGTGTCGCCCAGCCTGCAGCTCTACAAATGTCTGTCAGTGAGGCGCCACACGCTAAAGCCCAAGAGGAAGCAACACTCCTAGTGGAGTGTGCTCTAACCCCAAGGGGGCATGGCATGTCCTGAACCTGATATGCCAGGACAATGGCATCCACTGTCCAGTGAGACAACCTCTGCTTGGAGAGAGCCTTCCCTTTCTGCTGCCCTCCGTAACAGACAAAGAGCTGGTCTGAGGTCCTGAAACACTGCGTCTGGTCTGCGTAAGCGCGAAGGGCGCGTACTGGACAGAGCAGTGCCAAGGCTGGGTCTGCCAATCAAGAGCGCCACTTTCATTGAAAGGAACTTCAGCGCCACAGACTGCAGGGGTTCAAAGGGAGCTTTCTGCAGGGCAGATAGAACCACTGCAAGATCCCAAGAGGGTATTTGAGGGGGACGAGGAGGATTTAATCTCCTCGCTCCGCTAAGGAACCTGCTGACGGACCATCTCGGGACTCGATCGCGAAGCCAGTGCTGAAGCGGTCTCATATGAAGCAAACCGAGCGGCGTTACCGCGGCTGCGGATGCCATATGCCCCAGGAGCCTCTGAAAATATTTCAGTGGAACCGCACTCTTGCCCTCGAACTGGCGAAGACAAGTCAGCAGTGACTGCGCGCGCTCGCTCGTAAGCTGCGCGTACATGGCGACCGAGTCGATTTCCATACCGAGAAAAGAGATCCTCTGCACTGGGGAGAGTTTGCTCTTTTCCCAGTTGATCTGAAGGCCCAGACGGGCGAGGTGCTGAAGCACCAGGTCCCTGTGTTCGCAAACCTGATCCCGAGAGTGGCCTAAAATCAGCCAGTCGTCGAGATAATTCAGGATGCGAACCCCGTGTTGCCTGAGCGGCACAAGGGCTGCCTCGACGGCATTCGTAAAGACGCGAGGGGAGAGGGCTAGCCCGAATGGGAGAACCGTGTACTGATATGCCTGCCCCCTTGAAGGCAAACCATAGAAACGGTCTGTGTCGAGGAAGAATGGAGACATGAAAGTACGCGTCCTTCAGGTCGATCGCTGCAAACCAATCCAATGGACGAACGCATTCGAAAATGCGTTTGGCTGTCAACATCCTGAACGGAAGCCTGTAAAGGGTTCGGTTCAAGATGCGCAGGTCCAGGATTGGCCGTAACCCACCGGTTTTCTTGGGTACAATGAAGTAAGGGCTGTAGAAGCCGGACTCCATCTCGGCTGGAGGGACGATGTCGACCACACCCTTCGCCAGTAGGGTGGCGACCTCCGCACACATGACAGTGGCATTGCCACCCACCATGGGATAGCGGACTCCCCGAAAGCGGGGAGAAGACCGTGCAAACTGAATCGCATAGCCGAACCTGATGGTGCGAGCGAGCCAGCTGGACAGATTGGGAAGCGCTAGCCAGGCTCCCAGAAACTGTACCAGCGGGGTCATGCGGTCCACAGGCGTACCCCCGATGGGGCAGGGAGGCGGAATGACCGGCCCAGACATGGGAGGCGTGGGAGCGTCCCGAGCTGTCCTGGCGACAGAGGGGGCCGAGAGTGGCGAGGCTGCTTGGCGTCGCACACTGCCAGCCGCGCCCTCTTGAGGCTCAGAGGTGAAAAAGTCAGTTCTTTCTTTAACCATGAATGAACAAACCAAGGATTCTCCCCCAGCCCTCCACCGGGGGAAGGAGTGGCCCTGCTACCATCTCCTGGGAAAGAACCGAGTTCACCTCCGAGCCGCCCGTCTCAGGTCCTCCACGCCTCGGCCCGGGTGAAGGCTGCTGCTGGGGCTGGGCGGGAGGGGCGGGAGCCGCAGGAGGGCGGCCTCGGCGGGGAGCAGACTGAGGCCTCTGAGCTGGCGGCTGGGTGGAGGCAGCAGCAGGCCGCCGGGGCAGAATATGCTTAATTGCCTCAGTCTGTTTCTGAGCGGTCGAGAACTGTTGGGCGAAGTCCTGGACCGCCCCGCCAAATAGCCCATCCTGGGAAATGGGAGAATTGAGGAAACTGGTTCGCTCAGATTCTCCCATATCAGCCAGGTTGAGCCATAAGTGGCGCTCCTGGACCACAGAAGTGGACATCGCCTGACCGAGAGAGCGAGCGGTCACCTTCGTCGCTCGTAGAGCGAGGTCGGTGGCCGCCCGCAGCTCCTGCATTAGCGCGGGGTCAGCATTGCCCTCGTGCATGTCTCTGAGCACCTTGGCCTGGTAGACCTGAAGGGTGGCCATCGCATGCAGGGCGGATGCGGCCTGGCCCGCAGCTCTGTAGGTCTTCGCCACCAGAGTAGACGTAAACCTACAGGCCTTGGACGGGTGCTTTGGGTCACCACACCATGTCGCAGCGCTCTGCGGACACAGTTGCATCGCAACAGAGCGCTCAACAGGGGGAACCCAAGTGTACCCTTTCACCGCGCCGCCATCGAGGGCAGTGAAGGCGGAAGTGGCTGCCGAACGATCGCGAAAAGTCAAGGGAGACTTCCACGACTTTGACACCTCTTCATGCACTTCCGGGAAGAAGGGCACTGGGGGCTGACAGGCGCCTTCGGCACGGGCCGCCCCCAGATACCAATCATCTAGCCGAGAGTGCTCGGGACATGGCGGAGGGTTCCACACAAGCCCAAGAGCCTCGGCCACCCGGGAAAGCATGGCTGTGAGCTCTGGATCAGACTCTGACAATGCTGGGACTCCCGAAGGAGGCAACACAGCCGAATCGTCATCTCCGGAGGAATCCAGCCCACCTTGTGATGCGGCGATCGACATAGTATCCTCCGCCGGTGCGCCAAATGAAATGCAGGGCCCAGGACGGGAAACACCTGCGCCCTCATCTGGCAACACCACAGGTTGCAGTGTGCTAGAAGGGGGTGTGGCCCGAGGAGGATTCGTCGGGTTGGTCCACACCGTCACCCTCAAGTCACCCTGACCACCAGCCAAAGTATTCCCACTCGTGGAGGGAATAGATTGGGGTGTGGTAGAGGGGACTCTCCCTTCAGCACGGAGATCACGGAGTCTTGACCGCAACACTGCGATGGCCATGTTCCCGCAGTGGGAACATGACTCATCCATGAACGCGCATGAGGCCCAAGCATGCCAAACAGCGATCGTGCCCGTCAAACGGAGGAACCAGCCGACCGCACCCAGGAACGGAGCACGGGCGAGAAACAGACGTGCCGCGTGCAGCTCTTTTAAAGAAGAGTTTTTGCTCTGCAGAATGCCGAAGCGCCTAGGGAGAACACACACGCTGTGCTAGATCACTGCACAGATCAGACAGGAATGCGGAACTCGCTAGAACGCGCCGTAACACCAACACTCTGGAGAGACACTCGTCTTGAAGAGGAAAACGCTCAGGCAGTAACACTCGGCTCTGAAGCAGAAACATAATGCGTGATTGCCACGCAACGCCCTTTATACCCACGCGGTGGGGCGGGGTTGCGTAATGCAAATTCCGCAGACCCATGGCATCTTCATGCCATTGGCTCGTTTTGTAGAGCTCAAAGGCGATTGGCTTCTAAGCGAAACCCCCATTTCGTCAGTAACTGACGTAACTCGTAGTGTACTGACTGAAAGGGAACTACTCTCATTCCTGCCAGATTCTTATTAATTCTGATGCACTATATCAGGGAAAACTTATAAGCTGGTTTTGGTTTGTTCCAAACATGCTCTAAAGCAGACCTAAGACCATCTCAGGAGCTGATCTGAGTATGGTTAACTTGAAAGTCTGCAATTTTCTTATCACTTGCATTGTAAACTCAAAGTGCACCAGGTTCATTTTCATTTCTTCTTTGTATAATGGCAAATATTTTTAGCCATCATTGTAAGGTAATGATATCATGCAAATGAGAAGATGAGCCACTTATTTTTATGAAGATGACCGAATGAGAAGCATATTAAAAGGTATTGTAAAGTACACACAGACTCTCAAATGTGCTCTTTCAGTGTTCTGCTCAAATTAAGGTTTGAAGGTCTAGACTGCAATGCCACATGACAGAAAAATACCTTTTATTTTATGTATGAATAAATTCTATAGCTGTTTTGTGATTCATTTCATTTATTTTTTAGCTCATTTTTAACATGCTAAAATGACCCTCCAAACATTTTCATATAAAAATGTATTCAGTTTTAATGCGTACATTAAGACGTTTCTCCTTTAAGCTAAAAAAAAAACGCCTCGGTTACGACTGTAACCTCGGTTCCCTGAAGGGGAACGCACTGCGTGATTGCGTCATGAAGCACTTGTGAAATCAGTCCAATGGCATATAGGCAGGTGACGTCATGGCAGGAAGCTATAAAGCGCACCCAGACCAAACATAGTCAGCTTCTGATTCTGATTTCTTGTGTGAAATCAGGTGAGCACAACAAAGACAGAAACACCTGGGACCCGGGGTGAAGCCCAAAACTAGGTTGTAAACCCGATGAGTGTGTGCGGAAAGGAACAGCCCGCTGCATCATACACCTCTTGTAGGGATACCCCTAATACAAGGCTACAAAGCCGCCATACTCCTCCTGCTCCAATGCACCACGGAGGAAACCGGTTTGTTTCCTTCACAGGGAGCTCTAGAGTGATCATGGCCTCAACAACCTCAGTTGTCCCTGCCTCGACAGGATGTCTGCTCCCTGAATCTGGTGCCCATGGATGTAGAGCCTGAGCCATCATCACCAGGTGATTAAGTGCCAGGTGAGATGGTGACCCGTCCATGGGCACAGAGCGACCATCCATGATCGCTCCCCAGCTTGTGAGGGTAGCAGCCGTCGTAAGCGTTACATGACGACAAGGAGCTCCCGGCACAGGATCCTGGGACAAGAACCAAGGCTTCTTCCACATAACTAGGGCACGCAAGCATCGCCACGTGACCCTGATCATGCGAAAGGGGTTGCCCCTCTGGGAAAACCCTTTGGTCCTGAGCCAAAACTGCAAGGGTCTCATGCACAACAGGCCAAAAGGTATCACGTTGGACGCTGCTGCCATCAGACCCAACAGTCGCTGGCATAGCTTTATTCTTTTCACAGCCGACAGGATGGACTCTATGCGTGCTAGTGAGAGGCATGCCTGCATCGACATTGAGTCCCAAACCACGCCTAGAAAAGTGGTCCTCTGTAGTGGAGAAAGCACACTCTTTTTGGCGTTTAGCCGTAACCCTAACTCTTTCATGTGGGCGAGAACGACATCTCGATGCCGAACCGCCAACTGATGCGACTGAGCCAGAATCAACCAATCATCGATGTAGTTCATGATGTGAATACCCTGCAGGCGCCAAAGCTGCATCTACGCATTTCGTGAAAGTGCGGGGTGATAGTGCTAAGCTGAATGGAAGAACTCAATTGTGAGACAACGGGTCTTCGCAGGCCCGCTGTCAGGCGAAACTGGGTTTGCCCAAAAAAAAATAACTCCAAAAAAAAATGATGGCAATACTCGCAACTGATGTAAAAGTGTAAAAGTGATGTTTATTTTACAGTGCTCGAGAAGTGAAAACAGACCCAACGCTATATACAAAAGCAACAAAGAAACAAAACTGTGCAAAAGAACAAAAGAAAATATAAATATAAATATATACACTCCAACTACATCAAAGACAGACAAAAGAGGTCGCTCACGGCACCACACTTGCACGCTCGCTAGCCAGGTAAACTGACCCAGATCTTTCTCTGGGGCTCCTTCTTATAGGCCAAGCCCCACCCCATTTTAGTTAAAACCATTAACAACACAAGAGGTAAGTAAACAGGTATGTACATTTCCACAACACAACACAAATATATACACATATAACAACGAAATATTTATAGAAACCAAAATGTGGTCAAAATAACAAACACAAAAGATAGACATAAAAATAATAAACACATAAAAATAACATTCAACTTTCTTATCCCCCCTGTAACAGAGGGGACAATGGACGAGCCGGCTTCCGGCGGCTTGACGCCGACACGCCCACCCACAGCGGACCTGGCACTATTTATCCAGGCCGCTGGGTGGCGCTCGGGTTCGACCGGCCGCTGGTGGAGAAGCAACGCGAAAGACCGGCAACACAGATGCTGACAAACACTCACGACAGGTAGGTATAAACACAACAACAGGACAAAACATCAAAACGAAAGACAAAGCTAATGTGTATGTATGTTAGGGCAGTGTGAGTACGGTTGGAAATGGAGATGGAGTGGATATGTAAGCGTGTATACGGACCAGACCAGTGTGCTATCGGCGTGCGTGTGCACCCGCCCGCCTCAGCAGGTACGGAGAATGAGGTAAGCTGGGGATGACTGTGTGTGTGTGTGTGAGTGCTGCACAGACCAACGGGCATAGGGACAGGTCACTCTGTCACATCAATATTTGTATGCTTTGCCCCTGAAAGCAAACCTCAGGAACTTCCTGTGATATGGAAGGATGGATATATGGAAGTATGCGTCTTTGAGATCTATCGTGACAAACCAGTCCTCGGATCTGATCTGTGGCACGATTTGTCTCAAGGTTAACATTGTGAATTTTAGCTGCATGACTGACTCGTTCAGAACTCGCAGATCCAAAATGGGACGCAACCCCCCATCCTTCTTTTGAACTATGAAATACCGACTGTAGATCCCAGTTTCCCTGTTGGAGGGGAGTACATGTTCTATGGCCCCGTTCTCCAACAGGGTTTCACTTCTTGTTCCATTACCAGAACCTGCTCAGGGCCCACCACGGTGGATAGGACCCCATAAACCTGGGCGGGCGAGACCCGAACTGAATTTGATAACCCTTTTCTATTGTCTGCAGGACCCAATGAGAAACACGCTGTAGCTTCCACGCTGCCAAAAATTCTATTAGTGGTACCAGCCTCTCGAGACTGGCTTCTGGTTTTTGTTGTGCAATCAACCCGATGCCCTGTAACGGCGAACCGGCAGGGAACGACCGAACTGACTGCTTTCGGACCCTCCTCTGAGGGGGCGTGCATCCCAGGACCACTACATTTCCGGGTGGACCCTGAGATATGTGCTCGCCAGAGACCGCTGCGCCCCGAAACACACGAGGTGGCTGGGTTGGCAGAACGGTCCCCTGAGGGCACCGAAGGGAAGCGGGCACCATATAATGAGGCTGCGGTTGAGAGCGCCAGCCCATCCCCCAGTCTTTTAGTGGGAGCTCGGGAGCAGATGCTCTGCCTCTGTTGAGATATGTTTGGTAGAAGTTCCCACACTACCAAAAAAATCTACTAAGAGAACCAGTGTGTCAAGACTGATCTAGGTGTTACTCGAGCAGCCAATTCGGTGCCTTGAAGCGGCGAACCGGCAGGGAACAGCCGAACTGATTGCTCTGAGACCCACTACATTTCCGGGTGGACCCTGAGATATGTGCTCGCCAGAGACCGCTGCGCCCCGACGAACACGAGGTGGTGGGGCTGGCAGAATGGCCCCCTGAAGACATCGAAGGGAAATGGGCACCGTATAGTGAGGTGTTAACCACTTCCCCCCGGAAACTAAGAGAACCAGCCTCTCGAGACTGGTCTCTGGTATTACTCAAGCGACCAATTCGGTGCCCTGAAGTGGCGTACCGGCAGGGAACAGCCAAACTGATTGCTCTGAGACCCTCCTCGGAGGGGGCGAGTCAGGACCTTTTCTCCGAAGCCTCTTTTCGAGATAATCACTGTCCTCAGATCTCTCTTATCCCAAGACGACTACAGCTGAGACTACTAAAGGAACCAGCCTCTCGAGACTGGTCTCTAGTATAGCAGGAAACAACTGAACTGAACCCTGTTAAACCCTCCTCCTGCGAGTCAGACACTGAGACTAGAACTCGCTGGAGACCGCTGCGCCCCGAAGCACACGAGGTGAAAGGGTTGGCATAACAGCCCCTGAGGGGACCGAAGGGAGATGGGCACCGTATAATGAGGTGTTAATCATTTCCCCCCAGGAATTTCACCATTTATTTCCTCAGAATTAAATGCAGCCAAAGATCAACAAGACAAGTAAACACGGTCTGGACGAAAGGCCGAATAGTATATCAATACAGACATCTAACTCTTCAAAGATCAGATGAGTACATATTTAATTTTCTCAAAAATTAAATGCAGCCAAATATCAACGACAAGTAGAAACAGTCTAGGTGAAAGGCTGAATATAGTGTATTAATACAGACATCAACTCAGATGAGTATTTAACATTTCATTTCATCAAAATTAAATGCAGTCAGAAATCAATCAGATACAAAACTTGGTCTGAATGACAGGTTGAATATTCATATTATAATCTCAACACAAAAAGAACCATAAATAATAGTCTGCAAACACACATAAGTTTGCACACAATCATAAGAGAAAGAGAGTAAGGGAAATTCCTGTCTGCTCAGTTCCCTACGCATATTGCGGACCCATAATCTACATATTGCCTTAGCAAACGCGAGATCTGAGTCGCTAGATTGTTATTGCAGAGATACAGACCCATAATCCACGCGCTGCCTCGGCAAACGCGCGATCTGAGCCATTAGATTCTTACTGCAGAGATGCAGACCCATAATCCACGCGCTGCCTCGGCAAACGCAAGATCTAAGCCACTAGACTCTTATGCAGCCCCGTAATCTACGCGTTGCCTTGGCACACGCGAGATCCGAGATCGAGTCACAGAACCTATATTGCCGACCCATAATATAGCTACGTGCTGTCTCGGCAAACGCGAGATCCGAGCCAAAGAATCTTTATTGACTTTCTTCCCTCGAGAAGAAAGCCAACATGAGCAGAGCTAAAACTCTTGATAGTGCATATGTTACACGTCGGGAATTTATGAATGAACACTCAGTCCCCTTTTACTAGAGCTGACCATGCATGCTCCACTCCCAAACAAACAACACATCGCGTGTATCCCCACTCGTAATGAAGCGAGGGCAGGGAGGCACACACGATCGAAAATGCTGTTTGCTCGCCATTATACTCCTGTCTAGATATATATTATGCTTGTGGACAAATAACAATAAATAGACAAAGACAGTTTCACACAGAGCGCTTAATGAAGACACAGAAGCTGACTATGTTTGGTCTGGGTGCGCTTTATAGCTTCCTGCCATGACGTCACCCGCCTGTATGCCATTGCACTGATTTCACAAGTGATTTCAAAATCACGCAGTGCGTTCCCACAGCGTCAATCTCGACGCAACGCGAGTTCCCTTGAAAGGGAAAACATTATGTACTAAACACACTGAAGGTCAATTAAATAATCACAGGACGTGTCACGGGACTCAGAGGCAGAGAAAAACTCAAATGCGGGGTTTATTGAAAGGTTGGTGAGTTACAGGAGTACTGGTGAGTGAACAGGTGAATGAGGAACCAAGGAACTTAATTTAAGTTTGACAGTCTTTGTTTTTGCAGTGTATCACAGGGGAGAAATACTGGAGAACTGTATCTGTGATACAATAGTAAACATTCTATAATAATAATAATAATAATAATAATAATATATATATATATACAGTGGGGAGAACAAGTATTTGATACACTGCCGATTTTGCAGGTTTTCCTACTTACAAATCATGTAGAGGTCTGTAATTTTTATCATAGGTACACTTCAACTGTGAGAGACAATCTAAAATCCAGAAAATCACATTGTATGATTTTTAAATAATTAATTTGCATTTTATTGCATGACATAAGTATTTGATCACCTACCAACTAGTAAGAATTCCAGCTCTCACAGACCTGTTAGTTTTTCTTAAAGAAGCCCTCCTGTTCTCCACTCATTACCTGTATTAACTGCACCTGTCCACACACTCAATCAAACAGACTCCAACCTCTCCACAATGGCCAAGACCAGAGAGCTGTGTAAGGACATCAGGAATAAAATTGTAGACCTGCACAAGGCTGGGATGGGCTACAGGACAATAGGCAAGCAGCTTGGTGAGAAGGCAACAACTGTTGACGCAATTATTAAAAAATGGAAGAAGTTCAAGATGACGGTCAATCTCCCTCGGTCTGGGGCACCATGCAAGACCTCACCTCGTGGGGCATCAATGATCATGAGGAAGGTGAGGGATCAGCCCAGAACTACACGGCAGGACCTGGTCAATGACCTGAAGAGAGCTGGGACCACAGTCTCAAAGAAAACCATTAGTAACACACTACGCCGTCATGGATTAAAATCCTGCAGCACATGCAAGGTCCCCCTGCTCAAGCCAGCGCATGTCCAGGCCCGTCTGAAGTTTGCCAATGACCATCTGGATGATCCAGAGGAGGAATGGGAGAAGGTCATGTGGTCTGAGGAGACAAAAATAGAGCTTTTTGGTCTAAACTTCACTCGCTGTGTTTGGAGGAAGAAGAAGGATGAGTACAACCCCAAGAACACCATCCCAACCGTGAAGCATGGAGGTGGAAACATCATTCTTTGGGGATGCTTTTCTGCAAAGGGGACAGGACGACTGCACCGTATTGAGGTGAGGATGGATGGGGCCATGTATCGTGAGATCTTGGCCAACAACCTCCTTCCCTCAGTAAGAGCATTGAAGATGGGTCGTGGCTGGGTCTTCCAGCATGACAACGACCTGAAACACACAGCCAGGGCAACTAAGGAGTGGCTCCGTAAGAAGCATCTCAAGGTCCTGGAGTGGCCTAGACAGTCTCCAGACCTGAACCCAATAGAAAATCTTTGGAGGGAGCTGAAAGTCCATATTGCCCAGCGACAGCCCCGAAACCTGAAGGATCTGGAGAAGGTCTGTATAGAGGAGTGGGCCAAAATCCCTGCTGCAGTGTGTGCAAACCTGGTCAAGAACTGCAGGAAACGTATGATCTCTTTAATTGCAAACAAAGGTTTCTGTACCAAAGATTAAGTTCTGCTTTTCTGATGTATCAAATACTTATGTCATGCAATAAAATGCAAATTAATTACTTAAAAATCATACAATGTGATTTTCTGGATTTTTGTTTTAGATTCCGTCACTCACAGTTGAAGAGTACCTACGATAAAAATTACAGACTTCTACATGCTTTGTAAGTGGGCAAACCTGCAAAATCGGCAGTGTATCAAATACTTGTTCTCCCCACTATATATATATATATCATTTGAACACACACATATATTATATAATCTATCAATCAATTTGACAGCACTAAATAATATAATATAATATAATATAATATAATATAATAATTATAATATAATATAAAGCAGACGCTAGGCTCCAGCATCCCCTTGACCCTACATAGGACAAGCAGTTTGAAGAATGGATGGATAATGAAATATAATATAATACATAATAATATAATAAAAAGAATTATGGATTGGATCTTTCAAAAGGCTATACATTTATGACTACACGGCTTGTGAATATCCTCAGCAAGATCAGTGAAAGAAAGATCATCTATTGTGAAGAATGAGATCAGGCCTGGATCTAGTATTCCACAGAGAGCCACATCAAACATTGGATGTTGTCACTGTCTCTGCACCATCTCAAGATTTCAGTAAAGATGGCTGCCCAGTGGGGAGCAGCAGCTATATGTGAGGGTTCAGATTAATTCTAATGATCGGTGCGGGTGAATAATGTATGACAATGGGAGCCCTGGAGTCTCTGCCAGGCTCATGGTAAGCTGGTTAATTGTGTTAACACTCCCACATAAACATGCACACAGGAGTATGTTAGTCTTTAACACATACCATCCTTTCCACGCTTGTTTCACTCCCACTCTGTCTTTCTGCTCTGTTAAATGATCGTAGATCAGATTGCACACACCCGCTCAAAGCTTTTCAGAGTATATTACTTTCATTCTTTTTGGGACTTCTTCTCTAGGCTGTCCATAGGCATGTCCATTAAAAGAGTATTGGTGACAGCTTTTAGTGGTGAGGTTCGTTTAACACTGGAGGATTTTAAATCATGCCACAGAGTTTATGCACTCTCAGTTCCAGCCATTAGACAACTTTTTTTCCATTTCCTTTTCTCCCTCATTTCTCATCTGCCCTCACTGTGTCTCGTCCACTCTTCCCTGAGGTTTTCCAAACGTTATGATCCATTTCCTCCCAGTCCACCTCCAGAGTAACATTGGCTCTCATAGACCACCCTAAGGGCTAGTTTGGCTGAGAGACATCTTGATAGACAAGCTTACAGAGCTTCCTGTCTCAGTGGATCACTGGGTTGGGGGCGAAATTTAGAAATTAAAAATTGGACACCTTTCAATTCATGATTGTGAATTGGTATGACAGGAAGTGGAATTTAATGAATTACAATTCAGAGAATTTCAACAGGTACATTTATTAAGTAATTTATTTAATACACTACTGTTAAAATATTTGGGGTAAGTATTTTTTTTTTTTTTAAAGAAATTAATACTTTTATTTAGCAAGGACCATTATATTGATCTAAAATGCCAGTAAATACATTTATAATGTTACAAAAGATTTCTATTTCAAGTAAATGCTGTTCTTTTGAACTTTCTATTCATCAAAAAATCCTGGCACGTTTCCACAAAAATATGAAGCAGCACAACTGTTTTCAGCATTGATAATAATAAAAAAATATCAGCATATTGGAATGATTTTTGAAGAATCATGTGACACTGAAGACTGTTGTATTGATGTTCAGCTTTGCCATCACAGAAATAAATTACATTTTCAAATATATTAAAATAGTTATATTAAATATATAAACAGTTATATTAAATTGTAATACTATTTCAAAATATTATTGTTTTTTTCTGTATTTTTGATCACATTAATGCAGTCTTGGTGAGCATAAAAGACTTCTTTCAAAAACATAAAAAAATATTTTGATGTTAATGAACTACAAAAAAAAAAAAATGTTTGTACATGTCTTTAAAAGATTTCAATACTTTTTAAACTTCTTACGCCATCATTCAAAGTTTTTTATGATCTTAGCATTTAAAAAATGACACTTTTTGCAATTACATGATTTTTTAAGAATTTGTATTAGTTTAGTTTATTAGTTAATTCTGCTCACTCAAATTCAAATAGCAATTATGCAACACCAATTATTGCTTTATTTATTTATTTATTTATTCCAAAAACAGGTGAAAATGCACACTGTTTAAAGGCACAATATTTTAGATTTAAAAGGATAGGTCAGCAAAATGAACATGAATAGTCAAAGAAGTTCATGTAACTGAATGTTCTACTTCTTTAAATTCAAATCGCAATTCATTTATTTAAAAACACAAGGCTCCAATAATGCACTTACAATGGTAAATGTAAATTACTGTAGTTAAGGCAATAAATGTTAAAATACATGCTGTTAAAAGCTTGATTTAAATGGAAATTTATATAGTGCACACAAATGACAATTTTGTCATCATAACTCACCCTCATTTTGTTCCAAACCCCTATGACTTTATTTAGATGTTGTCTTAAATCAGCAGAACATGTATCGCCTTCCTGTTGTCTGCATACATTAATAATGCCTGATGACAATAACCAGCCAGAAACCATTTGCTACCCTTTTACCTGACAACAGGTGCATGATGATACATCTTTTTTAATGTAGAAGCATATATCCAGCAAATATTACATCAGTGACCAATAACGTCTCGGTTACGTATGTAACCCTCGTTCCCTGAAGGAGGGAACAGAAACGTACGTCGGAACTGACCGACGAATTGGGGATCGCTTTCAGAGACCGATCTACTTCGAGTGTAACTAAATAAAGCCAATAAACATTGGCATGTGGTTCGCGCATTCCACGCTCCTCCCCGCAGCGCGGATATAAATAAGGAAGTGGATGCACCGCATCTTTGCTTGTCCGCTGAGGAGCCGAACTTAGTGACTCGGCCGTTCAGTGGAGGTACAACAACTGTGGTGACGGGACGTACGTCTCCATTCCCTCCTTCAGGGAATGAGGGTTACATACGTAACCGAGACGTTCCCTTTCAGTCGGTCACGTTCGACGTACGTCGGAACTGACTGTAGGTAATTTAGCTCAAAGGGGAAATATTAATAATTATTCATAACTCATTATGATTATTTATTATGATTAGTTATGAATATTTTAACTAGTTAATGAGATTAACTTGATGTAGCTACATAAACATTACAATTAATCGACCAGTTCATTCAGTGAACACTCAGTAGAAAGCTCCAAAGCAGAAAGCAAAGATGCGGTGCATCCACTTCCTTATTTATATCCGCGCTGCGGGGAGGAGCGTGGAATGCGCGAACCGCATGCCGATGTTTATTGGCTCATTTAGTTACACTCGAAGTAGATTGATCTCTGAAAGCGATCCCAAATTCGTCGGTCAGTTCCGACATACGTCGAACGTGACCGACTGAAAGGGAACTTAAAGTTCACTCTCCTAGAACAGCAGTCTTGCTACGAAAATTATGATATAGGCAACTCAAATTAGGTCAAATAATACATGTTTTAGAGCAGAATTAATGTAAGGGCTTAGTGTATGAGCTTCACTTTTTGACTCTCTCCGGATGTTGGCACTGTTTACTTCCATTGTAAGTGCCTTGCTGTGACCATGACATAAGGAACAAATTATTTTGCTTGGTGATCGACATGAGCTTAACTTGAATTGAACTTGGAACATTCTCTTATATCTCAAAAGGCTTTGACCCGCACATGCGGGGGATGTGTTGATTTGTGATGTAGCAAAAATTCACATCACGACCAGTTCTGTTTGGTCTAAAGCCATGTAAGTGTAATGAAACTTGAGGATATAGCCTGCAAAAAGTAGGGATTTCTGAGTACTTTTAGCCTAAAAAAATGATAAATAAGTGAAATGAATATGAAGCTTTTAGACTGTGAAGAAAGAAAAGGAGAGAGAAATTGGGTTGAGGGAGAAGGGGAGGAATCAGACAGCTTTAAATTGTTTTCTACAAGCCTTTAAATTTTTATGTGAGTGTTTATGAGGCAGATTTTTCTGACTCTGATGCAGTGCCTGAAATAAAAATAAGAAATGTTTTTTTGTTGTCTCCCAGCTATTTGTCTATGGTTTGTTCTCTGTGTGAGAGTCTGTGTGTTCTCACTCTTGTTCAGGTCTTGTCTGTGTGGGCTGCTTTGTGACCTTGGGAAATTTGAGCATCTCTTGGTGCTGCGCACAGAGAATTGAAAATGTCAGAGTCATTCTCTCTCCACCTTGATAAGCCTCTATTAAAAATTGTTCCTGGGATCACCAGCAAGCAAAAAAAAGCCAACCTACAGATTGAAGGAGACTGCACAAGTGAAGGCTCTGAGAGTGTAAGTAGCAATTTCCCCGTCAGTGCTGGGTGAGAGTTATTTGATTTTGAGTCCAACAATAAAGGATTCATGTATACAGATTGAGTCGATGTTCTTGAGCTGAGCTGAAGGTTACCTGTGGAGCGTTTGTCTAATTTACACTGCCGTTCGGCAGAAGCGTTGCTCTCCCGGCCACAGTCTGGGACCCTCCCTTCCATATGTCTGGCTCTGGATGGAGAGAGAGAAGAATAAAGACACACAGAAAGAGAGAACGCTTCATTAGCATTGCTCTCAGGGCCAGCAGGTGTTCTGTGCAGATGGGCCTGTGAACAGAGTCTTCCACCTCCCCGGCCAGCCACTCCTAACTAAATCTGTCCAGAGGCCTTCTGACCTCTGACAGCATCCTGTGAGTCCCTTCCTTCATTTGAATGTACAAGGGACATTGTGTTTGCTCTCAATGTTAGGCCCAGAATGATCTTTAATGGGTTGATCATCTGTGATAAATGTTATGTGGGCGCGATTGACTGTTCTGGTATTCATTTTTGCTTTTTTTCAATAAAGTTTGGCATTAGCATGTTGTTCTGTCAAGGCCACTTCTGTCAAAGATAATTGACAATTAGCATACCGTTTGGACCGTCTTGCATGGATAAGAGCAGGGAGCGCAGCGACATAACACTGTAGGAATGCTGTAGGTGTCCTATTCCTATAGGTAGACATGGATCAGCTGAGTGTCAGCTGATGCGGCAATGACTAACGTGACCTGCCAGAACTGACGCTTAAGCTATATTGAATGAAATATGAACATATTTGTTTTGATTGTTTAATGTTTTTGAAAGAAGTCTCTTATGCTAACCAATTATTTGATCAAAAATACAGTGAAAACAGTTCTGTCATCACAACTCTCGAGTGTTTTGGCATGGTAATGGGTATGATAATGTTGATATATTTGGTCTTGGCGGAATAGATCTGCTACGCTGCTGCTGCTGCAGAGCAAGTATGGGACTTGCTACTGCCAATACATACACGACAAGCTGCTGTGAGCAAGTAAGACATGCTGCTGCTGTACAATATAGCAAAGACTATAGATATAGAAAGACGGTTCACTCCTATTACTTATGAAGGGGCGAAACTGCAACACGCAATATGGCGAAATAGTCCCGCCTTCTAAAGTAAAAGAGCTAATTGCTGATTGGTAAAGCCATTGCGTCACTGCAGCTGCTGTTAGAAATTCCGGAAATTCCCATAGAAACCTGAGACTTGTGCTTAGGACTGCACACGTGCATTGGCTAGCCTAGCCTGAAAAATACGCTTTTTTAACGCTATTTGATAATAGGAAGCAACATTTATGAGACAGTTCATGTTAGATTTTGTTGCTGATTTGAAATATGTTATTTAGTGGTGAGTTCAGCAAGCAGTTTTTGAGATTCCAGGATTCCCCCATTCAAATAGATATGACTTGGTCTTGTATGTCCGAAATATCTGCCCAGAGGCGTTGCAAATATGGCCGCCAAGTGAACAGACTTTCCTTGAAAGGGTCTTTGAGTATAGCGTACACGAATTACCAGTTGCAGATCTATACAGGTGGAGCTGGGGAAGGTGGAGGATTTATGAAAGCACGCTGCACTGATTAGGCAAATGCTAAGTATTTGAAGTTTGAGCATGCAAGCTCATTGGCTACTGATACAGCAGGAACCAATCAGCTGTGCCCTATAGAGAATGATGTGATTGCAAGGTTGAGTTGAGGACCTATTAGCCTGCACCATAGATTTTCATGACAGAATTTAATATTAACTTTATATTACAATTTAAAATAACTGTTTTCTATTTGAATGTGTATATTTAAGAGCATTTTATTTCTGTGATGGCAATTACTCCAGTCTTCAGTGTCACAGGATCAATCAGAAACCATTCTATACTGATTTGTTGCTCAAGAAACATTTTTTGTATTATTATTAATGTTGAATACAGTTATGTGGGAAACTTGATTAATTTTGTTTTGTTCAAAATATAAATCTTTTGTAACTTAATTATCTTAATGCCTTTACTGTCACTTTTGGTCAATTTAATGCATCTTCGCTGAATATTAATGTTGTTAAAAAAAAGCAGTTCTTGGAACTCTTGAACAGTAGTGTAAGCCATGTAGAAAATTCCATGGAATTGCCATAATGGTACACTTGTTTCCAAAAACCATACTATTTTTTAAAATAAAAATAATTTTATTTTAGTAATATATTAAAAAGACAGCATAATTAATGCTTCGTCTACAATTTACTGTATAATTGCTGTGCAATTTTATATTGTCTCCTCCCATATGTTTCTAAAACTAAGCTGTTTTCTGTAGTGAAAGTGACATTTTCCATCATTACAGATTGTGTCGTCAGCAAGTAAACATTTGCTCTTCTGCTTTAATGTGTTTTCTTTGATGGTTAATATCCATGACTGACTGATTCCAGTACATAATGGTGTTTATTTCCTGTTGTGTTCTCGCTGACATTGCCCAGCCTGATGAAGATGTTTCTCCACTAATCTGCTTCTCTTCCAATATGGACTGTTCACAGTGAGGAGGCTAAATGCCAGCCAGGCCCTAAAGGGTATCCTCTGTCTAACAGAGACAGTCTGGACTGCAGAATAAATCATGGCCATAATTACCACATCAGCATACTGCAAATTAACAGCTGTCATTTGTTAACTGTCCCACCAACAATGAAACCCCAGCACTCATGTCAATGTTTCACCTTTCTGGTTTGCTCCAGGGCCTCAGGAAGATATTTCCACAGGCCATTTCAGCACAGGACAACAATGACAACAAAACACGTCAATTTAACAGAACATGGCAATTTAAGCAACAACTTAAAATGGAAGTTAAAGCACTTGTATTGAGGTCAGGTGCTGATGTGGGATGATCGGGCCTGGTTCACAGTTGGGTTCCAATTCAGGCAGGTATTCATTTGGGTTCAGGTGAGTGTTTTGTGTAGGACTGTCAAGTTTTTACACACCAGACTTGGTAAATAATTTCTGAATGGACCTTGTTTTGTGCACAGGGACATTGTGGTGCTAGAAGAGAAAAGGTAAGGTCCATCTTATTGAATGTTGTCTCCGTTTTGCGTTATGCATTAAAATTATTCAGTTAGCTGTGGATTATCCCATATATATATATATATATATATATATATATATATAGTATTGTTTGTTTTTTGCCGTATCTAATTTTTCTTGCATATCTCTCAAACATCACTAATGTTTCCCTTATGACTCAATCAGGATGTTTTCTTTTTTTTTTCTGAAATGGCAAGTCTGTCTTGGTTCATTACCTCATTTTGATATGAAGATAATTAAACATTGTCTGAGAAATAAAGAAAGATAAAGATGCGATAAACGAATCATTAAGATTAATACATGAAAAAAAAATAATTAAGTAGTAAAATTAATATATACAATAAACAAATAAACACACCTATGTTTTCAATCTAAATTAATGAAAACAATGTTTAAAGGCTTCATATCATGAGGGATCACATTTTTCATGGAAATTTCAGATAAAAGAGCTTATTGTACTATGAAACATTAAGAACTTAAAGCAACTACCCGCAGTGCAAAAGTTGCATTTATTAAAAACACACTTGTGACATCAGATGAATGCATTAGCACATGACCACATGTTTACACCAATTAGGTTTGTAATACCTGGAGAAATCTTTGATTCAGTTTGATTTTGTGAACCTGCTTTATTGAAAAGATCTGATTCAAAAGAAAAATTTGTTCACACAGTACTACAGTTATTCACTCATGAACTGTAATGGCGTACTAAGAAGAGCTAGGACTGTTTTTTAGTCAGTTTCTTACACAAATATGTGACTTCAGAAGACTTGTGCATGTGTCAAATGGACCACTTGTTTCAGCACAGACTGTATTCAGTGTGACATGAGTTGACTTCAGTTGTTCATACAGGCCGTGTTTGTTGTGTTCAGTAAAGTGAGTGTACGCAACTATATCGAACAATTACTTCAAACTCCATTTATTGTAACTGTACTGAGAGAACGACCAGTGCAGTCTTCAGAATTTTTCCCTAAAAGGACATGAGGGTGAGTAAATTATGACAACTTTAATTTTGAGTTTAAAGTCAACATGAAATAGAAGTTGCAATAGTGTTTTCTTACCTATTGTGATGTATATCGAAGTGAAACAGCTTCTCGAACAAGTAAAAATGGGGGGCGGGACTTGATTTTGTCCATCTGGAATTGATTGGATCGTTGTGGTTTTCTTTTGCTGTGATCTCATGTGAGTGACAGATTGTCCCACCTTCGCACCAGTAAACACTAGGGGTGTAACGGTTCAAATTTGGTTTGTATCACGGTTTTAGGGTCACATGTTTCTGTACGGTTCGGTATGTGCTATTTTCAGGGAAAAAAGGACTACTGTCAAATAAAAATAAAGAAAATAAAACAATTAATCAAACTACTAGCAACAACACAAATAAATACAACAGAGCAAAGATACAAATAAAATAAACAGTGCTTTTCAGGTAGGTCTAACATTAGTTTTCAGGTACAGAAATTGAATAAAGTAATCAAATGTAAAATAACATTGCATATTTGACTATAAATTAAAGATTAATCCTAATTAAAGTTACACAAGCTATTCTATAGCAGTGAGTGATTTCCTTGTCTATTGTTGTTTGAATAACATTAAAATCAGAGACAGCAGGAATATTAGGCTGCTGTCACTTTAAGACACAATGCACAAATCCAGTAAACTGATACTGATACACATGCGTTGTCTTTCTCGACTGTTTACGTTCACTTAAGACGTAACCGACTATGGGCCCTATTTTAACGATGTGATCAAATGGTCTGAAGCGCATGGCGCAGGTGCACTTAAGGCATGTCCGAATCAACTTTTGCTAGTTTAACGACGGAAAAAAAGGTTGGTGCGCCAGGCTCACGGTCCAAAGGGTTGTACCTAGTCTCTTAATGAGTCATGGGTGTGTTTTGGGCGTAAAGTGCAATAAACCAATCAGAGTCTCATCTCCCATTCCCTTTAAAAGCCAGTTGCGCTTGCACCATGGCAGATTCGCTATTTAAATGGCAGAATTTGCAAGTGGAAAGACTGAACGGTTCTCCAAAGAGGAATCCTTTTATTTTTAATATTTAAAAATGTTTGTGTGCTGCTGCACGTCACTGTGTGTAATAAGCAGAGTGTACGCATGTTGTGCACCCTCCTATAGGCGCATATTACTAACGCGCCCTTTGAATAACACAAAAAATACTGTGCTGTTGACTTTAGACCAGGTTTTTGTTGGTCAACGCGGCAACAATGCGTCTGAACACACCTCGTTTTCAGACCAGCGGTGGGCGAACAGATGGGCGCGAGTGCATTTGCTATTTAAAAACGTGGCGTTAGACTTGAAAATGATAACTGCGTCAGACTGAAACTAGCAAAAAACACTTGCGTTCCATTGTACCGGGTGTATGATAGGGCCCTTAAGCCCAATTTATACTTCTGCGTCGAGTGTACGCCTTAGCTACGTCGTAGGCTGTGTGTAGCATGCGTAGCCTACGACGTACCCTGACGTGCACCTCTCCAAAAATGTAACAAAGCGTCAATTCTACGTGGACCGCAAGCGCTGTGATTGGTCTGCCATAACCCCTCCCTCAGGGGTACACATGCTCCCTCTGCATGTGAAATTGCACGTCGACGCAGACAACAACGCAGAAGTATAAATGAAAATCGACGCAGAGGCTACGGCGCAGGTCCAGCGCAGAAGTATAAATCAGCCTTTAGTCTGCTAGGGTAATCCCCAAAACGGGTATGTTGACATCATTTTTGTGTGAATTTGTCCGTTCAAACGCAAGACTTGAAAGAGAACTCGTCCCAACTAGCCTACTATACTACGCCCAAATATATATATATATATATATATATATATATTGTACATGGATAAATCATTTATATTAAATACTGCAAAATAATTGTCAATTTTGATTTCATGGTGACAGCTAATTCACTGGTCCAGTCTATATAAACGCGCAAATAAATGTTATGATAACAAGAGTCGGAACAGTACCCCCATATTGAGTGTCTCTGACACCACATTAGAGAAATTAACAAATTTCCTGTGTCCTGATGTCTAATAAACAAACCAATTTAGGGCATTGTCAGAGAGACAAACTTTTGCGTTCCGTTTGAAGAGATGGATTAGAAGCGTTCTATGGTGCCAGCTGCACAGAGAGTGAAATGACAGATTGTTGACATCCGTGTTACATCTTTAATCAATCAGCAAAAACAGCAAGATGAAGTGCTGTATACTCTCAGACTGCCTTGAATGGTGCTAGAGGCAAACAGGAACAGACCCAGCCACGGCTGCAAAGATTAAGGCTTAATTAATTCTTTGTTTCCATTTTAAAACTGGGTCTTAGCACCGCACAGGCATCAGGAACCGTGTTGGCTGATCTCTGCCGAATAGGGTACCGCTAGAGACAAAAAACAAATCTTGGGCGTAGCTTCACACTTACAGCAGACTTTAAAACAATGCACGTGTGCTTGTATGCATGAACTACTATATGCTTGGAGCAACGAGAAACCTTTTTTTCTTAGCATTCCACATCAAAGCTAACAGGGTTCCCGAGGCGTAATCAGTGGGTGTTCGGATGGAGTGTGTTCTGAGACCAGGAGCTATTCACAGTCGTATTGACTCTAGAAGTCAAATTAAATACATCATTTGCATTACATCAGGCTAAATACTACACACAGACCATAGGCTATAGCGCCGTCTTGTAGTGTGTGTGCGGTAGCATCGGTGTGCTAGAGCAGTATGGGCGTTTATAGTAATGAAGTGATCCTCTCTCTAATACTTTCCTGTTGCTGCATACCATCGTATTATTGTCCGTGAATGTGCATAAAAGCTCAAAAGAATCCTTCTGAAACCCAGCACTATATTACTTTGAGAAATGATACAATTCTCTGAGTTCAGTGGTAATTGTGAAGATAAGTTTAATACTTCTCTCCCCAGATACATGGTTCAGCCAAGAGATGAAAAGGCCTGAAAATATTAATGAGGGAAGAGGGAGTGAGCCTTGGCTCGCCGGTGCTTTAATGTCCTTATCTGTTTAGCACAGGGTCCGCTCTTTGCAAACCAGACCTTCCCGAGTATGCAAATATCTCTGCGATTGGACAGGCTGTGAATTGGGCTAACGGCTAATTTCATCCCTCACCGTGTGCTGCTTAATGTATATTATTAGTGTGTCTGCTGGGAAGACGGGACAGAACGCAACTCTAATTGATGACACGGCAGATGGAGACTCTATTTGAATGCCAAAGTGTTGCTTTGTAAATGTGCTCTTCATCTGAAAGTGTTTGCTCAAAGTGTGAGAGAGAGGCTGATCTCTCCTCCACTTCTCCCTGCCCACATCACTTACAGAATTCTACCTCAGTGTTCATCTGTGAGAAACATCAGTCAAGATGGAGGAACAACATATTGAATACAATTTATTTTATTGAAAAGAACAGCTCTAAATCTGAAAGTGAAGTAGGAAGAGTATGCTGTGCTGACAAATGTTTAGTTAGTATAGTTCACTTACACAAGAGTTATAGTAACTAAAACTTTATTCAACAATTTCTTCTCGTCTGTGTCAGTCTTCTATGCGGTTTACGTTGGTCAGCTGCTGCGTCAGCGTCACACGCGGTGGTGCTCACGTGAACAGCTTCGGCCAATGGTAAGCCGGCGTTCTGGCATAGCTCTGACATAACTCGGAAGCGCTGGACTGTGTTTACTATGTTACTAAATACACAAAAAGTATTTTCGACGCTTTTCTAATTTTAAGGTTAAACCACTGGAGTCACATAGATTATTTTAACGATGTCTTTCCTACCTTTCTGGGCCTTGAAAGTGTTAATTAAATAGTTGTCTATGGAGGGGTCAGAGAGCTCTCGGATTTCATCAAAAATATCTTCATTTGTGTTCCGAAGATGAACGAAGGTCTTATGGGTTTGGAACAACATGAGGGTGAGTAATTAATGACAGAATTTTCATTTTTGGGTGAACTAACCCTTTAAGTAAAGTTGTTGGATTTTACAGTGTACTCTTCTGGTGTGTATTCTTGTGTGTGTGTGTTGATCAAATATGCTGTTTCATACACAGTGTTCCTGTATTCTCTGGGTGACTGTGGCAGTGTCCTGTGATGAGATAAACCAAATCAAGTGGTGCCTTTTGTGAAATTTAACTTCCTGTCGAGTCACAAGTTAACAAGCCAACTGCCAGAGCCAGAAGCAAGTCTCAAACCTGAGCTCAGAAATTCACCAAGAGAAAACACCAATAACCTTTTTAACAAAGACATGTTTTAAGGCGAGATGATCACCTGTGGTCAGTGGTTTAAGCTCACAATATGTGTCAGACAGAGTGAGTGTGTATGGGTTGTATGCCTCTGAAGGACTGGCATGAACAGAAAGAGCCAGAGGATGCTTGGACACCATCAGACAGACACAGAAGTGTGAAATGAGAGAGACAGAGCTAGAGTGAAATGTACACGTCTTTGTCGGAGGATAGGAAGAGGTTGCCCTAGCGCAGTCACCCTTCTCATGCTCTGTAGACTAATCCTTTTGTCTGGGGGAAATGAGGTGTGTTTGTGCGTGTATCTGTATGTGTGTTTGAGGAAGAAAGAGGGTTTTATGCCACCTTTGCTGTGTGCTTGTTTCCCAATATGATTATTTCATGGAAAGCTTGCACTAATGAATGATATATCTGTAGGAGGGAGGCAAGGAAATCTGTGTTTCATAATGCAACCTATTCATTACAAACGAATACAAAGAAAATAAAAAGGAAATGTTTACTTTTGCTTGGCATCTCTTTTTTGTGTTCTGTTTTAATATGTAATGGGTCCTGGCGTGTCAGTCTTTATACTTCAGGCTGTGAGAAACTGTGCATTTGAGACCCCCTTCAGGGGGCCTGGTTTTCTCATCCCGCTGTACTCCCATGGGAAGTGTGGGAGAGGAGTGTGTCTGCACTTGTCTCAGAGTTGATTGCCGGTAACGACCAGAGATTGTTACTTCCACCTCCAAATCACTACACCCTGACTGTGGGCTTCCACTTGGAAAGTGAACTATTTGTGCACAAGTTGCATGCAACACATACATATGCATACACACACAGACACACACATTTACCTAAGCCTGGCAGATGACTTGTTTTTGTAACAGGTATAAAAATTATACTGTTAAATAAATGTATTGGTTAATAGAATTCACACAAATTTTTTCATTTATATACCTGATGTAGCTGCCTGATTGAAAAAAAAAAAAATAGTGCTTTCCCCTTTAATTGATGTGATGTCATGAATCAACATAACTTCACTGTTGACTGGGGTGACTGCGGTTACGGCCACTGAGTGGCAAAAAGACTGAGTGGCAGCATTGGTTTTCATCATGAATGCCTCAAAAAAAACACACAAAGCAAAACGGGAAATCTAAAACGGGAAAGAGCTTTGAGATTGACTGTACAAACAGATTTGACAAGAAATCTGAGGTATATTTTTACAGACTGCCGAAAGCGACAGAAAAGAGAAGCAAATGGATCGCTGCAATTCATAGAAACAACTGGACTCCAGGCAGTGAAACATGGATTTGCAGTTATCATTTTGCCTCAATATGTTGAATTTTGGGGTAAAATCATAACCTATACATTTTATTGTTATATATTGTATTGACAACTCATCAATTAAATATTTACCATTGTATATTCTGTCTAATTTGATATTTTTAAATAAACACTGACAAAAACTACACAAGTTTTAGGGCTGGATGGTATGACAATATATAACATTGATATAAGCGATCACCCGGATTTAGACCTACCTATATTGTATTTATATAAAGCGTTCACAAGCAAATTTGCTTTATGTATTTCCCTGGCGTCGAAATCAGGCACATATAAATGTCAGGAAACATGATCCTGGCTGCAAGTCAACATCCACGGATCACTGGATCTTTGGTAAGTTGTAAGAAACACTTCACACCAATATTAAACCTTTGTAAAACAAATATGAATTATAACGAAAACAAATTATTTTTGTGAAAAGTGAGTTCGCAATTGAGTTCGCGATTCCAAAAGGGGAATCCATATTCCAAAATATACATATAAATCAAAAACCTCTTTATTTACAATTCACAGAAACAGTCCAAACTAGAACTTAAGTTGGAAGGGCTCTACATGTGGTAATATGATTTGACTCTTTATATATATATATATATATATTAGAGCTGTCAAAATTAACGCAGCATCCGTTTTTTCTGTCATCCTTTGGCTAGCCTTACATTATATGATCACACTCTTATTCATGCAAATGCTTTTAAACCATTCAAGCGCGACAAGACAAAAGAGAACACGCTGTCTGTGAATTAGAGGGTGGATACCCGACCCGAGCCCGATGGGACTCTACGGTACCCGACGGGCCGGGGTCGGACAGATATTTAGAAATGATGTTCGGGTTCGGGTCGGGCTCGGTCATGTCAGCGCGATAAGGCATTGAACATTTGAAATTTAAAACAGCTTATTATGTAGGTAGCCAATGGGCCTGTTTAACTTGATGCAAAGGTTTGTTTTTGTGATTAAAATAAATTTAAAATATTACCCTAACGTCCGTCTTCCTGTGTGCGGAAATTTGTTTATGTAGCTGTGACAACGCGCAACACGTGCGTGCATATTGCATATTAGGCTACATCTGGCTGTAGAAAAAAATAGATTTTAACTGTGTCGGGCTCGGACATAAATATCTTAATGCCTGTCGGTCTCGGGTCGGGTTCGGTTACTGCTCTGTCGGACGTGGGCCAGGCTCGGACAGAAAAATGCGGCCCGATCCACACTGTACTGTGAATGTCGTCTATGTGACACACAGGACGCATAGAAAGACGCACGCTCAGACAGCGAACTATAATCGAATTCTCTTTCGCGCTTGAACGAACAATAACACACAAAATTATGCCAAAATGGCCGTTTTGTCGAGTATTATCATAAGAGCAGTCTTAAATGAGTTAAATTAACTTAAACAGTGGAGATGCGCGTGACAGCACGTCAGATCCGTGTCATGTTCATGTCAGGTCTTAAAGTGACAGCAGCCTAATAAACCAGTTGCTGTAATGTCTGTCATTAATGTTCATAATTAATAATCAAAGAACAAAGGTAAGAGAGAAATCTGTAGCTTTAATAAGGATTAATCTATATTTAATTTATAATGTATGCAGTGCAGACTGTTTGATAACTTTATTCAATTTCTGTATATTTCCTACCTGTTAGACAGTAGGAAGGCCACAGGTAAATATGACATTTATTATAATGGGTTTATGTGAAGATTGTTTTAAGTTCAGTTAAAAGTTATGAAATTAAAAGTTGTTATTTTTTAAAGCCTAATAAATGTTGAAATTGATAGCTTTTTAATTATACTGTAATGTTGAATGTCTATTAATATTTAAAAAAAAAAAAAAAAATCAATTTCATAGAGACATCAGTAGCTGTATTAGTATCAGTGATACTGGCCTTCATTCATAAACAGATGCCATTACAACAAATATTTAAAATATACTGTATTTTTGTTTCTACATTAATTTGGAGAGTTATTGCAATATAAAAATATTAAAAACTCTGATGTTATATACCCTGATGTAATAAATTAATTACAGAATTTTTTTTTTTTTGATTAATTAGTTGTTTTTTCAGTCGATTGACAGCACTAATATACACTGATCAGGCATAACATTATGAAACCTTGAAACATTTTGAACCTTGAAAACGATGAGTGTGGAAGCATCAGACTGAAGCGGGACCATGCCTATTATTATCAAGTACAAATACAGTTATTTGTTACTGACAAACCTTATTGTGATTTTATACTTTGGACTGAAAGGGACAGTACTTAACCTTTTGTGGAACGAGTGACACCAGATGTGCCATTTTTTGACAAAGAATTGGCATGTGCGACAAACTTTTTTAAGAACTTTTTTCTTTTTGCAGAAAAATTATCAGTTCACAAAAAAGAAGTGAAAAATGAGTAGTGAGAGGATTTGAAAAGGAGTAAATGGCCCCTGTTTTGTATCTCTCTATCTTCTTCCCTCTTTCTCTCTCAGGTACTGGTTTGTCTGTCTGGTCAGCAGCGTATATAAAACATCTGTATCTCTTCAAATAAATAAAACACCAATAAATAAAACTTCAATAAAACATCAGTGTCTCTACATAATGAATATCACAAGCAACAAGAAATGTATAAAAAATAGGTTTATTTAGCTCAGTTTCACATCTACTGTTTTTGCTCCTGGGAGCAAATAGGTTAAAAAATTACTTTGCTCTGTGATGAACCTATCACTTATGCGGCCTCCCCATCCATTGGAAATGAAAGAAATGGAGCCTTGTGGACAAATGGCAATTAAATATTTCATTGTATGGTGTGACTTGTATGCTGAATAACACTGAGCACTGGCTAATACGTTTCTAGGTTTTTCTATAAATATTTCAAAACAATCAATAATGCATACTGTCTTTTCAAAAGTACTGTTCCTGAATGCATATGGAAGAGATTTTCTTAACGATTCCCTGTCAGGCCATACAAATAGACTTGGCACTAGTCTACTATACATTACATTAATACAGCGCTTGAAAATCCTTGAAACAGTGGTCGGATCAACGCCAAAGTAATAAGCCAAAAACTCAAAAGAGAAATTAATTCTAAGCTTCATTAAAGTTAGCATATACTGCTGAAATAATGTTAGGCTAGACTTAGGCATGAGATAGGGAGCTACAACATGAAACAATGTCATCAGTAAAGAATATGTTTGTAAACCAGTGAGGATATTGACCTTTTTATCATTTTATCACCTTATCACCTTTTTATCAAAGTTCTTTCATTCAGTGCAGTTCTATTTATTTTCTCTTTTAATAACATATTTTCAGTCCTCAGAGCTTAACATTCCAATTCCAGAGATTGAGTGTATTTCTTACAGTTTTCATTATCACATGGTGAAGCTGCTATATCATCATTTTCTTCAGGAATAGGATGAACATTTTCAAGTTCTTTGTGGGTAATGTTTGATTCTTTCACCTGGTGTGCAGTAGGATGCTCGCTGCTGTCTTGAGGACAAACTGTTGAATGAGTTACTGCTGAAGCTGATGATTTTGCTGCTTGCTCTATTCTTTGGAGTTTGCTCTTCTGTCTTCTGTTGAACACATCTAACTTCTGCCTTCTTCCCCTCTTCTCCGAGGATGGAACATGGTTGAAGATAGATGGGACGTAGTCGGGTGAAAGAGGGTTGTCACTCTTTTTCCCTAAAACATTAGTAAACAGAAAACGTCTTGGTTACATATGTAACCTTAGTTCACTGAATAGGGAACGAGACGCTGCATCACCGCTGTGGGAACGCTTCTGCGTGTTTGCGTCGTGAAGCACGTATGTAATCAGTCCAATGGAGTGATGGAACGTCATAGGCAGGTGACGTCATCCACCAGGAAATTATAAAGCACACCTGCACCAAACACAGTCAGCTTCTGGATAGACTGAAAATCAAAATAGCAAGCAGAAGGATTGTCTTTAGCGTGAGAAACTTCTCAGGAACTTTGATCGGCTCGAAAGGAGCCTCAGAAAGGCCCTGTAATACAATGGCCAGGTCCCATGCTGGCACCCTAGTGCGAACCGCAGGTCTTAACCTCAAAGTGCCTCGAAGGAAATGAGTAATTAGAGGGTGTCGCCCCAAAGATACACCACCCAAAAGAGTATGGTAAGCAGCTAAGGCCGCCAGATACACCTTTATTGTGGAGGGAGCTAACCCTGCGGAAAATCTCTCCTGCAGGAAGTCCATCACTGCACCGCTTTGCCGAAGTTCTCCCAAAGGAGCTCCACTACCTCGGTGTGGAGTCTCCATTCCCCGGGCCTCAGCCCCTGCCTCGACAGGATGTCTGCTTCCACATTTAAGTACCCTGGGATGTAAACTGCCCTGATGGAACACAGTTTCCCTTGGGCCCACATGAGGACCTGGCGAGCCAGCTTGTATAACGGGCGCGATCTCAAACCCCCCTGATGGTTTATGTAGGTGACCACCAATGTGTTGTCTGTATGAACTAGCACATGATGGCCCCTGAGGTCTGGCAGGAAGTGCCTCAGAGCCTGAAACACCGCCATTATCTCCAAACAATTTATGTGCCAGGAACGATAATGGTCCTGCCATTGGCCCTGGGCCGAGTGACCACCCTGTGAGGGATGCATCTGTTGTCAGTGTGACTCGACGACAAGGAGCTCCCAACACTGGGCCTTGGGCCAGAAACCAAGGCTCCTTCCACATCACCAAGGCATCGCCGCGTGACCTTGATAGTGCGAAAAGGATTTCCCCTCTGGGAAAAACCCTTGGTCTTGAGCCACCACTGCAACGGTCTCATGTACAACAAGCCACAAAGTATAACGTTGGATGCTGCTGCCATCAGACCTAACAGTCTCTGATACTGTTTGACAGTGAGTGACTGGTCTAGCTTCACCCCTTTCACTGCTGAGAGAATCGACCCCACACAAGGCTCTAATAGACAAGCCTGCATGGTGATCGAATTCCAACTCACACCCAGATACGTAGTTCTCTGTGCCGGAAAAAGAACGCTCTTCTTCGAGTTTAATCTCAGCCCCAGCTTTCTCATGTGTGCGAGAACAACATCTGAGCTGACTGCGCTAGGATCAGCCAGTCATCGATGTAATTGAAAATACGGATCCCCTGCATGCGCATGGGAACCAAAGCTGCGTCTACACATTTTGTGAAAGTGCGGGGTGACAGTGCTAGACCGAACAGAAGAACCCGATATTGGTACGCTTCTCCCCCGAAAGCGAACCTCAGAAACTTCCTGTGCTGTAGAAGGATGGATACATGGAAGTATGCGTCTTTGAGATCTATCGTGACAAACCAGTCCTCGGACCTGATCTGTGACACGATCTGTTTGAGTGTAAGCATCTTGAAATTGAGAATGCGCAGATCTAAAATGGGACGCAACCCCCCATCCTTCTTTGGCACGATGAAGTACCGGCTGTAAAACCCTGACTCCCTGCTGGGAAGAGGGACCCTCTCTATAGTCTCTTTTTGCAGAAGAGTCTGTACTTCTTGAGTCATAACCAGAGCCTGCTCAGGGCCCACCACTGTGGGCAGAACCCCGTTGAAACTGGGCGGACGACATCTGAACTGAATGGCGTACCCCTTTTTTACAATCTGCAGGACCCAACGAGATATATTTGGAAGATTCTCCCACTCTGCCAAAAACTCTACTAAGGGTACCAGTCTCTCGAGACTGGCCTCTGATGTACTCTGCACAGAGAGCGTGACTCAGATGACTCGCGAAGGCCCCCCACGCCCTGGCATTGTGGCGGGGTTGGTGGATCGACCCTCTGAGGGGGGTGCTGAGGTGCTGAGGTGGACACCGCCTGCCTTCGGAGGGGACTACCCTCACGACCCTGACACCACTGGCGTCAGGGTCTTTTCGAAGCAACCTTCTTGGAGATGATGACGGTCCTCAGATCCGTCTTCCCCTTTGCATCGTCCTGAGAGCGCCTCCCCCCGCCCGACCCCTTCTGTGGGGGAGCACGGGTGGCGACGCTCTGTTTTTGTTGCACTCGTACTCAGTTTTGGCTGCTCCCGCCCAGCACCCGCCGGAGCCTGGGGTTTTCTGGGAAGGAACTGCTGGAGCGCCGCCGCTTGCTTTTTAGCCTCCTGGAACCTGTCGGTGACTGTACTTACTGCGTCACCGAACAGGCCATCAGGAGACAGCGGGGCGTCCAGCAGAAAACTCTTGTCCTTCTCCTTAATATCAGTGAGGTTTAACCACAGATGCCTCTCCGTGGCCATAGGGCTGCCATAGAACGGCCAACTGATCTGGCCGTCTCCTTGGTGGCATGGAGAGCTAAATCTGCTGAGGATCGGAGCTCACGGATGATATCGGCTCCGATCTCCTCGCTTTCCCCCAGGTCCTTAAGCAGGTCAGCCTGGTATGCTTGCACGATGGACATCGTGTGCAAGCACGCCACGGCCTGACCTGCAGCCGAGTAGGCTTTGCCCACCAGCGATGTCGGGGCTTTAAGGGACGATGCCGATTCGGGAGAGAGATGGCTCGCAAGCGTCTCCTCCACCCTCGGCATCGACCCATATCCATACTTCTTCAGTCCCACGATGTTACTGTATGGGGACTGAAGATTCTGGACAATACCGGTCTCTTCCACGACCTCCACACAGAGAGAACGGCAAGCCCCGACGTGGAGGCTGAGCAGAGTGAGCGGGTAGGAAGCGCTCGACTAATTTACTTCTAACTGACGAGCACTCCTGCCTTTCTTGTGGCCAGTCCAGACTGAGCCTGGCCACAGCTCTGCTCAACACCTCCACGAGCTCCTTACTGGCAGGGGAATGAAGTGGCGAGTCTTCACTTCCACCTGCCTCGATACTGACAACATCCAGCTCCTCAGAACTGGATAATTGCAGTATCGATGCCTCCACCGGGGCGGAAGAAACCGCAGCGTGGGCTTCCAAACCCTGAATAGAGGCACTAGATCTGACAGGTGAGGGCAGAGATAAGGCAGAGCCCGTCTCTAACCCCGCTGTCAGATCCATCTGCGATCCCCACGACCCGAGCCGTGGGGAACGCGAGCCGAAGCGCCCTCCTCAAAGAGCGCTCGGCGGGAGCACAGCGTTCTGATGGGCAGACGCTCGCAGTGCTCACAACCAGCTCCTTCAAGAGCTGCCTGAGCGCGCTGCGCTCCTAAACAAACAACACACATCAAGTGTGTATCCCCACCCGTGATGAAGTGTGGGCAGGGATGAACACACTTTCTGAAATGCTGTTTGCTCGCCATTATAATGTCACTCGTGTCAGTATAATTCTTTTTTTTTTTGGGTGTGTGGTGAAACTCCTGCCTAGTCTCAACTAAGATGGACAAAATACCAAACCTGACAGACAATGAAAACACAGAGAGCATGCTGAAGGCACAGAAGCTGACTGTGTGGTTGGTGCAGGTGTGCTTTATAATTTCCTGGTGGATGACGTCACCCACCTATGACGTTCCGTCACTCCATTGGACTGATTACATACGTGCTTCACGACGCAAACACGCAGAGGCGTTCTCACAGCGGTGACGCAGCGCGAGTTCCCTTGAAAGGGAATGGCAACAATTTAATGAGAATTAATCTTCTTTTAGGCTAGCTACATTAACATTTATTCATTTTGCTGACACTTTAATCCAAAGCAACTTACAAATAGCCTAAGCACTAACATTGAAGTTAATGAACTTTAGTTAACGTTAACAGAAAAGAATACCCACTAGTGAACACTAGCAGTTAAGTAAATGAGTAAAACGGCCTGAGATACTACTAGTAATAACAATTGGACATCAAGAACAGAACATAATATAGTGCAGCAGAGAATTAAAGTGCATAAATTAAAGTACCACCCAGGAGAGCTATCAAAGGATAGTAGTGCAAGGCTAACGTTAGGTTTTTTTTTATTGCATAATTATAAATCAGGCTAACGTTAGCTAACTTTTGTTAGCCCCACAAAATCCACACCATACTGCAAGTGAAACTTAAACATAATGGCATTACAATCGTCAGAAACCATTTTAAACATGTTAGCTAGCCAAGTTACATTAGAAAGAACATACCCGATATGAAGTGATCAATGCACAAGCGAAATCCATTGCTTGATGTCTCCCATCTCTCTGCTTTGTGTGTTGGTTAGCACGCTTTATTGCAGTGAACCATTTCAATTGTCTATCAGGATCCTTAGGAATACGGTAAAATGATTTCCCCTTTGCTTTCCTGCGCCTGTTCTGGCATCCTGGCACACAGCAGCTGTTCACCATGTTGAAACAGTAAGGTTTTAAACAGTCTAGTTTTAAATTATTGTTCGACCACTATCGATAACAATGCTAAAGCCGCTCCAGCGCTCTCCTGATTGCCTGCCAAAACGGCGGAGTTTAGATTGCGTGACGTCAACCTCCGGGGCTCTATACCCAAATGTTCTTCATACAGTGGACTACCAGTAAAATTGATAAAAATTTGGGACCAAAATTATTCAGACACTTTGACCTGACCATGTTTTGCTTAAGTGTTTTTTCTTTAATTGCTAATGTGACATTTTACACCACACACTGAACAAAATTAAGCATTGCTTGGTAAATGGTTGACCTAAATTGGTATTATCTAATTGTGTACTTAAATTTAACAGCTGGCAGCTGATTGGTTGATTGTAATCCATTACATACCTTTCTATCAAAGTTATCTGACATTATCAAGATGAATTTGTTCTGATACTCTTGAGTTCTTGTCATATTTTATTACCATTTTCTAAACTATAGCAAATAAACTGTGATAATGTGAGAAATGTTGAAGGTGTCTGAATACATTTTGGTTTGACTGTACCTTTTTCATACTGTTGAGAAGCCACTAGATGCTTCTGCTGTATGGGAAATCAGCTGTACAGTATTTACACAACAACATTATAGGTGCATTATCCAGAAAAGCCACTTTTCATTAGCAAAATCTCATGGGTAACATCTTATTTTTGAAAATACAAGTCCATACAAAGCACATGATTTTGGAACTTTGATTAGAAGACTCACTGTAATTGTGGCTCTGTCCCTGACCAATGCCCACTATCCTGACTCACTCTGTGGAACCAATCAAGGTCAATTAATTGTCACAGCGATACATGACTTTGTCATCAATGTTAAACATGTGGCCTGTTCGACTTCTACCAGGGGAACACAAGGATTAGGACAGTGTTCAGCTGTGAGGCAGTAACAAAGAGACAAATGGAATTGAAGGTCTGTGGACCTCCGTTTAATCTAGGCAGGAGAGAAATTTCTGATGAAATTTCTGCTAAAACTGTGTTGAACTCACATGACATCAGATAAAAACAGAACATAGCACACAACACACATCAATACAAAGTATTTTTTTAAGCTGAACCCAAGGACCAAGGGCAGAAGATATTAATATCAGGAATTTTTAAATCAGATTAGTTCATGGAAGCTGCACGTTTACAAAGTAATGGGGATTATTTACAGTAACATCCACAAATTGGTGTTTCCACTCCACCTGTGTTTCCACTCCATTAGGCTTGCAAACACAGATCTCCAAGCCTCGGAACATATAATAGGAATGACACGAGTAGGTGGTTGTGTCATTTAAATATACCTTACTTTATATGGGATCACCTCTCTATTCTCCAAAACACAAGGATTGGGACATGTGATCTCTAGGATAAAAGTATGAATAAACACATACAGTGGTTTGAAGCTGTCTCAGATTTATATAAAAAAAAAAAGTAGTGCAGCACTCTGCTTCAAAGTAAATAAGTCCAGCATTAATTGATATAATGGCACAAAATAATGCCTTGTTTCTTATTGTAACAGCTGTGCTGTTATGTCCTGTTTTAGTTTTGTTTTCACTCTGTTTGCTCTGTTCCTGTCCCCATCCGAATAGCCGTTAAAAAGAACAAAGCTCCCTACAATAATGCTTAGATTCTCCTTGGGACATGACCCGTCTCCTTTGGACATGGAGGATGGAGCAGCCTAACTACCAGATCATTGGAGGAGGCCACAAGAAACAATGTGACAGAATACATTGTTGCTGTTTCATTTCCAGAAAAAAAATATCCAAGCCAAAATACCCAAGCAAAACGTATCTTCATTTTTATATATTCCTTTCATGCTAAAATATGTTTTGTCTCTAAATTTCAGAATGCATTTATCTTAATTAAGCAAAAAGACCTATCTGCAATAACAGGACATATGATTGCAAGCATTAACCATTTCAACCGCTGTTTAAAAGTAAATGTTTAACCTCAAGTTAAATAAAGTACTGTTGTCATGTTGGCCTACTGAATGACAAACTGATGCAAAACACAAATTTTCATTGTAAATTCATAATTACAACATTTTGTAAACACTAATAGCTATATAGGCAGTAGATTCATATTTGGAACCAAACAACACATTTGTTATTGATTTTGCAGTTTATAATAAACATGTGACCTATTTTCATGGCACATGTTTTAACTCTTGGTTTCAATACGGAGAAAAGGAAAGACTAACAGAGAAAAGGGAATATGTGAAATAAGTATGTCCTAATTGGGAAGAAAATGCGTTTGTAGTTTTACAAACACTAATAACAAAAAGGCTGGACATGTAAGGGAAAATGTACTACTACTAATCAGGGACATCCGGTATTAAACAATCAAATTATGAATAATCTCACTTTATGCAAATGATAAAAAAAGCTTTTACGAAACTTCAGTATGCATACAATGCTGTGTAAAAATGTAGTATAGTGGGTCAAATAAAATATTAGGTTTCAATCGAAAATATTTTGAGGTCATTATATTATAAAAAACATACTTTAAGTTTTAGGACTTGAAATTTCTTTGTTATTCCAAAAAACATCTCCCTATAGGTTGTCAGTCAGTGTACATGGACATAATATAGCTCACTACATATTGGGACACTGATGACTACATTTCCAACCCGATCTCACGGCAATTCGTACATATTTTACGAGGTGGCTAATTTGTACGAATTTGTATGACCTCACTCGTACGAATTTGTACGATTTTTGCTAAATCGTACGTATTTGACGAGTTGGCCAATTCGTATGAATTCGTACGAATGACCTCCCCTAACCCTGCCCCTAAACCTACCTGTCACTGGGGTTTAGACAAATCATACAAATTCGTACGAGTGAGGTCGTACAAATTCGTACGAATTAGCCACCTCGTAAAATACGTACGAATTGGTCATGAGATAGCGTTGACATTTCCGGCCATCTTAGTCAAATATTAATTATAAATGTTGTCTATATGTATATATAGGGCAAAAAACTGTATTAAAATTATAAATGAACCTCAAGGAACTTAACTTAAGAATTAATCTCAGCCACTCATTCATGACATTTGGGTCCTTCAGAAGGATCTGCAGAGCAAAAGGTACTAAACACAACCAGGAACAGCACAATGTTTGACAGGATTTCCCCATCTTGCTTTCATTAGTTCTTCTGGTGTAGAGGAACAATCAACCCAGGCTCATTGTAAAAATGTGCCTGTGGCGAAATTTCTGTGATAATGAAATCTTGTTGCTTCTTGCATGTTTCTCTGCACTTTCAAAGTGAAATGCTGCGAAAAGCACTTTGAGTTTTGTCCAAAACAGATGAACGTGAATCTGGCAATGCTTTATTATGTTGGTTGTTGTACGTATTGAAATGTGCGGTGAGTGACGCTTGAAGTTTAGCCTAGCTCATATGGGACATCATCACTTATTCCATTTAAAATTCAATAATAATGTTCAACCAATAAAATTCGATTTTAGTAATGTCAAATGACATCCCCTTCAGCCAATAAAACTTAAATTTATTTGCCATGTGCTTCACATTTTTGGCAAAAAAGGAAGTGAAGGAGACATTAGCACATGTTGGGTCACTTGCTATCAAAGCTCCATATACCAAAGTGCATGAACTCACTATAAGTTCTTTAAAAGTTTGGCATTGCACAAGGAACCATTTTTTGCACTTATGGTAGTTTCAGTAAATGTTCTTTTTTAGACTGGGGGGAAGTTTTGTCCTTTTAAAGTTACAATATGTTTTCATAGAAAAATAAAATCTCAGAAGATCAAGGAGAATTTGATTCCTCATGATATGACCCCTTTAAGGACAGCTGCCTGGAGATTCAACCCTAGTTTCTCTGATAAAAACACATCTCCTATGATGCCTTTAGGTGAGAACACACATCACTTCATTATTATCAGAGCTAGGTTTTGGGGCACTGGGCCAAAATACAGTTAAGATGCACAAAGTAATTAAATCCTCTGGCATTGCTGCTAATACAGTTTGTCTCAGCTGCTTTGGTGCATTTCTCAGATCACAACTGTGTAACGACTGGACCGATCAAACACACAATCTTCACCATCACTTACTCAGGCAGCTGCGCCGGCCAGCCCCACACACATCAAGCCATGTGGGCCTTCTTCGACCATAACAGAGTCTCTGCAAGTTCACCATTGCTTCTTCTCTCAACACGGAAGGACTCGATTGCAACTGCAACACCATCGGAACAAACTATCAAGACTTTCTCCTGCGACTGTATATCCAGACGCTCTTCAACAGCTCAGGCAAATGCAAGTAACGTATGATATACAAAAATCGCTGTTTAGTTAGTTAAAGCTGTAAACCCCTTTGTACAGAAAAAGGAGCTTGAAGTCATAACTGATGGTTCTCCCAGGTGTTAGACTCTTTTTCCATAGCTTCATTCCTCTGTTCTGATCCGGTTTTTCAGTCACTTTCACTTTCCATTCTACCCATGTATGTGTGCTCGTGTGTATGTGTTTGTGTAGATTAGTTATGTGTTCGTGTTTTAGTTAAATACACTTTGTGCACATTCGTACGAGTTGATTCTGGTCTGCTGATCTGGTTCTGCAGTCTTCCTCTTCTGCACGCTCCACCGAAGCCAGTCATTCTCTCGGCTCTGCCTCCACTGGCTCCCTTCAGCCCCTCACCATCAGCCCTGCCATGTAACCCTGATCAGCCTTGGAGCTTCCGGTCCCCAGCTCTGCCCTGGCGTGAGGAGTCCCGGGCTTCACCTCATCCCTCGGAGCCCTCAGTTCCACCTTGGATGGTCAACCAATCGCTCCGCTATGGCTCCTCGCCCCCTCGGTTCCACTTGGGACCGTCATCCCTTCAGCTCCACCGGGCTCCCTCATCCAACCGGCTCGGCCCTAGTCAGTTGTCGCCCCACCATCGCCACGGACTTCCGGGCTGTCTGCTACACTCCATCCCTCCACCCCTACGGCTCCATCAGGCTCCTCCATCCCTCAGGATCCTCCGGGGTCCTCAATCACACCGGCGTCACCTTGGTCCTTGTGCACTTTGGTTCCACCGCGGCCACTCGTCGCCTGGACTCCGCCTTTGTCTCCCTGTCCATCAGTGTCACCGGGTCTCTCGGTCCAACGGACATCACCTGGGCCTCACCATCTCCCTGCGTCACCTCAGTCGGTCAGGCTCAAGGGACTACCTTGGCTCCTCCCTCCATCACTGCCGCCGTGGGTCGCCTCCATCATGGCCATCTCCTGGGTCGCTCTGGGATCTCGTCGGCCGTCCGTTCCCTGGATCCTACCACCATCAACTCCTCCATGGGCCCTTCCACTGTCATCTCCTCCATGGCTCCTCCCACCGTCATCACCTCCATGGTCACTCCCATCAGCTCCTGCATGGCTTTTGCTGCCATCTGCTCCGCCCTCGTTCCTCCTATTCACCACCCTATGGGTTTCCAGTGCCTTGCAAGTCCCTCGTCCACCTCCTGAACCTCCACCTGCCTTCCCTCGTCCATCATGGCTTCCTGAGAGGGGGCGTTCTGTCACTATCTGTGTTTCATTTTCATGGACTTTTAGTTTGGATTCGTCAGTCACCTGTGTCACGTTTCCTTTGTTCTAGTTTCCCGCCATTAATCTGTTGTCATGGACACTCATTAATCATCACAGCTGTTTGTCATTGTCTCATCATCATTGTGTATTTAAGTTCCTCTTTGTCCTCACTTCGGTGTCCGGTATTGTTTGTGTATGTTTGCTACATGCTGTTACGCTGCCTTTCAGCATTGGATTTACCTAAGTTTGTTTTATTAAAGAACCTTTTGTTTGTAGAAACCTGTTTGAACCTTTTTTTTTCTTCATCTGAACCCAGCCGTGACAGTTATATTGACAACATGACTAAGCATTTTGACTGTCTTGTTTGTGAACAATGACACAAGGACTTATCATTCTGATGGCACTGATATGTTCATTGACATAAATACTTACTTTTGAGAGATGAACCAAGGATTTTGAGCAAGATACAGGTTTTGCAGGGATTGTATGGATTGTTTTGAGAAATGCACTTAGTGGTTTGCATATCTTAAGGATGATTCAAGAAATGTACCAAAGCAACTGAGAAAAAACTGTAACAGACTCTTTTTGTTCTCTGACTTTTTGTGTTTACTTGCTCAATAACTTTAATGTGTATAATGGATTAAATATATTCCCTGCTGCTTTGATCCCTACGCATTATCATCAATTTGCTTTTCTGCTTTTTAGTCTTGTCATACCCACAGAAATTTTCCAACTTTTACACAATTTGTGCAATATTTTTTGCGATTGAATAGATTAGGAATTAAATAGTAATTGTCAAGTTCACATAACTTATTTCTTTCAATTATGCATGAAGTGTATTAATAATTTTAAGGCAATGGGTTTCCTCACTTTTAAGTTAAGTCAACTGATCACTAGATAGACTATGAAATAGATATTTTAGCTGCAATAGGATCATATTGTATCTGACAAGCGACAAATATGAAGGACAGAAAAAAACAATTTAGTTTTAAGGTAAGTAAAGGACAAAGTAGAGCCCACACTGGACCATGGCTTCTATTATTATGAGGAAAAGCAACAACTCTGCATTTATCTCTGCAACAGTTGCTCAGTTTGTCTCCAGGCTGCAGTAATAGCGCAGGATTGATATGGCTAGATTTGAGTGGAAACGGCCGAGTCGAGTGATTGTGTTTTATATGTGCCTGAGTGGGAAAACATCACTTGTTTGGTGGCAACTCTGAGATCAATGTAGTCTCTGTGCTTGGCCACAAATCATTCACATGGATGGAATGAAGAGGCTTTGCAGGAAGACTGAGTATCAGGTTGTTTGTTATGTTTAGCTATTCCAAAAGGACATCTGTTTGAATTTGTGTGGAATGGAAAAAATGCTCTCCAAAGAGGTCTTTTATTTACCCGTTTTTGAGCTCTTGTTTGTGTAGTTGAGACAAATGAGGAAGAAGAAATATCCCACCTTCTGCTACGAGTTTACTGATCTAACACTGCCAGAGCTGGATTACATCACCTGGAGGTGATAGAAGTGATGTCCTTTCCATGTATTTGGGCTTCATGGAATCAATCGTTTTATGTTTTTGTAAGATTAATTTCTTTTCTGCCTGCACCGTTACTGTGTATTTCATAAAACTGCATGAATAACATAAGCAGCTCTTTGGTGTTTTGTCAGATCAGATGTGCCCTCAGTTGCTTTTAGATTACTGTTTTGTTGTTGTTTATGTTGTTGTCATGAACACAACAAGATCAATATTGCAATGTGATCAGGAATAGAGATATTACACAACCAGCCTGGACTTAGCTTTCTGTTTGGTCAGCATATGTATTTAATGCAGATGTTTTAGTTTAATAGATTTTTTTTTTCTTTTTAAATGTTGATTTGAATGGTGGAAAGGGCAGAAAAGATGATCCTTTTCAGTTAGAGTCACCATGTGCAGTGGCTGCAACACTGCCTCTCAGTGCTAACAGGGACCATCTGAAGTGAGATACGAGTCAGAGACTATCTGTACTTGTCTGTTTTTTCTTCTACGGGCCTTTCTGTAAATTTCCACAGAGGATTTGAAATGTGTAGGGAAGCCTAAATGTAAATGTAGCTGTTTACAAAATAAAAACAAACATGTAAGCAGTGCATATGTAGATACAGAGCATGGTAAGGCTTTATTTCAATCGTCCACTTTAGACATTCTACTAACTCTAAGTAAATTTGCAACTACAAGTTAACTACCAGTCATTAGAATATTAGTAGACTGTCTGCTTAATCTGCTAACACTTGGGTGTGTTCAATGAGGACAGTGATTACTCAATTTTCGGCGACATGACTATGAATGTTACCACTGGTATTAATCAACAACAGACAGGACCTATATCTTTTTGATATAATTTTTTTATGCTGTTTGTTCTGTTACATATCCTTACAACATTTCAGCTGAATATTAATTATAAATGTTAACTAGATGTGTTGACTGCCTGTTTTTCTTTCTGTGGGATTTTTTAGGGAACAAACCTTTATCACACTTCCTATTTCCGGTAAGTGAAGCAGTGTATCGCTATTTCCGGTATTATTGCAACGCAATCAAAACTAATGGCTGAATCCTCTTGCCGGCGTTACTGCAGCGATCCGGCTGCTCTAATTCGACACCCTTACTTCGGTTTTCATGATTTCCAGACACAAAAAGAATTGAGGAAAGCATGGGTGAGACTGATATTCTTTTAAAATAATACGCAGGAGTACATTCGTGTGTAGACCTATGCATTTCCAAACTGAGGAGGTTTACATCTCATATCTTCAACCTGCTGAAATGTTCCTATCAATATATTTCCCTTCCAAATGTGCATTCTGAATAATAAATACATTTATTTCCCAACTAATCTGCTGCAGTCCAGTGCTCGTCTTCTCATTAACACTGTTTTTCTCTTACTGATCATATTTCATAGGCTACCTGTTGAATTAACATTTTTAAATGAATCTGACTGATAAACACCCTTATGAAAATTAACCATGGTTTTATTATAGTAAAAATGTAGTAACCATATTTTTTTTTTCACAGATTGATTACCATTTGTATTACAGTTTTACTACAAATACCATGGTTAAACTATGGTTAGCAAAACCATGGTTGATGTGTGGTTACCATGGTACAATAACCATGTTTTTTTGGGGGGTTTTATTTGTAGTAAAATGAAAATTGATGAATGAATGCGCGGTAACTGCCTTAAAGAAATTTAACAATGTTAAACATTTAATTAATCTTAAAATAAAAATATTAATGAAGAATTCTGGCAAAAATGTGTGAATTACATACAGTGAAATGATTGTCAATGACACAGAATAATGACTAAAATATTTAATATAAATAAATATGTTCATTCTGATCTTATTCATCAGGTCTCACACACTGCAGTATCGCGGCCACTATTTAGACGAGCCCTGACACCGTGTGGTGAAATGATCACGTATGTTTATGAGCCTCGGTTTATGTTGGATTAAAAAACTACAAGTTCCTTTGAGTTTGGAAAATCCTGTACACAGTAATCATCAGAATATCTCTTCTCCTGCCTCTGAAAATGTCCGGATTTTGAGAGGACGCTCATTTTAAGAGGCGTTTAGTCAACTAGGTGGCTAAAGCACATTGAAAATATACATAACCGGAACAATCGATACACTGCTTTGACCAGCACTTCCGGTAATCAATTCCGCTGTGATGAAGGTCTATTGAGAGACAGCCCTTATAATGGCCGACTCCCTGATCAGTGCCCTGACTACAGAACTAGGGAGCTGATTGAGATGCACCCTTTGTCTCACTAGTGTCATAAGTCTCATTAAGACGTTATACTGACACCTATTGGTGTGGATGTGTGAAGTTTGTTTACTACTGCTGCTTCACGGCAAAGCTGTTAATATTTTTGTTCTGTTCTTTTTCACCCTTTTTCTCACATGCGATACTCGCTCCAGTGTTATGTCTGTATTGTGTTTGTTGTTATATTACTTTGTTTATATGTGCTTTTTAGAAACTAGCAGAAAGCAATAATAATATGTTTTTTTCATAGCACTATTATAGTGGTAGTAGTAACTCAACTGCATGATGTAACTGTTCATCTGATTTCAACATGTCAGCGTCCACAAGGTAGCAACCTACTCCATGTAAATACAAACAAGAACAACAACAACAACAAATACATAATAGAATTAAATCAATCTGACCCATTGATACTTGCCTGTTTAAACAGAGCTCACAAAGCAATTTTAAAAAGCACACCATGTTCCACAACCTGTTAGTTGAATGTTAGTTAATTTTAATACCTATGTTTTAAAGCATTTTAGATATAAATAATCACTTTCCTAATAGCTAGCTGTGGTAAAGTGCTTTGATTTTGGTTATGCAGATTAGGACCCTCTGGCCTGTTGCAGAAAAGTATTGATTTTCTGTTCTTGCTGACATAGTTACTTATGTTTGCTGTAGTTAAGCTCCTTGGCCGGTTTCATTAGAAGTTTGAAAAGAGAGCTGTGTCCCCTGAGTGGACATGCTGATGTGTGTAATATCTCGCTTGGCAGTGAACCAAATCAACAAACACAAGTCTTTGAAGGAACACTAATTACCTAAAGTTTTTGGTTAATCAGATGGGTTTAATTCTAACTGGGATATTTTAATTTTATGTCACACAATCTAGGTGATGTAACTGTGATTAGATTGCCATGTCATCCAGTTCACCTCATCCAATATAACAAATAAAAGGAGGATATGACACAGAAAGCCACATTTTAATGAAAGCAGATTTTAAAAAGCATTGATACGTCAGTTGAAACTCATGCCCTTGGCTGAACTTGTGTTGCTGTGTCTGGCTTATCAGGATGCTGTTTTTCTTATGATTTTTTAAGGTTTTAAAAGATTTTACATATACTTTTTCTTATATATGTGTGTGTGTGTGTGTGTGTGTGTGTGTGTGTGTGTGTGTGTGTGTGTGTGTGTGTGTGTGTGTGTGTGTGTGTGTGTGTGTATTAAAGTGTACAACGATGGAGAATTTAAGAAAACAGTCTTTAGTCAAAAAGTCCAACAAAACAGCACACAGGAGATCACACGAGGAAGCTTAGCAAAATAGCCACATATAACATAGGCAACACCAAACACCAAAGGGCTTAAATATACATGGGAAGCTAATTAACAGAAACTGAAACAGGTGTGTAATTCAAATCAGTAAACATAGAAACAAACTAATGGCAGGAAAATAAGAACAAAGGAAACTAGAACTAGAAATAAAACCAAAACAATCCAATCTTACCAATTAAACCAAACTATCCATTATTACACCGTTGTTGCCATGACAATGCAATAGCTAAAACTCTAAAATAACTATAAAAATGCTGAAATGATCAAAAATGACAACTGTATTGTATTAATGCAAGTTTTTTTCATAAAATTATAAGCATCAATTTTCTCCTGATGCTCCAAAAATTGGCTTCATTTCCTTTGTAACCACTGAAAGTGCCTCACTGTTACCATATTTTTTCCATTTATCAGAGAAAACAAGGGATGAGCTTAAATTATTTTTTTGTGATAATCAACATTATGTTGTACAGTAAATGCTGTCAACTGAGCTTAACTTGTATTGAACCCGGAATGTTCCTTTAAAGGGGACATATCATGCCCCTACAGTGTGTATGTGAAGTTTTAGCTCAAAATACCCCACAGATCATGTTTTATAGCCTGTTAAATTTGCCACTTTTTTGGGGTGAGCAAAAACACACCGTTTTTGTGTATGTCCCTTTAAATGCAAATGAGCTGCTGCTCCCTACCTGTTCTTACAAGAAGAGGGCGGAGCTTCAAGAGCTCCTGCAACAACAACAACAACAACAACAGCAGCAGAACATGTCAGAAACTAACAGTGTTCAGTTCGAACCGGATTCGGACAATAATGCTTACAGAGCCAGAGAATATATGCTGCATGGAGATAGAACAGGTATAGTTTAGTTTAGTTCCGGTTTTAACTTGTTGCCATCTTGCTTTTATCCATTATTAGTACAAGCATGTTGTAGCGGACCCTGTCCGAATGATGGCCAAAACTTTATTGATTAATTTTATTAAGTTTATTGTTCATCACACAAAAGATGAAGCGACTGTTTTCACCGTCGTTTTCAGAAAATCACTGTAAGAGCTGAATAAAACACAGTACAAGAAGTCTTTTCCATAAACACACTCTCTCCCTTGCATTATCATCAGCATACACAGCGAATTACACAGAAACACTCCTTACAACTAACAGTAAACAAATATATACAGACCTTATGCCTTTTCAGGGGGTGCTTAATAAACTGGTAAACTTTATATCCGTAAAACAACTCAGATAAACTATTATAAAGTGCGCACTCTCCCTTTCATTACTGCCGTGACCAGTATCGCTCCAGAGACTGTAAGCTGGATCACGAACAGTTGGTACTGATCCATCCTCCTTGAGCTTTAACTTTTTAGCAAAACCTGCCTTGAATTGTCTTTAGCAAAACCTGCCTTGAATTGTCCCTCGTTCAGGCAATGCACCTGCATTGCTTACAAGATATTGTTGTCAGAAGGGGAGAGAAATCTGAGTGGCTCGTTTTTTCACATGCTTGCAGAAAAAGGTTTACCAAAACAAAGTTACTGGGTTGTCCTTTTTCATGTTTTCTGGGTTGGTAGATGCACCGGGGACCCGATTATAGCACTTAAAGGTGCACTATGTATCTTTTCGTCCGCATCTTGGTTCCGTATCTTGGGACATATGGTCTTCACCCCACAGTCGGTTGAAAAGAATCGAGATAGGCCTCGGGCAGAAATCGTGTTCATGGATGCGATTATTAACGTTACTGTAGTGTGAAGCAGAGCAGGACCGAGTGTTGTGGGAGCTGAGCAAGGCCGCTGGAGCGATTGTTAATAAGATGAACGCAACACACGCCTCGCGAGCAGCGGGACTTTTATTATGCCACAGTCGCGGGCGCCATTTCCGCTTTTCCGGTCATGAGTATGAGGTAACACAGCTCTGTTTATCATATTAGATACATTTGAGTGTGTTGAAAATTATGTTATGACGTTACTCTGTGCGTTCGCTCGGCGGCTGCTATGACACTTGTTGCACACTGCAGTAAGAGTAAAGCATTTCTGCAAAATAAAACCAGAAACCGAGGGTCACGAAGATATGACGCAATTGACAGGCGACTCCCTCAACCGTCCCGGTTCCTTGGTTAAAATAGCAATTTTCTCACAATTTACAAATAGTTGGAAACATTTGGGATATTGTAAGTACTCAACTGAACAAAATATATAACACTGGCCTAGTGTTTTTTGGATATTTTACTGAAAAAATGTTACATAGTGCACCTTTAAACACGGAAAAAGTCAGATTTTCATGATATGTCCCCTTTAACAGTTATATGAACAATTTAACATATTTTCACCTCTAAGGTGTTCCTCTCTTAATGATAGTTCAGTTATATTTGGGTCAGTGTGTTATGTAATGTGATTTGTCTAATTTCCCAAAATGCCTCATTTTAATTGTAAAAAGTACCCACTTGTGTGTCCGCGTGTAGAGTGCTGTGTATTTTTTTCATTTAATGTGTTGTGGCTTATTGAAATTTGATAAAGTAATCCAAAATTACAATGTTTATTATGTCACTTTTCCTTTTTAGGAGGGCTTCAGCCCCCCTAAACTTCTGCCCAGCCCCTGTAAAAAATATGTGATTACCCTTTAAAACATGAAATTGGTGGGAGGCTTCGGCTTCGTCCCGTCTTTTAGTCTGCGTGTTCTTCAATCCGAAGCGGCGCCGAGCAGAGCGCACGTCAAAAGCAGAGGTGTGTGCGCTCATCTGAGCCTCATTGGTCTGTCAACGCTCGTCAATGTCAAAATATTTGAGAAAACCAATCAAATCAGAGTAGGCGGGCTTTATTTTCACACAGAAGCTGCTGAGGCTGAGCGCGAATTTTAGCAGCGCGACTCGACGTCAAGTGAGAGATAAGTAGCTAAACTAAACATTTCATATTTGACAGCTGCTTCCTTAAGTCAGAAATTTCAAACAAATGACAAAAATATTCAGGCAAATTAATAAACTTTTGTCTAATTTCGCCATTTTTAATTGAAAATAGGCCTATGTGATTCATAATGTAATTAACGAACAAGAAATATTAACAAAGCCGTTTTCATCAGATTAGGCATAACATAATAATGAATGTGTACATATTGTAAATTAATATAATTCATAAAACATATAAATATCAGTTAACCATGTTTACTTCACTGACGAAAATGGAAAAACTATATCAGTCAAAGTTCAGCGTTAGGAGGGGAAGAGACAGGGCAAGATAAAAACAAAGAGAAAAAGAGAGATGTGGAGATAAGAAGAAAGACAAATAATCTACTGCCCACTGACATGGTTTTCAAGCTATTGTTATCTAATTTTTTGGCCTTCAGAACATCTTAAAATGCACATATGTAGATCATAGAAATCAAAATTTTCCCGGGGGAGCATGCCCCCCAACCCCCCTAACTACCTCACATTTGGGATCTCAGTGATTATAAAACCCTGCCTACATTCCTGAGTACGATTAAGGGATGTACAATATGGTCATGCAATAAGGCATTAATATTTGCTTTATAATTGGCTGTTTATAATAATAAACAGCCAATATCCTAGTAATATGCATGCTAATAAGCTACTAGTTAATAGTGAGAATTGGACCCTAAACTAAAGTGTTACCATTTTTTTCATACCCTCACTGGGGGCTGAGCCCCCCTAAAATGGAAATCCTAGAATCGCCCCTGATTAAGAAGCTTTTTATAATTATTTGTAGTGAAATAGAAACATGGCTCCTACTGTGCCTTTTTTTAGAGAATGAAAATCGTAGTTAAGCAGAGCATCAAATGCAGCATGAGACCGAGGGTTATAGATCATAACATTTGTGCATTAGTGCACGCTGCCTTTTTTAAGCGTGAATCTCCTCTGATGTGAGACCTTCTGATCTGATCCATATAGAGACATCAGTGAATCACCTGATGCTGGTATTAAGGGAGGGAGTTTGCTACTGAACTCATTAATATATGCTGTGGAAACAAAGAAGCCGGAAAGTGTGTTCTCCTCAGCGCGCTGCAGGGAGGCAGTATGGGTAAACAGGGCCAATCTGAGCCTCAGACAGGATGAGTAATGAAGCAGCATCTTCTGTACATGTGCTCCACATGCTCTGGAATATTCCTTACTTGTCTGTGGTTGCAAAAGTTTGTGCAAATCACAGTGTCTGTGTGTGATTGATCGTGGCAGAAGTGGGAACTACGCCTTGTGTGCTTCCCTCTGATCTTTTGTTGTAGTTGTATTTTCTTTTGAGAAAGCACTGTCTGTAAGGTGTGTGTGTGTGTACAGTAATTAATTTCTCTACAACTTCAAAGAGCTACATATGGGCTTGCTTGTCCGTGGAGATTCAGGAAGTGTTGTTGGAGGAGGGTCAGAGTAGCACACAAACACAACAAATACAAGTACACATAGACATCGCCAATACTATATTTAAACATCAGCACTGGGGTTATGTAACAGCTCGCAGTGATCGTGCATCACAGGAAAGGCCCGTTTTCTGGGTTTTAGGAGCAGTGAAATGCTATACTGCAATTATGAACATAAAAATCCACTGAAATCCATTTATGTTTCTTTCACAACCCTCTTGTGTTTAAGGGAAAAAGGCGTGTTATGTTCTTAAGCAGTGCATCAGATTTCTGTCCTGTCTTGTTTGGTCTGAACACATAATTCTATATCCTCGTGTCTGGCCTGTCTCCTCCTCTATCTCCATCACATCTCAGTTCAGGCCATAATAGAACATAGAGAGTTGAATGAACTCAGTTGAGTTTACAGGAACTTATGGAATTATGTTAATACTTGAGCTGTCATTTGGTTTACATTTTTTATCAGATTAATTGGAGGATAATATGCTGACTCATTTAATTGCAATTAATATTTACTGAAAAAAGCTCCAAAATGAAGGTACTTCAAAGACATCATTGTGGAACATTGAAAAGACATTTTAAAAAGTTGCTTTAGAGCTCAATGAATTGTTTTTTGTGTACTGTATATTCAGGCAATATCACATGTTGGTCTGAATATTAACATGATTTGTTGAAATATTGTGTGATTTTGCTTTCAACCAAAAGTTTTATTAACCATGAAAAGTACAGTAAAAAGTCAATTATTTCAAATGTTTCAGACAAAATTATACACTACTTTTCAAAAGTTATGATTTTTACAATTTATGATATTTTACAATTAATACTTTTATTCAGAAAAGACACTTAAAATTGATCAAAAGGAATAGTAAAGACATTGTAAATTTTCTATTTCAAATTAAGGCTTTTCTTTTGATATTTCTATATCAAAGAATACTGAAAAAAATCACAATTTCCACAAAAATATTAAGCTGCACAACTGCTTTCAACACAATAATAATAGGGAATGCTACTTAAGCACCAATTTAGCATATTAGAATGATTTCTGAAGGATCATGTGACACTGAAGACTGGAGTAATGATGCTGAAAATTCAGCTTTACCCTTCTGTCTCACCTTTTTGGACCCAGCTCTCACAGGACTTATCATATCTGTTGGGCACTGATATATGTTTGACCCCACGCCACTTTTTTTTTTGAATAATTTTTGGGACCTTACCTTATTGATTCAACATCAATTACCTTAGAGATTCAAGATATTTACTGTTAGCCGCTCTCACAGCAGCCAAAATAATGTTAGTCAACCGCTGGAATCCTCCTCACACAATAGACAGAGGAACATGGACAGTGTCTTTGTTGGACATTATATCGATGGAACTCTCTACTTCTCGTATACATGGATCCAATGTCAAAACTGTGAATTTATGGCATGCTGCTTTTAATATTATGTCAACATTTTTAACATCTTTTAATTGTGTCTACATTCTGTGTTTGTGTTTTATTTCTATTCTTGAAGTCTACCAGGGGTGGGTTCTAGATTTGTTTAGTTGCTTTTTGCTTTATAATTTTGGATTTCTTGACCTATATGGGGGAAAAAAAAGAAAACTCAATAAACAGTTGTTAACAAAAAAAGAGAAAAAATCAGCTTTACAATCAGGAAATTAGATTTTAAAATATTAAAATATGATTCGAAATGTTAAAGGGAACATAACACACACAGTTTCTGCCAATCTCATGTTAATCTTGAGTACCTATAGAGTAGTATTGCATCCTTCATATCTCAGAAGAGTCTTTAGTTTTATCAGATTTATAAAAGACAGATACGCTATACCTATTCTTTCCGAAAACAGCTGAGCTTGTGCAGGCTTGCACTGGGCGGAGATAAAGAGTCACGAGCACACACACACACACACACACACACACAATACATCATGGCATTATCCCTGGATAACTTTCGATTCACTGAATAAGTGTATTTGGCACAGAAATATTCTGTCATACGTCCAGCTCGTTTTTTGACATTTTGGCCATGTTTAGCATGAGAGTCCAACTCCTTAACTGTGTAAATAAGTCAGAATGCATGAAATAGCATTAGACCCCCACTTTAATACTATTGCACAATATTAATGTTTTTACTCTCTATATATTTTTCTTGATCCAAAAAGACTTAGTGTGTTTAAGTGACTTTTGAACAAATTAGCATGTTAAATTGACACCCTATAGTTTATGCATATAATCAATTTTGATTCTAATTGCATTACAAATCTTATTTTTTAAGTATTCAGCAATGTATGCTGGTCCTTCTTCTGAGATAAATTGATTCTGTGTGGTTAACAACAGAAGTCTTATATAGTAATATGTATTAATGAAGTTCCAGTCTTCAAAGATGTGTGTATAGTGACATTTTTTCTCACATCTCTGTTGCAATGAGTAACAAGAAGTAGCAGCATCTATTCATTAGAGTCTAACTAAGTGAAAAGCCAGTGATACTGCAGTAAAACAATGGTATAATAAAGCTTCATCCGTGTGAAAATAACAAGATTGGCAAAAAAAACAAAAAAAACATGTTTTTTGTTTTTCCCTTTTTCTGTCTAATTTAGTGTGTAATCCAAAATGTCTCCTGGCAGGAGATCTATGTTATTCATACACCAGAGTTCAGTCATCATAAAACAGTTCATGGAGATAGGCAAAGGTTTTTTTTTGTCTTATTATAGGATGCCAAAAAGTTTTTAAAGTTTAGGCTGCTCTGTCTCAGTAGTTTAACAGCGCTTGTCAATGTCAAAATGATCAAGATGGCTAAAAAAAAAAAAAAAAAAAAACCCTACTATGCACTCTTAAAAAATAAAGGTTCCCAAAGAGGGTTTTTGCAGCAATGTCATTTTGGTTCCCCAAATAACCTCTCAGTGAAAGACTTTTTTAAATTATTTATTTATTTTATTGTTTTTTTACATTTTACCATTTTAATACGGTGACCAGGAGGGGACATTTTGGAGATCATTTTGTTGAGGTATAATACTGGTTAATATAAAGATTTCGTAATCTCACACTTTTTTTGTCATTCTTAATTCAAAATAAAATATTAATTTATTAATAATATCCATTGCTCATAATCCCAGGTTGCTATTGTCACGGAGGTTAGTTTATGCATTAAACTTATGGCCACGGGAAATATGTCTTTCCCTCAACATAAGATCTCGAGGCCATGACTTTACATTGTGTGGCCACATAAGGATGTTGTTACGTCAACAAAATGATCTTGTGGCCACAACATATTATCATGTTCCCACTAGTTAATATGCTGTGCCCACAGCAAAACTTAGTAAACCTAGAATGTCCCCTTCACCATGTTTTAATATTCTAAACAACCTTTTTCCACTATAAAGAACCTTTTGTGGAATGGAAAAGTTGCATTGAACCTTCAATGCCATTAAAACACCTTTAACAAGAGCTGGCTGTTTATATTAGTGACGGTGTATGTAGGTTAATATGCCCATAAATGCACCTTCTGTTCAGCTCTGGTGTAATACATCTAGCTGTTTTAAAACACAAAAAGACAATCTGTGTAAAGGACTACTGAGAAATCAGGGACAGATTATGATGTATCATGCCCTGGTCACTGAGTATAGGTTCCTAGTCTTTCTATTCATCAAAGAATAACGGAAAATGTACCACAGTTTCCACAAAAATATTAAGCAGCACAACTGTTTTCAATATTGATTATAATAATAATAATATTTTCTTCTTGAACACCAAATATATTTGGTGTATATACTATATTACTGTTTTTACTGTATTATCAGATAAATGCAGCCTTGGTAAACATAAGAGATGTCCTTTAAAAAAAAACATTTAAAAATCTTTCCAGCCCCAAATTTTTGAATGGTAGTGTATGCGAACATACCCAGATTAAATGTTTCAGCCTTTTCTGTTTGGTAATCACCTCTTCTATAGGGTGCAATGTGTTACAATAATATATTTGCATATTAATATAATAAATGATAACTTGAAGTTATTACTAACAAAATGCTATTATTAATATATATTTACATGACATACACTCACCTAAAGGATTATTAGGAACACCATACTATTACTGTGTTTGACCCCCTTTCGCCTTCAGAACTGCCTTAATTCTACGTGGCATTGATTCAACAAGGTGCTGAAAGCATTCTTTAGAAATGTTGGCCCATATTGATAGGATAGCATCTTGCAGTTGACGGAGATTTGTGGGATGCACATCCAGGGCACGAAGCTCCCGTTCCACCACATCCCAAAGATGCTCTATTGGGTTGAGATCTGGTGACTGTGGGGGCCATTTTAGTACAGTGAACTCATTGTCATGTTCAAGAAACCAATTTGAAATGATTCGAGCTTTGTGACATGGTGCATTATCCTGCTGGAAGTAGCCATCAGAGGATGGGTACATGGTGGTCATAAAGGGATGGACATGGTCAGAAACAATGCTCAGGTAGGCCGTGGCATTTAAACGATGCCCAATTGGCACTAAGGGGCCTAAAGTGTGCCAAGAAAACATCCCCCACACCATTACACCACCACCACCACCACCAGCCTGCACAGTGGTAACAAGGCATGATGGATCTATGTTCTCATTCTGTTTACGCCAAATTCTGACTCTACCATCTGAATGTCTCAACAGAAATCGAGACTTATCAGACCAGGCAATATTTTTCCAGTCTTCAACTGTCCAATTTTGGTGAGCTCGTGCAAATTGTAGCCTCTTTTTCCTATTTGTAGTGGAGATGAGTGGTACCCGGTGGGGTCTTCTGCTGTTGCAGCCCATCCGCCTCAAGGTTGTGCGTGTTGTGGCTTCACAAATGCTTTGCTGCATACCTCGGTTGTAACGAGTGGTTATTTCAGTCAAAGTTGCTCTTCTATCAGCTTGAATCAGTCGGCCCATTCTCCTCTGACCTCTAGCATCAACAAGGCATTTTCGCCCACAGGACTGCCGCATACTGGATGTTTTTCCCTTTTCACACCATTCTTTGTAAACTCTAGAAATGGTTGTGCGTGAAAATCCCAGTAACTGAGCAGATTGTGAAATACTCAGACCGGCCCGTCTGGCACCAACAACCATGCCACGCTCAAAATTGCTTAAATCACCTTTCTTTCCCATTCTGACATTCAGTTTGGAGTTCAGGAGATTGTCTTGACCAGGACCACACCCCTAAATGCATTGAAGCAACTGCCATGTGATTGGTTGATTAGATAATTGCATTAATGAGAAATTGAACAGGTGTTCCTAATAATCCTTTAGGTGAGTGTATATACTATATAATTTTTTTCAGATCTGAAAAGTCTCTCATTTTGAAAAGCTCAGAACTCTGGTTTTGAAAGTATTTTGATTTTGGTAGGAAAAAGATAATCTACCCACCACTGTTCCTGGCACAAAACCTTCAATGCCATTAAAAAACCTTTAACAAGAGTTGAGTGTTACATTCTTCAAACCTCTTGGTATTTGACTTTGTACACCTAAAAAAGCCTACAGGCAATGGTTGAAATATGGTTGAGATATGGTTTTCAATACATTGTCTGACTATTCTCTGCACATCTCCTGTACAGCATGTAAAGGTGCCCTCAATTGCTTAGATATTCTGTCAGATTCTGTCATGTTCCCCCTACAGAACTCTACTGTATTCTACTCCAGCTTATTTGCAAAATATACAGTGTCTCCGAAACAAATCAATCACAAAGTGACATCCTTCAAATGTTCCTTAAACAAATTGTTTTTTTTTCTTTTTACTTCTCTGCCTGCAAGTTTGCTGTACTTGATTGCGTAAAATGCTGAAATTGGACTATTGAAATAGTCTCGGTTTTGAACTGTCTTTGTTTGTATTATTGTTTATATCTACTTTTTTAGTTTCTGATGAAATTATTTTTATATATTTATTCCTAATTGTTCTCCTTCTCTCCTTCAAGAGAGCCTATTAACCATGAGACTTGTCCTTTGTTTTTTATTTGTAATGCGCCTTCACTAAAAAGCACTAGACTACAAAATAAACATATTATTAAAAGTAATTTGTTCAACTGGAATGACACGAATGGTCATGTGATCTCAACATAAACGTACGTACAATAGGATGACCTGTTCCATAAAACAGCTAGGTCACTGAGTCTTCATCTCATGTATGTGCAGATAAATGTGATAATATTTCTTAAAAATGTAACCCTTTTTATAGTAAAACAAAATTACAGTGTACCTGTCTCCGCTGGTTAAGTCAAGGTAAAAACCTCATCAAGCAATCACACTATGCTTTTGGTATTAATTGAGAGTGAAGATGCTTTACACACCTTCTGTACGAGATATTTGTTTTAATGGGTTTTTTTTCCTGACATGATTAAATTCGGTGACCATTAGTGGAACAAAATTTGTCTATGACTTTGCTGCAGTTCCTATTGAAATTCCAAGTATGTGTGTGCTGCAGGTTGTCTTCATCCCTTGAAGCCACCGTTTGAAATGGAAATTTTCTTGGGAAATCAAAATATGCCACACACACACAGTGGACCTTTCTGCTCCATTTCTAAGCTTTGCTTGTCATAACTCTGTGGAAGCCCTGTGTGCTCCTATGGCTTCTGACACCTGCATTAGAAGACATACGCTGCATTAGAACAGATTCAGCATGCAGGGATCCTTTAGATAATTAAAGTCTATCTTTGCTTTTACCAAAAGGCATCTTACCTTCATTATGGTTATTGCATGGATGTTCTATTTATAGTTTGTCTTGATGTTATTGCATGCATGTTCTATTTATTTATTGTTTGTTTGTATTTATTTACTTTTTTTATTGTGCATTTTTGCTTAGTCAAGTACAAAACATAGCAAATGTACATTGTGAAAGCAGGGAATATTACTTTTACTGTAGTCAGCCGTATCCGGGCCGTATCCAGATCAGATGGTGGACCTGTGCCAAGCCACGACCAACGCATCCCTGAAGTGTCTGCAGAGACCATGTCAACTAGACTCTCCCCTGTGAAGGCCTCATTGACACGACATCCAGGGGCACTGATCCTCAGCGAACCCGTCTCCTGCATGATGACTCCGATATTCAAACAGATGGAACTGGACAAATATTCGGAATTGATGACTTCTGACTTGTAATGTTTGCCTGAATCATAATCATACACTGTTTGTTCGTTGGCCAGAGGAGAACTGGCACCCCAACTGAGCCTGGTTTCTCCCAAGGTTTTTCTCTCCATTATGTCACCTGATGGAGTTTTGGTTCCTTGCCACCGTCGCCTCTGTTGCCTTTGGCTTTTGGCTATATTACTGATCTGCCCGCATTGACACTATATGATAATTGAAATTAGCTGAATGACATTACTGTTTTCTCCAGAGCGGCTGTACAGCCAAATCAAATTCTGTTGCATTATTTTCCTGTTAACACTGTAAAGCTGCTTTGAAACAATCTGCATTGTAAAAAGCGCTATATAAATAAAGGTGACTTGACTTGACTTGACTTGACTTGACTTGACTTGACTTGACTTGACTTGACCTCAAGAATACATGTAAGATACATTTGGAAGTAATAGCTTAATATTAATACATATCTTTGGTAAACATTTTAAACCTTTTTGCTTGTTTGAAATTATCTTTATTGACTCACTCAAATCTTCATTTTCTTTTAGCTTTGTTACTTAGCAATGAATTTGAGCAGGCATACTCTATATGGATAATGATAACAATAAGCATTATAGTCGGAATAATGAAAATAATCATTCTGAATCACCATGAATGTGGAGGTGTAAATAAATCCTTCCTTTCTCCAAAACCTCTGAACCTGCCAAATGTCCCTTAAATGTCTGCCAACACCACCCTCCTGCTTTGCTGAGATAGGCTTTAACAACGCTGTGTTCTCACAAGGCTGGTATTAACTGAACACCGTCCCATATCCACATGCTTCTTCAGGTCTTAAGGGGGTGTTCTTCCAGTTGGAGGCAGTGGGCACTTTACAGCCTCCAAAAGGAGTTTAACCCTCCCAGCTGACACTGTTATCTCAGCATGGGGTGAGGTGTGATGGAGGGGGCTGTGCATGGGCCAAGCTCTTGTCTCCAGAGGTACTATACGGAGGCGGTTGCTGGTCCTAACCGCCCTCGGTGTGCTGTCCAGCCCGAGACAGCATGTCACCGTAAAGGTCGTGCTAGTTTTGACAGGACTCAAATGCTCTTCATGCCTCATAATTCAGCACTTCTTTAAAGCCATTGCTTCTGGCCAAGTGATTTTTCTGCTATCCATTTGGAGATGTATCGGTGTGTGTGTGGGCAGTTCTGTGCGTGGACGCTTCTGTCTGCGTCATCTGTACATGCATGTGTCAGTGTGTGCCTTTTTTATGAAACACTGATCCACACAGTGCAATGAATGTGTCACTTTTAATGGCTGACAATAATAATGGTGGACTGCCCAGCTGTTTTATAGCCGTGAATGACAAGAAGCGAATTGTTCGGTTTTTTGCCACTCTGAAAGAGAGAAAATATGAAAAACATAAACACGCATTAATAAAACATCTGATGTCTGAGATCTGATGTAATTTGCCTCCCTTGTGACTGTGATTCCTAGCTTGTAATTGGCTGTTTTCCTGCGCTGACAGCTTGTTTTGGTTGACCTGCCATTCAGGTGACATCACCTGCAAGAGGTACAGTAGTGAGGCACTCTATATTAATAAAGTGCTAATTTATTTTCACCCCACCCAGTCTAACTACAGCTCACTGAGAAGAACTAAACGATCTGTGGGCTCAGGCATAAGAACATCTCTGCATACACAATGATCTCTCATTTTGTTTTTCTTCCTTTTGAAGTCTGTGAGTTTGCTTCTGCTTGAATCTGTGTTTTCGGCCAGAAATGCTTTACAGGAAATCATTTTGACTTCATGATTTTACTGATGCACGTGTCAATCTGCACTAAACAAAAATCTGCTGTTAAGTGTTTTGTAAAATTACATTTATGAATTCAAAGTGAATTATAAGTTTATTCTGTTAAAAAAATAATTAAGAGTATATGCATTTTTACATGCCTACATTGCTTGTTATTGATATTCTATTTAAAATATATCTGAAACAAAATGTACTGACAGGTAATTAAAAGGAAGCAACATAATTTGTTAGCAAGTTCTGTTCTCATTTAAAATGTATATATTTTTTTCATGCATGACAAAATTAGTCAATAATAATATCCACCCTGTTTCTTAAAACAGGCAGACTTTTTTTCACAGTATCCCAAACATACTAATTATTATTATTATTATTATTTACAGTGTTGGGGACAGTTGCTTTGAAAAGTAATGCATTACAATATTGCGTTACTCCCTTAAATGCGTTACTTAGTCACTTTTTAAGAAAAGTAATTTGTTACATTACTTTTGTGTTACTTTTTCTTTTACTGAATCATCAAGGTCAGCAGCAAGTACATTGGTCAATAAAGTGATATTAAATGCATACAAAATATGTTTTAACATAATTAATTATAAGAGGTTTGCATAGTATTCTGATTTTGCGTTTCAATTATTTTATTTATTTTAAGGGGAATACTGAATCTTTTTTTGTGCAAGTAAGATTAGTAAATGCATGCTCACATTTAGTCTAGAACTACAATAACCATCATGTTTACACACAGCGCACACAACGACTCTGCCCTTACTCCTGATTTCTCAGCATGGGGAAAAGAGTGCTCTCAGTCAAAAAAATGGTAACTTGCATTACTTATTTGAAAAAGTAACTCAGATATTTTGTTGTAAATTTAAAAGTAATGCGTAAAAGTAATTACTTAAAAAAGTAATCTGATTACGTAACTCAAGTTACTTGTAATGCGTTACCCCAAACAATGATTATTTATTAGTAGTAGTAGTAGTTTATTTTGAGGTGGCACAATGCATATTAGCACCTATACAGACAGCATTTGTCTGATAGAATTTAAAATATTAGAACAGAAAATATAAAAAAAAATACTATACTTTTTTAAAGTAGAAAGTTTAATGTCATTTTTAAACAAATTAACTCTGCTATGACATTCAGCTCATAAGTCATGTAGTATAGTTGCGAACATCATCTTGTTTTTCAGCAGTCCAGTTATTTTCATGCAGGGTGGGAAAGAGAGTTTTTTTTGTCCTGTATTTTTGGGCAAATAAAATGCTTTGTTTCCCAGTTTTCAGTTGTCATTTCCATATCTTAGTCTAAGCACCAGAGCAAACAGGGCAGTTTAGAGGTAAACAAAAGGAGAGGAAGTACCAGAGCTGCTGTTTCTTCAGCCCAGCGGAATAATCGGCCTCACGCAGACTCGCCTTATCACAGCTGCTTTGAAACAGCCTGAATCTGAGAACAGCCAGGCTGCCATTCTAACAACTCTGTGTTTGTTTGGGAAGATGGCCTATTGGTGTACAGTTGTGACTTATACATCATGTGTCTTTTTTCTTTATTCATTCAGTTTTGAGTAGCAGGAGAGTGTTTTCTTTTTCTTCTTTTCTGCATTTTAATGCTGTCGGATTTTATTTTTAAAAATCTCAGATCTCATTTTAACACATTAATTCATCAAACGAGATGGCAGCTGGAAATGTGAGCATGTGTGTGAATGTGAGATGAGGGTGATGGAGAGAGTGTCTGTGATCTATGAGGAACCGCTTGAGCGGCTCTGTGAATCTCGGTCTCTCTGCTCCTCCTCATCAGATCGATCTGCTCGAACATCTCTCTTTTTTCCTTCTGCATGTGTGTTAGAGCATGTGCCGCTGTGCGTATGTGCGGATTGAAGCGTGTGGGTGTGTGCTTGAAAGTTTTCCTCCACCCAAACCAAGATGCCTGCTAACTAGGATGCCACTGGATGTGTGTGTGTGTGTGTGTGTGTGTGTGTTTGTGAGTGAGTAAGCCAGGGTGTTAGAGGCTGCTTGTTGAGCTGCTCTCACCCACTGGAGCTTAACAGTGAGCAGATCGGTGATGTCATACTTGCCTGCCTCCATTTCGTTCGCTCTTAAAGAGTCAGCAGAGCTGTACAGTATTTACAATGCTGTAAAAGTGTACACAGTACTTATATTGCTGAAACAGAAAATGAATAAGGAGAAGTAAGTAAAGAGCTGAAGGAAACAGGAGAAAAATACATAAGAAGAGTAAAATAAAATAGAACACAATTTAATAAATATCTGTCACTCATCAGAGTAATAAATGTTTGCAGTCTAGTGGTTCTTATTGACATGCTGATACATAGTTCCTAAGGGGAAATGTGATTTTCTCACGCTCATTTTGTTCTGTCATTTCTTCCATTTTTCAGGATTCTTTGCCTTCAGTTGTTCAGATGAAAGCAACGAGAAACAGAAAGACCATAGGCAGAGTACAGATACAAACACATTTGAAGGTGGTATCTTTAGTTCAAAGCAACACCCACAATATTGTCAGGTACGTCAACCCCTATATCTCAGGATCTTTACTGTCTTTAGTAATGATAGTTTCATGCTATTTTGCTGTATAATAATGTAAAATAAAAAATAATGTTGTATGAATGGACAAATGAAGCAAAATACACTAATAAACACAGCTCTTCTTCACCATCTTTGATAGCTGGCACAAATAAGTAATGCAGCGAGTCAGGCTTTTAGCAAGACAGACTAGGAAGACTTCAGATGTCTTTACTCTCACTTGCAGTTTTGGGGCTTGGAAATGCTGACGCTGAGAAATCGGGGTGTCCCCTGTGATCATTATTCCTGGAGAATACATTCCATCTGTCTGCCATCTGTCTATGAACTGCAGATGATTTTCTTAGTGGACAGACTGTAACACAAATGCTCTATTGTATTCATTAGAGACCAGCAGTCAGAGCGTGACATCGCGAAGGAGGGACAGAAGTCCCTCATAAGATACTTTTTGCAAACATTTCCATGTAATCACATAATTATTTAGCATATAGTACATGCACAATTACGTGCACTTGTTAAAGTGCTCCTATCCCAATTTTGTTTTGGAGGTCTCCTACAACAGGTTTACATGCATCAAAGGTCAAAAACAATTTCATTTTCTCATAATATACATTGCACATCACCACATTTTTCAATGATTCTCAAACGACTTGTCCGATGATTCAGTCTCTCTAAATCCCTCCTTTCCTTGATCCTGCTCTACTCTGATTGGTCAAATGACCCAGTCTATTGTGATTGGTCTACCACTTACAGCGCATGGCGGAACCCAAACGCCTATTACCATAACTGAACTTCAGCTCCAGAGGCTTCCTAAAGCTCAGCGGATTGTACACACTGTAAACGCAGTAACGATGGTGTTGATTTTACCATATCAATATGAGCGCGAGTCCGATAATAAAATATTCAAAGAACTAGTTATTCAACCCGAACCTCCATCGCAAGGATCGCATCGCCGGTTAGCTGGAGACATACACAATATAAAACACAAAACTTTGTATTTTGAACACTCGGTAGAAAATATACATCAATAATTAATCGTACTTACAGTTTGTGATTCTGAGGAGCAAGTTGGTCCAAATAAAGTGGGTATGGTCCCATCTTTAATAGGTAGGCATTTTGTAAATCCCATTTAGACCTCACAGAGATTTGACAAGAAATCATCAAAAGTTATACTGCTGTTGTACGTGTTGACTTGTAGCCGTAACAAAGTGGGATTAGAAATCCTTATGACTCATTTAGGCGGTTCAGAGTCAATTCTTTCTTTTGAGAGACAATAGCTTCATTTATGGTGCACTTTTGGCTTCAAAACTTTGCAGATCATTTACATTCAAAGACAGCTACATTACAGATTGCATGAAAGGTAATATTCAAAAACGCATAATAGAGGCACTTTAAATATGTCAAAGTCAAACTTTTAAGTTGGCTTGGCAACTTTGAAAGTTTAAAGTAGTTTTTAAAATGGAAAGTTGAAAGTTTTTGATTTTAAGGATATGCAGACCTTACAGGAGAAGATTAGATAGATACACTATATTGCCAAAAGTTTTGGGACGCCTGCCTTTACATGCACATGAACTTTAATGACATCCCATTCTTAATCTGTAGGGTTTAATATGGAGTTGGCCCACCCTTTGCAGCTATAACAGCTTCAACTCTTCTGGTAAGGCTTTCCACAAGGTTTAGGAGTGTGTTTATGGGAATTTTTGACCATTCTTCTAGAAGCGCATTCGTGAGGTCAGGCACTGATGTTGGATGAGAGGGCCTGGCTCGCAGTCTCCGCTCTAATTCATCCCAAAAGTGTTCTATCGGGTTGAGGACAGGACTGAGTGCAGGCCAGTCAAGTTCCTCCACACCAAACTCGCTCATCCATGTCTTTATGGACCTTGCTTTGTGCACTGGTGCGCAGTCATGTTGAAACCATGAAGGGGCCATCTCCAAACAACCCCACACCATAATCCCCCCTTTACCAATCTTTACACTTGGCACAATGCAGTCAGGCAAGTACCGTTCTGCTGGGAACTGCCAAACCCAGACTCGTCCATCGGATTGCCAGACAGAGAAGCGTGATTGGTCACTCCAGAGAACACGTCTCCATTGCTCTGAGTCCAGTGGCGGCGTGCTTTACACCACTGCATCCGACGCTTTGCATTGCACTTGGTGATGTAAGGCTTGGATGCAGTTGCTCAGCCATGGAAACCCATTCCATGAAACTCTTTACGCACTGTTCTTGAGCTAATCTGAAGGCCACACAAAGTTTGAAGGTCTGTAGCTATTGACTCTCTGCAGAAAGTTGGCGACCTCTGCATGCTCTGACCCCGCTCTGTGATTTTACGTGGCCTAGATAGATAGATAGATAGATAGATAGATAGATAGATAGATAGATAGATAGATAGATAGATAGATAGATAGATAGATAGATAGATAGATAGATAGATAGATAGATAGATAGATAGATAGATAGATAGATAGATAGATAGATAGACATGTCTTCTGCCCTGCATTACTCATGCAACAAGGGGCATGCTTTAAACAGTAAAGATAAAATAAAAATACTATTTATCATGTTGAGGAAGTGGTGGGGCTTGTGAAGAACCAGCTGTGTGATGTTTCTGATGAGAGAGGGAGAAAGACAGAAAAGAAAAGACTAGAAGTGGTGGTTTATCATCTTCACTGTGCCATTCACATTCATTCGATAAGGGACAGAGGGGTGAATGGCCCTGGAAATGTCTGCGGAGTGAAAGGGGAGGATGCCAAAGGCTCCCCTGTGTGCCAGCGCTAAAGGCAAGTCTTTGAGGGGTTTTGACACAAATTATCTTTTAAAGCTGCTTTGAAAATGTTTCTGCAGATATTTATTGCCATAAAGACTGAGGTTTTGGTGAAGAAGATTTGTCTTGGACAGCAACAGCAGATTCTAGCTGCAAGCCTGTAAATTGCAGGACTTAGACAGTGTTAATCTTGTCAGAAACAGTGTATGTATTGGACATTTGTAATATCAAATAAATACATAAATAAAAAACTTGAATCAAAAAGATTGTTCTTTTTTTATTTCATAAATGATAAGACAGACATAGCATAAAAGTATCAATTGTCAAAACATACTTTTCATGAAACAACATTAACAATGTTTTAGAATAAAGAAAAATTGAAAAAAAGAGATTAATCAGCTATATCCATAATATAAACAGTGGTCAAGATGATCTGCTGAAGTTCAAACTGGGCATCAGAATGGGGAAGAAAGGTGATTTAATTGACTTTGAACGTGGCATTGTTGTTGGTGCAAGATGGGCTGGTCTGAGTATTTCAGAAACTGCTGATCTACTGGGATTTTTACGCACAACCATCTCTAGGGTTTACAGAGAATGTTCCGAAAAAGAGAAAATATCCAGTGAGCGGCAGTTCTGTGGGCGAAAATGCCTTTTTGATGCCAGAGGTCAGAGAAGAATGGCCAGACTGGTTCAAGCTGATAGAAAGCCAACAGTAACTCAAATAACCACCATTACACAGGCTCACCAGAATTGGACAATAGAAGATTTGGAAAAACATTGCCTGGCCTGATGAGTCTTGATTTCTGGTGCAACATTCAGATGGTAGGGTCAGAATTTGGCATAAACAACATGAAAGCATGGATCCATCCCGCCTCGTATCAACGGTTCAGGCTGGAGGTGGTGGTGTAATGGTGTGGGGGATATTTTCTTGCCACCCTTTGGGTCCCTTAGTACCAATTGAGCATCATTTATACGCCACTGCCTACCTGAGTATTGTTGCTTACCATGTCCATCCCTTTATGACCACAGTGTACCCATCTTCTGATGGCTACTTTCAGCAGGATAATGTGTCATATCACAAAGCTCAAATCATTTCAAACTGCTTTCTTGAACATGACAATGAGTTCACTATACTCAAATGGCCTTCACAGTCACCAGATCTCAAGCCAGTAAAGCACCTTTTGGATGTGGAGGAACGGGAGATTTGCATCATGGATGTGCAACCGACAAATCTGGAGCCACTGTCTGACGCAAAAACAAATCTCAGAAATGTTACAGCATCTTGTTGAATCTATGCCATTGAGAATTAAGGCAGTTCTGAAGGCAAAAGGGGTCCAACCTGGTAACAAATTAGCTCAAAGGGGAAATATTAATAATTAATTATAACTCGTTACAGTTAATTATGAATATTTGGATCAGTTAACCGAATTAACTTAATGTAAATGAATTAATATTACAATCAAATAATCTGTTCGTCCAGCGAACATTAAGTAATGATTGTCATCAACTCTTCAGAAAGGATATTTTCTGTGGCCACAGAAAAATAACTCTTTCTTAGCTCGTAGCTATGATCGATTCATTAAAGTGACAATTTATTTATAAGCAGACCAGAATCAACTCGTACGAATGTGCACAAAGTTTATTTAACTAAAACACGAACACATAACTAATCTACACAAACACATACACACGAACACACATACATGGGTAGAATGGAAAGTGAAAGTGACTGAAAAACCGGATCAGAACAGAGGAATGAAGCTATGGAAAAAGAGTCTAAAACCTGGGAGAACCATCAGTTATGACTTACCAGCTCCCTTGTTTGAACAAAGGTGTTCACAGCTTTAACTAACTAAACAGCGATTTTGTATATCATACGTTACTTGCATTTGCCTGAGCTGTTGAAAGGCGTCCAGATATACCGTCAAAGGAGAAAGTCTTGATAGTTCGTCCGATGGTGTTGCAGTTGCAATCGATTCCTTCCGTGTTGAGAGAAGAAGCGACGGTGAACTTGCAGAGACTCTGTTATGGTCGAAGAAGGCCCACATGGCTTGATGTGTGTGGGGCTGGCCGGCGCGGTCGCGGTTGGATGAGGTCTCACGTGAATAGCGTTCGGGAATGAAATGCCAGCGAGTACTACGACTAACTCGGAGGGAACTTTGTGTTGGCTTTTTAAGTTTCACAGAGGTCACGCCTTTGAGGTTTGGCTTGACCAATGACAAAGGTGCGTTCTCAGGCGGGATAGTTCCTTTGTTTTGAACAAAGGGCTGACTCATTCGCATGATTAGAGTGAGCTGAAAATTTGTGTGTTCATTTGTATTCTGATAAATATAAGCACCAGCTAAATAGGCTAACATTAACTAGCAATTCTATCATTCTATCAATTCTATCAATGCGTAACACTATACAATATAAAAAAGACAATATACAAACAGTAATAAAACACAAAATGTACTGGGAAAATGCATGTTCATTCATTAAACTGATGGTCAATGAATTAGTGGATAGAATTCCATTTCTATAGGGGATTGAATGTCTGTTGGTTGTACTGTTCTCTCATTTCAGAACAATCAGCCCAAGTGTCTTTGAAATGTATGAATTAGCACCAGGGTGCTAATTCATAGTGGGGCAACTAGACATCATGGAGCCTGTCTGGGTCCTTAAGGAGATTAAATTGTAAAAATTGTGTGTTTGATCGGTCCAGTTGCTACACCTTATAAAGTGGCCGGGTAGTGTATATTTTTAGCATATCTAATTAGAAAAGAAAAAGAAAAAAACAGAGCAAGTGAGAGAGAAGTCAACAGTATTCCATAAGAAAAATTAGATTAGGAAACGTGTTTAACATGATGTGATCGTCTTTCTTTGGTGTCCTACTAAACGGTGTCTGTTCAACCTAATCTAAATATTTTATCATATGAGTGAGAGTTGCCAGCAGCCATCCTCAATGTGTTGTTATGTGCATAATGTCTTCCTCTCTTATTTTTACAGCAGCTCCAATGACAAAGAGTCTAGAAGGTGCTGGAGAGGGATATTAACATTTCCCTCTATATCTTTCTGCCCATATAGGCATTTCAGTTTAGCTGACAGGCAGAGAGCTCTCCTGCAGGGACTGTCCCTCTGATGTCCTTGTCCTCAAGTAGCTGGACAAAGAAAATGGCAAATGAGAGTTTGGTATAGGGAGTTTGCTATAAATAATTAAAAGTGGTGTACCGTCATCAAGGGAGATTAGGGTTCAATTCCAGCCCCCCGAGTCACAACCAATGTTTGGTTAGGGGACATGCACACACACATACACACAACAAGAGACAGACAGAGACAGACTGTTGGAACAGTTGAAAGAGAAATGTTAAATCCCTGAGGAGCAGTGCTAGTTTGGATCAGAAGAGAAGCACTCTCTCACTCACAGCTCTATTGGTAGATTCAGATGCAAACCGTGTCTGCAAATCAATAGTAGAGGAACGACTGCTGTTAAGTCAAGCACCCAAAGAACCCCGGTGAGATAAGATCAGTCTACAGTGATTCTGAACCATCTCTCAAGCATCCAAAATTAGACAGACGTGACAGTTTTGGATCAGCCATCGTTATCAAAATTGTCACACTTCCGTTTCCATTTCTAAATTGTACTTTTGTCTTGCCTCACCGACTCTGTATTCTGAAGTTTATATATTTCACCCAAAAAAAGAGAACATTTTCTCATTTAACCATCCTCTTGACATTCCAAATTCACATGACTTTCTTGATGTTTTTCATGATGTCTAAGCAGCTCACATTCAGTGGAAGCATTTGGTGACCAGGTGCAGGATTCATGAAACATTCTTAAAAAGAAACTTTTTTATTTAGAATAGTTAAAGGTGCACTATGTAACTTTTCCGTCCGCTAGAGGTCGCCTGTTCAAAACAAAGGCGTAGCTTTGATGACGCCAAGTTTGAGCGCAGAATCTTGGGGCATGTGGTCTTCACCTCACAGTCGGGATAGGACTCGGGCAGAAATCATGTTCATGGATGCGATTATTAACGTTACTGTAGTGTGAAGCAGAGCAGGACCGAGTGTTGTGGGAGCTGAGCAAGGCCGCTGGAGCAATTGTTAATAAGATGAACGCAACACACGCCTCGCGAGCAGCGGGACTTTTATTATGCCACAGTCACGGGTGCCATTTCCGCTTTTCCGGTCATGAGTATGAGGTAACGCAGCTCTGTTTATCATATTAGATACATTTGAGTGTGTTGAAAATATATTATGACGTTACTCTGTGCGTTCGCTCGGCGGCTGCTATGACACTTGTTGCACACTGCAGTAAGAGTAAAGCATTTCTGCAAAATAAAACCAGAAACCGAGGGTCACGCAGATATGACGCAATTGACAGGCGACTCCCTCACCCGTCCCGGTTCCTTGGTTAAAATAGCAATTTTCTCACGATTTACAAATAGTTGGAAACATTTGGGATATTGTAAGTACTCAACTAAACAAAATATATAACACTGGCCTAATGGTTTTTGGATATTTTACTGAAAAAATGTTACATAGTGCACCTTTAAGAATATTTTGTATTCACAAAAAAAAAAAAAAGTCTTAATAATAAGCTTAAGAAAAAAGATACTTAAAACACTTAAAAACAATATTTAAAAAAAAAAAATCATAAATCAGTCATACATAATTTGCCTTAAATCCCCAAAGGTAAAATGTTTAATGCATTTATTGGATCATTTCAAAAACTAAGCATTACAATTTTAATTAGTGCTGGGGATATATATTTAAGAAAAATATGTTATATTTTTATAAAAAAAAAATAAAAAAAAATTATATTTATATATAAGATAAATTATATATACATGCAAATATTTCTTAAATATATACATGCATGTGTGTATTTATATATACATAATTATACACAGTACACACACATATATTATGTAAACACAAACTTTTATTTTGGATGCGATTAATCACGATTAATTTTTCCCCAGCACTAATTTTAATATATACAATATAAAAAAAAAATAAAATAAAAAAAAAAACGTATATAAAATATACGTGTCATGGGTGCTGCTAACAGGAATCGCACAAGGACAAAACAAAACAGTCTTCAAACTAAATAGTCTTTAATCCAAATATCCACAGGAAACTCTCAGGGAACAGATGCAAACACCCTAACATTGAGGACACCAGACAAAGAACAGAACCAACCAGGGAGTATAAATACAAAGAGGAATTAATGAGATAATCAATGGGCAAAAGGTGAACGGGATATACAATCAAGGGAACAGGAGCCATGGTGTAGACGTGACAGGCGCCACCCTGGGGACAGCCGATGGAGATGTAGCCACTGGAGATGGAGACCCAGGTGGAGCAGACAAGCCAAAGAGCCCACGCGACATTGCTGCTACTGGAGGCTGAGGTGGAGCCGCAGCGACGAGCGTCTGAGGTGGAATCAGGGAAACAGAGGACTGAGGTAATGCCGATGGGACCGAGGACAGAGGCAGAGCCAGGGGGAAGACAGAGCCAGACAGAGCCGAAGGTGCAGGCAGGATGAGGTCTGACCAAGGCTGAGCCGGTGGGACGAGGGAGACCGGCATAGTCATAAGGATGATGGGTTCTGGTGGAGCCGAGAGAGGGAGGAGCCAAGGTGAAGCCAACAGGTCGACAGGCCGCGGTGGAGTGATGGGTTCAGAGGCTGAAGGCGAAGCCAGGGGATCCTTTTTACTGGGCGGAGCTGGTGACTTGAGGCTCTGAGGCAGATCCTCAACTGATGGTGTTGGAGATGTAGATGGGCTGAATGGAACCAGCGGAGGCAGGGCTGAGGAACTGGCTGTTGGAGGAAGCGGGCGAGGGAGGGTTCAAAGATGATATGGGGCTGGGCAGAACCAGCAGGGAAACAGGAGATTCAGGGCTGGGATGAACCAGCGGGGTCTGGAGAAACAGGTACTTTCCCTCCTCAAACACATCCAATAGTTCCTCTAAATAGCTTACCATCACATCCCCCAGCCATCCACTAACACTCCCTCGGTGACGCACAGTGTTGCAGGCTTACGCACCTGGTCAGACACTCCATGTGGCTCAGGCTCCGGGGTGATGTCATTCTCCGTCCTCATATCAGGCTTGGGCATGTCCATAGCAGCAGGCTGGAGTCCAACGTCTGTGGTGGGCTCTTGTATCTCCATCGTGTCAGTCGTTGTGGCGGATGGCTGGCACTCCACAAATGCGGCAAAATCCTCACTTTGACTGCTCCCTGGGAGGCGTGCCCTAGACCGCTCGCTAAGGCTGCCATTGTAAAAAAAAAAAAACGCAGAGCAAGACTGGATAGTGAGTTAGGCACGCCAACTCCAAAAAGTCCCTGGTGTGTGACTCCAGGGAGCGGTCATTCGGCTCAAGGCACAATAACTGGACAGCGTAAAATAGAAAAGCAAAAAGAAAAAGGGGAAATAAATAAAAAGAAAATACATTTAACACATATTAACTGTATAGGTCTAGTGTTCTGTCATGGGCACTGCTAACAGAAATTGCACAAAGGTGAAAATTCAAACAAAATCCAAATATCAAAATCCATTGAGACCAGACAAAGAGCAGAACCAAGCAAGGAGTATAAATACACAGAGGAACTAATGAGATAATTAATGAGCAACAGGTGAACGGGATATACAATCAAGGCAACAAATTAGTTATATATTTAATTTATTAATAACTCTTAACACACATACAAACTTGTGGTCGTCATTCTTCTATTCACTCCTTATGACTTCAGTTAGTACTACTTCCCCCTAGAAGTCTCAGTAAGCATAGCATTGAATAACAGGACACCACACAATATTTTGTAAGTAGGCCTATATTACAGTATTCCTCTCTCACTTTCATTCCTTTATGCATGCTTGGTGGTGGCAGACATGTGGATGAAAATCTGGTCTAGTAATTTAAAGGTTGTAAGTTCAAGCCAAGTGGGGTTTACCCAGAACCGAAGAGCTGCTGAAATCACAGTCCTACTCTATCACCATAGTGACAACTGTATCTGAGAGCAGGACACTCGACCTTCCAATTAGTGTACTATATATTGCTCAAAATGACAAGTGTCTGCAAGCAGACCATACAGATAAACAAAAATAGTTTGCAAATATTGTTTGCTCAGTTAGTCATTCAGTCTTCCATGATCTTGTGTAGTGATTTATATCTGCCATGGATAACATGCTATAAGATGCTATTGAGCTCTTGACTGTGAATAAAGTAATCTACACTATACTCAGATCTAATGTAACACTTTGAATCATATATAATCATAATCATAACCGAGCACTGGTTCCTTTTTTTTTTTCTTTTTTAAACCTACGTCATAACCTTAAAGGGTTAGTTCACCCAAAAATGAAAATTCTGTCATTAATTACTCACCCTCATGTCGTTCCAAACCTGTAAGACCTTCGTTCATCTTCAGAACACATATTAAGATATTTTTGATGAAATATGTCTGACCCCACATAGACTGTTAAACATTAACTAACCCTTTAATGTTTGTTATCCTTCCTGGACATTGTGTGTATATGTGCATTTTGTGAGAGACTGTGCAGTCTTACACACTGCGTGTGTGTGTGCAATCGTGCGCATGTGTATCTAGCTAATGAGCAGATCTGCAGGTGACACTGCCTTGTAGCCTCAGCACACTCCTTAGCAGGGGACAGCAACAGAGAGGAGATTCTCATTATTTTCAGCAGAGTGAGTGAATGAAAGAGCAAGCCAATGAGTTAGCAAGCTAGTGACTCAAAAGATTGAGCGAGCAAGTAAGTGACTGACTGAATGAGCAAGTTATAGAGAAAATGGAATGATATTTGATGGCAAAAGCCCAGATTTGAACAGCCAGAATGGAAATATTTAAAAGCTCATTTATATTTGAACAGCTTCACAGAGGGAAGTGAACTTTTGCTCAGCGCCAAATTGCACTCCAAACCTATTCTCTTCCAATGCCAAAGCCAGCAGACAAATAAAAATAAACATAATGGAGGAAAAAAAATGGATGAGTCTGTTTCATCCATCCATCCATCCATCCATCCATCCATCCATCCATCCATCCATCCATCAACGCAGACCAAGTCGGAAACATTCAGTTATTCCATCACTTTGTATTGTTCTACTATTTGAAGCTGGTCTCACATTCACATATGCTCTTTCTTGACACAAAAAGGCCACTGGACGCACATTCTAAATACAGATGGATCTGATTTATGTCTTGCCAACCTTGAGACATTATGGCATTCATTCTATTTATCCTTTTTGAGAAATGTGGCATTCACCTTGTGCACAATCACATCTTTTTTTGCAAGAACACTTTGAAGCCTTATTACAATCCTCAGTTGAAGAGAATTCTTGGGGGTGAATATATAGAGACAGAAAGGAAGGAGACTGAGGGATGGGAAATGTTTTCCACAAATGAGAAGAAGCATTCTTTTATTTTGGATGTTCAAAATTGTAGCGAATTAGATCAAAGGGGACATATTAATAATTATACATAACTCATTATGATTATTCATTATGATCAATTATGAATATTTGAATCAGTTAATGAGATTAACTTGATGTAGCTACATTAACATTACAATCAATCAATCAATCAATCAATCAATCAATCAATCAGTTCATCCTGTGAACACTCAGTATTGATTATTAATTAATTCTAAGAAAAGGGTATTTTTCATGGCCACAGAAAAAAAATTCTTCCTTTGCATTTACAGCTCTTAGAGCGTGTAACAAGATCGATCATTTAAGTGACAATTTGTTTGCAGGCAGGGAGTCAGAACCAGATATGTATTGTGCACAATTTTTATTAACTAAATCACGAACACAACTAAACTAAACAGAAACGCACACGCAAAACAAAAACATACATGGGTAATATTTAAAGTTAAAGTGGTTGAAGAACAGGGTCAGAACAGACGGATGAAGTTTTGAAAACACCTGGGAGAACCATCAGTGACTACAAGCTCCTTTGTCTGAACAAAGGGGTTTACAGCTTTTATTAACTACACAGCAATTTGTATATCGTACGTTACTTGCATTTAGCCTGAGCTGTTGAAGAGCGTCCGATGTAAAATCACAGGAGAAAGTCTTGATAGTTCGGTCCGATGGTGTTGAAGTTGCAATCGGTTATTTCGACTCCGTCGAGGTAGAGGAAGTTGCACATGGCTTGAGGTGTTGGGCCTGCCGGCCTGGCCGGCTTGGCCAGGTGAGAGCCAGCAGATGTGTTACCGTAGTCAGTCCAGAGAGAGAGAGAGAAGAGGATCTGTGTGTCTCTCTTTAAGGTCTGCGAGAAATCATACCCCATAGGGTCGACTTGACCAATGGGATCTCTGTTGGAGATTTTATGGCTCTTTGTTTCAAGCATGATTTAACTGGGTTTGTGCCCATTTATACTCCATTTAATACAACAAACACACACTGCCTCCTCTGAGGAAGCATTAATTTGATAGGAGACACGACATATATGAGGTTACATGAACTAGTAGTTTGCTCATAAAATATGCATAAAACTAAATACCATACAAGAGACACTTTACAAGACCGTTATATTCGTACACACAATGTCCTGGGTGCATGTTCATTTATAGAACAGTTTTTCTATAAATTAATGTAGGAAAGTCTGTTTAAGGGCTATGGGTCTCCCTTTTCACATTCCTTCAAGCCATAAACAAAGTCTTATCTGGTGGTAGCCCTGGTAACTTGAGACCTTTCCTGCTCTTTTGGGGGAAGGTCCGTTACTAAGCGTAAAGCATTTAAAGCATATTTGTTAAATGTAACAAATAATTATGTGTCTGATTTGTCTCAGTCGTTACAAAATTTAACTTTTACTATCCTTTTTTCTTTTTTACAGATTGCCCAGAGGAGATTTAGGGTATGTTTACACGACACCTTTTTCAACTGAAAACGGAAAACTTTTTATGCGTTTTGGCCGTTCATTTACATGACAACAGCGTTTGGGGGCCTGCAAATGCAAGCTTTGGAAAATGGGTTTCAAATTGCAAGGTTTTGAAAACAATGCTTTTACCGTCTCCATGTAAACAACAAATACGTGAATTTGTGAAAACGGTGACGTCATGCATACAGGTTCACGCATGCGCATTACGTGTTTGCGAGGTGTCTCTTGACAAAGTGACATCGCCAACTACTGGCCTGGCATGCATAATACAGGCTTTTTAGTCATTTTCACAGATCTGTGTGAACGTTGTCATCTGTTTTTAATACATACCCTAAAAGAACAAAGCATATACTCTAAGTGCTTCACATTGTACACCCAGATCACCACTATGTGCAACTTTAGAGTCCTTTATAAGATATTACCTATGAAGAAGATGTGTACTGAAAGACGGAAAGGCAGGGTGAGAAAGATGAGAGAAAGAGACAAATCTATAAGTACAGCATATGAATCTGATCTCTACTGTCTAGCGTGTGTTTCTATAAACGGTACAAGTTATGCCAGGTAACTGTTCAACAGAGTGAGATGTTGCATTTATGGTGTTCAGAGGAAGCAATTTATAGTCAGTACATTTTAATTAAAGTTCAACTGAAGAGAAAACTTTTAAATGTTCTGAATTTTTATTTTATTTTATTACTATTTTTTTATTAAAGCTATTTCAAATTATCCAAGTAGTTTTCCATAGGGATTTCATAAAAGTCTTTGGTAAGGCGTTATAAGCCATGAACCAAACCAACCAGCTATAGGTGAATCACAACATTACAAACTTTGATTGGAAGCAAAAAAGTATTTGAAAATCGGACAAAATTACAAAGGTACAAGACTGTACTTATCGGCTTTAGTGAGGGAAAGAACTACAATCCCACAATCCCATGAATCAATAGTTTTTACTTCTGGAACCCACCTGTTGCACTCTATTGGCACAATGACAGTTTGTTTGTGTTTGTCTTGTGTATATGGGAAAATGTGGATGAAACCACTCATGTATGAATGTGTCTGACAAAATAAAAGCTTGAGTGTGTGTAGTCATAGGCAGTGAAAATGGACTGAGTCATAATAGTCAGCCATGGTCTCGAGTAGTTTTGTATTGATGAATAACATAAGCTGGGCCGGTGAACCCATTAGGTGTTCTTATAGAGCACCATTTTGCACAGTTTAGCCTATCTATCCAACATGCCTTGTTTTAATGACGATGGAGGGTACCGTTTACAGACCAGGGGCCTCATGTATAAATCTTTCCATAGATTTCATCCTAAAAGTGTGTGTATGCACAGATTTTGTGTACACACAAAAGTTTTCAGATTTATAAAACCATGCGTACGCCAGAACCTGCGGAAAATTCCCTTTATAAAACCAGTCAGTGGAAGATTGTACATGCATCTCCTCCCCGAAATAACCATGGAGCTTACAATGCATAGTTTTACTTTGCAAAACATCATCTGCATATCATGTCCATGCCTTATTTGCGTGATACTATAATGGTACAAGACATTAGGAAAGTATGAGATAGGGACTATGTGCCGTCACATTACATTGCTAAAAATCATTCAGTATCCTTGCCTTGTTTTAGAATAAATAAATCAAAATGGTATAAAATACATTTCAGAAAAAGTTTTCAGAGAAGAGTTGGCATCTCTCTCTCAATCTTTTCCACAGGCCAAGTAGTATTGTTAATTGCTTTAAACAAATCAAATTGATCCAATTTTGCCTACAAGGTAAACATAATTTAGGATGTTTATATATTTTTAATGGAAACAGATAGGCCTAGGCCTTATTTTTTGCAGTGTAATTGTCTGACTCAGCGCGTCACTGACAAAACATTTAAAAAATAAAACGCGCATACAATTTCCTTCAAATTCGATCATTCAAAAACACAATTTAAGGCGGAATTATCATGCTGTAATTCTCGCTGTAGTTTAAACATTAAAACACAGCATGCCACAGGAAAAGTGTTGCGCATCCACTACAAATTTCATGAAATTTCAGTGCTAACCCCATTTGGCATATTTAATCTAAAATGTGTATATCAGATGTTTACACAGAGTTTAAATCATTCTGTTTGATTCATTACTTTGCTCACTCCAGTAAAAGTGTGCATACGCACAGTCTACGGTGCGCACATATTTACGGCTAGTTTATTATAAATCCCGATATGTGCGTGGAAAATTGCTTTTCTTACATAGAAATTACATTTCTATGCCCATTTTGTGCATACGCAACATTTATACATAAAGCCCCAGATGTGTCCCGTATTTACTGTCGGGCGGCTGTTTAGAATCAGAAGATGCCCAAAGGACCTTTTTCAAATTGTCGGGTTTCTCGGAAGTGGAGAAGCCAGACAGACTATATTAAATATATATTTTTTTGTGTTTCCATTTGCTCAAATAGCAAAAGAAAAATGCCACAATAGTGTCTTTCACAACTTTCAAAAAGAGTGAACAAATAGAGAGAGATATGTCAACTTGACTGTCACTTCCACAGCCGCTGTATTAGAAACACCCTCACAACAGCGTTAACTAGTTTTTTGTAATTTTATGCAAATGTAGTATAATATAGTGTTATAAATGTATATACATTTAAAAAAATGAAAATACAAAAAACTTTGCAGGATTTACGATGTTGATGGCCATTAAAAAGAATCATTCTTTTGAATCGGTTCTTTTTAATGAATCGGTTGAACGAGTTACAAAACGATCTGAATCTGTTCACGATTCAGTCTTATTCGAACAGCTCACTAACGCACTGAATCGTTTGGATCTCTGAAATCAGCATTGGTAGTCGTCGTGTCGCATTTTGGCGTTTCAAGATGTGATTGATTGACATCTTAGAGACAGTTGCGCTGCATTGCACGTCTTTTTAGCGTCTCGCGCATAAAAGCTACATTTTAAAACCCCATAACAAGATAAAGTATGTTCAACGTTTGAATTTGCATCTCGAGATGCTGTTTTTTTATTCGTCAGCGCCGCGTCATGTTTTTACACGCAATATATTTGATTATGTCTACCATCATACAGCAGGTAGGCTAAACAGGTTTTCATACATTGTTTTTTTTTGGACTTTGGTATTTCCATTCTAATGAATCGAGCCTACTTAACTTTTGTAGACCTCGGTGGTTTGATGTAGCACCCACTCACTTGATATTTAAATAAACAGCAGGGACACACAAAATTGGATATTACGTTATCTATCTATCTATCTATCTATCTATCTATCTATCTATCTATCTATCTATCTATCCATGCCCACCACCACCCCCTTCACTTGGAAGGACACTATCTATCAATCTACATTATTATTTCAGAACACAAATTAAGATATTTTAACGAAACCTGAGAGCTTTCTGTCCCTCCATTGACAGCGATGCAACTACCATTTTTTCAAGAAAGGTAGTAAAGGCATTATTAAAGAAATCCATGTGACTCCAGTGGTTTAACCTCACATTTTATGAAGTGCTTTGTTTGGGAAAAAAACAAAATAAAAAAAACACAATTTGCCACGTTATTTACAAAATAATCTCCAACATGTGTTCACGAGAGCACCAGCGAGAGGCGAGAGCAGATGCTCACTGCAGAGCCAAATTACATACAGCTCCACCTCTCTGGATGTCAAATGGGTGGAGGGATAGAGTTATGGGTAGAGGGATAGAGTTATGGGTAGTGTTAGGGTGTGGTTGGACCTTCTTACTCCACCCATTATGGCCAAATTATGTCCAGGCCGGGGGAGCTGTACTCATGCTCCACCCATGGCTCTGCAGTGAGCAGCCTCTCTGTCAACACAACCGCATGTGCACGCTCATGAGAGCATTATGATGCATGTGTGTTGTGTTGACGCAAGAGCAGACGTTGTTGGGTGAACGTTTGCCGGAGATTAATATTGTGTAATCAGTATGTAAAAAGTGGTAAATTATGTTTTTTTTGTGCGAACACACACTCGCGTCGCTTCATAAAATTGAGGTTAAACCATTGGAGTCACATTGATTACTTTTAATAATGCCTTTACTACCTTTCTGGGGCTTGAAAGTGGTAGTTACGTAGGCCAATGGAAGGACAGAAAGCACTCAGATTTCAATAAAAAGATCTTTATTTGTGTTCCAAAGATGAATGAATTTCTTACGGGTTTGGAACAACATGAATGTGAGTAATTAATGACAGAATTTTCATTTTTGGGTGAACTAACCATTTAACTTAATCACATTTAAAAAACTTTTTCCACTGGTGTAAATCTCTGTTGTCTTATATGACGTTTCATTCTGTTCTTTTGCTCTTTTTGCTCCTTTTTTTATTTTTTTCGACAGTGAAACAAACCAAAAGGAAACAATGGGAACCAGTGTGCTGAGAGGTTACAGGGTTTGTAGAGGTAGGTGATAATTGATTATCTTTGAAGTTCATTGATTATGTTTTTGACCAATACCAGCAAGTAGTTTCCAGTGGGTGTCAAACAAACAGCACCTAAATTGTAAATTAAACAAGCCCGTGCAATGCCTCATCTCCCCCTGTCCTTCCGTACCTGATCTGACTTTAATTTAGTCCAGATAGATTAACACAAGGCTTGAATGTTCCTTGCATTGAACAACACGGGCAGATGGTAATATTTTATTGATATAGATTGATGCAACTTAAAAGGGCTATTCACCAAAAAAATAAAAATTCCATCATTTCCTCACCTTATTGTTGTTCCAAACTTGTATTACTTTATTTCTTCTGTGAACACATAACAAATAAGAATATCTTCTTTGAAAAATGTAAGTAAAGTGGTCCAATGTTGTTTGGACCCAAATGTTCTTCCATTTATCATTTTTTTCCTGCAGAAGAAAGAAATGCATACAGGTTTGAATGTGATTAGTGATGACAGAATTTACATTTATTATGTGGTGAACTTTGTATAAGGCTAAGTATAAGTTTCGCATATATTTTCACTCACTGAACACTCTGAGCGCTTGAGAGTTTCGCTCTCCGTCAAGTGATCTGTACTATTTTAATTCAGCTCAATGGATGCACAGTGTACCTGTATTTGACGCACCGTAAACTCTAGTGTGAAGGCGCACAACTCGCTGTCGCTTTGCTGAGAGCGCTATGTTTCTCACACACACGCAAAGAGAGAGAGTCTTACATACCATGCAGAATCGCCACGCTACATGTAAATTATATTCTTTGTTGTATTTTCCTGTCAAAATAACAGGAAGTATATAAAATAACAGAGTTCATTTGGAATTACTCAGCTTTTAAGAAAAAGCAGAAGATATGCCGGTTTCTCCGGTAGTGGGCGGAACTAATGCGCAAACGGCAATCTCATTGGCTCATCTATTACCGTCCCTGTTTTGGGGGGAGTTCGAGCGAACGCTGACAACGTGATTAATATTCATGAACACAATCCTTAGTGCGTTGTATATTGTTATTAGTTGTAGAATTAGTAGTAGTATTATTATCTTTTAATAATAATTACTGCTATTATCTATTTTTTTTACAGAAACACTGAATGACCAGCAGTATCTTAAGCACCACCACCAGTCCCAAGTTCAGTTAAAGGTGGGGTAAGTGCTTTCTGGTAACCGATGTTGATATTTCAAATCACCAAAACAAACACGCCCCTACCCCAAAAGGGTCTCGCCCCTGTTTTGATAGCTCCGCCCCACACATACGAACGCAACGCAGGCAATGACTGTGGCGGAATCTGCTGTGCCAGCCGGCCGAGGCTATGATGCCATCAGTAAGTGAAAGCAATGTGTGTTACTATGGTAATCCAGATCGAATGTTCAATGAAAAAGTCATCCCTTACATCCCAAAAACACAAACACAGTTCTCATGAACAACTCGATAGCACGAACACGACAGTCCAACTAATGAATATATTACAATTGTGACAAGATTAGAGGGTTATATCGATCACTAAAAGAGAAACCAAAGGAAACAAACATATATTAGGAGTTTATTATCTTACTTTTCGGACACACTGCGAGCTGACGCTTGAAACAGACAGTGGTTTATAGGATGTGGAAATGAATGGGTCTTTATCATAGCTGAAGTGAATGACGATACGATTGCAAATGGACAAACAAGCGAACATGACACACGAGCATATTCAACCAAAAGCCAGCATATATTAGTTCTGTGAAACAAAACAAAATCAATGTTACTCGCCTATCGAGAAGAAATAAAGCAACCTCGGCGTCCGATTGCAGGCCTTAGCGCTCCTTGAGTTCTCTCCAGCGCTGGAAAGCTGATACTTCTTGCCTGATCCTAAGCCTTCTTTTGTTCCATAGACATTTTCCACATTTGTGTTTTATCTGCCATCTCTCTATTTCTGTCATTGCTCGGCTAATGTCCATCCTGTGTGTCGTGTCTTTTGAATAATGACGTGCACTGAGCGCTCTCTTCTCACCATCATTAGTAGACACGCCCCTTACTGCTGATTGGCTACAAGTTTGTTTTGGTACTCGGCCCGAGACACTTTTATAAAGCAGTTTTGAAATAACACTTACCCCACCTTTAAAATTACAAATATGCATTCATGCATGGTTATTAAGTTTTAGTTCTAATTACTAAAGTTCTATCATTAAATAGTGCTTGATTATCATAATATAATGCTTGATTGACTGATGTTAAGAGTGTACGTTCAGATATTTAAAAAGCTGTGCCATTTTACAAAGATAAGCTGATTTGGTGGAATCACATTATATATATATATATATATATATATATATATACTAGCCAATGGTGATTCTTTTGCCAAGGTGTGCGTAGAGGGTTGAATTGTCCCTCTTATATGCCATCATTCATCCATCCTAGTCGCTGTGGGAGTTCTCCAGTCATTAGGACCTTGTCCCCTCGGGGCCACTGTTTTGAAAACACCCTGATGAAAAGACTTCGCTCATTTACAGCCTGTCGATTTCTGTCACCACTCTGGATGGAGAAGTGTGTTTGGTTGTCTGTTTGTGTGAACCTGAAGGCTAGTCTTGTCCACACAGAATGTTTGTTTGATGCACAGTTCCTGACCTTTAGTTGACTGGTTTCATTTGGTCTGAATCTGTATGCGTTTAGCAGTCATAGCATTGTGTTAACCTTCTGACCTCCTCCTTGCGTCATGTTGTTTTTTATTTTGTTTTTCGTTATTAATTTCCCTGACCGGTTCATGTCTCTCCCTCGGCCACCTTTGTAATGTTTAGTCATTCTGTAGGCAGAAAATGTCACAACATTGGATGAATGACCTTTTTAAAGCTCTGTCGACTCGGTCTAATCCTTCATCTTCACCGTGTGATCTTCCATCTGTGACCCCTTCACATTCATTCTCAGCCTAATCACCTCCACCATAACACAGACCCTCACTCATCTGGATAGCGGAGTGTCACGTAATCTCTGATGTATGGATATCGCCAGGGATCTCTCTTGACCTAAATGCATATGGATTTGTGACCTCTCCGTCGGTGATATCTGCGTATCCTTTTGTGTATGCTTTCTACTTCTGAAGATATCACTGCAGTGATGTATAATGAGCTTTTAGTTCAGGCATCATGACATAACACTGAATATTGATCAAATCTGCTTCAACAGCAGTATTTTGGGTAAAGCAAGATGTTGTGGATGTTTCCCATCTATATAATTGAAGAGAGTGATCATTTGCTTACCATAAAGTTGTTACAAACCTGTATTACTGTCTTCTTTGGAACACAAAAGAAGAGATTATGAAAAATGTCTTTGTCAATGAAGTTTAGTGGGTCCCAATTTGTGCCCCAATTTTTTCAGTTTAGGTTTTTCTTTTGTGTGTGTATTCTGCAGAAGAAAGAAATGCATACAGGTTTGAAGGTTTATTTTGTGGTGAAGTTTTCTTTTTTAGATGATATTCTGGAATGTATATATACAGGAAAACAATGATTAACATTTCATACGTTTTTAAAAGCTTTTATTGGCAAAAAGATTCAATATATACAAAGAGTCAATATTTACAGCGTTGACCCTTCTTTATAACCTCTGCAATTCACTCTGGCATGCTGGATATCAGATTCTGGGCCAAATCCTGACTGATGGCGATCCATTCTTGCCTTATTAGTGCTCAATTTGTAGACTTCTGCTTGTCCACTTGCCTTTTGAGGATTGACCACAGGTTCTCTATGGGATTAAGATCTGGGGAGTTGCCTGGTCATGGCTCCAAAATTTCAACGTAATGATCTCCAAGCCACTTCATTATTACTTTTGACTTGTGAAATGGTGCTCCACCGTGCTGGGAAATGCACAGATCATCACCAAATTGCTTATGGGTCGTTGGGAGAAGTTGCTCTTGCAGGACCTTTTGATACCATTCTATATTCCTGGCATTGTTTTTGGGAAGAATTGTGAGAGAGCCGACTCTCTTGGATGAAAAGCAGCCCCACACATGAATGATCTTAGGATACTTTACTCTTGGCACACACATGGTAGCGTTCATCTTTTTTTTTTTCCCCAGACAGTCAATTTTCCGGATGTCTAAAGCAGTCGGAAGGGGGCTTCATCAGAAAAAAATTACTTTTAGAGGCCGTTGTCCAAAGTCTTCGCCTCACTGTGGCGCAGATGCACTTACTGGTTCTTTTAGGTGCAATATTCTTTGCAGCAGTTCCTTGCATGTGAGTCCATTTTGATGCAAAGCGATGATGGCCACATGTCTTTCTTTGGAGGTAACCATTGCTAACACAAGACCACAATTTGGTTTATAGCAATCTGTGTGTAAATGATGACAGAATTTAAATTATGATAATCTGTTGAAATGGAGAATTGATTTTGACAAATTATTAAAAATGGCATTTGTTCTCTAAAGGGTTGGGTTCTTTAAATAGTGGGAATTTTCCTGTCATATTCCTAATTGTACTGCTTTCCACTCGGATGGCATACAGATGTGTTTTTGTGTTTCTTCGTTTTTCTTTCGGACAGGGAGGCTTTGGCTTTTACAGGCTCTCAGGAGTGCCTGACAGACAAAGTCCTTTCTCCCCAGTCCTAGGAACAGGACTGTGGGCATACGGCTTTGGGGTTTATAACATGGAACAAGAAAGGCTGGAAATGGGGTTTAGTGGAAGAATAAAGTGTAGATGTGTGACATAATAAGAGAAGAAGATGTAGAGTGTTTGTGTGTGAGTGGGCGCACATACTCATATGCATGGGGATGCATGTGGCCCTCGGCAGGAGTGGTCGAATCATTGATTTGATGTGAACTGGCAGGTTGATGCATCCTAAATCAGACAGGTAGAAACACACACAGCACTGTCAGTCATTTAATGAGAGTAGCATTAGCTTAGATACATGCTGGTTGAGAAAACATTCACTCGGAGCTACACTCACCAGTCAAGCATGGACTACCGAATAAAGCGTCTTTACTCAGCAGAAGCAAAGCAGGATAATCTTAAGGGAATATAGTATGTTAGAGCAAGGATGGATAAATACAATTAGTAAGCTTTTGTCCTGCTTTGAGGTCATGTGATCACATCGTACTGCACACAGGGTCCAAAATGAACACCCACCAAGTGCCAAATGAGTGGAAAATACGAATTTGGCATATAGCCGAAAAAGTTAAGTTATTAGTTATTCGTTAGTTAGTCAGTACATTTATAAGGAGTCATGATAGTGTGCAGTGACCCCGCTTAATCGATGATCGATAAGTTTTATTGATTAAATGTATTATCAACAAGTAATCGATCATAGATTAATCGTTGACATCCCTAATGCGGATACAATTTTTTGGGGAGCCAATCAACCTGGATGGTGTGAGACATGCAGTCAGGGTTCAAAAATAACACTTTGCCACCATACATGGCTGAACTGAGAAAATAAATATTTCATACTAGCAGTGAAACTGTATTTTGCATTATTTTTTATGAATCATCCCCTTATTCTTATGATAACATAATTCTCCCATGCCTGTTTGTGACAAACAGCTCAGATCATTGTGTCACTCAGAGCATCATATACAAGATGAGTCAGTCTCTTTCCATAATAACAGCATCTGTCACATAATGCATTGAGAAAAATATACAAAATAAGTAGGCAGAATAAGAGTCTAGAATGCAAGTTACTCATTACATTGCGTTTGAACTGTTGTACAAAAGCAACATCACACTGCACACCATCATGACTCCTTATAAATGTACTGACTAACTAACGAATAACTAAAGTTCTTAGTTTAATAACTTAACTTTGTGCAAATGTAAGTTGTACTGTTGTATTTATTTTGTGTAGGGCTATATACACTCACCTAAAGGATTATTAGGAACACCATACTAATACTGTGTTTGACCCCCTTTCGCTTTCAGAACTGCCTTAATTCTACGTGGCATTGATTCAACAAGGTGCTGAAAGCATTCTTTAGAAAGGTTGGCCCATATTGATAGGATAGCATCTTGCAGTTGATGGAGATTTGTGGGATGCACATCCAGGGCACGAAGCTCCCGTTCCACCACATCCCAAAGATGCTCTATTGGGTTGAGATCTGGTGACTGTGGGGGCCATTTTAGTACAGTGAACTCATTGTCATGTTCAAGAAACCAATTTGAAATGATTCGAGCTTTGTGACATGGTGCATTATCCTGCTGGAAGTAGCCATCAGAGGATGGGTACATGGTGGTCATAAAGGGATGGACATGGTCAGAAACAATGCTCAGGTAGGCCGTGGCATTTAAACGATGCCCAATTGGCACTAAGGGGCCTAAAGTGTGCCAAGAAAACATCCCCCACACCATTACACCACCACCACCAGCCTGCACAGTGGTAACAAGGCATGATGGATCCATGTTCTCATTCTGTTTACGCCAAATTCTGACTCTACCATCTGAATGTCTCAACAGAAATCAAGACTCATCACACCAGGCAACATTTTTCCAGTCTTCAACTGTCCAATTTTGGTGAGCTCGTGCAAATTGTAGCCTCTTTTTCCTATTTGTAGTGGAGATGAGTGGTACCCGGTGGGGTCTTCTGCTGTTGTAGCCCATCCGCCTCAAGGTTGTGCGTGTTGTGGCTTCACAAATGCTTTGCTGCATACCTCGGTTGTAACGAGTGGTTATTTCAGTCAAAGTTGCTCTTCTATCAGCTTGAATCAGTCGGCCCATTCTCCTCTGACCTCGAGCATCAACAAGGCATTTTCGCCCACAGGACTGCCGCATACTGGATGTTTTTCCCTTTTCACACCATTCTTTGTAAACTCTAGAAATGGTTGTGCGTGAAAATTCCAGTAACTGAGCAGATTGTGAAATACTCAGACCGGCCCGTCTGGCACCAACAACCATGCCATGCTCAAAATTGCTTAAATCACCTTTCTTTCCCATTCTGACATTCAGTTTGGAGTTCAGGAGATTGTCTTGACCAGGACCACACCCCTAAATGCATTGAAGCAACTGCCATGTGATTGGTTGATTAGATAATTGCATTAATGAGAAATTGAACAGGTGTTCCTAATAATCCTTTAGGTGAGTGTATATCTGATTCAGCACATGCAGCTCAAACAGCACAACTAACAATGACTATGATTGGGACTGTCATATTACATTACATTATAAAGAGAACAATATTGTAATAAAACATCATGAATTATTTGGGTTTAGTTGAGATGTTTTAGTGCGTTGCTCCAGGAAGAGCGCGTCCACAACATGAATGAAAAACACACATTCTGAATAGCAAGTAACATAGTTCAAGTTCACTTGTGCATTCACATCATTTTGTGCAGATATAATTTGTAATATTATGTTTATTTTGTATATATCTGATTAATCTCATATAGGATGCGTTTCTTTGAGATAAATAACACGCTAGCAAAGTGCTCCAGTTTACCGGTGTTCATTCAGCACTTCAGCGCGTGCGCTCAAACAGCAATGCACGACTAATAATAACTATGATTGGGACTGTCATATTACATAACATTAATGAGAACATTATTTTAATAAATCGTGAATTCATTGGGTCTAGTTAGTGTTTTCAGCGCGTTGTTCCTGGAAGAGCGTGTCCACACATTCTGAATGGCACACATCTGAGGTGGCGTTGGTGACGCGTTGTATTAGCCGTTATATTTGATTATTAAATAAGTAATTTAATTAAATGATCAATCACATCGACTCATTTTACAATCATACTAGCCCTTTATTTAGACTAAAAACCCTTCTCATTCATTTGGTGAGGAACATGGCGTTTTGATCAGCATTTGCACACCCTGTTATGCTGTTGACTATAAGCCACTGCAGTCGACACATATTGCAATATTAAGGCTAACGATTAATCGATTAATTGATCGTTAATTTAAACGCCGATCGATCATGGGAATTTGTGTAATTTGACATCCCTAATCTGCATCTACTGTCTCCAACAACATGCCAGGTTACTGTTTCAATGACAGTTTGATGAAGTAGGATAAATATAAAATATAACAAGCGCTGCGTAATTCTCAGTATGCAAAAACTACACCAGTGTTTGTGCTAATTGTCCCTCAGTAGCCTGAGACAAATATTTCATTAAAACTTATAAATTACTTCAGAATTTCACAGTGAGATTTAAATTTACTTTTCATAATCATTAGTTTTGTCACTGAAAGTCAAACACTGAGAACTAAAACAGGAAAAAACTAACATAGTTTCTTTGCTTGGGATTGTGAAAGGCGGGCTGCACATGCGGCCATCATCTTATGTTGATAGCATCATCTCATGTTGATAGCATCATCTCATGCTATCATGTCATGTTGTACTTGGACCTAGAGTAACGGATGCATGTACAGTGAAGTCTGAACTCTCTGCAGCTACTGATACTGGATTTATGGCAGTGGTAAAAAAAAAAATTAAATATTAAGGGCACCTCATTTCACACTACTTGCAAATGTAATTTAAATATAGATATGTGTAAATGCAGGGCTCGACAATAAGGACTGCCCGGTGGCTCGGGGACAGTGTAAACGCCGCTTGGGACAGTTGACGCAGCTGTCACCTGCTTGATCGACCCAGTGCTGCATCACAAATGTTTATCATTTGCATGGGTTTTTAAGCCATGCCAATTTAAATATTCAAGTGCAAGAAGACGCGAAAGAGAACCCAATTTAATAGTGTGAAGAGTTTGTGCGCACACATCCAAAGCGCGCGCCCAGAAAGCTGCTTCTCATACAGCATGCGAATGCTAAATTGAGCTCTTTCACGTCTTCCTGCGCTTGAATGGGAGATATTCACACAAGTCGAGTATCCTAGTAATCATAAGCTGCTTTTCCATCGTCGGGCCAAGCGGTTCTAAGAATGATAAGGAGAGGTTACAGCTATGTTTCCACTTGAGCCTGGTATGGCACAACACAATTACAAACTGTTCTCGTTCCTTAATTCTCAGCACAGTTAGCTAACCATGCCGAACCGTGCTGGTACACCGCGTTCCAAATTATTATGCAAATTGGATGTAAGTGTCATAAACATTACATTTTTTGTTTTTCAATTAAACTCATGGATGGTATTGTGTCTCAGGGCTCTTTGGAGCACTGAAATGAATCTCAGACACCTGTGATAATTAGTTTGCCAGATGAGCCCAATTAAAGGAAAAGTACTTAAGAAGGACGTTTATTAAGCAGGCCACAGGTTTCAAGCAATATGGGAAAGAAAAAGGATCTCTCTGCTGCCGAAAAGCATCAAATAGTGCAATGCCTTGGACAAGGTATGAAAACATTAGATATTTCACGAAAACTTAAGCGTGATCATCGTACTGTGAAGAGATTTGTGGCTGATTCAGAGTACAGATGGGTTTGTGCAGATAAAGGCAGAATGAGGAAGGTTTCTGCCAGACAAATTCATCGGATTAAGAGAGCAGCAGCTAAAATGCCATTACAAAGCAGCAAACAGGTATTTAAAGCTGCTGGTGCCTCTGGAGTCCCGTGAACCTCAAGGTGTAGGATCCTCGAGGCTTGCAGTTGTGCATAAACCTACTATTCGGCCACCCCTAACCAATGCTCACAAGCAGAAACGGTTGCAGTGGGCCCAGACATACATGAAGACTAATTTTCAAACAGTCTTGTTTACTGATGAGTGTCGTGCAACCCTGGATGGTCCAGATGGATGGAGTAGTGGATGGCCACCATGTCCCAACAAGGCTGCGACGTCAACAAGGAGGTAGTGGAGTCATGTTTTGGGCCGGAATCATGGGGAGAGAGCTGGTAGGCCCCTTTAGGGTCACTGAAGATGTGAAATGACCTCGGCAAAGTATGTAGAGTTTCTGACTGACCACTTTCTACCATGGTCCAAAAAGAAGAACCGTGCCTTCCGTAGCAAAATCATCTTCATGCATGACAATGCACCATCTCATGCTGCAAAGAATACCTCTGTGTCATTGGCTGCTATGGGCATAAAAGATGAGAAACTCATGGTGTGGCCACCATCCTCCCCTGACCTCAACCCTATTGAGAACCTTTGGAGCATCCTCAAGCAAAAGATCTATGAGGGTGGGAGGCAGTTTGCATCAAAACAGCAGCTCTGGGAGGCTATTCTGACATCCTGCAAACAAATTCAAGCAGAAACTCCAAAAACTCACAAGTTCAGTGGATGCAAGAATTGTGAAGGTGATATCAAAGAAGGGGTCCTATGTTAAGATGTAACTTGCCCTGTTAGGATGTTTTTGATTGAAATAGCTTTTGATTTCAGTAAGTATGACCACCTAATGCTGCAAATTCAGCAATTGCCTGTTTTCAGTTCTTTACAACCTGTAAAATATTTTAACTAAGTTGTGCATAATAATTTGGAACAGTGCATTTTCAGTTTTTTATTTTTGAAATAAATACTGTTATCATTAGGAGGTTTGTTCAATAAAATTTGAATTATACCCTAATGGTTGATGACTTGAAAATTATACTGACTGTCATTTGCATTGACTAATTATGAAAATCAGAGAAAAATATAATTTGCATAATAATTCGGAACGCGGTGTAGAATGCGTGTAGTGAGGTCGCCATTCAGGATTGGTCACTTGTCTGTTGCCTGGCTACCAGTTTCTCTGTAGCTTGCTAAGCGCGCTATTTGAGCGACATACACACAAATTACCATATTGTTCCGAATATAAGACAGTTTTTTTTTATTAGAAATACATCTGGTCAGAAAAAACTGGTTAGTCTTATATTCAGTGTCTAGAATTTTACATGTCAATAATACACCCGCAAAAATAGGTGGCGCCAAATACGCGTAAAACGAGTGTGCCAATAAATACGGTGTGTTAGAGTGTAATGTTAGAAGATTGCAAGCGCAAAAAGACAGTCTTAAAAATGCAAACAGTCTAAGAAAAGCTTACCTTCTAAGAGCCGCGTGACTGTCATGTTTGCGTGCTTCGCTGACGGGACCAAACCTCCCCTGTAAGTGATTTTTAAATCGTAGGACGGTACCCAGATTTCAAAAGTACAATAAGATTTCACTTCTACTGTTAATGACATTTTGGTAGGCTACATGGTTTTCACTATGAGATTGATAGCCTAATTGTTATATATCGGCACGGAATGGAACAGTTAAGCAAAGAGAACGGTTTGACCTGACGGAGGAAAAGCGGCTATAGTCTGTTATCTTAAGTGAACATAAACAGTTAAAAAGTTAATAAAGCGCATGTGTAACAGTAGGATCTGTTTAGCTCTTAAAGTGACAGCAGCCTAATAAACCTGCTGCTGTCTTTGTTTTAATGTTAGTCAAACAACAAAGGACAAAGAAAAAAATACTGCTCTTGACTAAATAACTTTTGTAACTTTAATAAAGATTAATCTATTTAATTTATACAGCAAAGACTATGCAGTGCTATTTTACATTTGATTATTTGTTTTCAAATTAGACTTAACTGAAAAACTTAAAGTAGAAATGCAGAGTTCATTTTATTTGCATGTTTGTTATTGTATTTGTGCTATTACTCGTTATTTGATTATACGTTATTTTATTACTGACAGTTTACCTGTCTTTAAATATATATAAAATTTATATGAGTTAGTAGTTTTTGGTGTCACAACCATATTTATTAAGGTTATGGGTCGAAAACAACAAAGACAATAACTAGGTCTGTTTTATTTATTATTACCGCTTTTTTTTTTTTTTTTGTGGTGGGGCCAGTGAAAATTTTGGCAGGGCAAGTAAAAATTTGAACCGGGCCAGTAGAAAAAATCCTTAGCGTCGAGCCCTGAAATGTATAGTTCACTAAAAGGACAGGATTTTTATGTTCTCTCTTTCTTAACTTACTCAGATCCATGTTGTTACTCTTTCGCCGTAAATCGATGCGTACGGAAGTTAGTTATTTTAGTCTATAAAGTTTTAAATATGGATATTTTTCTTACACAAACGTGCCACTTCGCTTCAGAAGGCCTTTATTAACCCCCCGGAGCCGTGTGGAGCAGTTATATGACGGATAGATGCACTTTTATGGACTTCATAAATGAGACGACAATTCACTGCCATTATAATGCTTGGATTAGCCAGGACTTTTTTAATATAACTCCTAATTTCAGACTAATTTTATTAGTCTGAAAGAAGAATGTCATATACACCTAGGATGACTTGAGGGTGAGTAAATCATGGGCTAATTTTCATTTTTGGGTGAACTAACCCTTTAAGCAGAACGCACAAGCATTTTATTAAACCAGGAAAATAGACAGTGATTAAGGTAGGGTGATTAACACTGAAAAGCTGCAAAAAAGCACCATCAATTTATAATTAATTTAGTCTTGTGCTATATTCCAAGAATTCTGGAGGTTGCATATAATCAAACTTGCTGTGTGTTTGTCTGCTTAACATGTCCTTTTGTATTTCTGAAAATAAAGAAAATAATATAGGGCTCAGAATTATATGATTTTATTTGAGTTTTTGGTACCTCTAATTTGTAATGCATTTTTAGGATTATTTGACTTTTTTCTGTCTCAAATGGATTGGATTTACTCCTGTTATTCTGCTAGATCCAGGTCATCTGTGTTGGAACAGTTCACTCAGGTGCTTTTTAAAGGTGCACTCAGTGATTTCTACATGAAATATAAAGCATTAAGTGAGTAGTACTTGAATTTTTTAAGCTCAAGTTACTCAGATGAGATGAAGACTACTTATAAAATCACTTGAACACCAGAATGCTACTGCCATGTTCCAGATGAAGTTGTAAATGGGAATACAGGAGTTGAAATTTCCCACTTCCAACCTCAGCAGATTCCAGTCAATCACAAGTGTATACATTGTGTATACAAAGCAAGATGGCTCTTTTACTCACCAAGACCATTTAGGGACAGATTTACTAAACAGGGAAAATGAACGTGAGAGAGCAATTCCAAAAAAGCGCGGATGGGAGTGGAAAGTAAATAATGGCGCAAATAACCTTAATCACCTTGCATGATTCATTTAAATATTCTCCTGCCACAAATTTTGCTTCTGAAAGGGAAACTCCTACAAATGCATATGCAATAAGGTCAGCCACAAAAATAACTGTGTCTTTAGTAAATCCTGACAGTAGTTTTTTTAATGCCAAATGAAGGTTTGTGCTGGCGCAAGCTGTTAGTAAATCTGGCCCTTATTTTTTTTTTATTGCCAGTTATGCTAGGGACTGCCAAGGTAAGATTATTAGTTTATAATTATTATATATGTTACAATGTATAAGTGTAAGTTATATTATATGCCTTCTCACAAATATGCTTTTACACATTCTCTTGGTTGGTCTGTCAGCATTGCATATTTTTATGAGACTAACATTTGTTTATAGTAATAATAATAATTTGAATTATGCGTCTCACTCAGGTTGATGTTGATCGATTTGAGTAACCTGACTGTTATTTGAGACTTTCACTCATGGAATTAATTATGGCTCATAGGAAATAGCATATTTGCACAGTGGTGTTGGTAACTAAAAACGTTTGTATTTGCGCGATGCTACATCTACCCCGGCTAGGTGTCAGTATTAGGCCAAGAGGGCTGCCATATCAGCCAGCACAACTTAGACAAGAAAATATTGAGTAAAATGAGTTAGAACCAACAGGAAACAAACCAGCATCTCGGTTGTCTTTGAGTATTAAAGTGTTATCCACTCCCTTTAATTACTACCCTTTAGTGTTGCACTACAGTCTATTTAAAAAATACCACCCATTAGACACTGCACACAACTCCTAATTCTTACCATCCATTCATTTAGCTCAAGTTTCCTCTCCCTCTTCCTGTTCTCACAGTGTCTTAGACATAAGGAGGGGCTGGTTGCATGACTGACAGTCCTGAAAGAGAGATGCTGAGACTCACTTTGTTTACAGCAGTCAGTAATCTCTTTTCTGCTAATACCACAGAGCACTGACACGGATCTCTTTATTTCTTTACCGTATCTTGTCTTTCTCTCTCTTGCTCTCTGCTTCTCTCATTTTCTATCTCATCCTGCTGTGAATGCTTTCTCAACTCTTGTACTTATCTATTCTTGCTTCTCCCCACTCTCTTCCTCTTTCTCTCTGTCTCTCTCTCTAAAGGGGTGGGGAATGTTCTTGTGAAGAGAGCAGGTGCAGTGCCTCCTCTCTTTCTCTCTCTCTCTCTCTCTCTCTCTCTCTCTCTCTCTCTCTCTCTCTCTCTCGGTTTCTCTGTCTGTCTCTCTCTTTCCTGGCATCAGCAGTAGGGGAGAGAAGAAGGCTGTCTGTGTGTGTGTCTGGCTGCAGTGTCGTAGGCTTGAGCCACGTTAAAATCCCACAGGAGATTAGAGCGGAACACGCGCTAGTCCGGACTCTTTGGAAATGGCAGCCCTAGGAGGGAGCAACAGACAGGCAAAACAAATCCAACCATAATGAGGAAAGGATGAATATTGTCTAATGGAAAACCTGCATACTGTCTTTTTTTAACCCTTCTCTTTTTCTCTTTTCGTCCGTCTTCGACAAGCTCCCTCCTCCCGCCCTCAATCCCTCCCTCCCCTCCCTTCATCGCTCTGCTCCTCTCCCTTTCTCTCTCTCTCTCTCTCTCTCTCTCTCTCCCTCTCTCTCTCTCATTCTCTCGTGCACTCTCAGTGGAGGAATGTAGATAGAGGCTGAGCGTATGCCCACTGCTTTGCACGATATCAACGGCTCACTCTACGGCAGTGGGGCGCTCATCGGGCGCTGTTCAGAACGGATTTGCACTGCTAACGGATTTAATAATCCACCGTCTCCTCCTGGACAACTCTGCACCTGCCACTGCCTCCTCTACTGGGTTTATTGCTCAGCTTGCACGTACTGGGTCCGTTCTGCAGGTCCCTTGCTCACTTAAGGATGCTATAATTTATCAGGAGCTTTACTCGTGGAAAAGGGGACATTATTGCTTCATGGTCAACGCGGAGTCCTCCTGCGTGAGTGAACCAGCTTTCTGGGATATGTATAGCTGACTCAGCTCTCAAATACAAGTCAGATCGAGACCTTGAAAAAGGAATTGGTGTGAATGAGGGAGCCAGAGAGGAAAAATATGAGCCAGTGTTTAACTTTTACTGAATTCCATCTTTAAATATTGCATTAAATGGAGTGACGAGTTCAGAGGATAAATCTAACGGTGGTGTCATCTGCAAAAAGAGGGATTTGATAATCTGACGACAGAGAGTGCTGCTGCAACGGCTGGTGCTTGGAGTCAACATGCAGATGATTTCACTCCTCCCTTTCCTTCCACCTTCTTTGCTCAGCACCTTTATTTAACATTTGTACCTTTTTTGTGATCTTGTGGCGAGCTGGAAGTCATCTGGACGTATTGGTGGAACTGGACTAAATGACTGTCCTTTTGCTGGATTCTGCAACCGCTGAGATTTCTACCTCCGGAATTCTATTGGGTGTATGCGCTTGTCTGATTGTGAATGCGTGTATGTGTATTAGTTTGTGGCAGTGTGTGAATGTGATTTTGTCTGCCTTGATGTGTTCATAATTATTTATGTGTTCTTGCGGTTGTCTATTTACTTTCAGTTTTTTTCCAATGTCTGGCACTTCTGGCCGGCATTTCACCTTGTGCTGTCCATGTCTGCCGAGCGCCCAGCCTTGGGGTTAACCCTTAGTGTGCCACAGGTGAGATGAGTGACAGCTCGGGAACAGTGAATAACTCGGGGGCTATGGTACTGGAGGAGCCCGATGGGAGAGGCGGCTCCAGTGGACGTGAACAAGCCCAGGCCCCTGTGCGTGGTGGCATTTTAAGGTGTGGGAGCTGTGCCCTTTGGCCCCGCCAACAGACCTGGCTTTGTGTGGTTCCGCTTCTCATTGGCTTCATAGGCCTAGGGCTCAGTCTCATGCTGCTGAAATGGATTGTAGTGGGTTCTGTGCGGGACTACGTGCCCACAGACTTAGTGGACGCCAAGGGTATTGGCCAGGACCCCATCTTTCTGTCCAAGCCTAGCACTTTTCCTAAGGGATCTGACACCACCACCACCACTACAACCACTATTGGTGTGGTCAACTCGGTCAGCCCCACCGTCACCACGGTGGTGAGGAGCAGGACTCGAACGGGAACTCCTCCAAACATTCCCCCTAGAGGCAGTGGGGCTTCCGGCAGTCAGGTGACACAGAAGAGCCCCTCTACACGCTTTGTTACACGTAATCCCACCTTTACGACCACCGTGGCCTCTACCACCATGTCTACTGTCCATACGTCCACATCCAGCCCCTCTCCCTCCAACCCAGCGGTCCTAAACGACTCCACCCAAATGTGGACCAGAGAGCAGTCATCCGAGAGGCATGTGACCACGCCTGGTCGAACCCATGTCAGCCGCAAGACACGTAAGTTTGATACTTTATGATCAGTTCTAGCTGGTTTTGCTATGGCAAGAGCTGTGCAGTTCTGCTGCTGTTGGGGAGTGTTGGTGATCAGTCTTTGTTGACTTCCTTTGCAGATTGCAGTTTTGTGTGGTACTGTTAGCACATGTATATTGTTTTAATGACATTCCAGAAGCAAAGCATGACAGACTTGTGGCCGCATGCAGTCCCGTCTATCATGTCGCCAGGGAGCGGCACAAACACTAACAACAAGCAGCGACTCTGACCACTCCCTGTGTTTCAAAATGTGATGGTGAATCAAGATTTCATGGGTATAATAGTGTAAAAAAAGGTTTACGTTTCTTGTTTTATCGTTTTTTCACTGGCTGCAGCTCATGAAAAAGCTTGTATCAGGATGTCAGTTACTGTAGGAAATGTCAGAATATGTTTTCTTTAGCTCTGCATTTGCTGATTCTATCTTCATATTTGGTTACTGGAAGAGCTGCGAGTGATGGTCTAATGATGGAGCTATACTTTGCTTAAATGTATATAATTGACAAAAATTAAACGGCACATTTTGTTGTTCATTTGAAAACTACAGGAGCCTCTGAAAATAAGAAAACTGTATTGTGTGCTAATGTTACATCTCAGTATAATATCAGTTACATTTTAATTGTATATGAATGCAGAAATTGATTAATGCGTCATCATGCCTGATTGCTCGCACCTGCTCACAGTATATTACCTGACACCAAGATATGCTGTCCATATGTGATTGTGCTGTGGGATTATAGTTGCTAAACTGTAGTCATCAGAATGCCCAGATACAGATGCATTTACAATTAATGATCACATTCATTTGCATGCAGTGGACAGCCTGTTCACAGTGACATTTCAGGTAGTTTGGTGGTACATTTGAATACTTGTTATCATAAGGATTACAACGACTCTTTTTCCACCATTGGGCCGAACCGTTCTCTTTGCTTAACCATTCCATTCCGTGCCAATGGATATGGTTTCATTTTCCACTGTGGGGCTAATAATGGAGCTCTTTGGAATGTAATACAAATGTGGCAGTCGGCGCTTTGGTAACGCAAGAGTTTACAGATGATAAGAGATGTAAATAGCGACCGCGCTAATGAAAGATAATCGGATATATCTTTTTTTAATTTTTCTTGTTCATTTGTGTTTACGTTGCTCAAATAGCATGCTTAGCCAGCTACAGAGAAACTTGTAGCCAGGCAACAGATAAATTACAAATCCTGAGTTGTGACGTCACACACGCATTCTACCAGCACAGTTCAGCGCGGTTAACCAACCGTGCTGAGAATATCCGGGCCGAGAACGGTTTGTAATCGTGCTGTGCCGTACCAGGCTAAAGTGGAAATACAACTGGAACCGTTCCTTACTGTTTCTGTTGTAGTGCTGTAGGGATGGGCCGGTATGAAAATTTCATATCACGATTATAGTCACCCAAATTATCACGATTATCAATATTATCACGGTTTTGTTAAAATGAGATCAAAGTGTTCAAAAAGAACTCATACACACACTGAAAACATTTCAACAAGTTTTATATTTGAAAATCAACAAACAACAAATAAAACAAGCAGCTCTATGCACTTTTTTAAAGCAAGATTCTATTCTGTGGCATTTCCTTTCTTATAATGGCCGTCGTCAATAGCAACGCATTATAACACAGCGCACATCCATGTAATCACAACGGACGCGCTCGCTCTCTCGTTTCATTCAAATGCAACTTGCCGTCTTGCGTCTCTGTTTTTGATTGTATTGAAAATTAAATCAAAGGACTTTACTATTAATACTATAATATTGTTGTGATCATCTTGTCTGGACGATTGTTTTGTACGCTGTACAAAATGGATTTATAAACAGGCAAGATTTAAAACATTAATCGCAATTCAATATGTCCCCATACCACATAATTATTTATGTGGTAAAGAAAATCTGTGTAATAAGTGTACGATGAATATACATTATTATCCCTTAAATGTCACCCTTTATAGTCTTGTTTTTGTTCGTTCGTCTTTGGCTCAAAGCCACTTGCTGCAAACTTTTGTTCGCGGAAGCTTCACGTTAATTTCAAGTGGGTGAGATAAAATATTAAACTCAACTTTGTGTCCAATTATTTCCCAGACGTAGTTTTGGTATTGAGGTCAAAGTCCACTTGCCTTCCGTTCGCTATACAACAGTGGGTGATGGTCATGAAGACGACTCGGCAGATTTGAAGTGTTTCCCCGTGTTGCAGCGACTTTCTTTTGGCATGTTCTGCAGACAGGGTGACCATCCTCGATTGAGTTTCCCTCAGGACTTTTGTAAAAGCCAAAATATGACCACACCTCAGTTTTGGTCCTTTTAGAAGGCTGAAAAATCTCCCGAGCACTGTCACTGCCTTCTGCCATTTCTTCTCGTTCAAAAAACAATGTTGCGCGCTGTGCCCGCGCTAGACTGATGCTGGCTGGACAGGATTTACCGCGAGTTTTCAAAATCACGATAATCAAACACTGTTTTAATGATAGTTAAATTTTAAACGATATTACTAACCATCAGTACATTTTATCGTGGTTTATCGTGAAACCGGTAATCGTCCCATCCCTATAGTGCTGTGAATATCGTAATTTCATTTGAAGACCTCTTTCTTTGAGTTTATACGGTAATATTGGATCATCAGGGAATTCTGGGCCCCCTGAAAAAACGTTGACGTGGGCCCCCAACGCCCTCCACTCGGTGGGTCTATAAGATATAGGCATGGCGGCTCACATCTAATGCCATGCACGGATTTCTAACAAAACAGACAAATAAATAAATGCAAATAAAGGTTATTGCTTTTACTTATTTTATATGCAAAGTTGTATATAAATATTATATCAAAACAATGGCATTAAGCGACTAATAACCTATTATTGTGCAAGACAAACTAATAAAATAACAACAAAAGACAAGAAATTAGTAAAATGATAAAATAAACTTTAAAAGTAGGCCTACCAGCAATATAATAGGCCTATAAAATGTCTTTCCAGTCAGTCTGATGCCTAACAGCTGAGATAAATATTCAGAAATTAAGATTAATACAGTCAAATGTAAAATAAAACCATTTATTTTGGATGAAGATAATGTGCTATTTTATTCAATAAAGCTAATAAATGTATCCATCCGTAGCAGTGAGTTGTATCCTAGTTTTCTTGACAGTATTGTTAAAAATATCACATCAGCAGCCGGCAAGTCTTTAATCCTTTTGACACACATATCTATTTTTCTGCATGTTATGCAAATCAACAAACTACATAATAGCGCAAAAAGACGGGGACTTTGAGCGTGTAATCGTTCGGGCGGTGCGTGCCTCACCGTAGGCTATACAGGGATGTGACCTATCGGGGCACTGCACCCCATCACATCAACTCTCTGGCTACAGTGCACTAACCTGTCTTGTTAAAAATGTTTTGATAGACTGATTAAGCAGTTTTCCTGGCCTCCCTCTCCTTTTCATGACGTTACTGGTACCAGATTTTTTCCCCGACATTTTCAGTCAGTTTCACTTCCACTGTAACTTTTTCTAACTTCAATTGTTCTTGGAGCAGCCTCAACTCTGATTGGTTCTATTCACTAATTAACCATCACACTAAACCATTTTAGGGAGGGGGGAGAGAGGAAATTTGGAAAACTTCTTTAACTAGCCTAAATTGCATGTTTTTTGTGGTTTTCATTGAACTCTCAGGCATACAAATGTATATACTATATTGATTCATAAGAGTAGGGGAATATATAGAATAACTACTGGATTTAGTGGGCCCCCTGGGCAGTGGGGGCCCCTATAATTGTCACCACCTTTCACCCCACTAGCTACGGCCCTGTGGATCATGGTGTTGGGTAGTAAGAGGTTGTCATGACTCATGCCTCACCACTCTATGAGATTACTTTACTCCCGTGCTTAATCCAGATTAATTTACCTTCATTCATGAAAGCTGCCACTGTTGCAACTACAGCTAGTCTTTAGAAAATTTACATTGTAGTTATGTTGGAAAACCTGCTCTGTATTTCCATGTGTTTGTTTTTACAAGAAAGGTAAATTTATAGAGCATTAACAATAAATATAAGATACCAGATCTCTCTCTCTCTCTGATCGCTATAGATGTTGGTTTTCTCTGTATATAGTACTGTAGACCCCCCTCTATTCAAAAGTAATCAAAAAGAACCAGTGAATTTTATAAGGGGTCATAAGTCTTTGAACAAGTCCTTATCGTATACTTTGGTTGTACAGTAATTCATTACCATTTCAGTTGTCTGACAGAGGATATCTTAATCCTTTGTGTCCCCTAGCAACACTTGCCCACCTTTATCAATAGCACATAGAAAAAGATAACTAAACCATTTGTGATCCAAATGCATTTGAAAGCTCACAGCTGTGCCTCATCTTAAAACTCATTACTGCTCGCCATATTTGATATTACAGCTAGAAACAGATATTTCAGTGAAGACTTTCCAGATAAAGAGACCATTTTGTTTTCCTAGAATAATTGTCCACAAGATTGGCTATGGTGAATTGAGTGGCCTGTAATTTTGTTTTCCCTTCTTGGACTTCTGTTAGTTATGTTTGGTTGAGGACATGCAACTTCTGATGCTGCTGCCATGGATCTGCTAGCGTCTTATACAATGAGCATAGGTAGTTAGAGATTAATGCAAATTTTCAATGAGTGCTGGCGGCACTTTACGATGAACTTACCGTATAAAAGCCATATCTCAATGTGATCGATTATGAAGTTGCTGAATCAATTGTAGCATTAAATGAAAAAAGCTTTGGTTGAAACTGTCTGACACGATTCCTGGTTCCAGCTGACTGCCATTTAATGACCATTGATTCTTCCTTTGTTTTGTAACATCAAGCTGATTGCGAGGATTAGTTCATGTCATCTACCACACTGTATTGGGCATTTACTACACTGTCACACTATTTGCTCTCAAAATACAAATAAGAGTGGAATCATTTGATGATTCTGACATTAAATTAGTGCGGTGTTAAATGACCAAAAATCATTCAGAATTTATGTTTGAAGACGAGGTGATTTATTTGCCTCGTCTGTCTATTTCCTGTTTTAATAGAAAGCCATAAAAGCACTCCCTTCCAGTACCATTAGAGCTTAATTTCACTGAGACTATTTAAAAAAAAAAAAAAATGTCACTTTGATTTATCTTTTTAAGATTTCCTAAAGGAGGGATGAAGCTTTAAATATTAATGCTTAGAAAGGGAAACATGTTCAATATGTAGAAGAGCATGTGAATAATTGACAAGGGTGTGCTAAAAAATTATCAGGGAAAGGGATGAGAAATGTGCAGGGTTTTATAAATAGAGGTGGAGGAGAGGATGATAAAAACAGGCAGTGGTGACTGGATTCGACATGTCAATGTGTAGAACATGCCAGAGCTAGAATCTATGTAGGGGGACACATTACTTGACTTAACAGGACTACTGTTTTTTTTTTTCCCCACACTGCTGGGCAGAAGTCATATATAATATTATAGTATACTATTATCATAGTATTTCCTGATGAAAAGGCCTTGGTAGCGAATTAACCTGGACCTTTTTGGTCCAATGTTAGTGTAGACTATTGACTTTTAGTTTGTCTAGGTATAGTTCACCCAAAAAGTAATTTGCTCACCCTTATGTCATTCCTGTTTGACTTTCTTCTGTGTAACACAACAACCCTACCCTAAATCAAACACAATATAAAAATGCATTTGCTGAAGCAACCATCGCAAGTGCAATGTACCAGGTGAGCCCAAGCAAGCTACTGCATTAGAAAAGCCATACATATGGAGCTGGTGATGTGATGCAAATGTCAGCATATATTAATTTACAAATCGTGCGTTATGGTAAAGGTGTTTTGTTGGTGTTTTACTGTTACTAATGTTCATTTGAGCTGGAAACTGCAGTAAATTATATGTATTGGTACATTTTTGAACATTTGCAGAAATGTAGGTAAGAAACATTTTCCCAATGAGCCTATGTTGAAAGGGAACATTCTTCAAAATATCTCCTTATGTCGTTCCAAACTGACTTTCTTTATTCTGTGGAACACAAGAGTAATTGATGACAGAATTTTAATGTTTGGGTTGTGGTAGAAATTCCCCTGACTTAAATTAAACCAGGTGTCCCCTGACACCACCAATATTATCCTCAGGTGTCTCTTGTGCTCCACTAACCTGCTGCACGGCATTAACCAGACAGACTCCAGACAATGCCTTTGAATATGCTTAATTCACAGCCGGGAGGCTTTCTGACCAATTTCAGAGAGAATCCCCCCCCGACCAAAAGAGTACAACAGTTTTTACAGAATAAGTGTATGGCAAAGATGACATGGTAACCCATACTTGGATTTTGTCCCCTGCATTTAACACATCCAAGTTAGTGCACACACATTAGGTGTAGTGAGTAGTGAACACACACACACTGCAAACCGTGGACACACATACCCAGAGCAGTGGGCAACCTTTTTTGCTGTGGCGCCTCAAGGACACCTCATCTCCTGCCAGTATTGAAAATCGAACCCAAAACCTTCGGGTTACCAGTCTCACACTAACTTTGGCCCAAGTGTTGGGGACATTTAGTTTTCAAAAGCATACAAATGTTAATCCTGCAAGAAAAAGAAATGTTAGTTATTCATTAATTTAATTTGCAGGGTGAACGGTCCATTTATGTTGGTCATTGCTCATTGATGTTAATGAACTTGAACCCTTGATCTTTTATTTAGATGATTTAATCTACTTAACCAACATGTCAATATAGCTAAACTGCTGTGTGGTTACAGTGCCATAAATCAACCAATTTCTTAGTCTGTTTAACGGCCTTCTATTTTTTCAAGTTTGCAATGTAACCAGCCTTATTTCTTCCAATGATTAAGAGTCTTAATGTTCTAGATACTATGGAAATGAATGCCATTAACAGCTATTTGACCACTTTGTTAAAATTTTTTCATTTTTGCAGTTTTAAGTCGAAATTAGCATCAAAAATGTTGACAGCTGACATTTTTGAATGAGGGATGACTTTTAGAAAATAACAGTAGCAATTATAAACTCCTGAAGGCCTGGCAGGATATTTGTGAAGTGTTGAACTCTGGTTCAAATGCAAATCATTTCTGCATTTTTACATTTAGTTACGCGCCAAGGAGTGCAATATTCTTGAATTGTGTGCTGATTAGTACTTTTTTGAAATCCCCCCCACCCCAGCCCCTTGTTTATGTAACAAATACGTCTCACAGGAGAGTGGCTTAAATCGTTGGCGATAAAAGATGCATGGGATGTTTATAAGAAAACAATAAGCTGTTCATCAGCTATGCTGGAGGCAAATGTTAAAGGAGGAAGCTTTGTCTTCATTACCACAGGTTTAGTTTCTGTCACAGGGATTGGGCGTCTAGATTTGTCATATAGAGTATCATTATAAGCACTGTTTGGAAATAGATCTTTCATTGATTCCATGAAGATAGAGATACTTGTTTATGACATTGAATTTACAGAGCTCTCAATTAACTAATAGCTGCATTAAGTCTTAATGATGCTTTCTGACACAAACTAATGCTTTTTTTGTGTGCATTCTTCACATTGCAACAGTACATACTCTTTTCTGTACTCATCTTAATCAGTTTAAAATATTAATATTATGCATGCTCTGAAAACAAGTATATCATAATTTTGCTTGTCAAGTAATTTCATCTTGCATTAAGGATGTTTAGATTTTTTTTACATGGGGGGGGAGACAAAATATATAAAGATTTTTTTCTTTTCAGTGTAGCATTAATTACGTATGATGTCATTAGCTTTATTCACTGCTTTTTGTTTCTCCCACTTCCCTTTCATTTCTTTTCTTTTGTCTCACGGTATGCTATGCTTTTGTAGGCCTACTTCAAACCCTTTAATATCTATGGACAAACGAATATCAAGTTGCTTTGGCGGGTTGCCTTGGTCACTTGATGGTGTTCAGGCTTTTCAGCCTAATACCACATCGTGACTTTAAAAAGAGCTGACCGGCATGACAAATGAGGACCATAACCCTCAACAAACCATTGTACTGAAGCTCAGCCAATCCGAGATCAGGGATAATGTTTTCTCTCAGCCCCAAAATACAGGCCAGTATAAAGGAACATAGCCCCACTATCAATCTTGCTTATTACTGTTGCAGCTTAAAGCCTATTGAATATTCCAGCCAACACAATAGAATGCTGTAGAAAGACCTACCTACCTTACAACATACAATACCACAATAGTATCATTCTTATTATATTTGAAATCAAGAAGTCATGGAAGTGAATATATGTGTATAATGTAGTAGTAGTAGTAGTAGTAATAATTAATAATAATAATAATGTGAACTTGAGTTTCAAAATTGAGCGAGTTTGCAACAGCTGAATTTAACGTTTTTGACAAGCCAAACATGTCAGTCTCTGAGAAACGTAATTTATTTAATCCATAAAATAAACTTCATTCCATTAAAATAATTATAATGAATTATGCAAAAAGCATTTCAAATGCATGGTTTATAATTACCCAAAAATCAAACATAGTTCACCCCTCACGGACATTATCACGTCCGTCAAAAACTTAGGCTGGCTGTTGGTTGAAGTATTAGAACTAAAAACATCGACATAACACACCATGGGCATCAATCAGTTCATTGAATACTTGCCTGCTAAGAAATAAATAATTACCTTACGTTCCATGTTTTCAAATCCACATCATTTGAATATCACGGCATTGATGTCTGTCAAAAAATAACGTACACAATACACAGTAGTATTTACAAGCAGAGGTCCAGCAAGTACACGCATTTCTTGGAAAACCCACGTTACCAGATGTTTTGAATGCGTGATCGATTTCTGAGAAGAGGGAGAAAATGGTGGCTACCGTCCAATTTGTTACATTTAATTACCCCATAGCAGATTTTGACTCCTATATATAATTATTTTAATCAGAGATTTTTCATAATTTTTCAAGAAATCTGGGTATCATATTATAGAAAATGCTAAAAATTAGTATAGTTTAAAAGTTTTAAAAAATTAGTATAGTTTTTATATGCTTTTTCCCTGCAAAAAAAACAACATCATTTACCATTTTATTTACAAAATATTAATCTCTGACGCGCATTCACGCAACGTCTGCTTTCATGTCAACACAAATAGGCGTGCATCAGAAATCTCTCAGATTTCATTAAAAAGATCTTCATTTGTCTTTCGAAGATGAACGAAAGTCTTATGGAGTTTGGAACATATTAATCCATATTAAACACTGCGGCTCGTGACAACACATTGATGTCTTAAGACATGAAACGATCGGTTTGTGCGAGAAACCGAACAGTATTTATATAATTTTTTTTTACCTCTAATACACCACTATGTCCAACAGCCTTGAGCGCGCAATCACTTCCGGTGCATAAGGTCTGTACACAATCTGGCGTAGTTTACGCACGTGCCGGAAGTGATCGCGTGCTCAAGGCTGTTGGACATAGTGGTGTATTTGTCTGTGCATGTTTTTTTTACTCTCATAGATTTTGCTACCATTCACATGCATTATACGACTGACAGACTGCAATGGTTGGAGTTAAAAATCTTCATTTGTGTTCTACTGAAGAAACAAAGTCACCTATATCTTGGATGCCCTGGGGGTAAGCAGATAAACATCAAATTTTCATTTTTGGGTGAACTATCCCTTTAACATAAACGGAATCTTTCCATTGCACAAAAGGTTCTTTATAGTGGAAAAAGGTTCTTTAGATTATTAAAATGTTCTTCTCATTAAAATAAAAAATGGCTCTTTTAACGGCTGTTCACGGAAAGGTTCTTTGTGGAACTCAAAACGGTTCTTCTATGGCATCGCTGTGAAATTTTGGAAGTATTGTCATGGAAATAGAAAGGGGACTCTAATACCTGACCAATAAAGAGTTCAATAAAGATGCTTTGTAGGCATATATTGGCGTATATCAGTAATAATTCATTCAAACCATCATTATGCCCACAAATTAAATAGCTCTTGGGATTAACAAGGTGATTTACACAATTAGCAAGCCTGCAGTGGCACAGAATAATTCCTCTGCATATCCATTTCAGTCATTTGCTGTATATGTTTGTGGCTGGTTTGCGTTGTCCCTTTCAGCGCTGCCTAAGGGATAAAAGAGTGCATCACACTCCCAGAGTCTGTTATGAGATATTGATTCACATGTGATTGTCTACGAGACTTGTGCCTCTCAGCACTTTGACTGGGATCAGTTTTAGTGTCACAGGTCTGATTGCTCATGCACAGCACTTTTCTCTGTTCCTGGGCTTGTTTTGAGGAGCCACACAGCCCTTTCCTATGTAAGTGTACAAGATATCACAAGCAATTTGATAATTCAATTTCACCTCTGAATTTGGTATAAAAGCGGCATGAAATTGGATAGGCTTTGTTTTAGGCATTTTCATTTCAAAACGCTCTCCGTCCGCACTAGCGTTTTCAAGCCTATTCCAAAACTTGCTCGTCCACACTGAACCGTCAAAAAACGCTTAAATAATCTTACTGAGCATGTGTAAAAGATAATAATAGCTCACATAGATAATACTGAGAGACTAGACATAATAAAGTTTTCACGCAATCATTTTATTAATCATAGTAAAATATCCCACCACTTACTGGTGCACACTCAATTGTTATTCCATTGTCCTCATGTTTTGCCTTAAAACAAAAATTGTGTTATCTTTGCAGAATATACAGTTAATTTTCTGTCGTCTTTGCAGGAATGTAATATGAAGATTGTACAAAGTAACATTTATTTTTACATTGAAAATAACCAGATAATAACCATAGACATCTATAGGTACAATATGTGTCACATAACTAAACATGCGTCATCGTTTTTTCACAAACCCTCATTTTCAAATGTATCCACTTGGGAGAGCATCTTCAAAAAGCTCAGTTTTTTGCAGGACAAAAATGCAGTCTCTGTTTGGACGTAAGAGGAAAAGTGAGAAAAAGCATTTTCAAATCTGGATTAATGAAGACGTAGCCTCAGGATGGAGGCTCTGTTGTCCTCTTTTTCAATGAAGTAGTGGTGTCACCATTTTTACTTGGAATATCTCAATGCCTGTTGTACATGATTTGCTCTCCCACACTAGTCTGACAGATGTAGTTTGACTAAATCTTAGTACAGATTTAGATTCTCTCATTCGACTAAACAAGAATAAAGACTGTGTGAGTTTTAGAGCTGTCTGAATGGTGCAGCTGCAGTAGGGCTAAGTCTTTCTCATAGACCTGAGGGAACGATCCTACAGCCATGACATGATCCCTTATGCCTGAACTCATTTAGGCTGCTTAGAGCACTCTCTTTTTGCTTACCCCCCCCCCCTCCCTTTTTATCTCTCCTCCAAAAACGCTGGTTGGTGGCTAATGTGCTCCATGTGCTCTCCATTTAGGTCTTTTTCCCTCACTTTTTCTCTTTTGCCTTCTCCTTATTCTCTTGTGGTTATCGAGGCAGATCTGTCACAGGGACACTGCACCTCAGGACATGGCTTCACACACCGTGACAGCATCCAGCCAACACACTCTCAGCTCAGATGGCAGATTAAGGACATGCACCCACAAACACACACATATTTTGATGTCTTACCGAGGTTGATGAATGGTGGAAATGGAGCGAGTGTTTTGCACGGCTGTGTGGTCAGAGCTCCCACGGTGAGTGTCTGAGTATGTACAGGGGAGTGGTCAGCACGGATGCGGACCGTTAGAGGCCATATGTGTCTTCTTCCTGCTCGGATCTGGCTGGCATCAACAGGGTTGAACACGTCAGCACTAGAGCCGTTCTCCCGTTTCAGCCACCTTTCAAACGTTTACTGATGGTTTCCCACTGAGCCTCATGCCTCTGACTCCTCACATACTGTAGATGTGAGTCAGAATTATAAATGACTGCTGTGGTGATGAGATCTAATATGCATAATGCATGATTTAATGTTCATCATTTTAAAATGTCAGTTTTAAATTGGAAATGTCTGTTCAAAAGTAAGACCAAACAATTGTTTATTCTTTTCATGAGCCAAATGCTGATTCCTTCCAAAGAGAGAGAGGAATGAAATGAGGAGGCCCAGAGTTTTTTTTTATTTTTTTTATTTAATTAAATTTTCGATGAGACCTTGGTAATAATTATCGCATAGGGTCAGGGTGAATAGGATAAAGTGTCACATTATCTTATTTGACATTTAAAATGTGATGCCACATGGCTTAGCCTTTAAATAATACCTTTTTTTAACTAGCATTTGTCTAGTAAATGTCCCGCTTTACCTGTATTTATTCTATTATTACAGATACAATCTGATGGTTTACAATCTGATTTTTTTATATAAAAAATTCTAATAATTATGTAATAATAATAATTCTTTATTTTGGATATTAATCAAATATTTGTCAGTTAAATAACTGGTGGTGTGTTTTGCTTAATTTTAACTAGGGCTGTCACTAACGATTATTTTGGTAATCGAGTAATCGGTCAATTATTTTAATGATTAATTGAGTAATTGAATTATTTTAATAATTTCAGATAACCTAAGCAAAAACCTAAGCCTTTAAAATTACTTAAATACATATAATAACAATGAGGCAATAATATTTGATTGAAATAAAGTATCAAAAGCAAGTAATAGCATAGTTTCATAGAACAACACTGTTAATTATACATATGTATAATATAAACAATCATCTTATGTACATTATGTATTATAACAAATGCCTGCAGAGGGCACCAACGGCCTATAAAGTTGTTGTTGTTACGCTTTACAGCAGATCAAATCCTTGTTTAATTTTGGCCAAATGGTGTTTGATTCAAATGTTTACTTAATCTTTAATATTTGACCACTTCATTACGATAGAAATGCTACAGCCGCTGTAATGTCTTGAACAAGAATATGTGGACATCATAACATGCAAACTCAGAGCGAGGTTTTAAACTTTTATTTTGAAACATTGATATATTCTCATCTGTTGGCGTAGGTTTATAAATTATTTATCTTACATATCTGATGAAATGGCGCACATTGCACTCCTAGATTAATGTTATAAGCAACTGAAACTCACAGCATATGCAGAGATGGAGTTTGAGACGTGCTCCATGCATGTAAATGATAACAGTTCGTGTGGAGCAGCATTTACTGTTAACGGAGCCTCTCTGAGACGCATGTAAAGCTCATATATATATATATATTAAACCCGCGGGGCATATATGCCTTTTTTGAATTCACAATAGCACTATGCTATAATATGGTTTTTAAATGGGTTTTAAAACATAATGCAGCCTTAGAAAATGGTCTAATAATGCGGTTCATGGATTCTGGTCCGTGGAATGCGCCACTTCCAATATTTTGCTGGTTACTCGACACGGGTAAATTGCAATCAAGGATTTAAAAAAAAAATCGAGTACTCGAATTTAATCAAGGAATCGTGACAGTAATACAGTAGCTCTTCAGTTAAAGGTGTTATGAACTAGCTTTTTTTATTTTTTTATACTATTGTCTGAAGTCAACTTATGACGTTCGCGTGGTTTTTACATTCAAAAACATCATAATGAATAAGTAATAGGCTATTTTCTATCCTGGTTTTGAGCCTCTCTCCTGGAACGCTTGGTTTTTATGGACGTGCCGCACTGAAGACTTGGAAGTAAACGCCCACTGCTACGATTGGATAAGCTTGGATAAGCCCTGCGAGTACACGTGAGGGATTGTTTTGAAAGCGTGTGGGGAAATGGCAACCGGAATGATTCGCCCACAGCGTGCTAAGTTATGTTCAGTTAGAAACGTACACATAGTCAATAGATATCAAACGATCTGTAACAATGCAATACCATCACATATAAAAAAACATTTTTTACTCACACAAGTGTGTTGCTTCATTCATTCATGTAATCTCATCCTGTCTGCAAATCCAGTCTCTTGTTTACAAACGAATCCATGGTGAAATGAAATGAATACATTCTCTGAAAAAGTCACTAGGTCTTATGTAGTTTTAATTATCTCGTAAATGTATCTGGTTTTAAGAATTTTTTGCTTCTCGATTCTGTAAGTACAGGTTCCATGTTGGCCTGGAAATGAGCGTTGATGAAATGGTGCTATTGACTGGAAAATGTTCTTAGTGCCATGAGCTCTCTTTAACTGACCTTGTCCGATTTCTTTAGTGGAAGACTTTAGGGATCATCAGCCTAACAGTAATACTGTATTATAATACCATAAAACTAGATCCCACTGTCTCATTACATTAGCACAAACTAGGCCTGTCCACCCACTCTGCTGTTTTCTTATGGTGACGGGTGAATAGTTTGCCTATGATGAGCCCATTTTCTCAATGCCCCGTACGATCTCCTCTCCCTCCATGTAGGACACCATTTTAAATTATGCATGTAATATTCTACAGCTTTAAGCTCAGAAAGAGTTTTTTTTTCTATAGGCAGTATAAATAATTAATAGTGCAACCACAGAAAGTAACATCATTCTATCTGTCATTCAAGCCCTACGCAGCGGCTCTTTCACTTACCAATTGATAACATGAAGAGGACAGCAAAGAGGGGTAATGATAACGGTGTCATGTTAGGGATGAACTGCACTTTCGGCTCAATTTCTGCTCCATTTAGAATGATCAGCAATTCACAGTATCGTCAGTGAAAACTCATGCTTAGGCAGAACTCCTCAGATCTGACATAAAATGGAGGCAGTTCAGATGAGATGATTGACAGTAGTCGAGTCACTGGTTCAGAATGAAGTTCATTTGCGTCTGAATTTCTGTCATTTCCCGAGTAACAGAGGTGGTGATAGATAGAAATGACGGTGTTTGCCTTTGTGTTAAATGAGTAATTTGAAGGTGTGACAGGCTGACATGTCAAGATTCAGTGCAGAGATCTGAAGAATTTCTGTGTGAATGATCAAAGTTTAGATAAGACCTTAGAAATAGGGTGAAAAGAGTACATTTCTGATCATTTGCAATTTATTTATATATATATATATATATATATATACACACACACACAGTGGGAAGAACAAGTATTTGATACACTGTCGATTTTGCAGGTTTGCCCACTTACAAAGCATGTAGAAGTCTGTAATTTTTATCATAGGTACTCTTCAACTGTGAGTGACGGAATCTAAAACAAAAATCCAGAAAATCACATTGTATGATTTTTAAGTAATTAATTTGCATTTTATTGCATGATATAAGTATTTGATACATCAGAAAAGCAGACCTTAATATTTGGTACAGAAACCTTTGTTTGCAATTACAGAGATCATACGTTTCCTGTAGTTCTTGACCAGGTTTGCACACACTGCAGCAGGGATTTTGGCCCACTCCTCCATACAGACCTTCTCCAGATCCTTCAGGTTTCGGGGCTGTCGCTGGGCAATACAGACTTTCAGCTCCCTCCAAAGATTTTCTATTGGGTTCAGGTCTGGAGACTGGCTAGGCCACTCCAGGACTTTGAGATGCTTCTTACGGAGCCACTCCTTAGTTTCCCTGGCTGTGTGTTTCGGGTCATTGTCATGCTGAAAGGCCCAGCCACGACCCATCTTCAATGCTCTTACTGAGGGAAGGAGGTTGTTGGCCAAGATCTCGCGATACATGGCCTCATCCATCCTCCCCTCAATACGGTGCAGTCGTCCTGTCCCCTTTGCAGAAAAGCATCCCCAAAGAATGATGTTTCCACCTCCATGCTTCACGGTTGGGATGGTGTTCTTGGGGTTGTGCTCATCCTTCTTCTTCCTCCAAACACGGCGAGTGGAGTTTAGACCAAAAAGCTCTATTTTTGTCTCATCAGACCACATGACCTTCTCCCATTCCTCCTCTGGATCATCCAGATGGTCATTGGCAAACTTCAGATGGGCCTGGACATGCGCTGGCTTGAGCAGGGTGACCTTGCTTGCACTGCAGGATTTTAATCCATGACGGCGTAGTGTGTTACTAATGGTTTTCTTTGAGACTGTGGTCCCAGCTCTCTTCAGGTCATTGACCAGGTCCTGCCGTGTAGTTCTGGGCTGATCCCTCACCTTCCTCATGATCATTGATGCCCCACGAGGTGAGATCTTGCATGGTGCCCCAGACCGAGGGAGATTGACCGTCATCTTGAACTTCTTCCATTTTCTAATAATTGCGCCAACAGTTGTTGCCTTCTCACCAAGCTGCTTGCCTGTTGTCCTGTAGCCCATCCCAGCCTTGTGCAGGTCTACAATTTTATCCCTGATGTCCTTACACAGCTCTCTGGTCTTGGCCATTATGGAGAGGTTGGAGTCTGTTTGATTGAGTGTGTGGACAGGTGTCTTTTATACAGGTAACAAGTTCAAACAGGTGCAGTTAATACAGGTAATGAGTGGAGAACAGGAGGGCTTCTTAAAGAAAAACTAACAGGTCTGTGAGAGCCGGAATTCTTACTTGGTTGGTAGGTGATCAAATACTTATGTCATGCAATAAAATGCAAATTAATTATTTAAAAATCATACAATGTGATTTTCTGGATTTTTGTTTTAGATTCCGTCTCTCACAGTGGAAGAGTACCTATGATAAAAATTACAGACCTCTACATGCTTTGTAAGTAGGAAAACCTGCAAAATCGGCAGTGTATCAAATACTTGTTCTCCCCACTGTATATATATATATATATATATACACACACACACACACACCAAAAGATGGGAAACATGCTTTAAAGGACAAGGATGCATTTTAAACAACAGGGTGCCTCAGCAAGACAGCGAATAGTACATTAATAACAGAAAATGCACTGTTTTATAGCTTACTATAGCTTTGGTATCTATCTCAGTGACAGCGAGGAGACCTGGGACATTTTGCTAAAGCGAGAGGGAGTGATAGAAATAAATATGAAACCAGAGTTATTACAGATTACAGACTTAATCTTTTATTTATGGAGACAAATTCCAGCAAGCTGCACAGTGAGTTCTTATGGCACATGCCAATGTGCAGGCGTCTGATGAGGACCAGCACCCACCCGACTGGAGATAGATACTGTCTCACTCCATTTTTCATTCTGAGACAAGATTTTTAAATATATCTCTTTCACTGCTTTTCCTGCATCTTATCAATTCTATAATGCATTTCTTAACTCATATGTTCTGTTTGGAGTCCCAATGCCATTTTAATATCTCAACAAATGCACTTTTAGTGTTAGTCCACCCAAAAGTATTAGTCCACCCACCTTTTATTGTATGGGCAAAAAATTCTTCAAAATATATGCAAGGTAACGAATACAGGTGGAGCAACATTTAGGTGAAGGTAATAAAGACCGTTTTCATTTTTGGGTAACATAATTCTAGGAACTATCCCAGAATTAAGTTGATACTTCATGGCCTGGTTTCACAGACAGGGCTTAGACTAAGCCAGGATTAGGCCTTAGTTCAATTAGGACATTTAAGTAGTAACATTACTGAGAGTACTGGTGAGCATCTTGAGACAAAACAATGGCACTGACATATTTTAAGATATGTCAGTGCAAGTTGCTTTCAGTTAAAACAGCTCAAACATGCATTTTAGTCTAGGCTTAAGCCTTGTCTGTGAAACCGGGGGCATATATTTTTATACATTTTTACATTTAATTTATTTTAATATCTAAATTTAAATGATATATTCTAAAATTTCCTGTAGCTTGCCGTAGCTCTCTATTTTTAGACGTTTCTTTTTGTAAGAGCATCACTTCTTTGTGTTTTGCTTTACATAGTCCAACATGGTCCCGTGATAAGTCATACAAGTCATGATTTCATATGAGTTAACCATACCTAAACCCAACCCCTAAACCTAACCGTTATTGTAATGAAAAAAATCTATAAACATTACAGTAGTGCTGCTTAATATTTTTTGTGGAAACAGTTAATACTATTTTTTTTATGATTATTTAAAATAGAATATGTCTTCACAGTCACTTTTGATCAAATTAATTCATCCTTTCTGAATAAAAGTATTCATTTTATATGTATAATATGATCAATTTAACAAGCACAAATACATATGTTTGCAATGGTCTGTATGGATAAAGCAACAATAAAAATACGTACAATTGTACATTATCATAAGATTTCACCATATCCTATTAATTAAAATGATTTGTCACTTTTAGTATGAATGCACCTGTGCTCTGATCTTCCACTGTGCCTAAGTGGCAAATAATATTAGCTATTAGCAAAGAAATGGTTCCATGCTGTGGTGATGTAAAACTGCAGTTGATTTATGATTTTCTATCTTTCTTTTGTTTAACTTCCAGTAACTTCTCTGAGCTTTTTGCACCTTTCTCACCCTCATTAGCGTTAGAGGCCCTCAGGCATCCAGTTCCAAACAATTATTAACCTTTAAGGAGAGGCAGGCGCTCAGACCGAGGCGCAATGCTCGAATGTCTGAATCGAGTTATTTTGGGGTTACTGAGAGGGTGATATACGGGCTTCTATGCAGCCAGCATGCTGCCAGTTATTGGTCCCCCTTGACAGGAGTCAGAAAAGTGTGTACAGAGTGCATTAAAACACATTAATGCACATTTCTTATACCATATACAGGGTTTGAAATTAACTTTTTCACTCACCGGCCAATTTGGCTACTAAATCTTTAAGTTACCGTCCATTCACCGCTATTGCTTCAATGCAAATGAACAAGCACGCCATTATTTGTTGCATAGTGAGGTGTGTTCAAGTAAGCCAGATATGCTCAGATTCTGCACAATACGCTGTATTTAATGTCATGATGACTCACGAGTTGAGTATTTGCGTTAAATCTGTGCAGATTTGGCTTACACGAACTTCCCCAGCAAAGTGAGTAAACATAAGTAACCCGCCAAATTGACTAGTGATTTGACAGCGTTACCCGCCACAGTTGATTTTTACCCGCATTTGGCGGGTTGGCAGGTGTTAATTTTAAACCCTGCCCATAAACATATAGACAATACAGAATGTTCAACATATTTCTTGTGTAACCCTCTTCAAAGTCCACCGAGTGTGTGTGTGTGTATGATGTGTCCATCACGTGTACCTTTTATCTCAGCAGGATTTTCAGGTGCATCTTGTGCACGCACAGCATTATATGATGAAAACACCTTATCTTAGTGCTTTTACCACATCAAACATGACAGCCTTTGGTCCTTGTGCTTTAATGTGATATATTTTAGTGACACTTCAAATGTACTCTCTCCTGGAGTTTATAAATATTTTCAAGTTCTTACCGTACTTCCCCAAGCATCTTGATGGACGTTAATCCTTTTACGGCGAGATACTCGGCTAAACACCGTCGAACGTATTTCTGCTCAGGCAACAACTGCTCAATGATGGCCTCAGTCAGAGAGATGAACCTGTCTGTCACAATATACTAGACAGTCATGGATAGACAGCTTTAAACAGATTGTAGAAAGTTGTTTGTGTATCAGATATTTCGGCCTTGTCTTGGCCAGCTTTGCCTTTGTAGTTTGCTCGGTCTGTCTGTGTGTGTGTGTTGTTGTGTGTGTGTGTGTGTGTTTGTTTTTCTTGTGATGGAGTGTACAACCAGGGGCCACGGAGTGATGGATGGTGGAAGAGGACGACAGATCTCTTAGATGGCTGGCCTTTGCCGGTAATGGTGGTGAAATGCGATACCAGGGCAGAGCAGGAAATGGGGGAATAAGCAGGCTCCAGCCTTAATGCTGACAGAATCAAATGGGCAGCGCTTTTACTGAACTCCTCCGAAGGCGTTTTCTGCAGGGTTTCCGCTGAATAGTCTAGCGCTACCTGTTGTGTAATCTATATATTTTAGCCGGCGGCAGTGCCACTCACCTTTTTCCAGTTTGGCTGCATGTGGATATCAGTATTTGTTTTGGATGGCCACCCCAAACACCAGCTGTTCGGTGACCCCTCCCCCTGACCTTTATCTAAGCCTGTGATTAGCTGAAGCAGAGGAGATGTTATAAATATGTATGAGGCCAAAACCACTGTGGATTTGCATAATACCATATCTGCCTGACATTTTGCCTTGTTACAAAATGAGTTTAAAAAAGCAACAAAAATCTCCCTGTTTAGAACTAATAAATCTGAATGTAGTGAGGTTTGTGTGTGAATGCTGTTAGTGAAGGGCAGTGTCTGTTTATCTTGCTCTCTATGGCCACAGGTGGCCTTCGTGGGGTGGCAGATGGGAATGTGGAGTGGAAGGATAGATGAAAAAAGTTTTTCCCTGTGAATTGTTGATAATCTCTATACAGATGGCTGCAGTTAGTGAAAGAGAGAGAGATACTAGTGGTGTGTTGTGTAACTGTGTGTGTACATAAGCAAACACTTATGAAGGATTAATGAATGCATTAGTCTCTTTGCCAGACAGACAGCGAACATGCAAAACGTCCATATGCGTTTGTGTGTGTGTGTGTAGAGTGTAAAGCTCATCTCATGAAAACCACACTAAATGGGAGCAATAAGGTCATGAGATGAGTTGATAAGTGCTTTGAGTACCTGCAGCATGCAGATCTGTGTGTATATGTGTGTTTGTGTGTGAAGATAAGCAAGATAAATGACACATGAGAAGCTGCCTTTACTGGAGCCTTGTAACGGTGAATGACAAAATCAATCATTATTGCTCATGTTTCATACACTTTTGGTTTGATTGAATGCTCTTTACAAAACAACAGCACATCTTACAGTAGCTAATATACATATAATTTTAAAGGGATAAGTAGGATAAAAAAAATTCTTGATCTTTTGAGATTTATTCATTGATTATTGTACTATGAAAACAAATTTTTCAGAACTTAAAACTTCAATAATAATAAAATACAATAAAACATTTATTGATAGTAAATAGCAAATGAACAATATAACTGTTTTCTATTTTAAATATTTAATATTCCTGTCATGGCAAAGCTGAATTTTCAGCAGTCATTACTCAGTCTTCAGTGTCATATGATCCTTCAGAAATCATTCACTCATCAACGAGCATTTCTTGAGCACCAAGGAAAAGTAGTGCTGCTTAATATTTTTGTGGAAACCATGATACATTTTTGTTTTCAGGATTCTTTAATGAAAATAGAAGTCCAAAAGAGCAGCATTTATTTGAAATAGCAGTCTTTTGAAACATAATGTCTTTCAATCTGATCAATTTAATGCATTCTTGCTGAATGAAAGTACATACATTTTTACATTTGAATGGTTGTGTTTACATGATCTAATGTAACATTTGTTTATATACGGTTGCGGTCAGAATTATTGGCACCGCTGGTAAATATGATCAAAGATGGCTGTAAAAATAAATCTGCATTGTTTATCCTTTTGATCTTTCATTCAAAAAGTGCGCAAAAATCTAACCTTTCATTGAAGTAAAATAATTAAAAGTTGGGGGTAAATCACATTATGAAATAAATCCAAAGCACTCCAAAACACATTGGCCATAATTATTAGCACCCTTTTATGAAATACTTTTTGCAACCTCCTTTTGCCAAGATAACAGCTCTGAGTTTTCTCCTATAATGCCTGATGAGTTTGGAGAACGCCTGACAAGAGATCAGAGACCATTCCTCCATACAGAATCTCTCCAGATCCTTCAGATTCCCAGCTCCATATTGGTGCTTCTTCTCTTCAGTTCAGCCCACTCATTTTCTCTAGGGTTCATGTTAGGGAACATGGACGGCCATGGCAGAAGCTTCATTTTGTGTTCAGTGAAACATTTTCGTGTGGATTTTGATGTTTGTTTTGGATCATTGTCCTGATGGAAGATCCAACCACGGCCCATTAGAAGATTTCTAGCAGAGGCCGATTATCACCCTCTCAGATTTTTTAAATCTGTTGGTATTTGCTAGAATCCATGATATCATGCATCTGAACAAGATATCCAGGACCTCCAGCAAAAAAATAGGCACAACATTAAAGATCCAGCGGTATTTTTAACCGTGGGCATGGGGTACTTTTTATCCCTGTTTGCACCAAAGCCATCTGGTGGGTTTACTGGCAAAGAGCTCTTTTTGTTTTTAGTGACCATAGAATCAGGTCCCTTTTGAAGTTCCAGTCGTGTCTGACAACTGAATATGCTGGAGTTTGTTTTTGGATGAGCGAGGAGGATTTTTCTTGAAACCCTCGTAAACGTGGTGATGTAGGGGTTGTTTGAATTTTTTTTTTTTTTTTTTTTTTTTTTTAGGCTTTCTGACCCCAAAACTCAACTAATCTCTTCAAATCTCCATCTGTGATCCTTGGAGAGTCTTTGGCCACTCAAACTCTCCTCCTCACCATGCATTAAGACAATATAGACACATCCTCTTCCAGGCAGATTTGTAACATCTTTAGTTGATTGGAACTTATTGCCCTGATATTGGAAATGGGAATTTTCAATGCTTTAGCTATTTTCTTACAGCCTTTTTCTATTTTGTGAAGCTCAACAATCTTTTGCTGCACATCAGAACTATATTCTTTGGTTTTACTCATTGTGATGGATGATTAAGGGAATTTGGCCATAGCTAGTCTAGCTATGACAATTTTATGTTCCTAGTCACCCTGGTGTGCTAAAAAAATTCTAGGGGTGCCAATAATTGTGGCCAAAGATTTTTGGAGAAAACATTTATTTCATAATGTAACCCCCCCCCCCACACACACACACACACACACACACTTTCAATTCTATTAGTTCAGTGAAAGGTTAGATTTTTGTGAACTTTTTGAATGAAAGATCAAAAGGATAAACAATGCAGATTTATTTTTACTGCCATCTTTGATCATATTTACCAGGGGTGCCAATAATTCTGACCACAACTGTACATATATACTGTATGTGTTGTGTTTTTGCCTGTTAAATGGATCATATTATAGGTTTGTGATGTGTGTACATGTACAAAGCCACTGCAGTAAGAAAAATGCTAAAAAAAGATTTAAAAAAAAGTTTAATTTTCAAAGGCAAAAAAATATATTATTTATTATTTTCAATTAAGGGAATTAGGGATATTTGTAATAGTTTATTCTTGTTTTAAGCTAAAAATATAGTCTCTATTAAATTAAATTATATTATTATTATTATTATTATTATTAATTATATTATATTATTATTAATTATATTATATTATTAATTATATTATGTTGCATGTAGTAAAGATCTCTGTTCAGTTATGACTTCCCGACAACTCAATTTGAAAGCAATCTCCAGCCTTACACCTCTAGTTGGTCAGACTCAGTCAGGAGGCAGGGGTCTGTTAAATTGCATGGGAAAAACAGTGAATGGCAGCAGCTCTCTCAGGTCCAAATCATGCTTTTACGTTCAAAGTGGAGCTGCATATAACTGTGTAAAAACCATGGGAGATGAAACAAGGCCATTTTTGTACATGGATAGATACATAGACACTCACACACCACACACTGATTCCAGTGTTTCTCTGCGATTGTGTCTGTCTGCAGGGACAGCGCTATCACACTGCTTGATGATGCCATGCCCTTCCACTGCAGCCCTTTCAGTCAGATGTAATAGTTCACATCTTAAATCTTCCCAGAGTAACCGATCTGCAGTTTAAATGCTCATGTGTTACGTCATTAGTGAAGAGAGAGGAATTTGTTGGCGTATTTGTATGATAAGCAGCTTCATCTCTCATGTTTTTAAAATGAGCATAACATGTACATGCGTATTCACACACTCGTGCGCACACACACATTTTCAAAGCCCTCCAGAAGGGTGGTATCATGCCATGCTGTCAAGTATAGAAACACATTAGCATAGATTAGTCAGTCACAAGTTCTGGGAAAATAAACAATCAAAGCTAATTAATAATTGGTGCAGCAGGTGTGAATTCATGCTTGTGTTATGATGTAATACTTTAGGTAAAAAGGTACAGTTTTTGGGCACTTAAACCATTATTAAAATATATGAATTTCACATCTTTACATATTCAGGCATTAACTTTCATTACATTAAAGAGCATTTTTACATTAACGATCTTATCAGCATTGTATAGTTACTAGTTTTCAAATATACAGTGACAGTCACAAATATACAGTAAGTTACATGTTTACATGTTAGACCAACATGTAAAGCTAGTTTGTCTGAGTTCCCAGCATGCATTGAATACATTGTTTAGGATTTACTACAGTATACATTATTATTTTAATGTTTGCTTGTCTTTATGCATGTTTTTGTCGTTTATGTTGTCACTGTTAGTTATTGTTAAAAATGCAGAATTCACTTTGTGTCATAAGCCATAAATAAGAATATTTGTTTTGATAGTTGAAAATTCTGAACAAGAAATTAGAATTCTTGTTCAGAATTGACAAGAATTTATTGGCTAAAAAAGACATTTTGCATTTAGTGATCAAACAAATTCTAAATCAACACAATAAAGCAATATTAATGAAGACTATTATTTAGATGACTGAAAAATTTTACTGCACCATGTTGTCTTTTTTGTAACTTTTCCTTTGTTTTGTGTAGTAATGCAAAAATTGCTAGTATGTAATTGTGAATGTAGTTCTGAGAAAAGCTCATCACTTGTTTACCGATTTCACTTGGTTTAATATTTTAATATTTTATAAACATCATTCAAATGTGGATTAAGTGTTCAAATACTTTTCTAGTGTTTCAAAATCAGGACCCCCCTGTGTTTTGTCTGATCCCCCTAGAAATCTGCTATTAACATTAAATATTATCTGTCCTTCGTGCCAGTGTCAGTGGTAGTGTTACAACTCTGTTATGCATTTTACTTTTACTCTCCATTCTAGTGAAAACACAAAATAAAATGGAACCAAATGCGGTCCAGTTCCGGATATATATCCACTGACAAACAGTTAATATTTTGATTACATCGGCTCCTTCACTGTAAACCTTATGCAGCTCTCTAATTGCCACAATTGTTAATCATTGCTGTGTACAAGTGGTGCTTAACTTACAAATGTGACACAGAGACCAGGGATGAAAGAGACAAGGAAACATTTCTACTAGTCCCTTATCCCCAGTTGTACTTGAACTCTGTTTTGCTTCCAGTGGGGGCATTGCAAAACACAGACCAAAAAGCCTACACAATGGGTCTCATTCACTAAGCATGCGTACGCACAAATTTGTGCGTACGAACGATTTTAAGAACAAATCACAATTCACCAAAGATTTCGTAATAATTTTTTTTCTACATTTACGCAAAAATATAGGAACAACTGAAACCACACGTACACAAAGAGAACTTACTCTGTATGGCTTTATAATCATGTTATATTTCATCTTAACATGACTATATAATTACATTGAAGTATATTGCATTAATTGTTTTATATATATATATATATATATATATATAGTCCATATATAAAATGATATCATGAAATTATTAAATACAATTTAATTTCATCTTAAATACATTCGATCCTATACAGTTAAAGAGTAAAAGCTGCGTTATAGCTTCAGCTGCGAGGTTTCTCTGAATAACAGCTGTACGTGTATGTACAGCTGGCTAATGCGAGGCCTGTAATCTGGGTCTTTATAAAAGGTGTTTATTGTGAGAACTGGTGAGAATGGCACACTTGGCATTGCTCGAGGATCCGGGCGAGAGTGACGAAAGGAAAGCGTGTGCGGAAAGCCCTTATATGGAGATGGTTTGGGTGTGTTTTATGCAAATGACTAACCTCGTGCACGCGGCCGCTCATTTAGAATACTCCACATTCACTAACATCAGAACGAGGTTAAGAACAAATTCATGTGCGTACGAACGTTTTGTGAATCAGGCGGAGATTTTTCTTGAAGTTCTCCTGTGCGTACAAATACGAAAGAATCTACGCAATTATTAGTGAATGAGACCCAATGTTTTTGGCTTTTGCTTTCCTTTTTTTGGCTTCTGCTTTCATAGTTTTAATTTTCGATTTTCACAATCATTTAGCATATGCATTATTCTGCCTTTTATATTCTTGCAGTATTATTTTTCTAGGGCTGTCAAATTTTTATTTAAATGGCATTATTATTTTTGAATAGTAAAACTTTATATATACATATAAATAAGCCAAGCATAGATTTGTTTGTTTTATTTATTTCTTCTTTTTATATATATTTAATTGCGTTAAATTCACGTAAAATGGACAGATCTTTTTTCATGAGGCAAATGCTGTTGTTGCTGTCTGCCTTCATTTAAACTGAAACACAGGGAACATTTAAATACATAGTTCTTTTGAATACAATCACAAGCAGCATAGATTGGACAATTAAACCAGAATGGTTTCCTCGGCTTCATTGTTACTTTCAATCTCTCTTTTGCATGCAGTCAGTAAGGGGTTTCCACCGCCTGGCCTTTGACCTTGCGCTGCCCTGTTCTATTATGAGTACCTGGGGAGAGGTCATGGGTCAGTAGTCGGCGGTTATTAGCAGATGTAGCGTGCGAGAGAAATGTCAGTCATGTCTTTCTCTAGAAAAGGCTCCACCACACACATGACAGGAATGGCAGGTTTTGTCTGTCTCTGTTGCCCTTTAAACAAATAACAAAACCGTTATCAGTATCCTCTTGTAGAATGGATGTGTTATTTACAGTGACTGGTTGACTGAAATCTGATTTAACAAATTCTACAGAAAGGGATTGGCATGTACACCCAGTGTGATAAGTCTCTACGTCCTTTCTTTTCACACACAGTAAAGCTACAGTATGCTGTAACCACTTCTTTGGCTTGATTAGCTTCTTACCTAAAGCCAGCGCTACTGATATCTCTGTCTCTGGTTCCACAGTTACCATAGGTATCATTATCTAATTCCAGCCTTATCTTCCTCAGCGGAGCCTGTCAGGCAGACCAGGGAGGTGGGCACATGTTCACAGGGCCATGCGGAATGTCATGTAAATCTAGGCTAAGAGGCTTAACGCCTGTTCTCTCTCTCGGTTACCATGGAGTTCCCCACAGATAGGTGCCATCACGACTGGCCAAATGCCAAGCATCCTTTTCCTTACTTTATCTCGTGCTTTCTCCATTTCAGCATATCTATATAGTTTCATCAGGCCTAAGGATCTATCTTCTGCTGTGCCAAGGGGGTGTAAGTAGGGCATCTAATCATCCCTGATCAGCTTAGTCCCACAACACTAAGAATGAAAACATTAGATTTCAAATTTCGGGACATTTTCTGCCCTGAATTGTGTGTGATGCTTTCCAGAACGAATCAATTGAGCAATCATAATGATGTCACGTGCAGTGTGTAAATGAGGGCATCTCTGAGTGGCATTGTGGCACAGAGTAGGCAAGATCTCATTTGCATGTTGGTGGGCCTTAGAGTTTCAGTAGTAGTTAGCCGACTTCTATCTCCCTTTTGCTCTATTTTCAGTTCACTTCAGTTAGTTTCAGTTCATTTTGTTTCTAATGAATGTGAGTTGTACACATTTTTTTTTTGAGTTGCATTTTTTGGTTGCTTATTTTTTAAATTTTCAGTTGAGTTTAGTTTGATTCAGTTTATTTAGTTTAATTCAATCCATGTTTTGTTCAGTAGTACACTACTGGTAAAAAGTTTGGGGTCAGTAAAGATTTTATTTTTAAAGAAATCAATATTTTTATTCAGGAAGGACACATTAAATTGAAAGTAAAGTCTTTTACATTTTTACATAAAACAATGTAATTTTTTTAAATTATTTTTGAATAATATTTCTTATTATTTTTGATAAGAAATATTTCTTGAGCAGCATGTTAGCATAGTATAATGATTTCTGAAGGATCATGTCACACTGAAGACTGGAGTATTTGCTGATAAAAAAAAATGCTTTACCAGAAATATAAAAATAGACGTTGAATTGTAACAATATTACTCTAATAATATAAAAATATTAGTGTTTTTCAATCTCTGAACAAAATTACATTTTAAAATGTTAAAATTTAAATATTACAATACATTTTCTTTCAGTATTAGGCTACATTTTTTTTTTTTTTTTTTTACTGTATTTTGATAGCAAACCGCTTTGGTGATGAGACTTTTCAGAAATATTAAAAAAACGTACTGACCCCAAACTTGAACTGTAGTATGTTTTAAACAATTTTTAATTGTTTTGTGCTATGCTTGTTGTTATATGCCATACTGTGATTCTTGTAAAATTCCTAAACTACAGAAGTTGTGTGTGTATATGTGGAGAGTATTTCCGTATGCTCTTGGGCATTGCAGGGTTTTGATAAATTTTAAGGCCCTGTGATGTTTTTTGCTGCTATTCATCACTTCATGTCCCACTCTCTGCTGGGAACCACAGCCCACAAATCTCCCAGCATTCACAGCAGGCAGCCAGGGAGAACATGCCCAAATGTAGAGATTCATGGGGCATAAAACACTTTTCGTGTCACTGCATTAAGTTTAGACTGGTCAGTTGAGCAAGTGGGAATGGAGTGCATGACAGCTCATGTTCACTTCAGCATACCGATGCTCTCTACATGAGATTGTACATAGATTTGTGGAAGGTATAAATGTGTACCTAGACTTTGAACATACATTTGTAGGCCCATCCCTACATATTGTACATTTTTAAAGTGGCACTCATAGGTTTAATGTTGGCTCATTGATCCTGGTGATGCATCAACTACACCTTATGTTTAATTATGGTTAAACGGATCGCAGTTGATCTATACGGACCAGACCACACGTTTTGGTATGCATGCGATTCGTGGATTAATTGCAAAGTTTAACCATCACAGAGTGAGAGATTATCATTTGCACATGTTTTTGTATTGCTAATTTATACATTCAAGCCATTTTAAACCATTCCAGTGCAAGAAGAGGCAAAAGGGAACTCAATTCGCTACTTGCACTCTGTTATCTGTGCGCACAGCCGCACACACAGGCACATTTCAGAGCGCGAACATTGAATTGACTCCTCTTTCACGTCTCCTTGCGCGAGAACAGACACATACACACAAAATGATGTCAAAATTCCCGTCTTGGCAAGTATTCTCATAAACAAAAACGGTTATGTCTTAGAACAAACAGTTAAGAAATCGGATGTGTATCATTATATTGGATCTGTGCATTTAGGCAATAGCCTAAAAATACCTTCTGTCTGTGTCATTGATGTTAATCAAACAATAAAATGCAGCTTTAACAAAGATTAATCTATATTTAATGTATACAGTGAACACTATAGTGTTATTGTACATTTAGGCCTAATTATTAAATATTTTTACCGGAATACTACATTTAGACCTTACTTTATGGTAAATTTGTTATATTGTATTTTCTGTCTCTATGCTTGTAATTAGTGTATTTGAGCCCCCCCCCACCCCAAATAATTCTTGCTGATCCGAAAAATGATTAGATCTGTGATTCAAAAACCGTAATATGTGAGTTTTGTGATCCGTTGAACCACTAATGTTTAATGCACATAAATTAAGCCTGATATTTGCATTTTCTGGCCGTACCTGTATTGTCCTCCTCAACTCTAAGTACTTGAAAGTTATGCACGAATTTGCATTTCTGTATCAGTCTATTTTCCATCTATTCCATGTGCTTCGCTTTAGTTATTCGTCCTGCGTTTGACCTCAGAGAGACTCACCAATCAACACTAGTCATTTTCATGCATCTGTCTTGTCCATAAGTAGTTATTAAACTAAAATGCTGTCAGGGAGAGGCAGCATGATTTATATTAGTACTTTCTAACACCTCTATGCTATAATTATTGCCTGTGCTGACAGTAATACCTTTTCCTGGCTTCTGAGTAGAACCAAAAAAGGCTAAAAAAAAAAAATCAAACATGAAGTCAGAGGGTAGGGTTGCACCAGCCATTCTACTTAAATTGGAACATAAAGTCCACACTAGAGGCTTAGTAACTACTAGCTAGTTTTTAACGAACTCTGTACTTTATTGGGTTGCACCGTATGTTCTTAAGGCAGAACGTAACTAGCCTAGTAAGTTGTAGGCTTTCCATAAAGTAATGCATAGTCGCATAATATGACCCTTAATGATTCAATAGCCTTCAAATACGCTAACAGAAGTTGTTTAAAGGCTTTGAATTTCAGTTTATCCTTCATTCTAACTTCTTTTGCCTGATGTAACTAACAGTAAAAATATGTTTCCATTAAATACGATACTGCTTAATCACAAATAACATATTAAACATAATAGGTAAATTAGTAAGAATCAATAAATAAATTCTGATACAAAAAAAAAGTCATTTATTTATTATGACCGATTTTATTTGACATGCACTGTTTAAGACAGTTTCGTGTTGAAGAGCCGCTAACAAAGTAATCTTTTTATGTAATGTTCTCTCTCTTAAAATGTAAGCGAGTGTAAATGTCAGCATTATCATTTATGTCTAAAGAATTGAAGTCCGTCGGGTAAAACAAGCATATTGATGCAGTTCAGTCAGTCTGATATTTTATTCCAACAGTTACTCCTAGATATTTTACAGAGGCTTCTGTAAATATCTAGTTTATATGTAGAGTTGCACTTCAACTAAGTTTAATGTTGCAACTTGCACACAGCTGGTGCAACCAGCCCCAGGATGTATTTCTTTCAATGTATTTGGTGAACTTTTCAGAATTGTGATCAATAAAGAATTCAGCTCAGAAAGGTCTTTGTATTTTATAAATGAACCTGAAACCACACTGTGGAAAGATGTTTGGCCAGTATTGAGTTCTTTATTCAAAGGTGAATTCTGTAAAGTCCACTGAAGGGAGGGTGCATTCGTTCTTAGAAGGCTAAAGCTGTGCCTTTTCCCTGAATAATGAGAGATTAAGACATGTATGGACTAGGCTTGCTGCGATAGTCGGTGTTGCCGGTGTTACCGGTGTTCAGACGCAACACCGGTTACATAACTTGCCCACCGCAGCACCGCCCATCAGAGAGTCGAGAGTCGCAGCACAGACCATCAGCAGAAGTTTCTTTTATCACGAGAGTTAGGAGCTGACTGACAAGTGGACTGTGGAAGATTTGGTTTCAAAGCAAAGTGTTAAAGCGTCTATTTAAGTTTTGTTGTTGTGTTTTTTAATTAAAGGGGTGGTTGATTGCCCCATTTTACAAGATGTAAAATAAGTCTCTGATGTCCCCAGAGTGTGTATGTGAAGTTTTAGCTCAAAAAACCCCACAGATCATTTTTTTATAGCATGTTAAAATTGTCACTTTTTGAGGGTGAGCAAAAACGTGCTGTTTCTGTGTGTCCCTTTAAATGCAAATGAGCTGCTGCTCACGGGGCGGAGCTTCAAGAACCCTAGTTAGCAGCTCTGATTACCTAATGCAGACAGGCAATGAAACTGTTCAGCCTTTTATGTTCAAACCAGAGTTGGACAATGATGGAGAGACTCAAGAAGAAGTGACAACATGTAGAATGCAACAAGATGTTCCTGAATGGTTAGTTGATGAATTTATGTACAAACCCGATTCCAAAAAAGTTGGGACACTGTACAAATTGTGAATAAAAAAGGAATGCAATAATTTACAAATCTCATAAACTTATATTTTATTCACAATAGAATATAGATAACATATCAAATGTTGAAAGTGAGACATTTTGGATTTCATGAGAGCTACACATTCCAAAAAAGTTGGGACAGGTAGCAATAAGAGGCCGGAAAAGTTAAATGTACATATAAGGAACAGCTGGAGGACCAATTTGCAACTTATTAGGTCAATTGGCAACATGATTGGGTATAAAAAGAGCCTCTCAGAGTGGCAGTGTCTCTCAGAAGTCAAGATGGGCAGAGGATCACCAATTCCCCCAATGCTGCGGCGAAAAATAGTGGAGCAATATCAGAAAGGAGTTTCTCAGAGAAAAATTGCAAAGAGTTTGAAGTTATCATCATCTACAGTGCATAATATCATCCAAAGATTCAGAGAATCTGGAACAATCTCTGTGCGTAAGGGTCAAGGCCGGAAAACCATACTGGATGCCCGTGATCTTCGGGACCTTAGACGGCACTGCATCACATACAGGAATGCTACTGTAATGGAAATCACAACATGGGCTCAGGAATACTTCCAGAAAACATTGTCGGTGAACACAATCCACCGTGCCATTCGTCGTTGCTGGCTAAAACTCTATAGGTCAAAAAAGAAGCCATATCTAAACATGATCCAGAAGTGCAGGCGTTTTCTCTGGGCCAAGGCTCATTTAAAATGGACTGTGGCAAAGTGGAAAACTGTTCTGTGGTCAGACGAATCAAAATTTGAAGTTCTTTTTTGGAAAACTGGGACGCCATGTCATCCGGACTAAAGAGGACAAGAACAACCCAGGTTGTTATCAGCGCTCAGTTCAGAAGCCTGCATCTCTGATGGTATGGGGTTGCATGAGTGCGTGTGGCATGGGCAGCTTACACATCTGGAAAGGCACCATCAATGCTGAAAGGTATATCCAAGTTCTAGAACAACATATGCTCCATCCAGACGTCGTCTCTTTCAGGGAAGAAATTGCATTTTCCAACATGACAATGCCAGACCACATACTGCATCAATTACAACATCATGGCTGCGTAGAAGAAGGATCCGGGTACTGAAATGGCCAGCCTGCAGCCCAGATCTTTCACCCATAGAAAACATTTGGCGCCTCATAAAGAGGAAGATGCGACAAAGAAGACCTAAGACAGTTGAGCAACTAGAAGCCTGTATTAGACAAGAATGGGACAACATTCCTATTCCTAAACTTGAGCAACTTGTCTTCTCAGTCCCCAGACGTTTGCAGACTCTTATAAAAAGAAGAGGGGATGCCACACAGTGGTAAACATGGCCTTGTCCCAACTTTTTTGAGATGTTGATGCCATGAAATTTAAAATCAACTTATTTTTCCCTTAAAATGATACATTTTCTCAGTTTAAACATTTGATATGTCATCTATGTTGTATTCTGAATAAAATATTGAAATTTGAAACTTCCACATCATTGCATTCTGTTTTTATTCACAATTTGTACAGTGTCCCAACTTTTTTGGAATCGGGTTTGTAGTTGATGTGGAGTTAACTATCTTCAAGTCATTGATTAGCATATTCTGTCATGATAGTCTCACCCCCTTTGTTGTGTGTTCCTGGGGGCAGAATTTATGTAAATTTCAGGGTTAGTAATGTCACTAACCCGGGAGGAAGCTTGTGTAGTCCCTATCAGCCGTTTGTTGTAGTCCTTAAAAACCAATTTCTTTAAAAGAAAATATCTCCCTTTGCTTTGAACTTTGAGCGTCATAACTTTGCAGATATTGTTTATGCTCAAACAGCAACATTACACACTAACTAAAGTTTAAAAAGTGAAATCATAATCAACCACCCCTTTAAGAATAATAGGCGAATGAACCCACCATTCAAGCAACCCGCCCCCGAATTGGCGCTAATTCTAAACCGAAAGTAATATGCGCAAGGCAGCAGTCATTTATTCACGGCCGCACTGTCATTCACGGTGATTAATGATAGACATTATTTAGTCACCCAGAGTGAAGATTTAGTCGCATATGTGAGTGATTTACTCACTGTAGAGCGTTGACCGAATTCAGTGATGTTTGTGTGGCAAACTTAGTCTTTTATTTATATATATGTATTTAGACTTGAATAATGCATCTAAAATTACTAGGACATTTTCATGTTACACCTGTGGGTGTAGAATTAGGAGAAAATGGAGAATTTTCAAAGTGAACTGCCTTCCTCCAGACATTGTGACTACAGTTTCTGGAGGGAAAATAGGACACAGTAAATTTGTTATAATCTCTGCAAGGCTGGGCGCTCTCAGACAGAGGTAGCTGTGTGGTGTTTTATTATGTTCTTGTGTGTGAGTTTATATGAAGGAGATACAGATTCAGTTTGATGGAGCATGCCACTTTTTTTTAGCACATACTTATATTTTGACTGTCACATATTTGAAAGATCAAATACTGGTTCAGTCCATTAAATATATACAAACCCCTTTGCATTAATCAAAATATGTGATTGGAAGAGAATTGACGGGCAATTTTCTCTCTTGATATATCAGTGCTCAGAGTCTTCTGACACAAAAGAATGCCTGTGCTAATGGTGACATCTGACATGATGTTTTAATGAGCTCTTAGCTTGAAAACTATTTCTTTTTCATCTGGTCTTGCTCCTTCAGGTGACTTTCACCTCAGGAGGTCATGTATTGATTTCATATATTTGGCTGCAGAGAAACAGAAGACACTTCAATTGGGCTAAAAATCAATGTCATCGGATGGACATTTTAATAAGGCTAAAATTCATCATGCCTTATGAGTGTGTCGTTTTCTAACATGTGATGTTATGTGTGTTTGTTGGTTGCATGTGAAGGTTACCCTTTATGCGCTGAGATATAGCAGGAGTCATAAGGTCACACAGGAATCGATCTGTGTACAAAATTCTCTGTATCATTGTACCAGCTCAGCAAAGCAGCAGATGACACATCCCCCATCCACAGATTTTTAATTAGACTCTCTGAAGCATTCAGTCTGTTTTTTTTTCCTGTCCTCTTTTGCTTTTTTCTTCTGCTCGCCTCAAATATTGGTTTTATTCTTTCTCTCATTCTCATTAGACAGGTGCTTAGTTTACTTCCCATCTTTCCAAGGTTTGTTTGTTCATATCTCTTCAACTATCCTTTAATCACCAGTGACAGCTTAAAGGTTGTGTGTAGAATCTCTTTGCTATGATGTTTTCTCTGAAGCTGCTGCTGCTGGTATTCATTGATTTTCTTGGGTATTCACAGAACCTTTTTACAGTTTATTTAAAAGAAGCTTGCAACTCAGCCTTGGTTAGACTATAGAAAATGGCCCCTCAAACGCATGATAAAAGTAAAGGTAGAATAAGTGATGGCCATCATTATAATCAAAGACTCACGCCACAGAATTCTATTTTATTGCATGCAAATGTCCTTCAAGTTAAAATACTGTATATGGTTAGTTGTCTTCCATATCTACTTTTCTTTATTACTCTATAATCTAACAGCTTGTGTGCCTCATTTTCTATGATGACTCATCTAAATCATTGGTGTCAATCAGATTTTTTCCATCATTGTCCATTTTTTTTTTTTTTTTTGAATGTGCAATCAGAAGATGGTCAGTATAAAATGGCGTTGTCCTTGCTAGATTGCTCTCATTGGGCAAAGTATTGCAATCAATCTCTTTTTACCTCACACCGCCCTCATGTTTACCTGCATGAGTCACACATTCAGAAGAGAATGACTTGGCGATTGTCAAACGGCAACATTGCGAATCCTGCTTTTAGTCTGGTTAATCCTGATTTTTGCCACGTGCCGTCTGCAGAGCATGTAGGCATGAACATGAGTGATATGGTCCCGCTTGAAGGAAACTTAATGACGTTGAGTGAAATCTTCATCACCATTTATAGCTGTTCCTTATTAATGTCTAGTGTGAGAATACGATCATCCATAACATTGTTTTATGTTTTATGAACTGTTTTATGAAGTCGATATTCCTGCCAAGTCTTTTTTTGAAAGTGAATATGGTTTAGTCAAGTCAAGTCAAGTCACCTTTATTTATATAGCGCTTTTTGCAATGCCGATTGTTTCAAAGCAGCTTCACAGTGTTAAACAGGAAAATAATGCAACGACTGTTTAAGTATACAGTCTACGGCCATCTGCTCACCTGAGAAGTAAAAAAGGCCATGATTGGCTTATTTGATTATAGTAACGGTGCCTTTAAGCTTGACATAGGGGACGCTGTCTTTGTCCTCACAATTGGTGTGGGTTCTGTGTGCAGGGTAGGATATTTGGAATGCATGAGAACTATAGCACATTGAGAGGTGTAGACACTAGAGGGATTGAGGAATGAATTGAAAATGACAGATTAAACTGAACAAAAATAAGGGAAGCCTCTGCTCCTGTACATGGTCTAGGATGGATGCAATTTCAGATGGGAGAGCTTAGCATGCACAGATGTTCTTGAAAGTTCTGGATGTACAGTGGGAGGTAGAGGTAGGAGGGGTCAGATGACAAAGAGAGATGCCTTCTGTTGCATTAAAGTGCCAAGATTGTACCAGACACAAGTGTTGCAGGGATAAACAGGTTCCCATGTCCTCTGAAACACCTTTTACTTTTCTACTGCTGTTCCTAGAGGTCTTTGGCCCATTTCCATCTTAATCCTTTTCTTTTCGCCCTCTATATCCCCCTTTTTCCTGTATAGTCCGTTTTTTCCATCCCTCCATGAGTGATTTTCGCTGCTGGAAATCCTGACCTCCAGCCCTCTAATATTTTGGAGGCTGCTGGAGGATTGAGTGTGTGTCTCTTGTTGCCTTTAAGTCATGTCAGAATGATGGTATTTATGAGATGAGCACGCACCAACACCACCACGTGTCCTAATCACCAGTGGGGATTCTTAGGATTTTCTGTGAGCCTCGACATGACAAATTGGTATTGATCATAAACAATAGGGAATAGTGACTGTACGGTTGTTTATTCACATTTAATGTTTGCATAAATGAAGAATAGTGATTAAACTATTCCCTCTTCTCTTCTCTTCTCTTCTCTTCTCTTCTCTTCTCTTCTCTTCTCTTCTCTTCTCTTCTCTTCTCTTCTCTTCTCTTCTCTTCTCTTCTCTTCTCTTCTCTTCTCTTCTCTTCTCTTCTCTTCTCTTCATTTCTCTTCTCTTCATGTCTCTTCTCTTCATGTCTCTTCTCTTCATGTTTCTTTATGTCTCTTCTCTTCTCTTCATGTCTCTTCTCGTCTCACCTTGCCTCTTTTCATAGTTTCTGTTTTCTCTATTCTTGTCTTGTCTGACCTTTCCCCCCTCTCTTTTCTCATCTTGTGTTTTCTAATCTCTTCTAATCTCACCTCTTTTCTTCTTATCTTGTCTTCTCTTTTACTTTTTTCTCATCTCATTGGATCTTGCCACATCTCATCTCCCTCTTTCCTTTCTGTTCCCCTTCCCCTTCCCCTGCTTTACCCTCTGTTCTATTGCATATGCCCACAAAACATAAATCTGTCTCTCTTCATTCTGTTTTTCCACATGCACCATAATCATGAGAGTCATAATCAATTTGCCATGTATCTGTGTTCTCCCACAAGCCTCAGAGAGACATGCTTTTCTCACCCACTGAGAGAAATCTCTTATCTGTTTGTTCTGCATGCTAATCTCTGGCTCCAGAGCTGCATTTGTGGAAGAGTTTGGCCTTGTCTAAATCCTTGCTCCCTCTGTGTTATTCGATCCATTTGAAGAGCACCCCTGAGTAGACTTAAGCAAACAAAACCAGTTCAAAGTATATCAATCACTTTCAAACTCTGGATTTATACATTTTAGCAAATAGTGATCAACTTGACAACTTAAAAGCATATATGACAGAAGTCTCATATAGGGTTAAACTGAGATGTGTCCCCTCCTTGGGGAGAATAATAACTCAGCTGGGAGGACACTCACTGGGAGCTGCCCTGTGTTGTTAGAGCTCAGTGTCAAGATCTGTCTGCAGGCTGTGGTGCTGAAACAGTAGGAGGCCTGGAGCTGTCACAGCCCTCCAGTGCTGAAAAGAGTGCTGCAATAGGGAGCTGTCTTCCTCTGTGGTGCTGAAAGAATGGGATGGCGCTGTCCACACCCTGGGGTGCTGAACCATTGTGATTTACTCTGGGCCACAAAAGAGATGTTTTTATAATAGTAATAATAATAATTTCCCAATAAATACATTTATAATATATGGCTTTCTTTATTGACTATAGTTGGCTATATGTTAACTGAATATATTTTTATTAATTTCGTTTCATTTAATTCAGATAACAATTTGATTGTAGAGCTGTTCTCTATCAACTTTTCTAATGTTTTGGCAAGATTGCATTTGTTTGTTTTTGTGTTGTTAATGAGACTTAAGTTCGGTCATATCTTTTTATTGTTTGCTTTACACTATGATGTGAGCAAAATGTATTGTGTGCATGCTGTGCAATGTGCATATATGCATACATATGTGTTTAGCGAACATAACTGTGAGTACAGGAGCAGCTATGTGCACATTTGTATGTGCTTGTATGTTTGTATACACATGGCATGATTAAAAAAAGGATTTGCCTGCTTAGTGGGCTGAGCTGTGCTTTAAAAGCCAATTATGGTTTAATTTACTCACTGCCACATGTAGTTTTTTCTCTATTCTGGGCTGCACTGTTTGGAAAATAGCTGCAGGCATATTGATTGAGAATAAGAATAAAATAAGACCCAGAATATTTCAGTTGTGTCCCAGGAGGTAATGTGGAGAAGGAGGGGATGCAATGCAGACTCAAATGAGTCCACCCATTGTATATTTATGGCTATACCTTACAATTTCTGGAGGTCATTATAACTTCTCTCTCCTCTTTGTTTTTTTTTTTTTTGTTTTTCTAGTTCTGACAGTAACTATGGTTTAATTGCCCCAGGTGACATCTCAAGTCAAACATAGTCTCATGCAGTCAGTTCCCTTTACTATTGCCCATCCATTTGCCCCTATATAATTGTAATAATGCACTGCTTGTATTACACTTCCTTCTATTTCTTCCTCATCAGTGACTTTTGTTTCTATTGTATCTAGGGCTTTAAAGAGGTCAGAGGCAGAAAATTGTGGAAGTTTCTGTTGTATAGTTTCAATAAGTGGTCCTTTTTTCCATAAGTTTTACATTTTTAAAGTTACTATACACTACTGTTCAACAGTTTGGGCTTTTTTTTTAAAAAGAAATTAATTAAAAAAATTCAGCAAGGACACATTAAATTACTGCCAAAGGTGACAGTAAAAACATTTATAATGCTACAAAAGATTATATTTCAGATAAATTCTGTTCTTTTGAACTTTCTGTTCATCAGAAATCCTGAAAAAATGTATCACAGTTTTTACAAAAAATATTAAGCAGCACAACTGTTTTCAACATTGGTAGTAAAGAGAAATGTTTAAATAGCAGATCAGCATATTAAAATGATTTTTGAAGGATCATGTGACACTGAAGACTGGAGTAATGATGCTGAAAATTCAGCTTCATCACAAAATATTACTGATTTTACTGTATTTTTGATCAAATAAATGCAGCCTTGGTGAGCATAAGAGACTTCTTTAAAATACATTTAAAAAAAAAAAAAAAAACCTTACAGACCCCAAACTTATGAACGGAACGTTTTCATAGAACTTTGATGTCTTAAAATATATAAATATGAAATATCAAAGAAATGTAATTCTTTCTGAGATGACCCCTTTAAATGTAAGTTTTTATAGGATTATACTATTTTATTGTACCTTTTAAAGGGAAGGTTATGAAAATCTGATAGCACATTCTAAATCCGCATTGTTGCAAACCCTGAATGAGAGATTTAAGTGCAGGAGTTGTGAGTGTCAGCTCAAGTCTAAACACTCCACAATTCCAGGAAACAGATATGACGTGATATGCAGCAGGGCATTTAGAGCAGTGGTTAAAAGGAGAAGGGCATCTCCCTTGCCCCACAGAGGCCTGGCGTAATGGTCCATAACTTAGGCAGAGGATTTCTCTTTAATACAGCCCATTACTTAGAGCTGGAATGAAACCGAGAGAAACCGAGAGAGACAGAAAGAGGCTGAAACACAGCACAGCCCTCTGAGGGGAAAGCGCATGGTCTAAAAGTGAACAGAGAGAAGTGCTCAGCTCTTTTGGAGAGACTAGATGCTTGTACATGGTCTAGACAGGTTTCTGTTGTGTACCCTGATATTAAATTCACTGGTGCCTCTGCTAGTCATGTCTCCACACTTACTATCCAGTCGTACTTCACTAGGATCTGCTGCAGTCCCAGTCCTTGTTAAAGGGATAGTTCACCCAAAAATGAAAATTATCCCATAGTTTACTCACCCTCAAGCCAGCCAGAGTACAAACCTGATTCCAAAAAAGTTGGGACACTGTACAAATTGTGAATAAAAAAGGAATGCAATCATTTACAAATCTCATAAACTTATATTTTATTCACAATAGAATATAGATAACATATCAAATGTTGAAAGTGAGACATTTTGAAATGTCATGCCAAATATTGGCTCATTTTGGATTTCATGAGAGCTACACATTCCAAAAAAGTTGGGACAGGTAGCAATAAGAGGCCGGAAAAGTTAAATGTACATATAAGGAACAGCTGGAGGACCAATTTGCAACTTATTAGGTCAATTGGCAACATGATTGGGTATAAAAAGAGCCTCTCAGAGTGGCAGTGTCTCTCAGAAGTCAAGATGGGCAGAGGATCACCAATTCCCCCAATGCTGCGGCGAAAAATAGTGGAGCAATATCAGAAAGGAGTTTCTCAGAGAAAAATTGCAAAGAGTTTGAAGTTATCATCATCTACAGTGCATAATATCATCCAAAGATTCAGAGAATCTGGAACAATCTCTGTGCGTAAGGGTCAAGGCCGGAAAATCATACTGGATGCCCGTGATCTTCGGGCCCTTAGACGGCACTGCATCACATACAGGAATGCTACTGTAATGGAAATCACAACATGGGCTCAGGAATACTTCCAGAAAACATTGTCGGTGAACACAATCCACCGTGCCATTCGCCGTTGCCGGCTAAAACTCTATAGGTCAGAAAAGAAGCCATATCTAAACATGATCCAGAAGCGCAGGCGTTTTCTCTGGGCCAAGGCTCATTTAAAATGGACTGTGGCAAAGTGGAAAACTGTTCTGTGGTCAGACGAATCAAAATTTGAAGTTCTTTTTGGAAAACTGGGACGCCATGTCATCCGGACTAAAGAGGACAAGGACAACCCAAGTTGTTATCAGCGCTCCGTTCAGAAGCCTGCATCTCTGATGGTATGGGGTTGCATGAGTGCGTGTGGCATGGGCAGCTTACACATCTGGAAAGGCACCATCAATGCTGAAAGGTATATCCAAGTTCTAGAACAACATATGCTCCAATCCAGACGTCGTCTCTTTCAGGGAAGACCTTGCATTTTCCAACATGACAATGCCAGACCACATACTGCATCAATTACAACATCATGGCTGCGTAGAAGAAGGATCCGGGTACTGAAATGGCCAGCCTGCAGTCCAGATCTTTCACCCATAGAAAACATTTGGCGCATCATAAAGAGGAAGATGCGACAAAGAAGACCTAAGACAGTTGAGCAACTAGAAGCCTGTATTAGACAAGAATGGGACAACATTCCTATTCCTAAACTTGAGCAACTTGTCTCCTCAGTCCCCAGACGTTTGCAGACTGTTATAAAAAGAAGAGGGGATGCCACACAGTGGTAAACATGGCCTTGTCCCAACTTTTTTGAGATGTGTTGATGCCATGAAATTTAAAATCAACTTATTTTTCCCTTAAAATGATACATTTTCTCAGTTTAAACATTTGATATGTCATCTATGTTGTATTCTGAATAAAATATTGAAATTTGAAACTTCCACATCATTGCATTCTGTTTTTATTCACAATTTGTACAGTGTCCCAACTTTTTTGGAATCGGGTTTGTAATTTACTTTGTGACTTACTTCTTTCAGACGAATACAATCGGAGTTATATTAAAAAATGTCCTGGCTCTTCACTGTAAAAAATGTCAACCTATTTCAACGTAAAAACTTAAGTTCAGTTGCTGCCTTAAATTTTTTAAGTTAAATCAACTTAAAAGTACAAGTCAAAGTAAAATATCTAGCTTCCACCAGTAGGGCTGGGACAATAAATCGATGCATTACGATTCGTGGGTCGTTTCAGAGATTTTCCGAATGCATCGCGATTCTCTCTCGCTTAGTTTTTAACAGCAGATGGCGCTCTAGGCTAGTTGTTAACTGCACGCTCAAATACTCACAAAGAAGAGTGCTGAAGATCGCTTGTGCGTTCGGCTGAGTCTGAGAATATACTAGCACTTCAGAATGCTTTTATTAATGTAAACAGCCCACTGCAAACACCCTTGTAATTCGCTTCAACCTTTTTGAACTTTATGAATGATTATTTTATAAAAAGTTCAAGTGGTGTGTGTAAGGGATTGGAAACAAGCAGAGCCAATATGGCTTTTTCTAAAGCACGTAGTGCCATCTGCTGTTAAAAACTAAGCTCAGAATTGATTCGAGAGAGAATCGCGATGCGTTCGGAAAATCTCAAAATCGAGCCAGAATAATTTCTCGTTTTGCGATGCATCGATTTATTGTCCTAGCCCTATCCGCCAGACTGCCTTCTGTATTCAGCTTACGAAGAAAGTGTAACGCCTCTTGCAGTTCAAAACGCTTACGCTATGTCTGACGTCATCGTCACGTCAGTTACGGTTTTTCCGTAAGTTGATATTTTACTTTATAACGTGTTAAATATGGATATTTTTCTTACAAAACCCCATCGATTCACTTCAGAAGGCCTTTATTAACCATCCTACATTACACTACATGACCCTTTTAGAGACATTACATTTGAAACTTTTTCCATTTTTTTTTTTCTTTATCCTGTAAACTCGTATTTGTCATTGTTCGAGTACATCCATGCATTCCCCTTTGCTGACCCAGATCTCTTGTGTGCTGTGCGGGGCTCCCTGCATTTCCGTTCAATCTGGATCACAGTGGTTGGCTAGGTGTCGGTAATATGATGTGTGTGTTGTGCCATTGTACATTTGTCTGTCTTTATCCCCATGGGATCCCGAGTCGGTCCATGTGGTTCCTCACAGGGGGCCGTGCTTTGAATGTAACACTCTGGTGTTTCTATGTAGGTCAGGCATAGTGTTGTCTACGTGCGTTGTAATCTCTGCACTCCCCTGTTAAATCTAACGCATGTTTGTGTAAGTCTGATGGTGTGCTTTATTATCAGCTGCTCTCAAAGATGCTAATGGGTGGCCATGAAACTTTAAATACCCTTGACTGATTCAATAATTTAATAATGATCTCTCGGAAGATTCCTCCTACGCACGGCCCATTTGTTTTCTCATTCCAGAGGTGGAGAGAAAAAGTGGCCATTTGGAGAGGCTCTGGTCTCTTTGCCGGCACAGTGCTTAAGCAGTTAGTGTTGATGTAGTAAAGCGAGCATATTAAAGAGAGTAAAAGTTGTTTTAAACATGCTGTGACTAGTTTTATACAGCAGGTCGGAGCTGCTAAGAACACTTTCCATGGTTAATGTCTTACTAATGCGAAAAGTTGAAAGAATAGCTTTTGGTTCACGTTCTCCTTGCTTTATAGGCAGCAGCTGTCGGCCTCAATAACACAAATGTCTCGGTTATTTAAACCAGTTTAAATCCAGATGAAACAGCGCTGACATTTTCAACAGCACTGATACAGAAAACAGGAGAAACATTGTACCATGAAGGCATGAACGATCCAGTTAGAAGGCTTCTTCAAATCACCAACATTTACCAGGGATTTACTGTAGTAACACTAACTGCATGATGGTATTGTGGCAAATGCATTTGTATTTATACTATATGCGTGTGTGGTTTTACCTATGGTTATCACAATCTAAATGTATGATACTGTATAGTATGACCAATGGTTATTTTAATAAAAGTAGAGTCCTAATTCAAACTGTCAGAATATTTAATTTTTACCCTATAAAAAAGAGGATATTACAATTTAATTTTTTTCCCTCTGCATCCCAATTCAAGCTACTGCTACTCTCAGCTCAAGCTACTGTCAAATGTAAATTTTTAAGAGAAAAAACATGTAATATTATGAATATTACAGCCATATTATCACCCATTAGAGCATGCTGCAACTAAGAAATGAATTTTTCTATTAAGACATTTATTTTAAGGAAAAACGAGTGAAAAAGTGTAAATAAATAAAAAATGTTTTCAATGTTCAACCTGTTTGGCAAGTGTTTGTAATGTTCTGACAATAAAGAGTAGTTTAAAACTACAATTAATTATCACTCGTGTGCAAAAATCTACATTTAAACTTGAGAGAAATAAAGATTTGACATTTATCGTGATAATTAACGATATTGACTGATATGAAACATTTTATCGTGATAATTTTTTTGGCCATTTCGCCCAGACCTAATAGAAAATTACTGCTTTTACATTTTCTTATGTACACTGACATTTGATCTTATTTCTCAAGTCCAAATGTACTTCACATTAATTGAGTTACAGTGTTTTGTTCTGTAAACGCTTGTGTGGATGCACAGCAGGCTCTCTTCTCTCAACTGTCGGTGCATTCTCTATCTGCAGATGGCAGTAGTCCAGACCCTCCTCTTTTTCCACTGGGATGAATGGCCTGCAGCTACCACACTTAATTAATGATGTGTGAGCCTGAACTACCTGTTCTTGTCTCTCCAGCAGGATCCTAGATAAAAGTATTCAACTTCTACAGGGAACTAGCCACAAATGAAAATGCTGTAAAACAAACGCGTGATTCTAGACTCTATGCTGAAAACAATGGCTGCTGTATCTTAGATTGTTTCACTCTGAATCCTCACCCCAACAGTCTTTAAAAAGATTGTTTATGTATTTTCCTCCAGTGATGTTTCCATGAAATAATATCAAATTTGGTAAATGTTTTTAAAAATGGTAGTGTTTGGGTATTGCATTACAAGTAACATGAGTTACGTAATCGGATCACTTTTTTCAAATAACACTTACATTTACAACAAAATATCTTTCAAAAAAGTAAGTCAAGTTACTTTGTTTTCCTATTTATTGACTGACATCTCTCCTGTCCCCATGTTGAGTGAAATCAATAGTTCAGAGATGTTGTGTGCGCTGTGTAAACATGATGCCTATTGTAGTTTCAGGCATGTCAGCAGGCATTTACTCATCTCACTTGCACAAAAACTTCAATATTCCTCAAAAGGAATAAAACAGTGAAATGGAAACTCAGAATATTGCGCAAACCTGCAATAATTAAATGTTAAATAACACAAATACACTTTATGTATTTAATCTCACTTTATTAACCAGTGTCTTTGCTGCTGACCTTTGATGATTCAGTTCAGTTCAGTTCAGTTCTGGCTGTAAGGTTTGTTTGAGCTGAGCCCACTACTGTTCAGGCATGAATTAGCATTTCCTTCAAGGCTTATTCATTTAACTTTTGGTGTGAAGAGGCCTATACATTTGCTAAAAATATAACTTAAAAAAAAGGTAACAAATTACTTTCCATAAAAAGTAACTTTAGTAATACAATTAGTTACTTTTTTAGGGAGTAATGCAATATTGTAAAGCATTACTTTTTAAAAATAACTTTCCCTTAACACTAATAAATGTTTGCATTTAACCCTCTGCGCACACCTTGGCAATATAATCACCATTGGCTAGTAAATTTTTTAGTTTACTCGCCAGACTGATATACTATGTTATTTATATTAGATATGTCAAATTGTTTAATTGCGATTAACCGCATCCAAAATAAAAGTTTGTTTACATAATATATGTGTGTGTACTGTGTATAATTATTATGTGTATATAAATATGCACACATGCATGTATATATTTAAGAAATATTTTTTATATTTATATATAAAATATTTATATTTTTATTTTATATTATTATAAATATATAGTATATACATGCAAATATTTCTTAAATATATACATAATAATTATACACAGTACACACACGTATATTATGACAAACTTTTATATATCGCAATTAATCGTTTGACAGCCCTAAAATGAATATTAATCACGTTGTCTGCGTTAGCTCAGACTGATTTGCTGAAATCAAAACAGTGAAGGTAATAGATGAGCACCAGCCAATGAGATTGCCGTTTGCGCATTAGTCCCGCCCACTACCAGAGAAACCGCATATCTTCTGCTTGTTCTTAAAAGCTAAATACAACAGGAAAATACAACAAAGAATAAGGTTTACATGTAGCGTGTCGATTCTGCGTGGTATTTAAGACTTTTTCTCTTTGCGTGAGAAACTGTTTGTATTAAACCGTTTGAACTGTAGTGTATTAAAACAAATAAAACGCAAGTTAACTTATCAACATATTAATGGGATACTGTATGTTTAATGCAATCTTTTTTTTTTTTTTTTGACATTTACCAAATTTGATAGCCTGACGTCGTCATACTCAGATTCTAGTCAGAATATGAGTCTGATACTGCTCCATTGGGCTGTGATTATGGGGCGTGTTTCAACCGAACCAGGAAAGAAAATGCCTCTGCACTCAATTGGATAGACCTACAACCAATCAGAGCAACGGAGTAAGTGACGTACGTTGACTTGAGTGATGTATAGTTGTCAACAGAACTCAACTGCATGCACGCTGGAAGAAGTAGAAGAAGATGAGTGTAAACGATCTTTGCCGGTGTTGTGAAAAGAATTTAAGGATACACGGAGTACTTACCAACATGATCATCATTTTTGAGAGAAATAGTAAAGGTGAATGCATATACGAACAAGTTCTCCATTTAGGATTAGAACGAATTCAACCCAAGCGCTCTTTGTTGACGTGGATGATTACGTTACTGTTGATCATCTGTCCATCATCGTATAAAGCCCGCCCTGACAATTTGATTGGTCCGAACAGCTCTGGTTCGAGCATAGTTGCTCCACAACGGATCAAGTCCAGACCGAACTTCCCGACCTCAAATGTTGTGGGCGGGGCTAAGTTCGGCTGGCATCCAGGATACAAATTTGATATTATTGCAAGGAAATCACTGGAGGAAAATACTTTCCAATGTTTGTTTTTTTTCTCTGCATCGTGGGAAACAAAATCCATTCTGACCATTGTAATTAAACCTATTGAGTTCGAGATTAGAACATATCTATCCCAGCACATGCCAGCTTAGAGAATTTTTAGAGGAAATAATAGTCTATTTATTTCTCTGCATCAAATACTTAGTGATGTTATTTCAAACAAACTATTTGCACAAACGTAATCATAGCACAAGGCATCTGTCTCTAATTGTTTCAGTTCAAGCCTATTTTAAATCATGAAAAACCTCCAGGTGTTCCTGGAGCTGATGAAAATGTTGCGTCCTGTCTGACCTGTATGTGAAAATAACAGTCTTTCTGAGGTGTGCTACTTTAGTAAGCATCAGTATTGATGGAATCAGGCTGGAAGGAGACTCGGGTTGTTCGGCATTGATTTTGTCTGGTAGCGTTCACTCCCGGAGCTGTGCTATACTTTTCTACCCTGCATGAGCTTTTGTAGACAAATGCCCTGTTTATTTTTTTCTCTGACACTTTTGAATGGAGTACTTTCATCTGTTTCTTTTTCTTTTGCATATCTAAACTTTTAAATGTTAACAGCCTCTTTCTCTATTTCTCTTTCTTGTCCTTTCTCCCTTTCTACCTTCTTTCATTCCTGGTCTCTCTCAGTCTTACCTACGATTTCCTTGTTACCCCCTTCGCTCCATCTCCAAATCTCCTCTTCCATTCTTGCCTTTATTTGTACCTTGCTTTCTTTTGTTGAGTATAGCTGCTGATTGGTATGCTAAACATTCAGCACTGCAGACTTTGAGAGTCTGGCTGAGGGAATGAAGGCCTGCAATTTGATTGACAGGGTGAGTGGTAATAAATGATGCCGGTACTGGCTGGCGAATAAAGCACTGTAAATAAGTGCAACACACGCACAGGATCATGGTGGAAGGCAGGTATAAGAGTAGGTAGATGGTATGTGCATTAATGCAAGTTTATAGGCTTTAGTGCAGAGAAGGTTAATAGTACAGAGACTTGGGACGTGTATAGTCAATGAAGGTCAGATTCTCAGGAACCAGACATGGAAATACACTTTATTTAATACAGGCATTCAGTATTAAGTGTTTATATATACACACACGGCTTGCGAAAAGATTTAAACCCCTTCATTTTTTTTCACATTTTATGTTGCTGCCTTATGTTAAACTACTTTAAATTACCTTTTTTTCACATAAATCTACACTCCATACACCATAATGAGAAAGCAAAAAACAGATTTGTGATAATTTTGCAAATTTATTAAAACAAAACTGAAGTAATTACATTGCATAAGTATTTATACCCTTTTCTGGGACACTTGAAATGTAGCTCAGGAGCATTCCAGTTTTCCCTTGTAGATGTTACTACACTTGAATGTGTATAATTTGGAAAGGCACACACCTCTCAATAAAAAGTCGGTTAACCGGATCGTATCAAGACATAGATCTGGGGAAGACTACAACAAAAAACAAATTCTGCTGTATTGAAGGTTCACAGAAGCATGTAGCCTCCATAATCCTTACTGGAAGAAGTTTGGAACAACCAGGACTCTTCCTAGAGCTGGCCTCCTGGCCAAACTGAGCAATCAAAGGAGAATTACCTTGGTTAGAGTGGTGACCAAGAAGCTGATGGCCACTCTGGTTGAGCTCCATGATCATATGTAGTTGGGAGAAATTTACAGAAAGACAAACATCACTGCAACACTCCACCGATCTGGGCTTTATGGCAGAGTGGCCAGACTCAAGCCTTTCCTCAGTGAAGACAAATAAAAACCCCATTGGAATTTGCAAAAAAACATGTAAAGGACTCTAAAGTTTCTCAGACTGTGAGAAACAATATTCTCTGGTCTGATGAACCTCAGTTCCAAGTGTCATGTATGGACGAAACCAGGCACTGCTCATCACCTGCAAAATACCATCCCAACAGTAAAGTGTGGTGGTAGGAGCATCATGCTGTGGGGGTGTTTTTCAATGGCAGGGCCCAGGGGACCTGTCAGAGTAGAGGCACACAGCTAAGACAGTGCAAGTGTGGCTTATGGACATCTCTGTGAATGTCTTTGAGTGACCCTGCCAGAGCCTGGGCTTGAACCCAATTCAACATCTCTGGAGATACCTGAAAATGTCTGTCCACCGACGGTGCCCATCCAACCTGACAGAGCTTGAGAAGATCTGAGCAGAAGAATGCCAGAAAATCACCAAATGCAGATGTGCAAAGCTTGTCACATCATACTCAAAACCACTTGAGGCTATACATGTGCTTTAAGTACTGATTTAAGGGTTTGAATACTTATGCAATGTACTTATTTCCATTTTTCCGGTTTCCGTTTGTTTTTTATATATTTTTAAAATATTTTATATATATATACACACAGTGCTCCCAATTTACAAACATACAAACTATTTTTAAATAGTTAAAATATGATCTCACAAATGGAGTACAAATATTCTATGTAATGTTTCAATTAATTTGAGGTCATAAACAACATACTTAATTAGTTTTAAAGAATCAAAATTATGTTAAAGTGTAGCATTTTGATCACAATGCATGATTGGGTGAGTGCACTTTATGGATTGATGTCCTCCTTATCACTTTGAGAACTTTGAGAATGGAGCCCACCTCACATTGATCTAATTGGACAGTGGATGTTAAAAATCATTTGAAGGGTTTTAAGTACCTTACAAATAGCATAAGTGTGTGTTCATTTGCCTGGGGAACATGTTCACCTCTCTTTTGTATGGCAGCCCTCCAAATCGCCACTCTATATTCAGTCATAATGAGCTCTAAAATCCTGTGGCACCTCCTCAGGTCTGTGTCTGTTTGCATGTGCAGTCGATGTATAGAAATTCCTGCTGTTCTTTATACTCGTTTCTGCTTCCATGTGGCATCCATTTCAGTATAAATGCTTTGCACATTCACATATCAAATTACTGATAGTCAGACCTCTTATAAAGACAAACACATACTGCTAATTAGCAATCAGCCTAATGTAATTCATCTATGCAGCTGCATGTTTAATTGTGATTTAGTCTTCAGTCTTTAATATAGGCTTCAAAGTTAAAGTCCATTATTTGTCCACACTTTTATCTTCAGTTTTATTTGTAGTATAGGCGTATGCAGTGAGATTCATGAACTTTTATTCCACAAACTGTCAAATGGTTTGCAAGTGTGTATGTGAACATATGTACAGTACTTTTGGGTGTGTTTGTGTGCATGTTTGATTAATGCTTTCTGCTCCTGAGGACATTATTCACAGCTGGAAGACTGTCGGGCCAGCCAGGGCTAAGGGAATGCTTGCCAAGGTGTGTCTATGTATGTGTGTGAGCAAAAGCGCATGCACCTCCCCTACTGTTTTTTTTTAGGGGTGCAAGCATAATGTACTGGGAACATGTTTATTTTAGTCAAGATTGTAGGAACAATCTATTTTGTCAGAAATGTGAGCAGCTACTTAGGAAATATGATTGCATGAATTTGACTTTTTTTGTTTCGTTTGACGAATGTTTTATCTTTCTCAAAAATAGCCATTTATATGTGGTTATCAAAGTGCCCACAATACCATCAGTCCCATGGCTTAGAAAACGTTTCCTTTTTCCAAAGCCTTTTGGGCTTTTCACCTTTTTGTGTTCTGTTAAGGCCTTTGCAATTTCCTTCAGATTCATCTACCACCCGCAGGTTTTTCATTGCCATGGGAACTACTGCAACGATCAAAATAAGGCTGCTCCTGATTGGTTCATACATCCACCCAAAACATCCAATGTCAGTCTGGTATTTTATGGATTTAAACTGTTGATCTTAGCGACGAGACAAACCTTCTGTCGTGCCAATCACGTCCAGAAATCAAAGAAACAGTGGGCAGCCACCTGTATCTTTGGCTCCATGGCTTTACAGTCTTCGAATCCAGCACATTTGTGCTACTCTGCTTCCTCCATCCACTCCCTGCATGGATATCTATCCAGAGTGCTCTTGTGAAATGTAAAGGTCTGTGGTAGGAAATCGCATTCGGAAATCATCAGACTGAGACTATGAGCTCCATTAGAGGGGAAGAGCTGGTTGTGATTCACTTTGTAAACTCATTAGGGATGTGAACATGGCATACTTTCAATGTTTCACTGCTCTCTACAAAGACCTTGGACCATCTATCTAGGCGTAATGACAAACTAGGGAGTTCCTGCATACCTACATGTTTATATATCCTTAAAGAGAGCCTTTCACTGGCTTGTTTAAGTGGTGATGTTCGTAGGCCAATGAGTAAAAGGCAGGAAAAGCACTTTGCCAAGTGCACACCATCCATTGGGGAAACCATCCATTTACCTGCATGGAATACAAACACAGGCTTTATTGTTCTCTATGAATGTCTGATCGACATCTGGCACATACAAGCGCACATGCATTTTCCTTTTTTTTCTCTCTCTCTCTCACTTTCTTTTTTTTTTTTTTTTTGTACAGAAAACCTGCTGTTTCATGCATTAATGCACCGCTAAGCTGGCAGTGAGCATGTTAAGCTGCTTTCAGGCAATGCTTAGAGGGACACTGTGCCTTTAACATGGGTGCCACTGAAGTGGGTGCCAAACATCAGGGAGAGGGACAGATAAAAACGCCAGAGCTTTGGTATAATATCTGGATGAGGTTTGTAATGTAGGGGAGACCGGGGCTAGTTGTCACAAGGATTTTTCTCGGTAACTGTAAGGGTTTGAGTCAAAAGTCCTAATGATATGAATGCTTTTTCTCTAGAAGTGGGTTTGTATGTTGGTTTTTAAACATCTATATCGAAACCCCCTTAAATTAGAAGCATTTTTTCTGTGTGTATAGATCTGCTAGATTCAGTGGCAGGATGAGATTGCTAATTAATTTTTCCCCTATCAAAGTTTGTGCATGCATTGGTGTGTGTGTATGTGTGTGCGTGTTATATCAGCATAAATATCCTGTTTAAAAGTATTCATAGTGCATGAAGCATGTGCCTGAGAGAGCAGCTTTTTATAACCTCATTATAATTCATATAGATTAGCACATATTAAAGCTTTGACTTTAGTAGGGGTGGGTATCGTTTGCATTTTAACGATTCAGATTCTTATTAATTATTAATTTCCAAGGTTAAAAAAAAACAAACTAACAAACTTAAATATAATTCACATTTATTTTAAGTCTTATTGCAAAACATTTTACTGTAGCTGAATACCATGAACCAAAATCAACAGGCTAAAGAACATGGACACAAGGAACTTTTGCATATGGTTTAAAAATACCATAGCTAAAACAACTAGCCTAACTAAAATACATTTCAAGCATTATTAAAGACAACTAAACTCTCAGTAGTTAAAAAATAACATAATAACAAATTAGCAACCGCACAAATAAATACAACTGAACAAAGATACGATTGAAATAAAAAGTGTTTTAAGTTTTTCAGGTATTCAGGTACAGAAACTGTAATCAAATGTAAAAAAACACTGCACTTTATAAATAAAATATACATTACAAATATAGTTACAAAAGTTATTCTGTCAAGAACAACGACTAAATTTTCTCTTTGTCTTTTGTTGTTTGATTAACGTTATTATAGAGACGGCAGCAGGAGTTTTTGGCTGCTTTCACTTTAAGAGCTGCACGGATCCAATACACTGTCATGCGTTTTTCTTTGTCAACTGTTAAACATAACCGACTGTGTTTACGAGAATTTGTTGACATTTTTTGTGTGTATTTGTCCATTCGAGTGCAAAAAGACGCGGAAAAGTTCAGTATTGTGCACTATTCAGTATAAGAGGCAGTTTTCTGTACGCACTTTTTGGATGTGTGCGTAGCACAGAAAACAGCGCGCGGATCTTCTTGCGCTTGAATTGTTTAAAATCACATTAAAATGTACACAATGAAATCGAAATTTAAAAGTATCCGATTTCTGGCCTCAAGTATCCGATTTCAGAATTGGAATCAATTCTTGCTTCCCAACCCTAGACTTTACTGTGTCTTTTTGCTGGAGATGCTTTGCTGAAGTGCTTTAGTTGATTATAATGGATGTACTGTTGCTTTATATATTCACATAAATGAGTTTTTGTCTGTTTGTCACTGTCCCGTTTTGGAAAATGCTTACTACAATGATCTATTCTTATTTCTAGGCTGTCAATGTTTTATGCTACCTTCACATGCTATCGGAATTATCGTAAATGCGAGTTTCCTAGTTATAAATTGGACATGAAAGCCCTCTCAAGTCATATTTACTACTGGAAAGCTCTGGGATAATTTTGATACCCAAGTTCCTGAGTTGGGCTTGCCATAAATTTTAAACATGGCGGAGAGGAGAACAACTGCTGGTGTGACTGGTATTCTTTATTAGTTTTTTCCACAACAGCTACATCACCTTGTCTTGTCGTTAAAGTAAAATAATCTTTTGAAGCGTATTATATGTTTTATACACACCGAAAATAGCCTGTATTTGACCGAAATTCCAGAATCGTCAGCAAGCTGATTATTTAGATAGCTGGTGAATGTTACCAATGAATGGGACGCTAAAGATCATTCTGAATAAGATTTTCCCAATAAATAGGCAAGAATAAACCTGGTGTCCTCCATGATTCCTGTTCTTTCCGACAACAAAGCACTTTAATGCAACAAGCTCATAATCAAGACTTCAGAAGTGGGAAGTTGGACATTTCCGATATCATATGAAGGCAGCATTATTACATAAGCATCTGTTGCTAGTATGGTGTTTTGTTTGCCTAGGTGTTTGCATATACGCTGGCATATGGAGATGTGTCAATATTGTACCAGTCAAGGATGCAGTAGACCTCAAAAACATTCTCACTCAAAAACACTCTCTCTATCTGTCTTTGACAGTTAGACACCACGAAATTACAATTTATATCTTACCTAACTCAAAATATTTGCATATTGTCATCCTTTTCAGTCAATTTAATTATTTATAGTTATCATATATTATCTTTGAGGGTTTCAATGAGTATGAGTGCATCAAGTTTTATGTTCCAGACAGTAACATTGGACATATTTAGGTACCACTAATATGTAGAGCTTAAATAATGCATGATCTTTTCCTGTGAGTAATAGATAAAGGAAAGAGAGAGAGAGTAAAAAAAGAAAAGTGCATTACAAACAAATATTTATTTATAATATAATAATAAAATAAAATACAATATACAGTATTTTAAAATAAGAATTATTTAAAACAAACTTGAGAATATTGCTCCTCTATCACCTAATAATTATTCATAGTGTCCTTTACATGCTTGATACTCACTAAATTAAATTTTCCCTACATCCTCAAGGTATTTAGTTGTAGAGAAGAACAGATGGTGAGTCGGGAGCATGAGCTAATCAGAGGGATTTTGGCTGAGCTCCAGTTCAGAGTAGTATGGAAAAGTGTTCTGGGAGAGGTGTAGGCCTGTACAAGGACATTTTTTTTGTGGACACTGCTTTATGATTTCCCTTGTCTCTGCAACATGCCAATTTATTTATTTATTTTTTGCATTTACTGATTGATGTATGTATTTGGGGTGCTGAGTGTTTGTTCATGACACTGCATAATCAAGGCAGTATCAAGGAAAGCAAAGCTAATCAGTCTTTCATCAGCCTCATAACGTTACTCTAATATTAACAAGACAGTCTATCAATCATTTTTATCTAGCGCTTCCTGGCTCAGAGTAGACAGAGAAGATATGGCAGAGACAGCGACGTCTGAGTAATGTTGTGAAATATTATTACAATTTTAAATAACTGTTTTCTATTTAAATATATTTTAAAATGTAATTTATTCCTGTGATGGCAAAGCTGAATTTTCAGCAGCCATTATGCCAGTTTTCAGTGTCACGTGATCCTTCAGAAATCATTTTAATATGCTGATTTGGAAACATTTTTAACTATTATCAATGTTGAAACTTTTTATCAATTTAATGCATCCTTGCTCAATAAAATAATTCATTTCTTAAAAATATTATTGACCCCAAAATTTTGAACTGTAGGGTATACAATGTGAGTGTGGTCCCGGTAAACCCTACATCGTGAGGACATTGTGGGAAGAAAAGTTTTTTGAAAGTGTAAAAATGCAGAAAGTTTTCTGTGATTAGTAGGTTTAGTGGTAGGGTTAGAGTTAGGAAATAGAATATACAGTTTGTACAGTGTACAGTATTATGTATATGAAAAGTCTATGAAAAATCCCCTTAACATGGAAACCCAACGTGTGTGTGTGTGTGTGTGTGTGTGTGTGTTTGAGTTGCATTCAAAATCCATTTGGCTGATAGTGGCTCCTGACGCTTGATGCTTCTGAGCAAAGTATATCTGGTTTTGACTGAGAAGTGGGGGGAACCATGTTGTTTGAGACCCAACATCCATGCCTCTCAATGGCTGCCAGGCTTTTTCGTCTAGGCTTCCTGGCACACTCTGCCTCAATTGCTGTCCTCTTACATTTGGTCCTGTGGGCTTTGAGAGACACAAAGCGAACTGATGCCCAGGCCTGACATTAGCCGACAATGGAATACTTGGAGGGATGAAAGAGGAGTTTGGCAGCTGTAAAAAGGGAGAAAAAGAATAGCTAAAAGAAAAGTACAGTGAGAAAAGTGGGGAAAACAAGCGCTGCTTTTTCTGAGTCATACTATTCCTAGTGAAGACCACCTTATTTTCAAGAAATATGTGATTAGAGGCCATTTCTTCTGAAGGAGAGATAACCAAGCTCTTTTTCCATTAGAGATTAAATCAATAACATGTATAAATACTGATCTCTCGCTTGTCTGCATGGTTCACATAGACCACATATACTAAATACCGCCTGCCTGGGTGAGCTGTGGGAGAATGGCAGCCGGACACTGACCCATAGCTACATCAGCAAGTTGACCTTTCCGTTATACCCACTCTCCAGTTCCTACTGCTTTTCACTAATGGAGAGATGGGAGGATGAAGCTGAAAGAGACGTCTCTGTTAATCATAGCAGAAAACAAATACCTTTGGTTTTCTGGACCATCATACTGTATAGAGCGACGTTCTGTTTGAAGTGACAATTCACACTTAACAAAGTCAAAGTCAAGAAATGTCAATGTCTTTGTGTTATTTTTTTTCTATCTGTTTTATATATTTATTTAACACTAGAACACGCCCTTTAAATAACACAAAAAAACTGCGCTATTGACTTTGACCAACAAAAACCTGGTCTAATGGCGCAGTTGTTTTCAGTTCAACAATGCGCCTGAACACACCTTGTTTTCAGACCAGCAAGCCCATGGGCGAACAGATGGGCGCGAGTGCATTTGCTATTTAAACAACGTGGCACTGGAATTAAAAATGATAACTGCGTCGGGCTGAAACTAGCAAAAAAAACTTGCGTCGTGCTTGGCGGAGGATGTATGATAGGGCCCTTACAGTTATTTAAAATAATGTTATTATTGTTAATATATTAAATATACACTCACCTAAAGGATTATTAGGAACACCATACTAATACTGTGTTTGACCCCCTTTCGCCTTCAGAACTGCCTTAATTCTACGTGGCATTGATTCAACAAGGTGCTGAAAGCATTCTTTAGAAATGTTGGCCCATATTGATAGGATAGCATCTTGCAGTTGATGGAGATTTGTGGGATGCACATCCAGGGCACGAAGCTCCCGTTCCACCACATCCCAAAGATGCTCTATTGGGTTGAGATCTGGTGACTGTGGGGGCCATTTTAGTACAGTGAACTCATTGTCATGTTCAAGAAACCAATTTGAAATGATTCAAGCTTTGTGACATGGTGCATTATCCTGCTGGAAGTAGCCATCAGAGGATGGGTACATGGTGGTCATAAAGGGATGGACATGGTCAGAAACAATGCTCAGGTAGGCCGTGGCATTTAAACGATGCCCAATTGGCACTAAGGGGCCTAAAGTGTGCCAAGAAAACATCCCCCACACCATTACACCACCACCACCAGCCTGCACAGTGGTAACAAGGCATGATGGATCCATGTTCTCATTCTGTTTACGCCAAATTCTGACTCTACCATCTGAATGTCTCAACAGAAATCGAGACTCATCAGACCAGGCAACATTTTTCCAGTCTTCAACTGTCCAATTTTGGTGAGCTCGTGCAAATTGTAGCCTCTTTTTCCTATTTGTAGTGGAGATGAGTGGTACCCGGTGGGGTCTTCTGCTGTTGTAGTCCATCCGCCTCAAGGTTGTGCGTGTTGTGGCTTCACAAATGCTTTGCTGCATACCTCGGTTGTAACGAGTGGTTATTTCAGTCAAAGTTGCTCTTCTATCAGCTTGAATCAGTCGGCCCATTCTCCTCTGACCTCTAGCATCAACAAGGCATTTTGGCCCACAGGACTGCCGCATACTGGATGTTTTTCCCTTTTCACACCATTCTTTGTAAACTCTAGAAATGGTTGTGCGTGAAAATCCCAGTAACTGAGCAGATTGTGAAATACTCAGACCGGCCCGTCTGGCACCAACAACCATGCCACGCTCAAAATTGCTTAAATCACCTTTCTTTCCCATTCTGACATTCAGTTTGGAGTTCAGGAGATTGTCTTGACCAGGACCACACCCCTAAATGCATTGAAGCAACTGCCATGTGATTGGTTGATTAGATAATTGCATTAATGAGAAATTGAACAGGTGTTCCTAATAATCCTTTAGGTGAGTGTATCTAACTTAATTAAAATGATCAGACAATAAATTAACTTACCTATATCAACACATTTCTGTTAATAATATATTGTCCTTAATAAATATTGTAGTTATAGTTCTGTTAATGTTATATTAGATAGGGGCCTTCGAATATTGTGCTGGACAGCGAGGGGCCTTTGAGTCAAAAAGGTTAAGAGCTACTGGTTTAAAATACTGCGCATTTAGGTGTCTTTTAGACTTACATTGAGTCCCATCGCTACAGATAAATCAGACATGTTGTCGGGTCTAAGTGATTAGAGAGGCGTTGAAGTACAAGGCTCAGATTTAGCCAATCAAGTGGGTGGTGAAAAGAGGCACAAGCTTATCCGTGCAACAACATCTTGTCTCTGAAAGACACATTCTGACTCTGCCAGGTATTTCATGGCTCTCTTCACCGATTAATATCTATGGTCGCTACGGTGATTCTAGAGACAAAGACGCCTCCGTCCCTCTCCTTAAAGATGGTATCTATGGAAACTGCTGGGATCCCACAGCTGTAACAGAGTGCCGCTATTTCCAGAGTTGGTTAATCACAACAAATTAAAGCATGCTTTGTTTTTTTTCACTCTCTCACCTTATGAACAGGTAACGTGTGACTTTAAAATGCATTATGTACCTTTCTGGCTTATCGTGGTCCACTTGTGTCAGCTACATTTTGTCTAGAGGCTGAGAAATGAATGACACTAGCAAAGAAATGGCAGGACATGTGCAACGGATAGGTGAGATGTAGATTAGAGAGGCCTAAGAATATGTCAAGCGCTTGAAAGTGAGACATAATCAACAAGGCAGGAGTCTTGTTTATAGCATTTCTTCGCCATGGATACATTAAAAGACCTCAAGAATGAGAATGTACTGTGTGCACACCTGCCCAAATGGACGAGGCGTTTATACTTGACTTGTACTATTCTTTGAAACAACACATGGTGACTCTGAGTAATTGTGAGAAGTAAGGTACACATGTGACGATGTTTATTTTCCCTTACGAAAATTAACCATGGTTTTATTATAGTTAAAGTGTAGTAACCATGTTTTTTTGGGCTAATTGATTACCATTTGTATAACCACATGGTTTAACTATAATAACCATGGTTTTTTGGTTTTATTTGTAGTAAAACCATGGTTAATTTTTGTAAGCGTTAATACACTTCACCAAAAACACACTACAAAAAGAATCATGTAAAAACCAGTAAACCTTGAGATTATTACTTGTGACTTTAGAACAAAATATGTGGATATGAGAACATTTATACAACTAAATGAACAATCTCCTAAAATATTCTCTAAATTCACTAAACATTTTCATCTAGTTTTGTGAACATTTTTTTTATTAAACATGGACCATTATTATTCATGGTATGACCTTTGGTTTCAATTTAACGCAGCTCTGAAGGGCCCTCTGACACCCCCTGCTGAAGCCATCAAATTTGCAAAAGAAAGACATTGATTTTCCAAACACACTCTGAAAGACTCTGGAATTGAAAGTCAGTGTTTTCTGTCAACATCTTACAAAATAGAGCCTGTCTCCCTTTTCATTTACCACAAATGTGTTGGTTAAACATCTCTTCACATGAGTTAATTGCGGTGTTGGCGCATATTGGGCGGATATATTGAGCCAGAAATCATTTGGCGTGTTTCGGTCTCTATCTCTCGCTCTTCCCCTTTTTCATTCCCTTCATCTTTAGCGTTCCGATTGCTCAGCTGACATGAAACAAATGACTGTGAGTTGAGATCTGGGTGCACAGCTGAGCCACTGTAGATTGATTTAAAGTGAATTGCTTTCATTTCTACACTGACGATACGTCGCTGCTCGTAAACAAACTTCTCTAGAGAGGAAATGAGAAAATTGTAATCAATGCTGGAGTACCCGCAAGCAGACATTCATTCCTTTGGATTAGGGCAGTTAGAAGGAATTAGACCTTAGGACAAACATCAGGAGAAAATATCTCAGTGGGAAGCAGTTTAGCGGGTCTGCGCTAACGTTTTATTGAATGCCGCTTATTGCCTCTGACTTGAGGTGACGGACACTCCTCGCATGTCTGGCTGAAAGGCCGTTTTTATGTTCGATAAACGTTGGTGCATTCACCCTTGTGGGAGGAAAAACAGAGCCACACTTGTCTTCCAGAGACAGACCATTACTCCCTCATTGTTTGCTGAGGTTGTGTGTTGTAAATAATGCACACCAGCTTTGTAGCTTCACTATGTTTTACACCAGGTCACCACCGCCAATGAGAGCAGAACATCAGCTGTGATAAACCAATGAACGGAGACCAGCTGAAAGTTTTATCTGTGCTGGCATGAACTTGGATATCTTGCCTAAAGTTTGATAGTCAATAAAGACAACAATCTGTTTGACTGTGTGCCAACCCCCCCATCCCCTCTTAAAACACAACATTCTGGGCAATAAGGAGTGAAAATAAATTGATTTACTGGTAGGTTTGGCTGGTTTTGCTTATTTTCTGGTTTTAGAAGGGTTTTGGGCAGATAGTCAGTCTGAGAATCCAGCTTAAATCATTTAAGACCAGCAAACCATCTTTGGTGGTTTAAGATTTTTTTTCTCCGCAGGATTATAAATTACATATTGATAGCTCACCCAAAAATTTAAATTCACCACTCACTCTCATGTCGTTCCAAACCTGACTTTTTTGCTGCAGAACACAAAAGAATGTGTGAGTTTTTGTCCATTGAAGGAAAGTCAGTGAGGTCCAGTATTGTTTTGAGCCCACTTGACTTTCATTGTATGGACAAAAACAGTTGAATCATTTTTCAAATTATCTTCTTTTGTGTTCCACAGAAGAAAGAAAGTCATACAGGTTTGGAACGACATGAGGGTAAGTAAAATATAAGAGTTTTTACCTTTTGGATGAACTATTGGGAACAAAACATGACAATATATTGCGCTACCAACGGTGATTCAATCTAACGATCGCCCATATAACATCAAACCATGCAAATTATTATTATTGTTATACTTTTTTTCTCAAATTGTTAGTTAACAGCATTAGCATCGCGTGACTACGTGTATTTAGTGTTTATTAGCGTTACCTGTAGATTTCAATTTCTGTACAGTCTAATCTTCTGCTTTTGACTCCGGGTGAATCTCCAGTTGTCACTGATGATGTCATTTGGGCCTTTCTGGATTACAATCCGCCATCAAAATGATAAGTTTAATTACTCCAGCTGCTGTGAGAAAATGCAGTCTGCTCCTCACATGCGTTACTACTAGCCGAACTCTTTCTTTATGTATACAGATGTGACGTAACGACGCAAAGACATGCTTGAATTTCCCGCGGAAATCCACCATACCACTCTAATTATAACACATTATTACAAGCTTACCATTGTGAATGGGGCTAAGGTAAGGAGATAGTTTTGAATATTGGCTTGTTGTGTACTTGCTCAAAAATTGATTTTGGATAATTGTTAACCAAAAAAAGTTGCGGACTGCAGCTTTAAAGTCACAATCATTCTTACTAAGCATTTATGTCTCCAATCCATGTCTTTATGCCTCAACTCTAAAACGTTGACACTCTGTCCCAAAATGGAGTTTTCTTGTCACGGTGGCCTAAACTAACCTCAGAGCAGGCCTCTGTCCATAAGAAATGTTATGCCTTCCCATGCCGTAATTTTACCTCTGAGTTTATCACTGGTGACCCCAGCTCAGACGTTACCGCAGGGATTCATCTGCTGGCTGCCCGTAAATCAGCAGAGTGCTGGGTGTCTACATCCTTATCTCTTGCAACAGTCCTCAGGGGAGGGTCCAAAGGCCGAGAAATAGATTAGCAAACTGCTCTAAAAGCAATCTCTCCCCACTTCTCTTGATTGTGTTGCCAGCTTTGGTTTGTCTTGGACTCTGGAATGCAATTACAGCAAATTTGGCATTATGTATCTTCTTTATGGTGATAAATACCCAAGATGCACCATGTTAGCTCTAAACAGCCCTTGTGTGCAAGAATTGCTGTCTGGGTTTTCTTTTCCTTTATGTCTTTTTAGCAGCAGAATTGCACCCCAGCTTCCAATTTACATTTCAATTGCGTTCCATTTGTATATTTCACAATTGAGCAAATTTGTCATAAGCTGCAGAAAAAACTAAAGTGGCTCCATGAGTATTTAACAGGCATTATGGCAGTTCTAAACAAGTACAGTATGGCCCAGGTCTAGCTGAGCAAGTAATCCGCAGACCTTAGTCAGGGTAGGCCATATTTAATTTCTGACAGGAATGAAAACGAGGCTGTGAGGGATAGTAGAATGTGTTCAAAAACTTTCAGTAGACAAAAACTCCACAAAACAGTTTTGAAAAAAGGTGAGTTGTGAAAATGACGTGATCTAGGACCTTTTTATATAGCGCATGACATTGTAAACACGAGGTCTATCCCTCGCAGCCTTGTTTTCATCCACGTAAAATTTGATGTGAACATGACTAAAGTCTATAGCTAATATTTCACGTTGCACTGACCATCGATTTACCATTTGTCTGGTATTTTATTTAATCACTTTGAGGCAGAATAATGAATATCATTGTTCTGAAAGTAATTAATTTATTGTTATAAGATAAAAAGTAAAAAAAAGTCAAAGGCGTCACAATCAATAGCCAGATATTTACTGTTTACCTCATACCCTATAAATTGTTTTCTTACTAAGTAACTTTGTTACAATTATAGAATCTGACACATTAATACCTTAAAAACACTTAATGGCCTTTTTAACAAACAGCAAAAGGATGTTTTTGGGCCATAGTGAAGTAGCATTAGCATCATCCAGGACGAATCCATTCCCCTCCAGGTGGACATGTGTCTTTCTGACAAAGCAAGATGCGGCAGCAGTGCAGAGCAGTTTGATTAGGAGATAACTTACTCTGCAATTCAAATCATCTTCCTTCTGGGAAGCAGCAGAAGCACACATTTAATTCTCTCACCTTTACTTATTAATCTGCGTTCAATTTTTAAACAAGTTTGAGCATCTCATGTTTATTGATGCCACATTTTTTGAATCATCAGAGTAGGAGAATTAAAAAGGGCAAACTCGTAAGACTCATGAAGCACTGATCAAAAATAAAATAAATTGTTAAACAGTATCTTATTTCGCTGTATGGCAATGCAAATGGAGTAAACTTTCTTATGTTGTGCTGTACAGTATATGAAAATGGCACTGTTGTAGAACACGTTTCCAATGGTTGTCTTTTTTTGGTTGAGACTAAGGGCCCTATAGTGCATGGTCTGAAGCACATTGCGCAGGTGCACTTTGGGCATGTCTGAATCCACTTTTGCTAGTTTAACGATGGAAAAAACGGTTGGCGCGCCAGGCGCATGGTCCAAAAGTGTTGTACCTAGTCTCTTAATGAGTCATGGGTGTGTTTTTGGCATAATGTGCAATAAACCAATCAGAGTCTCATCTCCCATTCCCTTTAAAAGCCAGTTGTGCTTGCACCATGGTGGATTCGCTATTTACATGGCGGAAAGACACGCTTCTCCAGAGAGGAATCCTTTTATCTTTAATATTTAAAAATGTTTGTGTGCTGCTGCTGTTATATTAAATTCAAAGTTCTCTGAAACAAGCGCCCTTTGTGCTAAATGTCCAAATACTCATTACCTGCAAAAGTGTCAAACAGCAGCCAAGCGAGACATAGCAGCGGTCAAAACAGATTTATAAATGATAAATTCCGGCTAGTAGTAGAGAGTCCGGCTAGTAGTAGTAACGCATGTGAGGAGCGGACTGCATTTTCTCACAGTAGCTGGAGTGTGTGTAATAAGCAGAGTGTATCCCTGTGTGTGTAATAAGCAGAGTGTACGCGTGTTGTGCACCCGCCTATAGGCGCATATTACTAACGCACTCTTTAAATAACACAAAAAATACTGCGCCATTGACTTTAGACCAGGTTTTTGTTGGTCAATGCCGCAGTCGTTTTCAGTTGCCTCAAAATAGCAACGCGCCAACAATGCGCCTGAACACACCTCGTTTTCAGACCAGCACGCCAATGGGCGAACAGATGGGCACGAGTGCATTTGCTATTTAAACAACGTGGCGCTGGACGTGAAAATGATAACTGCGTCGGGCTGAAACTTGCAAAAAACACTTGCATTGTGCCGGGTGTACGATAGGGCCCTAAATGTTTCTTACGCAGATACACATATTTTGACCTCATCTTGCTGAGTCTCACCCTCAAATGGCCAGGCAGTCTGGGCTCAAATGAGATTAATACACACAACTAGATGACATGAGTGGCAGAGGTGAAATGTGAGGCTGTGGATTCACCATTAGGAGTAATTTGTGCAACATTACAGTCATAGGAAGCCTTGGTGCAGATGGGCTTTTAATGGTCATGTGTCAGTCATTATAGAAATGACAGCCCAAAAGTAGGAGTGACTGCTAATTCACATTCTCAATCAAAAGTAGCTTTTGAATGGCTGTTAATGGTTGCATAGACAACAATTAATACTGTAGGTGAACCACTAATGGCCACTTGTCAAACATGAAATGCATAAACTTAGCCCAGTGGCCATCCATCATTTATACAAATGGGGTGAGTTTAGGGATTTGGGTCTCTCTTTGTATGTGTTGTAGACAACTAACATTATTTCAGCAACATGGTTAGCCAACTTTGAAAAATGTGATCAAGAAAGTATGTTGAACATGTTTTGGACAAGTACATTTTTATTTTGAGATTTATATTTAATGATACGGTTGATTTGGCAGTTAATTAATCAGTTAGTACTAGAGCAATATAGTTGTTAACCTTCTGTATTTCTTAACTTCAATTTCTGATTGACTGGAAGGAAATATGTTATGTTACAACATATTGTATAATTTCAGCATGTTTGCAAACAAACCAGAGAACATGTCCACCTTCATCCCATTCACACATTTCCTGCCATAATAACACTGATTTCACAGTCAACAAGTGCTATTGAGGACATGAAAAATCTGCTATTGATTGATGCATATTTTTCTCTCTGAGCACTTGAATTTTATATTAAACAGCAAAGCCTCATTTAGATGATAATTGTTTTACATGGCGGCATCATGCAATTTCAGCATTTACAGATGCTAGTCAGTGATTTTATTGCTGTCCAAATAGGAAATGTCTGTTTTTTTTTTTTTCTCACCACCCAGGAGAAAACTGCGTACTGTTTTATGACAAGCGTGTGGTAATGTAATGCCTGTCCAAATTGTCATTTATTAGTTTACATGAGGAATGGAGGAATTTATCATTTATAAATCTGTTTTGACCGCTGCTATGTCTCGCTTGGCTGCTGTTTGACACTTTTGCAGGTAATGAGTATTTGGACATTTAGCACAAAGGACGCTTGTTTCAGAGAACTTTGAATTTAATATAACAATGCCCTGTATGGAATTCAGGAATTAATTCTGAACCCGTGATGGTTGAAACTAAGTGATAACAAAAATTGTGGTGTCTCGTGGCTGTTAACATGGATGCAAATAGCTTAAAATGTTTGGGTAGCTGTTGTGAAGTATAGTATTAGCAAATGGAGACATATTTAAAGATGGCTTCGTTTTTTTTTATAGACTTATTTTTTCTGAAACTCTGTTGCATGTTGTTTCAGTCCCATAAATAGCTTAAGTCTTTGTTTATATAGAATAGTGCTTGACATATATATATATATATATATATATATAATACAACCAAGAGTGCTGTTGTCTTGAATATCATCAAGATTGCAGTTAAACAGTTAAATAAACAAGTAGTTAATATTAAGTGACTTATATTTTAGACACAATATTGACTCTTTTTGCTGTATTTCGCCAAGGAGAATAGTTCCAAACAATGCCACAGCAGAACACATGTGTTTCGGTGGAACAATGTAGGAGAAATGTTTTACAGATTTTACAGCAATCTGGAATTTTGTGTGAGTGCGAAAGATTTCACCACCAGGTTTCATATTTAAGACTTTAGATGTCTGCAATGGATAACTTTAAGAACACTTTTTCATTCCAACAATCATGGTATTTGACAACCCAAAGCCCACATATAACTGGCCAAGCTTATTGTGTTCCCTTATCAGCAGTAGATCGTGTTGTTGGGGGATTCAGACAGATTGAGTAGATATTTTCAAAACCCACCTGAGATTAGATGTAACAAGTTTCTGTTGGGTGATATTTGAAGTCTCTGAGTTACAGCACCTTTGTGTTCCAGAAAATTCTGGATTCACCTTGACAGGCAGTATCCAGTGACATTCAGATCTTGTAGAGTGTGCTTTAGTATGGCCCACCATGCCTTCTATAGAACTGTCAGTAAGGGAGAGAGACCTGTCACACATGTGTATGCATGCGCACACAGTCTCACACACTCGCTCTCACTCAATCTCAGTATAGTCCCCAGGGCAGCGCTGCATAGAAGTAAACTTCCTGTGCACTACTGCCAAGAGTAGCGGTGGGAAGTACGCTAGAATGATCACAACATTCTATCATCCCTCTTCTTTCAAAATCCTTCCTTCCATTAAATAGCATCTGTTATTGCAGTAGTATTATTTAAAAAAACTAGAAGTGATTCAGTCTTTGGGCAACTCAAATAAGCCAGCACAAACCAAGCCATGTAGTGATACAGTAAGACCAGGGGTGGTGGACTCATTTGGGGTAGGGGGCCACATTGGCCGGAACACAATATGCGGATAACAGAATTGAATTTATCATTTAAAATTTAAATAGATTAACATATAACAGCTATAATATGATAAAACTGATTCAAGCGTCATAAGCGTGTAAATTTGTGTACATATTAACACGTCGCTTTTATCAGATATTGATTTTATCTATATTATCGATCATTGCATCAAGAAACATCATCTTATTACCACAAAATCTTGTGATAGTGAAGGAAGTATAGTGGCTTCCATGCAGGTCTATAGATTCAGCTGGTGCTCTACTGTATGTCCTAAAAGCAGTGCTGCCTTTACAAGAATATACTTTTTGGACTGTTTTAAGGCTCTGTATGGTGTCTCTAAAAAATAATATCAAAATCACAGGGACCACTACTGAAATAAATGGGCGTTTGTATTGGGGTCAATGTTTTTCAACTTAGGTTGTTTTCAGCAGGAAAACACTTACTGAGAGGAAAGTAGAGAACATGTGCAATGGGTAGTAGATACATTTTTTCAATGCTTTTGTTGCGGAAGGAAACAGTTTTCCATTTTGGAGAACTAAATTTACAGCCATTTATTATTTATGTGTTTTCTTCGTTTTCTCTTTTTCTGAGATGAGACAGCAAAAATGGCTATTTGTTCCACAAGATAACCAGAGGAAAGCAAGTATTTTCTATTTATTACTTACTTACTTACTCACTTACTTATTTTCGATTTATGATAATCTACATAATAATATACTTTTTCCACCATCTGATGGTTTCAGATTATGTACATAAAGCAGATGAGGCTAATCTAATTTCAAATTAATTTCAATTTTGCAGAATTGTACTTGGTTACCTGAGGTCTGTCAATTTCCTTGGTATTATTGAATTATTATAAGGCACAATTAGATGTTATCTCACCTCCCCTGTCTCCCTCAACATACATCTTAAATGCTTATTTAAAAAAAACCTTATGCAAATTATAGCTCCAAGCTATACTATTTTCTCCAGTGGATGGTCTGCTTAAATAACTAAATGTAGTAATTAGCATGGAATTGTATTTCTACAGATATTTGTTCCCCACTATACACTATACATTCCTGAAAATGATATTGGGTAAACAAAGAATTGTCTGTCTGCTGTAATTGCTGTGCCCTAGTCTGAATGCTAAGTCTGTTACTAATGCTAACATTCAATACTGTTAGACAGGATGAAGTCCAAACACTCTCAGCAAAAAATGGAATAACAGCTGTCACATTACTTTTTCAAAGTACTAATATGCACCATTTGGGTGCTAATATGCATCCTTCATGAGTAAATAAGGTACAAAAGGAGTACTGCATCAGAGACAGCTGTTGTACAGTTTTGTTTTTTTCTGAGAGTGAATAGAAGACAGACATGGATGGATTTCTCTTTGTGTGCAAACCTGTGACCCCAGCAAGATTCTCTTACAGCGGCACAGCTCTATCTCTCTGTAAAGTCCAGTGATTTGGCATGGCAGCCTTTTCATCAGGGTCCACTCACATTGTAGCCCACACACCAGATCTGCTGCTCCAGATGTACAGCCAGATGTGAATGTCTATAGTGTATACAGTAAGTGGATTGGGAAAGTGAGCCTGACAATCCATAAGCTTTCAATTTGAGATAAAACACATAAATACCCAGCAAGATCTGAAGTCATTTTCAAGTTTTCTTTCATTGTCCCTCCTCAAAGTCTTTGTCCAAAGACTTTGGACAAAAGGACCCTGTTGAAAAAAACAGGTATGTTTTAAAGTATGGCAGCTGGTTTAAGCTGGTTTATGCTGGTCATGAGCTGCTTATAAGCTGGTCCTGAGCTGGAGCTAGTTTCTTAGGACCAGCACTTGACCAGCTTAAACCAGCTCAAACCAGCTGCCATGCTTCAAAACATACCTAACCAGCATATGCTGGTTTTTTCAAGGGGGATATGTTCTTGCATTCGATCTGTGTTGTTTTTAAAAAAAATGTTTTCTAGGTATTTAGGTCTACATAGGTGGCAACTCTGCATAGCATACAAATAGTGCACCACACAGGAGATGTGACAATTGATTCCAATAGAGTTTGATGTTAGCATGTTGCTAAGCTAAGGATGTGATACCCTAGTAAGAAAAACAATCATAGCACACACAAAATAGTCTAATGCAAAGGAGACGAGATAATTGATTCCAGCAGAATTCGATGTTAGCATGTTGCTAAGCTAAGGATGTGATGCTCTAAAGGCCCATTCACACCAAGACTGATAACGCTAACTATATTAGCATCCACACCATTATAATCGCACACTCCGTTTATGTCAGCTGCTGCTTTAAATGCTCAAGCTCTAAGTCAGTGGATTCTGATTGTCAATTTTTTTCTTTTAATGTTGAGCAGTTGGAAAAATCATTCTGAAACTGATTCAAATGATATCGTTCCTCTGCATTTTTAGTGTTGTAGGTGTAATGTGGACTTTGCTATTATCTTTCTTGATTATTAAAACTTTATAGTTCTTGTTAATTACCGTCCTTGATGTGAATGGGACTTAATAAGCAAAACAATCATAGCACACAAACTTTGGGAAAAACACTTCATTTTGCCTCATCTGTCATCTTGGATTTTTGTTTTTCCACTGAGCTCACTGCAGTGCATTCAAGCCTTTTCAATAAAGGATACATGCAAACTATGTTAAAATATGGCTACAATGAGATATAAGGTAGCATAATGAAATTCTCTGTTTTAGAACTTTTCACATTTTGAGTGCACATGATGCCTTAATGCTGCCTACAGTGCTAACTAAGATTTGGGACAGAGAAAAAAATAGTTCAACTCCGATTAATCTGGAAGCACTGGCAGGATTATTATATTTACACACGGACAAGCATATTTAGTGTTTATATTAACAATGGTGATTTTAGATTTAGATTGTTTCCTGTGTGAACAGTCTTTGTTCTCAGTCTCCATTCAGTATAGTAGAACAGTAGGGTGGAGTTTACAGGTAAACCGCTCCAGTGCCACTCGTACACTTAATGGCAGATTTATTTTGTACAGTAATCCATCTTCAGACCCCGATTACATGTAATTTTACAGTCAGTAATTGGAAATGTTTGCTTTACTCAGTTTAAGATGGCTCCCTGGTAGGGTGTATGGCTCACCCCCAAATCCATTGCCTTGACAACAGTAACTCGCACCAGTCACATAATGTCTGCCAAACTAAATAAAAGCTACTAGCAGGGACACGCAACGGGAGTGTTCCATCTGTGTTTTGCTAATTGATACTCTTAGTTAGTGAGGATTAACAATAGAATGACCACATCCTCCCCACCTTGAGGATGGTCTTGGACCAGTTTCAATAACTCAACTAAGTAGTCAGGTTTAGTGTCTATATGTCTTGCCTGTCTCAGGGCTACTTTGAGTCTCTCTCAAAAAGTCCTATTTTTAATTCATAATCTTTGTCACCTCATTACCTCGAAAAGTGTTAACAGTAATGTTCCCTGCGCCTCAATTGAAAGAATCTCATTTTACGCAAGTTTTGTGACTTCCTCTCATTAATGGAGTAGTCTTGAGTACATCCTGAGGGTTTTGTTGTACAATGAAACATGGGCTTTATATTGAAGTGCTGATTGGTTTGTAGGGGATGCTTGTACCTGTCACTCAGACAAATGACTTGTCTCCTCCGGATCAGCCTGATGCGCATTATAGCCCATTCACTGCATCTGATAATGCCCTTGAAACTGCCAGCCATCAGCTTTAATGCGGCGTGCGAAAAACTAGCATGCATTTGAGTGTGTTCGTACGTGGTTGTGTATTATTGTAAATGTTTTTTGGAGGGGTGTGTAGATCTGAACGGTCTTCCAAGTGGGAAGGTTCTGTAGAAATATGTTGTGACAAACACTTCCATGCAGAACCGGTTGTTTTGTGCGTGAAGCACACCAATGTGACAGATTATGTGAGCTGTAGGTCATGATTAGGCCAACGATCTAATAAACCGTAATCACATGTGAGGAGCTCAAGGAGTCACTATATCCATAATGCTGTCATTTATAGACTGGGTTGAGGTCACTGACTGACACAGGGGCTGTTCACCAGCGGGAGATTATGGGAGTCATTTACCTTGAGCTTGACGGTGCCAGTGGTTTAACCTAAAGCCTCCAATCTAATTAGAGCCGGATGCTCAGCCTAGATCTGCCACACACAGACCTCTCAGTGACCTACATATTATGAGCTGTGCAGGGTTATGTTCATTTTAAATCTAATGTGATTAAATGCATCTACGGCATACAGGACTAACTGCTAACTGTGTTTGAGCAGTTGTCAGCCGTTCTGCAGTTACAACTGCATTGTGTCAGTCTTTAATAGTTGCTTTTACATATAGTTCGGTTTTAAACAGGAGTTACATTGTTTTGTGACCAACTAACATGGTGTTCTTTAACTCCATTGAAGTTTGAGGACTTACACCCACATTTTGCATTTGAATTGCTCCTGTAAAGCTGACATTGTTTCTTCAACTTTGCATGCATTTTTTGGTTTCAAAGAATTGATTTTTATTTAAACTTTAAGACTGTTTTTTTGGTGTGTGTGTTCTTTTTGTTGAAGGTCACAATAAAATTGACTTTTTACAACGCCTTCATATTTAATTTTTTTGCTGCTTTTCACATAGGCTTTGTTTTACTCTTGTCCCAGAGCCAGACTTTTCCATCATATAAATGTGAATTTTAAAACTATGATTAAAAAATAATAATAAAAAAGTAAACTTTAAGGGCAAGATTTACTAAACAGGGCAAATTAGCACGAGAGCGCAATTCCAAAAAAGCACAGATGGGAGTGGAAAGTTCTGTGCTTCTGTTTAAGACATGCTTTTTTGGGGCGGTAAATAATGGCTCAAACATCAGTAAATTGACTTAGTAAATCACATTACGTTATTAATTTAAAGACTCTCCTCCCATAAATGTTGCATCTGAAATGGAAACTCCTACAAATACATATGCAATAAATTAATCCGCAAAAACTTTTCAGTGCTATTTTTCACTGCATGTCTTTAGTAAATCCTGACAGTAGTTTTTTAACGCCAAAAGAGGGTTTTGCGCTGACGCAAGCTGTTAGTAAATCTGGCCCGTTTGTGTAAAAATTATTTATATAATCTTTTTGTAAAATTATGCCTGACCCACAGTTGCTGTCATTTGCATCACACCAAACAATTCCACCTAAAGTTATTTATTTAAGAGTAAAGTTTGCATACTTGTTTACCAAAGATACAACTGTTTCAGTGAAAAGATTTAGATTAAAATATAGGCATTTAATGTATAAAAAAAAAAAAAAAAACTATCACTTTTGAGCTAAATTTAGTAGAAATTACTCCAATTGTCATTACTTTCTGGGGGGAAAATTATGTATATAAACAGTTGGAGTAATAAAATCTGCAAATATTTTCTGAGAGTCCACAGGGTCAAATGTGCCTATAAGAAACACACACAGACAATGGGTGTTTGAATTCACTTTCAAGATCTGTAGGTGATTACACATTTGTAAACAAAAATGTGAATTCTGCTGACTTCATCAAGCAATGTCTTCAGTCAGCGCATCTACATAGTCTAAAATGATCAATTAAATGCAGAGACATTGTTGTGTTGTGTTGTGATGTTCAGCGTTTCGTGTTCTTTGCCTTTCTGTGCCTGCATACCTTAACCCCGCTGACCTTACACCCTGCCTCTTATTTCTTTATTTGTACCTTTCAGACTTTGTTGACCTTTTAAAGAGTGTCTGAAATGTCAGCAGCACATAGACCATCTGCGATCTCAATATATGGTGGCATTTCCTCAGTTAGATGGTATTGGGGACTGTGCTGTTGCTGGCAATTTCAATTTTAACTGGTGTGATTGAGTTTAAGGAAGCTTTTTTCACTCCTTTCTTTTCTCCTCCTCTCCATCCAACTCTCCCTGTCTTTTTGATTTTTGGGGAGAAAAAAAAGTAGTCCTTTAAATTTTTTAGTCCTTACATGCAACAAAGGATGTAAGCTTTTCATTTATTGGTACAGCAGTCTATAAAGGCTGAGGCATCTTTGGTATTTTGTAAAGTGTTCACATGGATGAGTAGACTGAACTTTCCAACCCCTGGCCCTAATTTCTCTGAAACTGGATAATTTCTTTTGAAGCAGAAAATGTGAAGGATAGCAGTGTCCATCTGGATATCTGTCAGAGCTCGACATGTTTACATCGAGAGATGATTTTGAGAATCCTGAGTTTGTTTGGCTTCAGACAGTGAAATGTTTGCTTTGGGTATTAAATAATGGAGCATTCTAATGGGAGCAGCTGTCAGATAGGATCTTAATGTTGTCAAATACACAGAATACAAAAGAATCTGATATCAGAATGGTGAATGGAGGCAGCTGTGCGTGAGATGGTTCGATTGGGGAAAATGATTTTAGTCAAAGAAAAGACTGGTGCCAAATGTCTGGAGACTGTATTTATGTAGCTTATTTTTCTTTTGGCAACATGGATGCAGTGTTTATTAAAAATAGCAACAAAATAAATCCAAAAAAAAAAAACCTCAAGGCTTTTATTTTATTATTTGACAACCCTACTGAGGACAAAATAGTATTTATTTTTTTGTTGCAGTTTATAGAGTCTCTTGTTGTCACAGAGACAGGTGTGATATTGCAGGACAACTAATTCAATAGTTTCTGTCAGGTAAAGGAGATATCTTTGTGTCATACGCCTCTTTTAATTAGAATACTTTTTTTCATAAGGTTCATTATTTTGTAATTTCTGAGCACATCATGTCTTTTGTCTAATTATGTTTAAGCAGCAAATTATCATAAATAATATCTAGTACATTATTACAATATGTGTAAAGCCTGGTTAATATTCGCCATCATTTCAGCCCATGACAGTGCACTCATTTCTAATGACAGCTCAGAGTTTGTATCATGCAACACCTGTCACAAACCTGCAAGGCTATCTGTTAGACCCTGCTAGTAAATGCAACACCTCCTCACTTCACTCCAACTCACCAATTTATCCCTTCACAAAACCTTCAGCTTGAATAATCTTGAGATATTTCTTAATAGAAATAGTCTTGTACCACTAGTGGTACCATGTGGAATTGCCAAATGAATGATCATATCCAAACAGGTGAATATGTTTCAATAATTATGTATATTATTATTTATCGTTTTAAAAATGGTCAAAATAGCTGAACGGAAAGTGGAATGCTCAGTGAATAAATGTAATGGACGTAGGTCAGTAAGAGCTGTGCATGTAAACCTCACTCCTCTTGCCTCAAGAGGCACGCTAGCGACTAACGCTAGAGGCTGCATTTTTTTAACGTCCTTATTAGCGTGCCCATCTCCCACGCCAGAGATGCCGGTTCGAGTCCCGCTTGGAGCAGGTCGAGGAAGACCGGTTACAATCATGCGTTTTAATGCATGATGTCCACTACAGTTTTTAACACTTTATTTTGCTAGTCCACTTTAAACATTCTAGTAACTATAAGTAACTTTGCAACTACAACTTTGTAACTCTCGTTAATTTGCAACTACATGTCAACTAACTCTCACTGGAGTAGCAATTGACTGTTAGGTTAGGGTTAGTAGAATTAATTGACATGAAGTTGCATAGTTATTTATAGCCAGTAGAATGTCTGTTGGGGGACCATCAAAATAAAGTGTTAGCAGGTATTAAAGGCCCCCTGAAATCAAAATTTAAGTTTTTTTTAGCTTTTAGTATAAATTTGTTAACCTTAAGGTTATACATAAGCTGGTGTTTTCCAAAACAATGACAAAATTCGGATTTAGGAGATATAAGAATTCAAAACTTAGTCTCTCACTTCCGCTAAAATGGATCATGGATTATGACATCCCCGTGGACTTCAGCTTCTCATCACATCTTCTGTCCAATCAAATGCTCTCTAGAATCTAAAGCGTCCCACCCCCTAAATAGACGCTGAAGCTGCGGCTGAAATCGTTCACTTGTTCACACATTTACTATTTTCTACATTGTGAATGGCACCGCCGCAGCGCACACACACAGTCTGCTCCGGTCCAGAGACACGAGAGCACAGAACGGATCACATGCGCGAGTCAGTGCAGACAACAAAACATATCGGACCCATTTGAATTCTGCACAGAATGCTGTATTTCAAAGCGATTATGACGAGAAACGGTTAGAGATTAGGAGGAAACTGTGGTTTTACCGAGCTGAAAGGCTCTAGTCAAACTGTGATATAAACTAAACGCTATTGGCTGTTTTAAAAAAGGGGAGGAGCTGCTTAATATGTCCCGCCCTGACTTCCTGTTTCAGGGGAAATTACGTCAACACATTGAATAATGCTGCGTGTTTCAAGGCACTTCAGTGGGCCTTTAAGTTAAAAGTAGATATAGATCTACTTCGTGCTTCACCAATTTTGTCAGCCATGTTGAATTGTTTACATAAAAAATACAATAATCTATAAAGAGTACGGTCATATAAGGAATACTGGTTAAGGGTCACAGATGATCAACCATGTTTTTTTTGGGGATTTTACATCATCCCCTTAATGGGTAATTTATTTCAATGATGTAGCAGACAAACATGCTTCTAGAGTTAAACTGCAGTGGGAGTAATTATTACTTTGATATACACCTTTACCTTTAAGAAATAATAATATAATGTTCAATATTAACATATGCTTTTGGGATATTTTGGACAAAACTCACATTTTCACCTAAACGAATAACTGGTATACAAGATATAATTTAATGTTATTTAATGTAATCCGTACACAGTGATCTAGAATACATCTTATTCTATATGAATTTTACCATACTTCGAATTGGTAAATGGTGATGATACAGCATAATGCAGTATACCATGAACCTCTGCTCCCTGTAACCTTTGCTGCTGTTACTTCCTGCCTATAAACTTTGATGATTGTTCATACCCAACACACTCATCCCCTGAGATCTGCAAGTCTGTACCACTACCGCTGGTTAAGCTTTTACACCACTTAATGAGATGGAAAGAGGGTTGAGAGGGTTGAGAGGGAAGAGAGAGCCCGGAGACATCGACTTTAATCAATGCCTTGTTTTACATTTGGAACTATGATGAGCACAGAAAGGCAGGAGATAAAATAGTTTGTACATGAATGTAATATATAGATAATGGTAGTTATTCTCAGCCCACCAAGACGAGTGGGATTATTTTTACTTTAAAAAGTTTAAATAATATTACATTTGCAGTGGGCACAAGTTTCAGTCGCTAGTAATGAGCTTAAAATGTACATTGGCGGCAAAATGTATTTGAACATTTAAGCCACATTTTGTTACATTAGACAACAAAATATCAAACCAAATGGCATTAGTTTTAAAATAAGATCAAACAAACATTAAACTTATTTGGAGATATTTTGTGTCTAATACAATTAAGTACAGACAATTAAGTTGGGGACACTTTAATATTTGGCAATATTATCGATTTGACTGTAGTAGAGGTGTAACGATACACTCTTGTCACTATTTGATACAAATTGGTACTGAACTCATGATACGGTACTATCGCGTTATTTTAAGCCAAAATAGTTTTTTTTATATTATTATTATTTTATTATTATTATCAGGACCCACACATATTCCCCCATTGCATTATTATACATTATGTTCAACATTATATATAGTAGTTTAATGTAGTAATGTCACTGAAACTCTGTAAACTTAAATTTTTTCCTCACGCAGTCCTCGCGCTTTCAATGCAGGCATTTGTTGGATCTCTACACAGACAAGCCGCGCACGCACAAACTCTCCCGCTGTTAATGCACTATACATATATAAGAGTAAACCATTTAAAACTATTTGAATATTCATATTACTAAAACTAAATGTGATATGGTGATTTAAATTATGTTTGCGTTTTCACTTTGAGGAGTGCCGTTCCAGCATCGCGTATGCGCTTCAGATGATCAGTGCAATCAATCCCAGTTCTAATCGCAAGAAAGCATGTAAAAATTCCCAAACTGTAAATGGTTAGTCCATTCAAAAAATTGTATTTCTGCATTTACTCACTCTCATGTTGTTTTCACACGTCACGCAAGCATTTGAACATCTGTGTTTAGCCTACTATAGTATGCGCGTCATTGTAAATCTGTTCATCATATAACGCTATCGTGTCTCTTCAGAAGACTTGGATTTGGATTATTTTTTACGATGCCTTTATTACATCTTTTTTGGATCTTTTAAGTTTTAGAGGAATGGACTTTAAATGGAGGGACAGAAATCTTATAGGTTTGAAAAGACATGAGGGTTAGTACATGATGACAGAATTTATATTTTTGGGTGAATTATACCTTATAAATACAGTAAGCTAAGCCTTGAATAAAACTAACTAAATATCACGTTTACATCAACAATACATATGGTCACATGGATATCGTTACACCCCTAGTACTGAGACTATTGAAATGAGAACTGAACTGAGCTGGACGATGACAGTTTCTACAGAACCTCTTTATAACTGAATGAAACTGTGTGGCATAAGTGTCTCAATACTTTTTGGAGCCAATATAACCCATCTTTTGGTTTCCTTTGCCTTCCTGTGAAAGCGTTTGGCTACCTGATGATAAAAGCTGATGTTGGATGTGTTGGCATTCAGGTAGTCTCTCGCACTCTCATGAATATTCCTGAGGGAGTGACTGGAGGGACTGCTTGTCCAAGGTAAGAGTGACAGGGAGAGGGATTTAATGCTGACAGGGGCTATTTCACTGCCACAGACCAGATCAATAAGGATTCGGCTGTCTGCTGTTACTTGTTGGCATCACACACACTTATGCAAAGAGGGAGCGGAAGAGAGTATTGAAATATATAAAATCCCCCAGAAAGTACAAGAATGTACTATATATGTGCTGTATATGTATGAATGTACTATATATATACACTCACCTAAAGGATTATTAGGAACACCTGTTCAATTTCTCATTAATGCAATTATCTAATCAACCAATCACATGGCAGTTGCTTCAATGCATTTAGGGGTGTGGTCCTGGTCAAGACAATCTCCTGAACTCCAAACTGAATGTCAGAATGGGAAAGAAAGGTGATTTAAGCAATTTTGAGCGTGGCATGGTTGTTGGTGCCAGACGGGCCGGTCTGAGTATTTCACAATCTGCTCAGTTACTGGGATTTTCACGCACAACCATTTCTAGAGTTTACAAAGAATGGTGTGAAAAGGGAAAAGCATCCAGTATGCGGCAGTACTGTGGGCGAAAATGCCTTGTTGATGCTAGAGGTCAGAGGAGAATGGGCCGACTGATTCAAGCTGATAGAAGAGCAACTTTGACTGAAATAACCACTCGTTACAACCGAGGTATGCAGCAAAGCATTTGTGACGCCACAACACGCACAACCTTGAGGCGGATGGGCTACAACAGCAGAAGACCCCACCGGGTACCACTCATCTTCACTACAAATAGGAAAAAGAGGCTACAATTTGCACGAGCTCACCAAAATTGGACAGTTGAAGACTGGAAAAATGTTGCCTGGTCTGATGAGTCTTGATTTCTGTTGAGACATTCAGATGGTAGAGTCAGAATTTGGCGTAAACAGAATGAGAACATGGATCCATCATGCCTTGTTACCACTGTGCAGGCTGGTGGTGGTGGTGTAATGGTGTGGGGGATGTTTTCTTGGCACACTTTAGGCCCCTTAGTGCCAATTGGGCATCGTTTAAATGCCACGGCCTACCTGAGCATTGTTTCTGACCATGTCCATCCCTTTATGACCACCATGTACCCATCCTCTGATGGCTACTTCCAGCAGGATAATGCACCATGTCACAAAGCTCGAATCATTTCAAATTGGTTTCTTGAACATGACAATGAGTTCACTGTACTAAAATGGCCCCCACAGTCACCAGATCTCAACCCAATAGAGCATCTTTGGGATGTGGTGGAACGGGAGCTTCGTGCCCTGGATGTGCATCCCACAAATCTCCATCAACTGCAAGATGCTATCCTATCAATATGGGCCAACATTTCTAAAGAATGCTTTCAGCACCTTGTTGAATCAATGCCACGTAGAATTAAGGCAGTTCTGAAGGCGAAAGGGGGTCAAACACAGTATTAGTATGGTGTTCCTAATAATCCTTTAGGTGAGTGTATATATACTACCAGTCAAAAGTTTGGAAACTGTACTATTTTGATTGTTTTTGAAAGAAGTCTCTTCCGCTCACCAAGGCTGCATTTATTTGATCCAAAATACAGCAAAAACAGTATTATTGTGAAATATTTTTTCTATTTGAATATATTTTAAAATGCAATTTATTTCTGTGATTCAAAGCTGAATTTTCAGCATCATTACTCCCGTCTTTAGAGTCACATGATCCTTCAGAAATCATTCTAATATGCCGATTTGCTGCTCAAGAAACATTTATTATTATTATCAATGTTGAAAACATTGCTTTTTTTGTAAAAACAATCAAAATAGTACAGTTTCCAAACTTTTGATTAGTAGTGTGTGTGTGTGTGTGTATGTATGTATGTATGTATATATATATATATTTCTCATTCTTGTACTTTCTGGGGGATTTATTCTCCATCGACATTCAATAAGGGTAACTGAACTCTTAACACGGCTATCACAGACTTCCAGAACATACCTGTCGGTGCATGTGTTACAACTGGATATGTGCCGTCCTGAACCGGAACCCAGCTTGACAAGGTCGCCTGGGTCCATCTGTCATCTAACTACAATTACCAAGTTGCAACCAGAATATGTTCACTCTCTCCTTGTGCCCTTGACTCTGCAGCAGATGAGGAAAGAACAGAAGTGCCTTTAATAGATATAGTTTAACAGGTATATTTCACCTAAAAAAAAAATTAAAAAATCTATCATTATTTACTCATTCTTGTGTTTTCAAATCTGTGTGACTTTTTTTTCTGTGTAGCATTTTGAAATTTAGTAGAATGTTGGTTACTATTTTCAATGGACTGTCAAACTCAATGACAAAGCACCATAACTGTTGTCAATATGCAATATGCAACATGTGCTGTATTCCAAGGACTGTGAAACCATGCATTATTCAAATATGGCATGTACAAAATATAAAATAAAAGTTATTTTATTGACATCTATGATTCCATGAAGAACCTTTAACATTAATATAACTTTTCCATTGCACAAAAGGTTCTTTGTAGATTATACACTGGCCGTCTGAAAAAAGAAAGAAAAAAAAAGTTGCTGTTTGGATTTATATAGGCAAATGCTTAAGAGTCAATGATTGGATCATTATTGTAGTGATTTTTATGTTTCTAGCATGTTATATGTTATATGTATGGGCGTACTGCTTTTGCTCTCTCTTGCTCTGGTCGACGGGTGCGCGCGCGCCCTTCCGGGAGAATTGCCCGTACGGCTCGTACAAGGAAATTCCGCCCTTGTTGACGTCACGCAGACCCATACTCGAAAAAAACTTTCCGGGAAGGAGTATTTTTGGCACAGAAATACTCCATCAAACGTCCAACTTAATTTTTGAAACTTTGTCCATGTTTAGCATGGGAATCCAAGTCTTTAACAGTGTAAAAAGCTCAGTATGCATGAAATAGCATACTTTAAATGTTGCCAATACGTTCATTTTGTACCTTTCACAATTTATCCAACGTTTTGTGTCTGTAAAAGCTACTTATTACCTTACATAACAAATAAGTGCCATAATTGAGGATATAACTTTCACTTTAGAATAGGGGGTAAAATTGTCTTTATTAGTACTCTATTAATGGTAGTTAGGCTTAATTATTGGCTTATTCTGGTCAATAAACTTGAATATCACTCAATAAGTGCCATAATTAATGAGGATATAACTTTCACTTTAGAATAGGGGGTCAGATTGTCTTTATTAGTACTCTATTAATGGTAGTTAGGCTTAATTATTGGCTTATTCTGGTCAATAAACTTGAATATCACTCAATAAGTGCCATAATTAATGAGGATAAAACTTTCACTTTAGAATAGGGGGTCAAATTGTCTTTATTACACTATTTTTGCAATTTATAACTGCAAAACCAGCAGTAATTAAACATAATTACTAGCTTATTGTTCAGTTAACCTAACAGAATGGCACAGAAATATAATTACATCACTACAAAAATAAAAAATGGCTTAAGTTGTAAATAATGGCTAAAAGGTGTTTACTGTACATTCAGTTAATCAATAATTACTAGGTTATTTTTGTTTGTTACAAATGTTTAATCATTTGTAAATAATAGCTAATATGCCCTTACTATATGTTAAGTTAACCATTAATTACTATTGTGTCCATGCTTAACTAATGCTTAACTAATGCATTATTCTGGACCCTTAAAATAAAGTGTTACCTAAAATACAATTTAGGATGCATAAGATCTTTTTTTTTTAATCTTTCTGGAAGTCATTGTATACTTTGCATACTCATGGTATGAATTACTGTTAATGGTGCATTTAGGGTGTCTTTTTTTTATTTATTTTTTGTTTTGACAGTTCCTGCCCATCCATTCAGTTTTATTGTATGAAAAAGAGGAGGTCTCTTTTTGTGGTCTACAGAAGAAAGGGCATCTTACAGGTTTGGAACAACAAGTGTGAAGTAACTGAAGAATGTTTGGGTGAACTATTCCTTCAAAGATAAGAGAGACCAGGCAGAGTAACTTTTCATCACTCAAATGCAAAACATTGACTTGCCCAAATGTTCAAAGCAAACAACACAAAAGAGCAATCTAACCTTCAGCATCTTTTATGACGCAACATTTGAGTTAAGTAAAGTTCCATGATACAGCTTGAGGTATCAGATCTCTCATTCAGAGCGGGAATAGCTAATGATGACATGGTTTAACTCTTTCACTGAGAAGCTGTCAATGTGCTGTCAAATGCTTTTTTTGATCCCGCAATGAGTGTTTCATGAGATCATGAATAAACCGGCCTTTTGCATTTATTTCAAGAGGATTTGTGTTTAGTTGACTATTTAATGGATATTACAGATTCTTCTTATGGCAAATACGCTTACACAAAACAGGAGTGGAAGTCGGCAGCTTAGGGAAGATGTTTCAGAGAGGCTTACAGTTAGTGTTTTAGGCTGAGAACTATGGAAAGCCTGTCTATGTATGTTTGTGTGTGTGTGTTTCCAACTTTGCACAGATGTGTAATTGAAAGACAGCGGTGAACATAGTCAGTCCCTCAGACCAATGACCACACTATGCAAGGTCAATACTAAACGCTGTTTGGACAGACAAGCAAAACCAAACCCTATGCTTCACCAGCCCAGCACTGACATATCGATTTGCTCATATAAGACCTGTCCTTTAGTGAGAAGTGTGCTGCTAAGTGTTTGCTCTTGAAGGGTGAGCCTGGGATCTGTTCGTACTAAGAGGCATCACTGTCAGTATAGAGGAGGAAAATAAGCTCTGTTGAGGAAGGATGGTCCTGTTTCCTTGTGTTCGCTGAATATACACACTCCCAGAGCCCTTAGAGCACATGGCTGTGTGTACAAACACATTGTCATCATCTGAAATCTTAAAGCCCTGTTTGTGCCTCACGGCTTTGGAAAGCCTGGCTTTTCAAGGTACTGATTCAAATGTTCAAACTTTCTAAACCTACAGCATTTGTCCCCTAGAAACACAATGGCACTGTATGTACTATAGATTACAATTATAGGATTTTTGCCGCAACACTTTTGGTCGGGTCACTTTTTATATCTTTGCTGTTATTTGACACAGATTAAATGGCGAGAAAAGTCACAGGTTTTCTGGCATGTTTTTTGAAGACTCCTCATCCCTCTGTCTGTTGTGATGTTCTCCCCCTCAGCAGTCACACTTTTCCTTTTCATCTCTTCATCATTCACTTGTTTATATTGCTGTCTGTCTCACCCTGAGCTACTGGCAACAGAGCACATCATATTTCACTCATTACGATATTCCCGCTTTCCCCTCCAAAGGTTATCTTGCTCTTCCTGCAACCACTTCCTCTTTTCACATATTATCTCATTAGCTACATATAAAAGGGCAAAGGTCATGTGCACCATATCACTTAATTACACCAACTTGGCACAGTACTTAATGTCTGTCTGTCTGTTTGTCTATATGTCTATCTCTGTCAGTCTATCCATCCATCCATCCATCCAAAGTTAAAGGCATATCAAATGTTTTTACACTGTTTCAGAAATTTAGTCTCGTCCGTATTTTTCAGTAACATTTTATACTACAGTATTCACAGCATATTTACATACGTACTGGGACTAATGAGACTAATACTAATGAGCTACATGCACTTACTGTATAATTATTTTGTGGAGCTTGTGTTGGAGGTTTTGTGGAATGTTTTCACATGAGACAAAACTACATGACTTTGTAAGGCGCTGAAACAGCTCGTCAGTTAATTAGTATGCGGTAATTAGAATGACATAAGACAGCATTCTTCCACAGAATACACACATGACAAGGACATTTGAAGGACTTGTGGCCTGTTCACACAGAACATGTTTTTGTATTCCACTACATTGCTTTTTAATTATTTTTTTTATGTGCAAACAGGTGCAAGATTGTACAATTGTGCTTCATCTTACTGCTTTTTCAACATCTTGTGTTTGTAAGCATAAGAACGTCTCGGTTACGTATGTAACCCTCGTTCCCTGAGGAGGGAACGGAGACGTAACGTCAGTGACTGACGAATGGGGGTTTCGCTTAGAAGCCTATCATCTTCGAGATCTAGAAAACGCCCAATGGCAGCGCCAATGCCATGGGCATGCGGAATTTGCATAGCGTAACTCCGCCCCACAGCGTGGGTATATAAGGAAGTACGCTGGCAACATCGCATTATGTTTACCTGCTGAGGAGCCAAGACTGAACTCCCGGCTGTTCCAGCGGTACAGCGGAAGTGGCAGAGGGACGTTACGTCTCCGTTCCCTCCTCAGGGAACGAGGGTTACATACGTAACCGAGACGTTCCCTTTCGTTCAGTCACTCCGAGTAACGTCAGTGACTGACGAATGGGGGTCCCAATATAATCACGCCACTCGGCTGTCATCCAGTGCCCTGCGTAAGCGTGAGCTCCCTGTCGTAAGCTAGTACGGACGAAGGACTCCCACTTAACACAGGAATACCAAGGTACACTGGGAAGCATATTCCAGGTGGAAGTATGCGCCAAATGCCTACCCGTAGGGAGGACTTAAGAACACATATGACCCGCTCAGGGCTACATATGGGAAACTCTGGGGTAACCAGCCGAAGGTGGAAGAATTTTACCCCCAGGGGTGGCAAGGGGCTTGCCAAGGGAAAGACACCTGCTCAGGGAGACTTACAGTGGGAATACACATGTGGGGGTCGCCCAACGGGGGAACCATGCACACGGTGGCACCTAGCCAACACGAGGGCCTGAGCGAGTGGGCAGACGTACTGGTGTCGGCATCAACAGTGCTGGAGGAACTCAGGGCTTCAGGGAAACTACCTGAGGAAAATATCGCACGTATCCAGTCCGTGGAGTGGAATGGCGAGCAAGCGAAGACACCTGAGCCTAGTCCATTACCGGCCACTAGTAGAGGCGAGTACAAGAGAGGACACTGGCTCCACTCGGAGATTATAGAATCTGGCGAATGTGTTGGGTGTCGCCCAGCCTGCAGCTCTGCAAATGTCTGTCAGCGGGGCGCCATGCGCTAGAGCCCAAGAGGAGGCCACACTCCGGGTGGAGTGAGCCCTGACCCCTAGGGGGCATGGGCGCCCCTGCGTTTGGTAAGCCAAAACAATGGCGTCCACTATCCAGTGAGACAACCTTTGCTTGGAGAGAGCCTTTCCCTTCAGCTTCCCACCATAACAGACAAAGAGCTGGTCTGAGGTCCTGAAACACTGCGTTCTGTCTACGTAAGCACGGAGGGCGCGTACTGGACAGAGCAGTGCCAAGGCTGGGTCTGCCTCCTCCAAAGGCAGCGCTTGCAGGTTCACCACCTGGTCCCTGAAGGGAGTGGTGGGAACCTTGGGCACATATCCAGGCCGGGGTCTCAGGATCACGTGAGAGTTGGCCGGCCCGAATTCCAGGCACGCTTCGTCAACCGAAAATGCCTGCAGGTCCCCTACCCTCTTGATGGAGGCCAAGGCGGTCAGGAGCGCTGTCTTCATAGACAGGAACTTAAGCTCGACTGACCGCAATGGCTCAAAGGGAGCCCTCTGCAGAGCGCTTAGGACTACTGCGAGGTCCCAAGAGGGTACGAGGGGAGAGCGAGGAGGATTCAGTCTCCTCGCTCCCCTCAGGAACCTGATGACCAGGTCGTGCTGACTTACCTTTTTCGTCTCCACAAGGTCGTGGTAGGCAGAAATAGCGGCCACATAAACCTTGAGGGTGGAAGGAGACAGCCTTCGTTCCAACCCTTCCTGGAGGAATGAGAGCACGGACCCGATCGGGCATTTCCAGGGGTCTTCTTGGCGAGAAGAACACCAGGTGATGAAGAGGTTCCACTTCAACGCATAGGCGTGTCGAGTAGACAAGGCCCTAGCGGAAGTGATGGTAGCCACCACCTGAGGTGGTAGGGTACTCAAACCTGCCGCGTCCCATCCAGGAGCCACACGTGGAGGTTCCAAAGATCGGGACGCGGGTGCCAAAGGGTGCCCCATCTCTGAGAAAGGAGGTCCTTCCTCAGAGGAATCGACCAGGGAGGGGCTGTCGCAAGGAGTACGAGTTCGGAGAACCAGGTCCGGCCGGGCCAATACGGGGCGACCAAAATGACCTGCTCCTTGTCCTCCCTGATCTTGCACAGAAGCTGTGCAAGAAGGCTCACTGGGGGAAACGCATACTTGCGGAGGCCCCGCGGCCAGCTGTGCGCCAGAGCGTCCGTGCCGAGGGGGCCCTCGGTCAGGGAATAAAACAGGCGGCAATGGGAAGAGTCGTGGGAGGCAAACAGATCTACCTGTGCGTCGCCGAACTGTTCCCAAATCAGCTGAACCGTCTGGGGATGGAGTCTCCATTCTCCAGGAAGTGGCTGAAGCCGTGAGAGCTCGTCGGCTGCACGGTTCAGGACTCCCGGGATATGGATGGCACGAAGGGACCTCAGGTGCTTCTGACTCCATAAGACGAGATGGCGGGCGAGTTGAGACATGCGGCGGGAACGCAGACCACCCTGGTGGTTGATGTACGCTACTGTGGCCGTGTTGTCTGACCGGACTAGCACGTGTTGACCCTTGAGCAGCGCTCGGAAGCGGTGCAGGGCGAACCGTACTGCCAGCAACTCGAGGCAATTGACATGCAGGAGGCGCTGGGGTCCTGTCCAGGAGCCCGCGGCAGCATGTCCATTGCACATGGCACCCCAGCCCGTGGTGGAGGCATCTGTTGACACAACAATATGCCTGGAAACTCGTTCTAAGGACACACCGGCCCGTAGAAAACTGAGGTTCGACCACGGGGTGAGGGTCTGCAGGCAGGCCCGAGTCACTGGGACCCGGAGCGTGCCCGACTGCCATGCCCATCTCGGGACTCGATCGCGAAGCCAGTGCTGAAGCGGTCTCATATGAAGCAAACCGAGCGGCGTTACCGCGGCTGCAGATGCCATATGCCCCAGGAGCCTCTGAAATAACTTCAGTGGAACCGCACTCTTGCTCTCGATTTGACGAAGGCAAGTCAGCAGTGACTGCGCGCGCCCGCTCGTAAGCTGCGCACACATGGCGACCGAGTCGATTTCCATACCGAGAAAAGAGATCCTCTGCACTGGGCAGAGTTTGCTCTTCTCCCAGTTGACCCGAAGGCCCAGACGGGCTAGGTGCTGGAGCACCAGGTCTCTGTGTTCGCACACCTGCTCTCGAGAGTGGCTGAGGATCAGCCAGTCGTCGAGGTAGTTCAGGATGCGAACCTCGTGTTGCCTGAGTGGCACAAGGGCTGCCTCGACAATCTTCGTGAAGACGCGAGGGGACAGAGCTAGCCCGAATGGGAGGACCGCGTACTGGTATGCCCGCCCCTCGAAAGCAAACCGTAGGAACGGTCTGTGTCGAGGAAGAATGGAGACATGGAAGTAGGCGTCCTTCAGGTCGATCGCTGCAACCCAATCTGCTGGACGAACGCATTCGAAAAGGCGTTTCGCTGTCAACATCCCGAACGGAAGCCTGTGAAGGGATCGGTTCAGGACGCGCAGGTCCAGGATCGGTCGTAACCCACCGGTTTTCTTGGGTACAATGAAGTAAGGGCTGTAGAAGCCGGACTCCATTTCGGCTGGAGGGACAGGCTCGATCGCACCCTTCGCCAGCAAGGTAGCAACCTCCGCACGCATGAGGGGGGCATTGGGCCCCACTATGGTGAATCGGACTCCCCGGAAACGAGGAGGAGCCTGAGCGAACTGAATCGCATAGCCGAGCCTGATGGTCTTCGCGACCCAGCGGGACAGTCCAGGGAGCTGAAGCCAGGCTCCCAGAAACTGCACCAGCGGGGTCATGCGAACCATAGACGTACCCCGGGTGGGGCAGCGAGGCGGCGTGACCGGCCCAGACGTGGGAGGCGTAGCGTCCCGGTGTGGGGGCACGGTCATCAGCCGCGTCCTGACAGAGGAGACCAGGGAAGGACGCGCGTTCCACTGGGGTCTGCTCTGAGAGGAGACTGGCGTCAGAGAGGGACGAGAGTGGCGTGGCCCGGGGGCGGCGCACACTGCCATCGGTCTCTGGTCGCTCAGGGATGGGTATGTCAGTTCTTTCTTTAACCATAAAAGGGTGCTGCTGACCCGGGGGCCAGCAGCGGAACAAAGGATTCTCCCCCGGCCCTCCACCGGGGGAAGGAGTGGTCCTGCTACCATCTCCTGGAAAGAACTGCCCATCCCTGAGCTGTCCGCGTCAGGAGCGCCGCTTAGCCTGGCGCTTGGCGGGCTGCGGGGCTGGAGCGGACTGGGGCGCCTTCCTACGGCGTCCTCCACGGCGCGGCCCAGGTGGAGGCTGCTGCTTGGGTGGCGCGGGAGGGGCGGGAGCCGCGGGAGGGCGCCCTCGGCGGCGAGCAGACTGAGGCAACTGTGCCGGCGGCTGGGTGGAAGCAGCAGCTGGCCGCCGGGGCAGTACGTGCTTGATGGCCTCAGTCTGCTTTTGGGCGGCTGAGAACTGTTGGGCGAAGTTCTCAACCGCGCCGCCGAATAGCCCATCCTGGGATATGGGAGCGTCGAGGAGACGAGTCCGCTCGGCGTCCCGCATATCAGCCAGGTTGAGCCATAGGTGTCTCTCCTGGACCACTGCTGTGGACATCACCTGGCCCAGGGAGCGTGCGGTCACCTTCGTCGCCCGGAGGGCGAGGTCGGTGGCGGCACGCAGCTCATTTCTGAGCCCTGGGTCAGCTCTACCCTCGTGCATGTCCTTGAGCATCCGGGCCTGGTAGGCCTGAAGGATGGCCATGGCATGCAAAGAGGCGGCAGCCTGCCCCGCAGCTCTGTAGGATTTCGCCACCAAGGTTGATGTGAAACTACAGGCTTTGGAGGGGTGCTTAGGGTCGCCACGCCACGTTGAAGCACTCTGCGGACACAGTTGCATCACAACAGAGCGTTCAACCGGGGGAACCCCAGTGTACCCTTTGGCCGCGGCCCCATCGAGGGCAGAGAAGGCGGAGGAGGCCGCCGATCGGTCACGGGAAGACAACGGGGACTTCCAGGACCGCGTGACCTCCTCATGCACCTCCGGGAAAAAAGGTATTGGGGGCGTGGTCTGACGGGTGTCAGAACGCGGCGCCCCCAAAAACCAATCGTCCAACCGCGAGCGTTCAGGACGGGGTGGAGGGTTCCACTCCAACCCGAGACTCGCGGCTGCCCGGGAAAGCATGGCTGTCAACTCCGGGTCCGACTCGGACAATGCTGGCACACCGGAAGGCGGCAGCACAGCCGAATCATCATCCTCGGAGGACTCCAGCCCACCTTGTGATGCGGCGATCGACATACGCTCGTCCTCTGCGGCGCCAAACGACACACTCGGAACAGCAGGAGCCGGCTCCGGTGTCTCAGTCTGAGCGCACGGCGGGAACGGTGCGCTAGAGGGGGGTGTGGTCCGAGGCATGAGCGTCGGGGCTTTGTTCCACACCGTCACCCTCAGGTCACCCTGGCCACCAGCCAAAGTGCTGCCTCGCGTAGAGACCGCAGATTGGGGTGTGGCAGAGGGGACTCTCACTCTATTACGGAGCTCATTGAGTCTCGACCGCAGCACCGAGATGGGCATGTCCCCGCAGTGGGAACATGTCTCATCCACAAACGCTGCCTGAGCATGCTGAAAGCCCAAGCACATCAGGCAGTGATTGTGCCCATCAGAGGGCGGCAGATATCGACCGCACCCAGAAGCACACTGGCGAGACATCTTGAAAAAGACGTGCCAAGTGTGAGCTCTTTTAAGAGAGGAAGCTTCGCAGTGATGCCGAAGCGCCCAGGGACCGAATACCGGCTGAATGCAGACCACTGCACAGATCAGCAGGCAGGCAGTAAACGATCGCTGGAACACGCCGTCACACCAACACCAACTGGAAAGCTGTTCGTCTCGAAGAAGCTGACGATACTCAGAAGGCTTGAGGAGTGAAGAGATACTCTTGGCTCCGAAGCAGAAACATAATGCGATGTTGCCAGCGTACTTCCTTATATACCCACGCTGTGGGGCGGAGTTACGCTATGCAAATTCCGCATGCCCATGGCATTGGCGCTGCCATTGGGCGTTTTCTAGATCTCGAAGATGATAGGCTTCTAAGCGAAACCCCCATTCGTCAGTCACTGACGTTACTCGGAGTGACTGAACGAAAGGGAACCTTTTTATGTGTGAACGCTCCTTAAAGTACAATAACTTGATACAGAGTGTAAATGATCCAGACCGCAGTGGTGTGTTTGGTCATCAGTGAACCCGAGAGAGTCCGCATTACACCTTTCTTTGTCTCACTCCACCGACTTGCAGTAGCTGCCAACATCAAGTTTGAGACACTGATGCTTATGTATAGAACAGCTGTGGGATCTGCACCCTTAAACTCACTGCAAATCTGTTTCCTGCAAAATGTAGTTTTTAGTAAGTGAACAGCACCAAAACTACAAAATCACTTTCACTGCACCTCAGCAGAGGAATGATCTATGTTCCCTCCAAAATTTCATTTTTAGCATTGCATCATTCCTCGTTTGCAAGTTTTGGATAAAAGCATTTACTACATGAATAAATATAATTTAAAAAAAACAGACAGAGCATTAAAGGCAGTGAGAGTTTCATATAAAAATATTTGCTTAGTATTTGAAGATATGTTTTCATTAAATAATCTTTTTTTATTAATGTCCTCATCTCAAGACCCTGGTTTATAATACCTGAAAAGCTATTTTCTTATCCTATGATTTGATTTATTTGTTCACAGGAGGTCTTGGAATCTCATGTACTGATACTCCTTTCAGTGGTGTACGACAAATTTCTGTGAACCCACCCATCAGAAGTTTTTTGTTAGTTTTCACTGTATTGTTGATCAAATAATTGCAGCCTTAGTTCTAGTTCTTTTATTTATAAAGCACATTTAAAACAGCCTCAAGACTACAAAAAAAAATGTAAAATATTACAAAGAGCGACATTAACATTTTAAAAGCTGGAAAACAAATGAGTTTTCAAGAGAGATTTAAAAACTGATAAGGAAGGTGCCACTTTAAAGGAGTAGTTCATTTTAAAATGAAAATTACCCCATGATTTACTCACCCTCAAGCCATCCTAGGTGTGTATGACTTTCTTCTTTCTGATGAACACAATCGGAGTTATAGTAATAAATATCCTGGCTTTTCCAAGCTTTATAATGGCAATGACGGGGCCTATTGAGTTTGAAGCTCAAAAAAGTGCATCCAGCCCTCATAAAAGTAATCCACGCGGCTCCGGGGGGTTAATAAAGGCCTTCTGAAGCAAATCGATGGGGTTTTGTAAGAAAAAAATCCATTTTTAAAACTTTATAAAGTAAAATATCTAGCTTTCAGTAGGACCGCCTTTCGTATTCAACTTACGCAGAAAGTGTAACGCCTCTCGCAGTTCAAAACGCTTGCGTTACGTTCTAGTGATATGTCGCTCCAGTTGCGCTTTTTTCGTAAGTTGAATACAGAAGGACTGGCGGAAGCTATATATTTTACTTTATAAAGTTTTAAATATGGATATTTTTCTCACAAAACCCCACCGATTCGCTTCAGAAGGCCTTTATTAACCCCCCGGAGCCGTGTGGAGTACGTTTATTATGGATGGATGTTCTTTTTTTTTGAGCTTCAAACTCAATGGATCCCGTCACTGCCATTATAAAGCTTGGAAGCGTCAGGATATTTATTAATATAACTCCGATTGTGTTCATCAGAAAGAAAAAAGTCATATACTGGCTTGAGGTTGAGTAAATCATGGGGTAATTTTCATTTTAAAGTGAACTACTCCTTTAAGTTAAACTTCTGGAAGGAGTGTAGGGATCCAATAGTTCAGACAGGTAGTTAGGAGCAAGGTTATGTAAGGATAAGAGGAGAATTTTAAAGTCAGTCTTAAATTGGACTGGAAGCCAATGAAGAGCTTGCAGAATGGGGGTGGCATAATCATATTTGCGACCTTTCTTGAGAAATTTGGCTGCAGCATTTTGAACCAGTTGAAGATGAATGACCTGGGACTTGAAGCCGCTATACAAATTGCAAAAATCCAAACGGGAGGTTATAAAAGCATGAATAGCTATCTCAAGAGATTTCTCAGACAAAAAAACACATTTAATTTTAGATAGTAGGTGAAGCTGAAAAAAGCTAGAAGCAACAATAGAGGACACATGTTTATCTAATGTTAGCCGACTGTCTAGGAAAACACCAAGGTTCCTTACGCAGTGGGAATTAAAAACAGACACATTTCCCAGCACAGAGTTATTAATCTCAATTTATCAGATGAGCCAAACACTATAACCTTGGTCTTGAACTCCTTTAAAGTTACTAGCTAAGCAAAGCTTTACCTCATCCAGACATGCTAATAAAGATTGAGCCTTGAGCATAGGAGACTTTCAAAAACGTTAAAAATCTTTTAACCCATCCCTGTGATTTGTGATTTATATATGCCTCTTAAGATGTGGCACTGTAAAGATGGCTTTAGAAAAGCAATTCTTAGCTGAATTTAATTTCCTCCCAACACCGCAGCGACTGTGTGGGCGTCCCATGCGCCCTCAACTTATGTCTATGACTTTTTATTGTCTTCTCAAAACTCACAGAGAGCGTTTGTGACTCCTGTGGCTTACCGTAACAGCAGAGCATATGTCATTAAAATGAGATTAGGAAAAGCTCTTTGCTTGTTGTGCATTTTGGCTCATTGTTTGAATACGGCTCCGCCATTCAAATATAACACTGGATAATGCTTCTCCCATTGCTCTCTCGCATTCAGCTGACGGCACACTATTCTGAGGAGGGCATTCTTTTACAAAGAGCTGCTAGGGAAAATGTTGAATGGTGGATGAGATCCAAACACACAGACTGCTGTATCTCTGGTGTGAAGATCTCATTCTATCCCATCAACGGAATACACACCCACACACCAAAACGACCGGTAAAATGCTTTTTAAGCACCTGAATGAGATCCTACCACACAAAAAGCTCATCTCGCACAATATGCAAACACAACCTACTTTAACTGAACCGGTCTGGTTCCAGATGTATGTAAGAGCAAGACTTATCCATCCTTTTTTACATCTGGACTGCTCGTGTTCCTCTCATGGTTACACGTGTTCTCCTATGTTTCTTCTCCTTCAGAGGAGCAATTACTGTCAGCACGCCATGCTGGCTCTCTCTGCACCTGTCCCTGCTTCTCTGAAGCTTCCCCTCTCCTGACACAACCTTGTGTAATTACCTAGCAAAGAATTCAGGCTCCAGCCTCCTCGCTGCCACCACCGCTAGCCTCCTTGACGTTTCAATTTTAATTGAATCTCAAGTGCTGATCGTGAAAGGCGACTAGCTTTGAAAGCATTTGTGGTCTTACAGACATATTGTTTCTTTGGAGGGGTGGGGAGAGGGACTGAAATTGAGAGGGAGATTTTTTTTGGAATAAAGGACACCAATGTTTTGGCGGTCTTTTATTTGGACTGGTTTTGATTAAGCGTCTTCAAGCGTGTAACTCTTAATAAAGATCACTGGATCGTTAACCGTTTTGATTAGTCATGTCGAGTGATTCATATTTGAATTGAATTATTTAGCCCTAATAACATGTTTGTAATCTCAGCTGTACTCTGTATGCAGTGAAAACAATGAATGCTTATTACCAGTTAAGTGAGGCGGTAGTAATTCAAGGTTTACCCTTAGGCTACTGTTTTACTGTATCAATTTAAATACGTTGGACTCGCTTCGTACTTCTCTCTTATTTTAACATTTCAGCAGAAATTATCTTAAGCAGTTAGTTTTGGGTAATTTTTGCATGTAAGTGTTATCTCAAAATACCATTTGTTTGTTTATTTGTTTAATGATGGGGTTAGTGTTTTTTAATTACATATTTTTTCTATCATTATTTATTTAATTGATTGATTGATTGACCGATTGATAATTTAGGGGAGCTTGTCAAGCAATTCCTTTATCACTCGAATGACTGAATATTCTCTAATGCACACACATACAAAATGACAAATGCGTGATTTTTAACTAATTTCATTAGTCAGCACAATCATTTAGTCGCTAAGGTTAAGCTTTTTTGTTGCGGTTTTGATGTTTAAAAAATTAAAATTCACACTACATGAATTTAAATTGCTTTAGTTTTAAATAAGAAAGGTTTTGGAACACAGTATGCATTGTAGTTACATTTATTAACAGATCCACTGTCTAACTGAATTGCAGTATTAGTACTTCTCAGTACAACAAAGAGAGACATTACTGTCACGTGATACTCTTTGTACACAAATACACCTGCAACAAATCTGTTGACTCAGCACAATGGGGATTTTGTTGCATCAGTATTCAACAGCTTTACAGTGAAATTCCAGAAACCTTTTTGCTTGGCATCATGAGAGACAAAGCAATGAAACATGTCTTCTGTTTGACCTTTGACCTCTGCGAACGTTCATGAATACATTTAAGCCATAATTTTGCCCTCTGAATCGTTATACTGTGAAAGAAACTGTCCAATGACACTCGACTCTTGTGACCTTGATTTATGTGTGCAGTTGTGTGGCCTTCACTTACCCCATTGACCTCTGGGAGAGGGTTTTCAGTGATTTCATAAGCAATGGAAAATGAAATCTCCTACACACCACTTTAGAATGTGTTGTTATGTGAGACATGTACACATAAGTTGCTGTGTGACTATACACAACTCTGTTCTGCACGGTTGAGGAGAGTCATTATTTTTGTCCCAGCAGCCATCAAAACATGATGGAATACAAGCAACATACGTTGTCACAACTGCTGAGTAGGAATTCTGCAGTGGGTCAGTATTGGTTTCTATTACAGTACAATCCCTCTCAGTTAATGGAATCATCAGGGTTTCCGGCCAGCTGGACAGAGCTAGTTCATTTCCAGAGTGGACATCAGTGGTTGCAAAGTCATTTTATATTAGCTTTCCTCTGAGCGCTGTCGACAGGAAGATTGCAGGAGATTCCTTTCTCAATGTTTGGTTTAGAGGGCAAAAGCTAGTTTGTTCCAGGGGAGCTGTGTCCTGTGGCACTGGCCTAGAAGCTTTAATCTAGGTTTTCCATTACAGCATATATACAGAATGCCACAGGCTGGTCATATAGCCTACTTAAAGGAAACCATTGATTTTGTCTTGGTGATGCCTGACATCTTGACATCATCTTGATCTAGCTACAAAAATCAGCACTTTCCTACTTTATGAACAGTTTAAGACCTGCTTACAGCAGGCAAATGTGATGGTGATTTTGTTGGTTTGTTTGTTTCTTGCAGTGGCTAAAACTATTTTGAAGTATTTTGAGGTTTTGTTTGGAAACTAATGAGAGAAATTTGCCATAAACGCATGTGGTTTACTCTGTGGGGGAGCACAATGAGATATAAAAACATCAAATGTAGTACCTTTGAAGATTGTAAGCTTTAAAGGCGTTTGAGCTTTTGTGTTTTTTTTCTGCCACTCTCCATCTTTGGCATCTCTTAGCACTTTTGAAATATTTGTGTTTTGGAAATATTGATCTCTCCATATTCACGGAGTAAATGAGTACTTATTAATCTGTTATGCTGTCAGAGTGTGAAAAATGTGAATCTCTTTATATTCGTAAAGATATGCTTGAAGAGCATCACCAGTGTGAAATATTGGTAACACTTCACAAGCATGCCCATGTTACTGTACATATGCAACAATGCAAGGAAGGATAAATGTATAGAAAGTAAAAGAAAGTCACATTCATTTTTTAGATACTTGTCAGATGTTGTAGCACACATTATATGATGTGCTGTAGATTAGATTGATGCTCTCAACGTTGACCACATTTGTGCTCACCTGCAGTGAGGAACCTCTGTCACTGTCAGTAAACAATGATGAATAGCCTTCCATTTTCTCCTGAAGTGGTTATGATGTTCAAGTCAGTTATTAAGAGTAATTTATAATGACTCTCTGGCTTGCTGATAAGTAATTCTTGGACACAAAATGACAGCTGTTAAGATGCCAGATGTGCTTATGGCGTGAAATAAACACATTGCAACAATGATAGCCGCTATTAATAGAAAGTCTGATAATACAAAACCATGTTATATTGTACAATTTTTCAAATTACTGAGAGGACAGTTTTTATGCCATATTCTGACATTAAACCAGGGGTTTCAAATGACTGGCCTCAAGTGTTAATGTTGTTAAATGCAGTCCTCAAATAAATTTTAATTTTCTTCATTTATGGTTTGGCCTTTAATGTTAAGAATTGATGAACCATATCAGAAATTTTTTTTTTATAAATATTAAAAAAAAAAAAAAAAAAACATTATTACAGGCCTAAAACAAATGTAAACATAATTATTATTCTTTTTCTGTCTGACATCAGAGACCATACAGTAAGAGACATTTTGTAGAGTTGTAGAAATCCCACCCACTACTCAAGTTCATTGATACACATCCATCAGGCACTAGGTGGCGCTATAATAAGCACTTTTGTATTTTGGGTCATATATCTTGAACTGTAAGGTTAACAAGCCTTAACATTTTCCCCAATTTCTTGAGTCACACCTTACAAAATGTATTTCTGATTTCAGCTTTTTTGGTATGCATCATCCCTATCCTACTACTCTACCCACTTTATACTTAGTTTTTTAGTCCTTACATATTTAAATAACTTCTTGTAAGTCATGAAAAGCAAACTGTCCCTCAATAACTCTTTAACTGCACCAATAACTGCATCTAGTTCAAATTCATGGTTGTGGAAACACTTGTATTTCTCAGGTAATTTGAGTTTGAGACCCCTGTTTCAAACAGCTTTTTTTCTATACTGCTTTTGCCATTAGCAAAGCAATCACTCGTTTATCATAGGACTGCACATAATGCTGTGGCTGGTGTGGAGGTGAAATCTGAAATGTGGCTACTACTGGCTAGAAGCTCAGAAAGGTGCTTTGATTCAGGGAGCTCACTCTTGACTTCTGAAACCTTTGAACCTGGTTTCCATAGCAACTAGAACAATGGGAGCAGTTGCTGCTGGTATCATTATATGCTGCTTGGTGACTGGCATTTTGAAGTTGAGATGGAGTTGGCCTGAGTTAGCCCTAGTTGAACAGGCTATACTAATGAGATAGACATGTCACATGTCAAGGCCAATGTTGGCATTCATATGACACATGTACTGTTTCTTTAGTGAATTCATCTGCCATATGTGTCTTTCTTACTCTCACTTTTCCCATTATTGTGCATATAGGCAAAATTGTGCAACTCTGCTCCCCACTCCGAATGAGTGTGAATGAGATGGTTAAAGGCCTCATATCAAGCGTCATGATCTGCACAATGCAACATGACCCCACCCTCACAGTCAATCTTCCTAAACACATGAACTCACACACGCCATTGCATTGCCTTTCAGAGTGAAGCCAGTGAACAGATGCCTGCTCAGCTGGAATTATGGCTCTTATTGCGGTGAGCTCAGTATTTAACACTGTGGATGATGTCATTGTTGCTCTAGTTTGACTATACGCCTGTCCCCAATTAGATGTTGCAGATGGTTGATTTCAGACGTTTGCAACTGTAGAGTTCAATTTGTTTAGTGCATGTGGATGGAGAGTCAAATCATGAGAGTTTTATTTTAAGTAGAATACTAATACAAAATGTATAATGTTTTCATGTGGAGCATGAAACAATAGGGGTGTAGTCTCCTTATCATGCCAAGTGATGAGCGGATGCTGAAGATGAGCAGAAGGGCGATAGGTCCACAGGCACAGAGGCAGATAGTCAGCATCTTAATGGTGGCCTGGATATGTCAAGCCGTACCTTTGTGGGACTTGTGCAAAGATCCTGGATTAAGTACTGCAATAACATTTTGCCCAGTGGTGTAGTCCTAAAAAAACAAGTGGTGTACTATTACCCAGTAGCAAAGTAAGTAAATTTGTTTTGTTGTTGTTGTTCACTAGTAACATTTGTTTAATTAAAAAACAAATAAATACAGTGCATTCTAAAATTTGTTGACAGATTATTTTTCAGATTATTTTTGACCGCATTACAGTTCTGAAAATAATTTAAACATGTTGCTTTGGAATTATATTCATTGTGAAAAGTGATAAATCTGAAATTGCAAGTGGGTGAAAAAAAAAACTGAATATGAAATAAATATTTCCAGATAATATTTTCTTACATTTGCTTTGGCATTAGTCTATATAAAAGCAAATTATTCAAGGGGTTGGTTTGAACATTAGTTTATTAGCATTATCTGGTAAAAATGTACAACAGCGAATAAAAATCTGGTGTGAGTTTTACAAACGAAAACCGCTGATAGGCTGAATGAAAATTTAAATCCACCCTCTGTCAGTAGGTGGCGCTTATAGAACAGCAGAAATAGAGATGTTTCCCCGGTAACATTATAAAAACACTACGCGTTACACTGAGGGAAGATGAAAAGAAAATGCCATCAAAACTTTTCTCAAGGCAGTCATTTCCCTTCAGAGATACATTTCATAGAATTAATTCATACTTGAATTCATATTTAGCCCAATTTCCCTCAGCACTTGCTTGTAAAGGTTACAAAACCTCTCACTTCTTTCCGTAAAGAAACCTGCGCTGCATGCTGTGTCTGCGTGAGACTGTTGCTTACTATCTAATTCAATAAGAAGTCAAACTAACTTTATTTAACATGTTTCTTTTTTTACTATAGCATTTGTTACAGTATGAAAAAAGCAACCTACGCATAGAAACAGTAGCTGCAACATGTCAGTTGTAATATAAATCTATAGTGAAAAATATATTCTCATAATAGATTATAAATGATAAATTCTACAAGTTAGTCAAAATTTACCACAATAAATACAATAAGCCGTGAATTCTAGGGGGTAATAGTTAAAAAAGCTTTATAATAAATGTTGGTGCAAGATGATGTTTTCTCCTCTTTTCATCTGCCGTTCTAGCTCCATAGCGTTTTAAAGTGGTAAATTCTGAATAGAATTCAAATGTGTCTCACATTTTATCATCGGTCACGATAGGAAATGCTCATGGAAATCTTATCACAATTTTGGAGCGCGCTGGTGAACGCGGGCAGAGTACGGTGATTCGCGCGCCACTCGTGCACAATTAAATAAACCGGGCTTCACTTGTCATGTTGCGCTGATAATCTTTTCAGTTCGTACAGGAACTTAGCGCTTATAAAAGCTCCGACCGCATGATGCATATAATTAATTAATAGCCTAATTCACTCACCATCATATTTCTTACGCTGTTCTGCAGTGGAGCTGATTTTTGACAAATTATGTAACAAAAAGTAATTTTTATAGTCTCCCATTGATTGAATTTATATAAATAAATAAAAAATCCCCCCAACACTGCACAAAAACATTATTAAAGTGAGTAATATTACATTTGTTGACTTTTTCTCATGCTAACATACAACCAGTATCATTCCAATTAATTTTTTTTGTTTGTAGAGCTAGCAAATGTCAACCACCACATCAAGTCTCATGCCATTTTAGATGATTTTTTTTATTTTATTTTTTTTATTTCAGCAAACGCCATTTGGGGTCAAAAAGACCCAGATAGCTTACATGAATAGCATATTAAGCCAATTAAGCAAAAAGATATAAGATTAAAAATAAAACCATCAATTAGACAAAGGTCAGAAAAAACTGGTATAACACTTGACATTCTGTCCCCCTCACTTCTGAAATGATGGCTACGCCCCTGTTTGGACATGTTAAGAGTTGATAAAAATCAATAATCCAAGACACTCGAATATTATTGAAAAAATATAAAACCACTTTATTTCATCATGGCTTTAATATGTTAAAAACAGGTGACAATTACTGCACACCTACGCATTGCGGCTAATGAGCCTTCGTCAGGGAGTGAGCAACAAACACAATCTGAGTTCTCTTTAGTTAATTAGTCATATAACAATCACCTGGTCACGCTGTACAGGACAAGCAGGAGAGAAAAAATTCAAATAATACAAAGAGAACGTATCTCACCCAATATATTGGCCTAATTTCAGTTACATTTACATTTTATGTAGTTTTAATTTTTATTTATTTTTCATTTTTAGATTTTTATTGTATTAACAACTCAGCTGTATGTGGACACCTTCTGAGTAGAAATGCATATTGCAATTTTTTTGTTGCAAATAAATCTCCCATAGTCCATAACTACTGTTTTAACTTATTGTAATATATAAATTCAGTTAAATCATCAAACATTTGTATGACTTGCCAGTGACTTGCTTGACCCAAGCTACGACTTGACTTGACTCACAAAAATTGAGACTTCAAGGTTAAGACTTGAGACTTACTTGTGACTTGCACATGTGTGACTTACTCCCACCTCTGCATTGAGCGGTGTTCTCTCACTGCAGCGAACACGCACCGTCAGTCGATGATGGGTGGGAAAAGGTAGAATGATAGTGCTAATGCACCAATTACAACAAAGAATCGCAAGTTTACACAACAGCATTGGACACACAGTTAAAGGGGAAGCTAACATGACAGTAGATTATGGACTTTCAAAGCAACAAAACAAGAGGGTATACGCAAATATTGATCCTTAGAAGTCGTAATACGCAAACAGCCCTGGGCAAAAAGTAAGTATACGCCGTATGCGTGCATATGGCCCCGACTACACCACTGATTTTTTTGCCACATCTGATTATGATGAATAAATAGTATCATCCTATAAGCGTATACTGTATGTACAGTCAAACCAAAATGTATTCAGACACCTTCAACATTTTCTCACATTATCACAGTTGATTCGCTATAGTTTAGAAAATGGTAATAAAATATAACAAGAACTCAGAGTTAAACTGTGTCAGAACAAATTCATCTTGATAATGTCAGATAACTTTGATAGAAAGGTATGTAATGGATTACAATCAACCAATCAGCTGCCAGCTGTTAAATTTAAGTACACAATTAGATAATACCAATTTAGGTCAACCAATCACCAAGCAATGCTTCATTTTATTCAGTCTTTGGTGTAAAAGGTCACATTAGCAATTAAAGAAAAAACACTTAAGCAAAACATGGTCAGGTCAAAGTGTCTGAATAATTTTGGTCCCAAATTTTTATTAATTTTACTTTTATTCTTACTTACATAAATGAACTATAGTGTCCTGCACCCACTAGTAAAAAAAATATATATTTATAATATAATATAATTATACATTTTTGGTTTGACTGTATGTGGATAAAGTTGGACATACTTATATAGTCAACTTTATATAAAAAGCAGGTTTGTATAAAAAAATATATATATATAAATAACATTTTTCTTTTTTTAAATAGTGTAATAAATTATACAGTATAATATTGTATTATACATATGTATTATGCATTTACTGCTTTGCGAGTATTAATTTTGACCCTGGTTGCTGTGGCATTATTTTTGTCCTTGACTGTGAAGAAACTAAAAACTCCTGAATATGTAATTTGGCAAGCCACAGAGCACCTGCAGATGTGAGATGACCTCTATCTGAATGCATTTAATAGCATTTTCATTTATCTATAGAAATACATATATATATACCGTATATATTATATATATATATAAGATATATATATATATATATATATATATATATATATATAAGAGTCACCCTGCTGACTCTTTTGCATGTTGGTGGGCCCTGTTGAATCAAACCCTCGGTTTACATTACTGTTTTGTGACCTTGACTGAGCTAATCCAGCTTTATCAGGCTCAGTTAAACGCAACAAGAGCACTTTGGAGATATCGTATTCTCTTTCTTTCCTGAGGTGCAGGTGTCTTCCAAGAAATATTCAGCACTTATTGAACGGTAGGATTCCTAGTAATGGATATTGCATAGAATCTCTTTCAAGTTAGCCTTTGATGGTCATATCTTGGAGGTATTTTGTAACCTTTTGTGATTGGATGGTTTTTAATTCATATTCTTTATATGCCAATTTTTTTAATCGTCATCACCACAGACCTACTATAATCATTCTTCATATGCTCAAAGAGAGGGGAAAATGCAGTAACATCCACATGTATCAAAGATTTCTCCCCCTCTTTGAATCTTTGACTTACCCTTCCTTGGTTTTCTTGTAATACATTCCTTGGCGGATCATTTAGCATATGGGTTTAGCTTTTCAGCTTTTGCGTCATGTAGCGACAGAGGATCATGTTTATCTAGTGATAGCCTCACTATTAATGTCTAAAAGGCCATTTCTTCACGAGTCATTTGCCGCTAATGTAGACTAGCAGTAACAAGCCATCTTGGACGCACCCTGTAATGCGACTTTTTACTGGTCATTCCGGGTCCAGATCTGAAGTACCTGTGGTGACAGTAGAGATGAGCTCAAAGCCGAATACCTTAGGAAAGGCACGATTGGTTAGTCCTACTGAATTATACACACACACACACACACACACACACACACACACACACACACACACACACACACACACACACACACACACACACACACACACACACACACACACACACACACACACACACACACACACACAGTGAGGTCCATATAAGCTGCAAATGCTCTGCATACTCAACCCCATACCCAATTACTAACATTTTAACACTAACATTCTAACTAACATGCCAATCTATGGAAATTGTCTTCAAATCTGCCACTCACTGAGAGTTCCGGGTAAACGGATCCACAGCAGCTTTGTCGCCTATGCTCTGTTGTTATGTATCATCATCATTGTCCCACGTTCTCATTGGTTTGCTGGCATATGGGGGATTTCGTGCGCAGGGAAAGCTGTCCGCGAATCGCTCGCCCATGCAAGCAAAAAAAATGTGCTGTTGCTGCCAGATCTTGATCAATGAAAATCACACTGTATTTGATACAGAACTAAATAGACTAAATCAAATGAAAATGTTAGATCTAATGTATTTTTTACGAAAACGTATAAACTGTTAAATACAGAGACCTACCAGAAGGAGACTTGTTTTTTTTTTAAAGAATACTTATATTTTTATTTATTATACTTATATTTATCATAATTATATTTTACTTATTTTATTTATAATAGGCTACTAATATTTATTATATTATTTTTTAATTAAAAACAAACAAAAAAAACTTCCGACATAGGCTACACCTGCCATGGTGTTTCTCATATTCTTTATATTCACAATTATTTAATACTTGTAATAAAAAATATATTTTTTGGGGGGCTTTTTTATTTATTTTACTTAAAAATAGAAAATTATTTTATGAATTATACTAGGTATGTTTACAATATAGCAATTATAAATTGAATAGTTACATCTAAAAATGGGGTTTTCCTGTAGTTATGGCATGCTTCTGGTTCAAGCCCCGCCCACTCGTTTCTATCCGAATATAGTTACAGAAACAGATACATTTTTCACTGCAACAGATACATTTACAGATAATGGCTTTGCTGCTCACCCCTAACGTGTAGGACTGCTAAGTATTGAGATAGATGGAAAAATTCGTATTCATTTCCTCAGTGTTCGTTGCTTGTTGTTTAGAAACGAGATTGCTCAGATGTGCCTGTGACAAGTCTACCTGGTCTGCTTGACACCCCATTTGACATGTTCCAGATTGAATCTCACTCCGCGCAGCACTGCCTTTTGCGATTGATTAACATCCCGGCAGCCACACTGCAGTGCTTGCAAAACACTGGAAGCTTGCACCAATATTTGGCCAAATGAATAGGAGTGAGGGGAAATGATAAAGCATCTATGTGGAGGCTAAAAATAGCACGGTAATAGTTTCCTCATCTATAGTGAGTCATTGTGTGTTGCCTGGGCCTGCCTGACTTCACACGCATAAACTTGCACGCATAGGCTGCAAACAAACACCCAAGTTAACTGACTCAGCAAAAACCTGCCATTGTGCTCCTCCACAGTGCAGCTGCAATAAGAACACTGTTATGAGAGAGTGCAGGAGTAATGAAAAGCCAGAATGAAAGAGGAAGTGTACAATGAAAAAAGGCCCTTATAGACTGCCTTATAGAGTGGCTGTGCAATGACTTTTTAAATTTTTCAACAGCAACGTTAGTGGGCCGTTTGACATCACAGTCACAGTTTGCGTGCTAGAAAGCAAAACAAAAGGTAAAAAACACATTTGGTTTAGCGGTTTAACTGAAATCACAAGCCCTAATTGTGCGTTTGTTCCCTGATAAGGCCATCTGGGTAATTGCCAGTCCTGCCGGTTATCAAGCTCTGTCAATAGCTGATTAACAACTGTAACAAGCCTCTGTTACAAGTTCAAGAGGTTTGCGTGTACGCTGATTTGGCAGCTTTGCGAAGTCCAAAATCTGCTTTGGCCAGTGGCGATACATAGTATTTTGCCTTCAAAGGGCAAAGGCCTGATTTCATCAGTGGCTTATCACTATTAGCGTTGGAATTGTATGAAACTGAATATGTGCCAGTGTGGCTGATATAGTCAGTGCTAGCACAGCACACTGGATTTTATTACTGTTTATGTGGTGAAAACAAAGTGTTTACATGTTTTATGCATTGTAAAAACATATTTATGCTTGTTGTAGTGTCATAGTTTTGCGTCACTATCTCTCCAGTGCAATGACTGATGTATAACACACTTTCTAGATTCACAGAGGTACAGTAGATGCTATTAATGGTTTGTTGGGACGGTACACCCTGATCTGGCTTGCATTTCCACCGCCAACAGTACCCTTACTTGATAGGCGTGGTGTATGCCGGAAAGTAGCGATCAACATCATTCTCGCACAAAGAAGAAAGCGACACAGTAAACAACAGTGGAGGACATACAGCAGATCTTGTGGCTGTTTGTCACAAGACAAAAAAAACATTGTGTTGCAACAGTATTGTGTTTCAACTGTGTATTAAAAAATGGCGCCTCTTGTGTTGTCATTCCCCTCGTAGCATGGGCAAGTGACGATTCTGTGTCAACGTTCTGCAGTGAGTCTAGCTCCACCCTTTAGATACTGGACTACTGTGCTAGGTACCCCAACGGAAGTGTCCCAAAAAAGTGGTATAGTACGGTTCGGTATTTTGGTACCATTCACAACTTCTGACAATTGAAACGGAAATAATTGTGTACCGTACTGTACTGTACTGTACTGCTTGGTGGAAATGAGCCATAAATGATTTCACTGCAGGTCATACTTGCATGTGTGTTCTTGCAACTTAAAGGGATAGTTCGCCCAAAAATGAAAATTCAACATTTACTCACCTTCATGTCCAAACTCATATGACTTTTTCTTTTGTGGAACACAAAAATGTTTATGAATAAATTCAGTGGGATCCACAACATGGTTTTAAAAGGTTTTGTGTTGCACTGAAGAAAAGAAAAAAGTCATACAGATTTGAAAGGACATGAAGGTAATTGATTTTGGATGAACTACTGCATACCTTTAAATGTCATCATTATTATACTTTATTCCAGAGCCGTTTCTAGGAACCAGCTGGAGGGTGTGCAAATGTGTACCCCAATGGCCCGTTAACACATTAACAAGATGACGCTGCATTTTAGCAAAAAAATTCACATGCTAAGTACATTTAAGCGACTAGTATTAGCATAAGAAAGATGCAGTTTAACTAATGCTATCAAAAATGTGGTGATCAGAAATAGGGATCTCGTCTAGGGTCCCAAAAAGTCGTCTTACTGGCAATATAAAGAAATGCCCACTAGCAGAATATGCTGGTGTATAAATCATTTAATTTCAAGCGGTTCATGACAGCATTTTAATGAACAGGTTATACCATACATACATAGTGGCCCTTGTTAGAGGGATGTAAACACTCTGCTCTTCTGACATTGCAGTCAGAACGAATCATTCTGCTCCTCAAATTTGCCTGGACAAAGACTAATATATTCATATATAACACAGAACGTCTGATATAAACACTATGGTAAAGGGAATATAAATCTTTTTCCAATTTAAGTAAACATTTCTACATTTAGTGTTTTGGAGTTTGATTCTAAAACCTCAAAAATGGACGTGAAGCTTTCAGAGTGGCAAATAGTCTTGAAATTTATCTCCATCTCCATCACCATCACCACACACCATCTTTTCCTCCTTAAAGTAATTAGTATGGAAATAAAGCATTCATATGGTCCAATCAGCAGTCTCTATTGGAGGTAGTGGTTGTAACAGTGGAATTTGTGTGCGAGCATGTGTTAAATGCCGCTTTTCCTTGTAACTTTTATTTTAAATCGTCTAGTCTGAACGGCAGCGGATTCTGATTACTTCAAAGTTTTCATCTCCTTTTAATCTTCAGTATTAATGAAGTAATTAGTAATTAAGTGCAGATTTTCAGTAATCTCCTAAAGGCCTGCTCTCATCTCACAAATAAATGATTAAAAGTGTAACTGGCATCCTCAGCAGTACGGGAGGTAAATTATGTAAAGGGAAATGGTCATTCGCTTGACTCTTAATATTCTTTGACCACGAGAGAACATGTACGGCTTTTCGGATTAAACCTCCACGATGACGCATACAAATAAACAAAAGGATAAATGCACTTACAGATATACGCAGATACATGCATAGACATTTAAAAGGAACAATCTTTCATCAACATGAAATCAATTCAGTAAGTTTAGGCACAAGCGTATGCAGAAGACCTTGATTTCAACTTCAAAGATAGTGCGAGAAAATGAAATTGCCCACAGAAGGGGAATTTAAAGGAAAATAGACGAAAGAGAGAGAGGGAGAGAGCACTGCTCTTGCGTAGATGCTGTGCTTGCCAACTCCAATAAATCCTGTTTCCATTATTTTGTCTGTCAAAGAGATAAGAAAATTTTCAGCTTTCTATGCTTGAGAAACTTGATAAATAAAGAAATATCCCTGAACATGGACATCAGCTTGTTCAAACAGTACTTTATACAGCAGCACCCCTATTCAAATGCTAATGCACGCTGGATTCAAAAATAGTCATTCTTGTATATTGGGAAAAGGGTTGTTGGTGACTGCAATTTCATTTGCTATTTAGAGACCGTGTTTGCATCAAAATGGCTACTTTGTGGGATTATTGCATTGCTTTCTGATGAAAATGTTTGCATTATTTAGATACGAGGAGCTGAAAATGAAATCGCTTTAGCTAAGCGTTTGCTCGCATAAACATGAAGCCTAGTTCCACTACAAGGGACGCTTCACATATTCCCTTTTCAGTAATTCAAACTTTACAACTTTGTCTTGGAAACCAGGATAAATACTGAGAGGAAAACTGCAAGCGGCAGGTGTATGCATTCAGATGCTCCCAGAAGTCACAAAATTGTGATGGTTATGCCAGGTTTTTGTGAATGCGCTCTGATTAAGCTCAGACACTTCTACTTTATTTATTATAACTTTATTTACAGAAAATAAATCATGTCAGATGAATGTTAAATGATCTAGTTATTAGATCTCAAATTAGATCTAGTTAGATCTAGGGTTGTCTCAGCCTCAGACATCATGCCCAAGGACCGTTGGCTGAATGCCTGATGCAAAAGGCACACAAAATGGGAAACACTTCGGGAGTTTCGTAGTCTTCAGCTGTGTCACAATTCAGAGGCTGTATCCTTCGAAGGCCATGAAGGTCGGACCGACCATTGTTAAATGGGACAGTCTACCCCACGGAGGACTGTTCTTGCCACTGCCATTGATGAGTGGCAGTGGTTTGTACTGGACTTTTTTTGAAAGTTATATTAAACTGTCTGAAAACAAAACAGAGTTCACAAACTGTCTAAATATGTTCACCATGGTCCGTTTCTGTATATAATAACGAGTATAAACTATATATAATCGCATCTTAGTAATATGTCAATATTTGTCAACAGCTTTAAAGGTTTTTTTTTTTTTTTTTTTTACATTTGTAACTAGATACAGTGGGGAGAACAAGTATTTGATACACTGCCGATTTTGCAGGTTTGCCCACTTACAAAGCATGTAGAAGTCTGTAATTTTGATCATAGGTACTCTTCAACTGTGAGTGAAAATCCAGAAAATCACATTGTATGATTTTTAAGTAATTCATTTGCATTTTATTGCATGACATAAGTATTTGATACATCAGAAAAGCAGAACTTAATATTTGGTACAGAAACCTTTGTTTGCAATTACAGAGATCATACGTTTCCTGTAGTTCTTGACCAGGTTTGGCCCACTCCTCCATACAGACCTTCTCCAGATCCTTCAGGTTTCGGGGCTGTCGCTGGGCAATACGGACTTTCAGCTCCCTCCAAAGATTTTCTATTGGGTTCAGGTCTGGAGACTGGCTAGGCCACTTTAGGACCTTGAGATGCTTCTTATGGAGCCACTCCTTAGTTGCCCTGGCTGTGTGTTTCGGGTCGTTGTCATGCTGGAAGACCCAGCCACAACCCATCTTCAATGCTCTTACTGAGGGAAGGAGGTTGTTGGCCAAGATCTTGCGATACATGGCCCCATCCATCCTCCCCTCAATACAGTGCAGTCGTCCTGTCCCCTTTGCAGAAAAGCATCCCCAAAGAAGATGTTTCCACCTCCATGCTTCACGGTTGGGATGGTGTTCTTGGGGTTGTACTCATCCTTCTTCTTCCTCCAAACACGGCGAGTGGAGTTTAGACCAAAAAGCTCTATTTTTGTCTCATCAGACCACATGACCTTCTCCCATTCCTCCTCTGGATCATCCAGATGGTCATTGGCAAACTTCAGACGGGCCTGGACATGCGCTGGCTTGAGCAGGGGGACCTTGCGTGCGCTGCAGGATTTTAATCCATGACTGCGTAGTGTGTTACTAATGGTTTTCTTTGAGACTGTGGTCCCAGATCTCTTCAGGTCATTGACCAGGTCCTGCCGTGTAGTTCTGGGCTGATCCCTCACCTTCCTCATGATCATTGATGCCCCACGAGGTGAGATCTTGCATGGTGCCCCAGACCGAGGGAGATTGACCGTCATCTTGAATTTCTTCCATCTTCCATTTCTTCCATTTTTTTCTTCCATTTTTAATAACTGCGCCAACAGTTGTTGCCTTCTCACTAAGCTGCTTGCCTATTGTCCTGTAGCCCATCCCAGCCTTGTGCATGTCTACAATTTTATCCCTGATGTCCTTACACAGCTCTCTGGTCTTGGCCATTGTGGAGAGGTTGGAGTCTGTTTGATTGAGTGTGTGGACAGGTGTCTTTTATACAGGTAACGAGTTCAAACAGGTGCAGTTAATACAGGTAATGAGTGGAGAACAGGAGGGCTTCTTAAAGAAAAACTAACAGGTCTGTGAGAGCCGGAATTCTTACTGGTTGGTAGGTGATCAAATACTTATGTCATGCAATAAAATGCAAATTAATTATTTAAAAATCATACAATGTGATTTTCTGGATTTTTGTTTTAGATTCCGTCTCTCACAGTTGAAGAGTACCTATGATAAAAATTACAGACCTCTACATGCTTTGTAAGTAGGAAAACCTGCAAAATCGGCAGTGTATCAAATACTTGTTCTCCCCACTGTATTTGAGTATGCTGAAACAGTACTTTTATAATTTGGCTCATGATGTGAAACAAAGCAAACTGTGATTGGTTGCTTTACATGTCCGTCAGACGTCCTCTTGAGCGGTTCATGGCCAATGAAAGCAGCGATGGAGTCCAGACCTCCTGCATCAATCTGAAGGTCTGGCTACGCAAGACTAGATCTAGGGTGTCAACTTTTAATTTTGTAATTTTTATATTATCAATATTGTCTAACAGGATGAAATTGTTCAACATTTCAAACCAACTAACACCACAAAACATAACAGAATTTAAAATACTGATATTTTTTTTTTTTTATGTACTGATAGTTTTCCCATCCATAAACTGTCACTTCCTGCAAGAGGATATAAATGAACTGGATTTTGTTAGATAAAATTATTTTATAGAAGACAGGATTGGAAAAGATATTGAGGGTAGAGGAAAAAAAAAAAAAAAAACTATAAAATGGTTATCAATTAAAAATATTAATAAGAAAACATGTTTTGTTGTAGAAAGTTTCATTAGAGAACGGAAAATTGAAAAAAAAAAAAAAAAAACCTGGAAGGTTACATAAATTGTAAATACTGCAAGTTTTTACGTTCAAAGTTAGCGTAGTACCAAGGGACATGGAAAAAATGCTTACATCTGTTCAAACAAAGTAATGAAATTACTTAAAATTCACCACTATGTTCACCTAATGTAATTGTTTAATATTTTAAGATATTAAGACTGGGTTGATTTTGTGATACTGATTGGCTCACTGTATTATCCTGTAAATGATGAAGACATGAAAATGTACTGCATTGTAAGATTGAGCATGAAGACAATACTTGAACATGCCATCCCAAATTCCTGCTGTGAATCAACCTGCTCAAACCCTCTGCTAAGACCAAACCATACTTCAGTTTGTACTCTCACCTCCCTCAGCAAACAGCTTGCGCCGTCTCCCTTCTTTCTCACTCAAATCCTCTCAAACTGTCCAAACTACAGGAAGCAGATGGTGTTCTCTGTTTTTAGTGGGTGATTTTCTCTGCCATGTCTCTGCTCCCTTATTAAAGCGATGCGGCTTGATTTATGGTATCGCTGACTGTAAGTCTGTCGAGTTTTAGAAAGGACTTTGGCTGATATGTCATGTTGTAAAAGAGGCAGGGCGCCATTTTGTCGCCCCTGTCTGGCATGTTTGGTGCTAAGGGTGGCTTGAGGTACATCGGGATGTCAAGGTCGTAAATCACATGCATTGTGCTTTGGTGGGGTGGAGGAATTGTCTTAAGTTGCTGAGCGTGAACCATCCCAGCTATCTTCTCACATGCTGATAAGACTTTATATATATATGCACAGATCTGCCAAGAAAGCATAATGGGAAATGGTGAGCATGCTGGTGTGCATGTTTAAAGGCACACATTTAGACACGCTCTCTCTCCCTGTCTCTCACATAAACTGTAAATTATGCACAGGGATGTTAGCATGCACATGCTGTATGCCTGTTGCCCTTCTTGATAAGAGTGTTTTCACATACGTATTGCCTTTCCTTCAGGTTGATTTATCGCCAGTTAATAATTTACATATTGGCAACCAAACTGTTTTAGTTACCATTGACTTCAGTATCTCCTTACTGCAGAACACGAGATAAAGGGGGCGGAGTTGGGGTAGGTTTAGGGTTGGGGTAGGTGTAGTCTCAGCCTCAGATGTCATGCCCACGGACCATTGGCTGAACGCCTGATGCATATGGCACTAGGGCTGCACAATTAATCGAAATCGAACCGCAATCACAATTTGGCTTATGTGCGATTATGAAAGAGTAAAGGCTGCGATTTTAATTAAATAAATATATGCCCAGCGTGTCAGTGAATAGCAGCTCTGTGATCAGTAGGAAATGCTTCTCCGTCTGAAAGCACTGCGAGTTTGAGTCGCTTATAACGTGCGTTTGAAAAAACAAAAAAATGTTTAATAACATGTTTTAACTCACTTCATATCGTCAGTCGAGTGTTTGATATTTACTTTTTGTGAGCTGACGTGGCTTCTTATCACAGAATGAGGCAGACAATTAATTATTTTATAGTATTCTATACAGTGATGAAGTCTATGTCGATTAGCACTGCATTATAATATACTTTATTATTATGAAAATACCCGAGAAGGCTTGAAGAACTCAAATACACCATATATTGTCGCAGTCTTCATGTTTAATCAAAGCGTTTCCATCTTCTTTTTATTCAGCTCAGCTACACAGCGCTAACTTCACATTAGGGATTTCCTGAAAACGTCATTATATTACTTCTCTCTGAGGCAAATATGGCGTTTCTGCTCGAGGGCGCCCTCTGGCCTCCAGTATGAATGAAACATGAGTGTGTTTAGCGCCCAGCAGTGCTCACTCCATCCTATTTTGGGTAAAAAATAGGAAAAATAATACTTCTCTAAATAAATGTATATGACAATCCATGTTTTTCTCCACAGTGGATGCATAAGAGGCTCATATTTCATATTAAAGACATAGACTCGTTCTTGATTTTGCATACCTCCCTACAAGAAATAAGAAATTGACATCACAGATTTTTATAATAATAATAATAATAATAATAATAATAATACATTTTTTCATAATAAATTACACATTTATTACACATTTCTAGTGATTTTTAGTAATAGGCTGCCTGCATGCTAACAGGTAACCCTGCAGTTTTTTGTAATAAAATATAATATCATAATAATAATAATTATTTAATTAAATATTTAATTATTATTATATTGTTATATTTATTATTAAATACTCTATTTTTTATTTTTAATAATGAAAATGTTATTGTAATATTTCTTATTTTGTTAAATATTATATATATATATTATTAGCAATAATAATAATCATAATAATTATTATTAGTCATATAAGCACAAAATGTTTTATTTATTTATATATATATATGTGTGTGTGTGTGTGTGTATATGTGTGTGTGTGTGTGTGTATGTATGTATATACATGTATGTATGTATGTATGTGTATATATATATATACACACACACACACACACACACTTTTCATTTGTAAAAAAAAAATAGTCGGATTTTAAATAGCAATTTTAACCAGAATAATCGCAATTAGATATTTTCCCCAAATTGTGCAGCCCTATATGGCACACTTAACTGGAAACACTTCAGGATTTTTGAAGTCGTCATCTGGTTATTTGAATTCTACAGGAATGTGTTGCATTCTTTAACGGTCCGTCTGGAAACAAATGCCGTGACGCCAAACACCCTCGTGGAAGAAGAAAGCCGTTGTGTTTACAACTGTGACAATGAGCGCTTACCAGGATCAACTAAACGCTGGATTTACAAAAGTATGTTAAGTTTGCGGCTCCATTGTTGCAGTAATATAGCAAAGTATATAAAGTGGGAGGAGTTGGATCTGGATCCAACCCCGCCCCTTGGATCTTGTGTTCTGCAGTGAGGACCATCTCATTGACTTGCATTGTATGGAAAAAAAATAGAAACACTTCTAAAATATCTATGTTCCTCATAAGAAAAAAAGTGTATATACTGGTTTGTAAAGAAATAAAGTTAAGAAAATGATGTTAGAATTTAAATTTTTAGGTGAACTAAACCCTTTAATCTGGCTGCAAACCGCCTGGCTAGACAGGAAGGGGCGGTTTGATCAACACCTCAACCACAGTTTTTGTTTTCACATGTCATTTATGATGGGTTTATATAGATAACACAATTATAGAGTTTCTGACTGTCTTTCTCTGTGATCAGAATTTCTAGAAAGCCATTTCTAGCACTGATTATTTAACCAGTTAACAATGTAGAAAACAGTTCTGTTCATCGATATGTAGTTAATATGTAACTGTATATTTTCATAAACATGTTATACCACTTACGTGGCAAACTTTTGCAAATCCAGTGACTAAGTCTTACACAAAAGCTTGAACTATATCCTTGTAGACACGACTTTACTTCTTACTGCAGCATCACGACTTCCAATCTCATTAGAACTGCAAATTTTTAGATTGTTCTTGCCAGTTTTGTGAGCAACATGCATCAGAAGGTCATCGAACAGACTGTGGGCGTGTCGTCTGAGACTATTTTCATCCTCAGACAACAGTTTTTCTAGATTTTTTTTTGTTTTTGCTTGTGATTTAAATATTTTAATACAGTGGATAGAGATTTGGCTTTTCTTGGGGTTTGTAAGTTTAATGAAGATTAACAGACTGAGGGGTTGAGACGCCCTACTTTCCTCAAACTCAAATGTGAGTCTGCTATCAAACATTAGGAGATCTGAAGGAGGGAGAAAGATCAGAGAGTCTGGTTTGTCTAGTCTAGTTTGACTCTCCTGTGCTAGTCACATCCCTATCACTGTTCTGTTTATCTCCATCTGTCGAGTTGTGCAATATGCAATGTGCCTTCTTCCCCAGAGAAACATCTGGAGCAATAGTCATGTGGCTTTAGCTTACAAAAAAACAAGAATTTCCCTAGAGCTGGTAAATAAAAGGCCCATTTCTATATCATCTAATTAACTTTAATGTAAAGTTGCTTATCAGTTATCAGTCCTCTGCTTTGGTGCTGATAGTTTTGGTGCTCTGACAAAAAAAATCATTGTGTTTGCCAGACTTCTTAATTTTCTATTCATTGGTGTGCAGGTCATAGGAGGCATCCAGCCGTGCATGTGTCCTCCTGGGCCTGTGATTCTATGAGCTTTTTCTCTGGCTAGTCTCGGCCTCTGATGTCTGATCAAAGCCTTTTCTTGCTTTTCTCTCCTCTGACTGAATAAGAGCCCCAGGAGTCCAAGGCCCACCTGCCTAACGGACTAGAACAGAGAGAGAATCAGTGATGGATCAATGAAAACAATGACCAAAAATAAAAAATAAATAAATAAATAAAAGCACACACTTGCGTATTCACAGTAAGAAAAAAATGACCTTATTGGGAGGGAGGATAAAGGCACAGCTTCTCTAAGGGTTAGTGTAATTAGACTAGTCAGTCTACAGTGGCGCCAATGTCAATCCCACACTCACTCCACTCATTCCACTCAACCCATAAAATCAAATTATTAATACTGCACTGTCTGAAATGACATTTACCACACACACTGATAGCCATTATCCTGTTTGTGTACTGCGCCATATCACAATAAATGAGAAGGCCTTTCCCCGCTGAATGCTTAGACCATCATGAATTTCTAGGCCAGATGGTTAGTCTAGAAGGTTTACGAAGATGGCCATGCTGTTCAAAATATATCTAAAGGGACCTAGTAAACTAGCATGGTCTTTCTGGCAAAGCTGGTTGAAGAACGTTTGGCACGTTATGCTAGTTAAGAAGCCTGGTCGGGACACCAGCATACAAAACATGCTGTGACAAACTATACTGTTATTTTCAGCACGACATTATTGATTCCTTGAGGCAAAAACATTAAAGAGGGAGCAAATGGACCACTTGTTTAAAAATTAACGGGAGACATTGTATTTCTTAAAATGGCGCCTGTAAAAATGGATTCAGTAAATTGTATTTCTGATCTAATGTCTAAATTTCTACATATACGTTTTTTTCTAAATATTTATATATATTTTTTTCAAACAAACATTAATTAACATCAAACATTAGTACACTAGTTTGGGGACAAATTAATTAAAAGTGACAGTAAAGACATTTATGTTACAAAAGATTCCTATTTCAAAAAAATGCTGTAAATTTGAAATTCTATTCATCAAGGAATTCTAAAAAACAAAACAAAAAAACATATCATAGTTAATAAATGTTTCCTCAAGCTCCAAATCATGATATTAGTATGATTTCTGAAGGATCATGTGACACTGAAGACTGGGGCAATGATGCTGAAAATTCAGCTTTGCCATCACAGAAATAAATACCATTTTTAAATATATTACAATATAGAACAGTTATTTTAAATTATAATAATATTTCACAATATTACTGTTTTTACTGTATTTTTGATCAAAATAAATGCAGCTTTGGTGAGCATAAGAGATTTCTTTCAAAAACATAACAAATCTTAACATGCCCAAATGGAGGTGTATTGATAGATTAACTTTCATCTAGATTAATAAATGCTGTAAAATATTTGTTGCTCATTGTTAGTTCATGATATCAAATACATTAACTAATTTTGACAAATTGAACCTTAGTAAGTGTTACCAAAATATGCAATGAAGCACAGTCTAATGCCACACAGAAAGGAGCTTCCCGCTCCAGGTGTTACCAAGATGTCCGCTCTGAGTGGAATGACTGGCTTTAAATGGACTTTTTCCATTGTAAAGTAAATGGATGCGTTTTTTGTTAAAAAGAAAAAAAAAAATATTCTGCTGTTAGCTGAGAAACTGCACACAAAACGCTCATGATGTGGAATTTATAGGTTTATTTACCTGTGTGAAGTGCATCAGAGTGTGACTCAGTGAGTGTGCGTGTGTCAGCCGTACATTGGGGACACCAGTGTATACTGGTAGGGTTCTCACGCAGCTGCTGATCCATGAAAAGATTAAGTGCCCTGGGACACCTGAGCACAGTCACTGCTCAGCATAAACAGGCTCGGATAGACTGAAACACACTCACCCTGTGCCTGTACACACACATATGTAATGCACTCCATCTAAGTAAAGCTCTACACTTATTTACTAATGCCCTTCTTCGCTCTTCTGCTCACAAACACAGACTGTATTTTAGTGTTTGCTAGACTTCCTGCTTTGTATTCTCTGCTTGTTTTCAGTGTACTGGTTTTGTGGTTTATCACTGGAGGTTGTTTCTGTTTGCTCCCTGGTGAGAAGTACTAATTCTCAAACAAACTCCTTTCCCAATTACCGCAGGATCCAGAGGCGAGGCCTCACAGGCAGCTGCAACCACTCTGATCCTGTTCACCATACAGATTCACATTCACCCTCTAACTCCCAAGATACAGAACCCAGGCCTAGACCTAGAAACAAAACACTTTCGCAGATTACTAAGACTCTGCACCCCCAGGAATGATTTCCAACTGCAATTGCATGCTATTTAAAATTTGCTGTCAAATGTAGTTTTCCTAATTTGACTGCATTGTTTTTGCGGTTTTATTCCTGCTGAAAAGACCAGCGTGAACTTCTATGGTTCTATGGCTTGTTAGGTGCTTTTGTGGCTGGTGGACCAGTATATTCATTCTTTTCACTTACAAAACTTGAAGATTTGTTAGACAAGCATCATCTTTCTGGTGAAGTTGATTGAGCTAGTTAACCCTTCAATGATTTTTGGAGTCAGTGGACCTAATTTCTAAGAAAAAAATACTGAAAAAAAGCAATTTTAACATCTTTATCTAAAAGTAAACACAGTTTGAGGTATTTTTGAGGCATTTGCATGCACTCTAAATAAACTATGGTGCTAAATAGTACTAAAAGTGGTTCATTGGCTTGTAATCATGGGGGAACCACTTTAAGTGCTATATAGCACCTATCTTTAAAGGGGCTATACGGAACCTTTGTCAAATGGTGCTATGTAGAACCATAAGAGGTACATTCATTCAAAGACTACAGCCAATCACCATCTTTCTCTCATCCTCCAATTGTATTCCTCCTTCCACATAATTTAAACTGCAACTGACAGCTCTCAGTATCCAAACTGTCTTGTTGCATCCCACATGTATTCTAGTGTTATTACTTTTCAACTCCTTTTGTTATTATTTTTTAAACAAAAGAAATTCAAAATAGATTTAAACCTTCAGTGTTCTTTTTTGCAAACATACTTTGCAGACAAATAAGCACGTCAACCTGCCATACCAAACAAGACCACAGGGAGATGCCAAAGGACTGCATATAACTACTATACGGGTCCATTCATAATTAATAAACACACTAAAATACAAATGAAAAATAAAATCATTCTGAATGTGTGTAAACTTAGCGATCTGAAGGTGGTTCGATGTCATCAGTGAACAGTTCCTCTGTCAGAACAAGCAATCGTGTCTATGTTTGGAGCTGATGCCCATGTGTACATAAACACCACTGATCCTCACAAACTTCTCCAAAACACGCTTCTTCGGCAAGCATCCGTTATAAAAAACTCACGGTACATTCATTTTGACAACTACGCGAATATATTGAACTGTGTTCATGCAGAAATATGATGTTATAGCGATCAGTGAGCCGATAGCGCACATACAGGATTTGTTTGCGTATCAATAATAACGGACACGCGCGTGCCTAATGTATGTCACTGTAATCATATTTACCTTCATTACAACCGTCATCCATCCAAACTTTTTAGCGACACTGGTTTTCTTTATCCAACTGAAATGTGTAGTTTGCGTATCCTGTGTTCATGTAGCGGTTGGGTGTTTTGAGCCGCCATTCTGTCTGTATTTCACACAGCGCGATTAGAAACGCCTTGGGCTGCTCCGAATCCAAAACAATCACAGAATACGTACGAGAGACGTGGTTCGTTTTAATTGATATAATTTTAATAAAATACATATAAAATTAATGAATTATATTAATATATTTAAATAAATTTTAAGTTATCTCGCAGCCCCCCCGGAGGATCACTGAGGCCCCCTAGTGGGCAGTGGCCCACAGGTTGGGAACCACTGCTATATAGCACCTCAACCACCCCAAAGAACCGCTGAAGATCCAATTTTTTTCTGCGTGTATTGCTGCAGAGTCCAGGACTTGAAAGATTAAAAGATTAAAAAGCCTGCTGGACACATTGGTTGATGAACAATTTTAGGACCCCTTTTGTAATGCCTGATCAACCAAGAACGTACCATAGAGTAACATATTACAATAAGGTTGTTACAACTAATGTGTTTACATTAGTTAGTTAACATGAACTAACAATGAACAATACTTACATTATCTATTAATCTTAATGTTAATATTAACATTTACAGGAAAATAACAATTTTTATCTATGAAAATGTATTGCTCATTTTGTCAGTTCATGTTATGTTACAAATGAGACCTTACTGTAAAATGTAAGCTAACTTAAAAAAGACAATATGAATAAGAAATATTTAATTTTACATTCTATAGCTTATGTTATATACACATATATAACAATTTAAAATGGTTGTATTAACATACAGATATTTTGTTTACATCATTGCTAATCAGGCACTGAATAGAGTAGCTTATACACTTTCTTTCAGCCAATAAAATTGCTTTAGGGCCCTAGATGGACTTGATTCAACCGATAGAACTGAATTGTTCGTGTCCTGTACTGGGCGCCGTCCAAAACATTTTCTATCAATTTAAAATGATAAAATGTGGTTGGGCTCATTTAACTTTTTAAGTTTCCCCGGAGTACAAGCTGGAAATTGGAGTAGAATCAACAGTCATCTTAGCTCTCAGCCTCTACATGACCATGTTTAACTCCATCGCCAGTTCCTGGCATGGACTTGGATGGCTAGGCTGACACTATCTCTCCAAGTATCTGCCATCATTGCAGCCCAGGCCAGAGCCTCACTTCAAAGGAGACTGGACTGCCCATGCTCTATTTGCTGCAGTGGGAAATGAGTGCGATATGGAAGCCCTTCAGAGCAAGTGAGAGATAGCTGCAATAGCTGCTGGACACATCCTCTCCTCTGAGCTGCCCAGGAGCTTGGAACGTCCTGGACTCTGCTAATACAGTAGAAATTATATTCTGCTTGTATTTGATAGTGACTCATATGTTGAGTAGCTATGCTAAGGCAGGATGATGGGGGTTGTTATCGTTAACAAACTAAAACTACACTAAAAAAACTTTATTTTTTTTTAGTTTCAATAAAATAAAACACAAATATTAGATGAAAAACTTTAACTGAAAATTCTGAAATGTTGCCTAGTACTAAAATTACAAACCAAAATAAAATGATTTAGAAATATTTTCAAACAAACAAACAAAAAAATAATAAAAATTGACAAGGACATAAAGTTACAAAAAATTAAACTAAAATGAAAATGAAAACAATTAAATATAAAAATAAAAGCTAATTCAATATTAATAGAAGCTATAATAGTAAACAGTAAAAAAATACTAAAATAGTGGCTGGAGCTGATCATTTATTTATTTATGGCAAGGCAAGTTTATTTATATAGCACATTTCATACACAATGCTAATTCAAAATGCTTTACATGAAAAGGAAACAAATACATAAGAATAAAAATGGAATGCATACGAAATAAAAATAACAATAAAAGCAGAGAATACCCCTATCTGGATGGAAGAGTCAAAGGCTATGTTCACACTGTCAGTCCAAATCCGATGCGATTTTTACAAATCCGTTTCAAGCATGTGGTTTGAAACCCTATTCAAATCGCATTTCTGTAAATCTGTTTCAGTCTGACCACTCTGATCGGATTTCGTGTGGTTAAGGTGACTTTCTCACGCCACTTAAAACGTAAACGTCAGACATTGTTCTAGGAAACATGCTGAAAGACGCTGCAGAAACAAGGTTGTGTTGTTGCAAAGTGCCAGTCTAGCAGAAAATGACAATATAACGGGCACATGTTTTGAAACCGACGGAAACAACAGCACGGAATAAAGCTGCTCATACCAGCCTCCTACGTTTCTGCCGCTACCTCAGAAAACGCAATAGTCCAGCACGTGGAGGCTGCGCAATGTCATGTTGTAAATAAGGCAACATCTGTATTGCAAACCCCTCTATGTTGTGTTTGTTGTTGCTGTTTTTGGCTTAATCCTACCAACGCAACGTCTTAGCCATAGAAACCAATGCATATATTCCGGAGAACGAAAGAGTGGCATGGACACACAAATCGGATCTGAACACTTGCGATACACAGTGTGGACATCAATAATTTTAGATCAGATTCCAATCGGGTGCGCAAATAATCGGATTTGGACTGACAGTGTGAATGTAGCCAAGAGTTTCAGTCAGATTATTTGTCAGATAGTTTTGTGTTTAAACCCTTGCCAGTTCTGGCGCTCTTCACTCGCGGCTAAGTGAAGCTATCCCGTTCTCTGTTTTGGTTATGTATTTTATTGATTGTAATAGGATCTATTTAGTTGTGCTTTAGACTTGCCAGTTGCCAGTTTCGGTCCAGAATTATTTTCCCCCCTGTGATAACATGTGGAATGGTTCCAGATTGGGCACAGCATCTTTTTGGTGAAAAAGGAGATTATAAGTGTTTGAGAGTGAAAACCTATTGCTGCTATATAAACATCAGAACTTTTGTGACTCCTTTAAAGTGATCCTTAAATTGAAGACTAAACTGAATTCCTGAATTTATGTTCCATTCCTGAAGGCCTGATCGCCCCTTGCATCTCTCTCACCTCTCCTCCTCAACCCTGTAGGTAGTTTCACATGATTGCAGCATCTGCTCAAGACACTTGTGGGTTGTGGGGTGTAGCTCTCATAGTGAACCAAAACGAGCTATGCCTTAGTCATCATTAAAACATTACTGTTGCAGACAATAGTTATTAGTTCTTCCTTTCTGATCCTCTGCCCCTTGCCCGCTTCTCTCTCATGCCATCACATTTATGTCACAGTGATTAGAGACAGATTAAAAAGTCATCAGAGAGCAGATGAGGGCTGTAACCATCAGTTCATCATGGAAGCTTCACCCCCCCACCACATCTCCTGCTGGTGAATGAATGTGTGTTTATAGCTTCGCTGGGATTAACGCTGTAATTAGCATTCGATGCACTAACCGGGTTAAACCCTCTAACTGCCGTGCTCACCGGCGCCTTGCTCATATCTGGAGGGCAAGAGAGAAGAGATAAGGGCGAGATAAGGATGTAGCGGACAATGCATTACACCCACGGAGTGAGATATGGTTCATCTCCTTCTAAAATTGTAATGTAAGAATCTTGTGTCACACAAATGAGACACATTTTCAGCAGTCTGTGTGCCCTGTCTCGTCTACATGACCAGGGTGCAGGGGCGTAGCAACCATTAAAAATGAGAAAAGCAATATTATAGATGACTAGGTCCCACTTTATATAAAGTGTTTTTAAATATACTGAGTACTAACATTTAAATTAATCATTTGATACAATGCACTTATTGTGTACATATTGACATTGTATTTATGTAATACCTGCATGTAATTACAGCTGTAATTCATTTCTATAATTACATCTATGATCAGTGTTGGGGTAACGCATTACAAGTATACAGAGAGATACATAATCAGATTACTGTTTTCAAGTAACTAGTAATGCATTACTTTTAAATTTACAACCGAATATCTGAGTTACTTTTTCTAATAAGTAACATTAGTTACTTTGTTTTCCCATTTATTGACTGACACCTCTCTTGTCCCCATGTTGAGAGACATCTGGAGTAAGTGCAGAGACGTTGTGTGCGCTGTGTAAACATGATGCTTATTGTATAGTTCTAGACTAAATGTGAGCATGCATTTACTCATTACTCATTTGCACAAAAACAGATTCACAATTTCTCAAAATGAATAAAAAACAGTGAAATGCAAACTCAGATACTCAATAATATAATAATATAATGCAAACTCAATAATATACTTTGTATTTAATCTCACTTTATTAACCAGTCTTTGCTACTGACATTTGATGATCCAATTCAACCATACAATCCCTTTGTGTTTCATTGTTTGGTTTGTATTGCCGAAGTAAGAGTGTTGAACTTTCTTCTCCTCTGTCCTATTCTTCTGCAATCCAGAATGGCAGCACAGCTGGAAGGTCTTTTTGAGCGGCGCCCACTATGGTACAGGCGTTGATTTACATATCCTTTTGCATTCGCACTTTTGGTGTGAAACGGCCTTTACATTTGCAAAAATAGATTTTGTTTTTTGTTTTTTGTTTTTTTAAACAAACAAACAAGCCCAGCCCAGATGAGAAAAAGTTATGCAAAAGTAACATAATGCATTACTTTCCATAAAAGTAACTAACACAATTAGTTACTTTTTTAGGGCGTAACACAATATTGTAATACATTACTTTTAAAAGTAACTTTCCCCCCACACTGTATTTCACACAATATTGTTGACCCTTTCCTTAAACCTAATCAGAAGAAACCTGTCTCTAACCTTACCTGTATCCAGAGCCATCGCTAGAGGAGCAAACGGTGGTGATGATTCTGGTGGGCTTCATATTTTTTATGCATAAAAGAACGATTTTAAGATAGAGTAGACTCTAACTGGTTTGTTTTTGGGGTGAATGAATGAACAAGCAATACAATGCAATCTGAATATCCTCACCGAACAACTGCTTGCAGCAAGTCAGGATAAAAAATCAAAATGGAATTAATATTTAAGAAGACCCACACAGATGTTTATAAAATTCTGCACATCCCCTTGACTCTTGCCTCTTTATTTATTTGAATTTTTGATTTTGACTACCAGTAATGTTTTTAGCACTTTTAGCTCTGTTTACCACAGTTAACTATGTTTAAATATATTTCACTGTATTTTGGAACATTTTCCATCTGTGTCTATGACCACATCACAGCTGGCACAGTTGACCTGAGCCAAAGATGTAAGCAACAGAAGAAAAGTTCAAAATATCTCTTTATCCCATGAGTGTATCTGTGGAAATAGACATTTAAAACTGTCACGTTTTTGACGCGAGGCTGTTGAGATTTAAAATGCACGAGTGTGAGAACATTTGGATTGTTCTTTTGCCCAGAACAATCAGCTGTTAAGTACACTTACTGCTCTTTTAGAAACCTTCACAAGCGCATCTTTTTGTCTTCCTGTACTATTTTCTCTTCTCTCTTGTTAGTGAGAGAGAAGGAAAGTGGATTGCTTCTCTTGTGAAAAGACAAATTCGATTATTATTTTCAGGAAATCTCTAATCCAGGGGTTATGCAATCATAGTTCCAAGAGGTCTGGACCCTAAATGATGTCTGAACAATGGCAACTTGCACCGTTTCAGGATACAGCATGTTGTATTGATATGAAATGAAATAAGAAATGTGTATTTGAGAAATATTAATTGCAGGAACATATAGGATTCCTTGATTCCCATTCATTGCATTAGTGATTTCAGCCGTAGGGAAATGTACTTGGTTTCCGTGTGTGAGGTCACAGGTTCAAATCTGGCTTGAATGCTTTTTAGGTCTGTTATTATTGCAGCTGAATGTCAATGCATGTATGTGAGTAACAGGGGCACGTTTGATGACATTTTATTTTGTTAGCTAATTCATTGGAATGGAGAATGGTCCACAGATGAGTGAAGTGGACGTCACAAATTTTAAAAGGGTTAGGATGAAAGATTGGTGCAGGACCCCCTTAAATAGGGTCTAGAATCAGCCAAATCATGGATCATTGTGAATTTTTAGATTAGCAGCCACCTTTAACTCTTTCCCCGCCAGCGTTTTTAAAAAAAAGTTGCCAGCCACCACCAGGGTTTTGATCATTTTCACAAAAATGTAATGGCCCATAGAATATTTTGTTGTATGAATATCTGAGCATGCAATATACCAAAAGAAAGAGCAGACCCTCTGCTTTTAAACAAAAAAAAAGTTTTATTCTAGCTTCATGCATTCCTTTTTTATCAACACTTAAATATGGGTAAGTTTCATAAAAAAAAGCAACATTTTGAACAAAAAGCTGAGAAAATCACATTTTTGTCAAAGGCTACATCCAGATCAGATTCAGAGCGATGATCAAACACAGATGGAGTAGATCGAGTCCATCAACACCCCTAATACTTGCACAGTCCTATAGCTCGTTCTGGGTCGACATTTCATTCAGTAACATTAGGCAGTTTTGATTTATATGATGTTTAATGTTGATGATTACATTATTTTACATATGCATCTGCTTACATACGATCGCTTGTTTTTTTGCGTCTTCTTCGCCTGTGTTTTGATCAGGAGATTCTGTACTCATTCAGAAGATAGCGCCCCCTTACGTATAACAGTGAAAACACGGAGAAAGTGTTTTCTCACAAATACCGGAAAATTCCGTGTTTGGTAGGGAAAGAGTTAAAGAAAGAAATCCTAAATGTTGATTCTCATTTTATTACGAGCTCTGTCGCATTCTCTGTTTGCCAGCAGACTCTCTTCGGTTCACCATTTTTTTAAAAACGGATGATTTCCGTTTGAGATTTAGCGTGCGCCATGTCAACCTTTTTCGCTCATTGTGACAACTAACCTATGCCACACCATACACGCGTCAAAGTAGCCAGAGCAACGTTTCTCTATTTATGGAAATGAGACACACACCGGCGAGTGACATATGTACGCAATTGCAAAAACCATCCTGCCCGATCTAAAATATAAACGCTTATAAATATAATTGCCATTTTTACAAAACAAAAAATTATTTCAGTATTGATGTGACATACAGTAAGGAAAAGAATAATGTAAACAACACATCAGTTCTGATTAAAGAAAACAAGAAAGTCTTCATTAAGACCCACGAGACATACTTTTTAATTGATACATCCAGTAGCTTCTCGTTGTAAAAGTTTTTTTTTCTGTATTTCTTCTGAAGTTTGTTACTTTTTCAATACCTATACAAGTTAAATCTTTAATTTCATGAAAATGTTAGGTGAATAGACACAAATGAGACAATTATTGTAAGATGATGACACAATTGTGGAAAGGACAGCTTAGATCATTGCAGTTTGATTGCAGACCTTTGGACAGTGATCAATCTGAGAACAGTCTTAATGAGAAACTTGAAGAGACATGATATTACTGGGGTCTTTTTTTTTTTCTCAAAAAACTTAACCAAATGTTACCATCTGTTATTCGTTTAATCGCGTTGCTGTTTGGGAGGAACAGTTCCGATGATAAAGAGATCTCATTTGTGATTTTTCTTAGATCTTTTCAAGCTGAACCTCTTTGCTGCAACATTTCCATACTGTAGTCTTTACCCATGTTAAAAAGCAAAGTTTTGTTTTACATGTATTCAGATCAAACCATTTCAAGCCTAATGTTAATATCAGCAGGCAACACTTTGGCATTTTAGTTTAACCCAGTGGTTCAGTAAACCTTTGATTATTGTGTGTGTCTGTAAATGAAGCGAGAGCTTAGCTGCTTCAATGGATGATTTAATTTGCTGCCTAAATTTTGGGTTTGATGCCAAATTTGGTTTTCAGAGGAGCTTAAAGTTTGAATAATATTAACATTAATTATAATCAATAATAATGTCTGTGATTCACAGCTTAATCAAGAGCCGTTTGACCTCATTAGTATAAAATATATATTTAATTTTCCTTCTTTAGGCCCAAATGTTTAAAAATGTTCTGTCCACCTGAAAAAAATATTTGAACCACACAAAGTCACACTGTGTATAACTAAACTGTTAATTCCTTCTGTAACACTATACATGTATGTTTTGCACATTTTAAGGTGATACATTTAATAATTCTAATGATTTTTTTCTTCTTTTTTTTTTTGCACTCTCCTCATTGACCACCACTGGATCACTGCTGCTGTTCATAAATGCAGGTAAGTCTCTCTGATTTAATTTACTATAAAGCACTGTGCCACATATTTAAGCATTTATATCTTAAGCCAAAAGATTTGACTTGGGCCTTGTGTGCATTCTGAGCACGGAGCTGTTGGTGGAGATACAGTCTTTACTTTGAGATTAGTTTATTCTGGTTGTTTGTGGGATATGTGGTTTTCATAGTAACTTGTTTGAAAGTGCAGTTTTTTTCTGCCAGTGAATTTGAAATGTTAAATATGTTCTCTCCCCTTTCTGCACAAAGAAAGCATTTCAAACTCAAATTTTACATAAGTGCATGTGTGCCCAAAACTGCACAGTTATAGCCCCAACCATTTATTTGGGAATACTGTCTGTTCTCTGCTCTGTTATGGTAGTTTGGTCGTCTCTGCGCTGTATCACTTCGCTAACTTTGGCCCGAGGCTCTGCCATACGCCAGCTCCGCAGAGAGAGACTGAGATTGGGAATTGATACATGTCATTTTCAGTGACCTTCATTATTCTGCCTAGTGTCAAAGTGCTTATTTTCTGTCTAGTAACTGACAGTTTGCCTGTGGAACAGGCACTTGGACAAGTGTGCACACTTATCTACATATGGTTGTATAAGTCTGGGTGGGTTACATTTGAATTAATGGCAGTTAATGCGTGTGTGTGTCTGTGTGTGGTTCAGGTATACTCTACATTATGGGAACAAAATATCCACAGAAAGATGCCAATATCTGAAATCCCCATGAGGAAAACAGCTTATAAGTCATACTAAGTGATGTTTTTTGAAAATGTGAAAATGCAGAAAGTTTTCTGTGATGTTTAGGCTTAGGGGATAGAATATACAATTTGTACAGTATAAAAATCATCATGTCTATGGAAATTCCCCATAAAACATGAAAAACCAACAGGATTCTTAGGGCTCTCTGATGAATAGAAAGTTCAAAAGAACAACATTTAAATATTACTGTTGTTTTTGATCAAATTAATACACCATTGCTGAACAAAAGTATTACATATGATAATATAATTATTATTTTTGTAACAGTGTCGTGTATATGAACATTAACCCATAATAGTTCTTTCTATTATTTACAGTTCATTAAAGGGGTCATGAATTGAGAAATCAACTTTCCCTTGAGCTTTTGATATATAAAAGGTCATCGTAATATAAGAATATCCTGTTTCGGAGCTGAAAATTTCCTTGTTAGTCAAATAAAAGCTTTTATTGACAGCTGGCTCAGCAAACGAGAGATCTGCAAATTTGCTTCCCTGTGACGTCAGAGAGCAGTGAAACGCCGCCTCAACCGAAGAAGAAGAACGCCTAATTCTGTAGCCCCGCCCACCGACTTGCTCCTAACATGTTATAGATAAATAACATAGGCCTACGTGTAGCTAAACCGGATCAAACTTCCAAGCAATAAACATGCCATTGAAGATTACAAAATAGTGTGCAGTGCCAAGAACACAGTCGCTGCATAAGCTTCCTTCGGTTTCCAATATTAGGAATGCAGTTGAACTTTATTTTTAATGAAGTTTCAGCTCACGTGGGTAAAGACATTGAGCGTTTGTTCGCTCCATTTCACTGCGGATTCATTTGTAAACAAGAGACTGGATTTGCAGACAGAATGAGATTAAAAAAACGATGCTGTGCCTTCTATATTGGCTCCGACAGGAATGGTGCAACACACTTATCTGAGTAAAAAATGTTTTTTATATGTGACAGTATTGCATTGTTACAGATCGTTTGATATCTACTGATTATGTGTACGTGTCTAACTAAACATAACTTACCACACTGTCACAGGCTGGAGAATCCTTTGTATTTGAGGTGTTGTTGGTTCATTGTGCTGCGATTCGTGATCAGACTCGAACATGTATGGGCCAGGGCTCGCAAAGCCCGACGTCCCGGGGCTAATGTGTTTTCCAGTCGGGCTACCAAAATGTATCACCGGCCTGCCCGACAAGCTATCTTAAATAGTGAAATAACATTCCTTTCTTGATGTGCGTTGTTCACTTTCTTGACTTGTTATTTAAAGGAAAAATACAATCGCGGAAGTTTTGAACATGCTGATTTGTCTGCAGTGAAGTTTTGCTGATGCACGCACTTGGCTTGTGTGTGTGCGTGTGTGTGTGTGTTAGTGACGCGTGGTTCGCGGTTATATCCACCAATCGGGTGGGCCAAGAAATAAAAAATAACATTCCAATTAATTGCGGGTGGATGAGAGATAAATCATTGTGTTTGTTGACATTTTGCGAGCCCTGTGGGCGAATCATTCCGGTTGCCGTTTTTCCACGTTTTTCAAAACAATTCCCCACGTTTACTGACGGGGGAGCTGAAGCTCATTATAATATGCAAAACTGTTATCCAATCATAGCAGTCTGTGTTTACTTCCAAGTCTTCAATGCGGCACGCCCATAAAAACCTGAGCGTTCCAGGAGCTAGGCTCAAAACCAAGGTAGAAAATAGCCTATTACTTATTAATTATGTTTTTGAATGTAAAAACCACGCAAATGTCATGTTGACCTCAGACAACAGTATAAAAAAATAAAAAATGCCAGTTCATGACCCCTTTAACAGCTTGTGTAAGTGTCAAGATTCATAAGACATAATCAAAGGCCAGTTAATGTTTATCCAAAGACACCAGAAGGAAGGATGATAAACAACACATTTATAATCTGTTACACTAATGGCAATATACTTGTGATGTAACGATTCTGAGGTGCAGTTTCTCATTATTTTACAATAGTGGCAAGTAAGAGCTGATGTGTCAAAAGATGGGAGCTTCAATAAGAACAAATATTGTTTGACTTACTTGCTCTCTGTTTGTTTTAAGAGAGAGCGAATGTACTTTAAAGACATTGTTGAATTTTCTGTCAGTGTCCATTAAAAACACACAGTTATTTATCAAGTCAGCATTTCTCCGTACTGTACATTAATCAGTGTAGTTCTTCAGGGATCTCAGAACCCAATGGAAAATTATATGTATATCACCATCATATATCTTTGCCAATTTTATGCTGCGTTTGTAAGGTAACATTAAAGCAAAAAATTGATGGTTTAACAAGGTCTTTGCGGCAAGTCTAACGCTGGAGTCCATCTTTTCCTCTGAGATAAAGTGCTGTGTCATCCATCTCGGTATAGTGGACTACAGTGGCAGATACTAGGGGGTTTTGGACTGTATTTTACCTCTTTCATAAGAATTATTACAGATTAGGACAGACATACACACAGTCACTCAAGGATGAGAGAAGCATGGCACAATAGTTGGCATATGCTTGTGATAACTTTTTAACAATGTCAATTTTGGTACAGATTTCTGGAAACCCTCTTTCTCTCTCTCAAAAACATGCGGAACACACTCTCAAAAGTATAATATGTATAGAAAGATCCGCAATTCAAAGGATTTCACTGTTCTTTCTCTCCCCCTCTCTCTCTCTCTCTGGCTTTAGTGTCAAAGGAGCAAAGAAGCACAGCAGTCAGAAACTTTGTGAGGAGTTTAGACTTATCTTTAACTTTTCCTTAAATTTGAGCTTGTCTTCATCTACATTGACTACACTGACTTTGAACGTATATAAGTAGTTCCGTGTGTGATAGTTTGAATCAGATGTTGAAAAAGCAATGAACTCGTTCTAGTAAAACAAAGACTAGAACACACAAAAGACTAAAATCTTTTTAAACACCAAAGATGTATTTATATATATTGTCATCCAAGACGCAAATACTGGGTTGTTTGATGGTTTGATGTATGAAGCTTGCTTTGGGTTGTCTGTCATGCATGAGACCTTACAGGTTCAGAAACAAGGTTTATAAGTCACAAAGAGCATCTGTGGAACTGCAGGGATTTTGTATTTTGAAGAAACCAGAACAGTGTGTTCTACCAAAAGAGTCTTTTCTTTTGGGGTTTGCATTGAAAGAACATTGTCACAGGGGACATCCAGAGCTTGAGACGAACAAAATGTAGGACATACAGCAAGACAATGATCATGATTCCACAAAGGTTCAGGCTGTGTCAGTCAAGTCAAAACTGTACTGAGACACGGCTTGTAAACTAGTTCAAGCAAGAAACCTCAAAACATTTCAATGGCTTGTAGCTGTATTATGATATACATAGGATGCATTTATTTGATCAAGAAACTTTCTTAATCTTACTGACCCCAAACATCTAAATGATAGTGTATGAACTACAGTAAAAACATTAATATTATTGCAATTTAAAATAACAGTTTTTTTTTTATAAAACAGTTCAAATGTAATTTATTCCTGTGATTGCAAAGCAGCTATTACTCCAGTTTTCAGTGTCATGTGATGCTTCAGAAATCATTCTAATATGCTGATGTGCTGCTCAAGAAACATGTATTATTATTATCAATGTTGAAAACAGTTTTTGTGGAAACTATACCAGCATTCAAAAGTTTGGGGTAAGTCAGATTAAAAAATAATTAAATAAACAAAACAATAATACTTTTATTCAACAAGGACGCATTAAATTGATCAAAAGTCACAGTAAAGACATTTATAATGTTACAAAAGGTGCTGTTCTTTTGAAATTTCTGATGATAAAAGATTCCTGAAAACAAATGTATCCTGGTTTCCACAAAAAATTAAACAACAAAATCGTTTAATTTTGTTTAATGAATTTTTTTTTTTGCATTGATAATAATAATAACCATTATTCATAATTTATTACCAATAATAATTGAGCACCAAATCAGCATATTAAAATGATTTCTGAAGGGTCATGTGACTGAAGACTGAAGCAATGGCTACTGAAAATTCAGCTTTGCCATTACAGGAATAAATTACATTATAAAATAGATCTTAAAATAAAAAGCAGTTAATTTATTTATTTATTTATTTATTTTTTATTATTGAGAAAAAAAATAGCAAATTAACAAAACATAGTAGCTTATACAAGGCAAGTGATCAGTGACACACATACACATATAGAAGATAGAAAAGCAAAAAAAAAAAAAAATAGCTAAATATAAATATAGTGATGTATGCAGGTACATTGGTAAGTTTAAGCAATGGGATATTTTAGTTATATAGATATAGATAGAGGCAATTTGAGACAATCATAGTAATAGTAATAGATTTGTGATTGAAGTAGTATTCATACCAAAAATAATAACATTAATAATAGTAGTAGTAGTAGTGGTAGTAGTAGTAATAGCTCTTATATTCATCATAATAATAGTAGGAGTAGTGGTAGCATTAGTAATTTATAATAATAGTAATAATAATAATAATGATACGTTTAGACCAGTCAATAAAATTATTGTAGAAATACACTATTCTCTAGGTCTGGGAGCCGCTCTACCACTGCCAGTGAGCGCAACCAACTTATTTTTCGAAAATCCGCTACACTTGGATGTACATCACAATATGGAAGAAAAGATCTGTCACTGCTTCTGACTCATAAACATGTTCATGATGAGCAAAAGGTGTCGTGACAGCGCAGTACGGGCTCGATAAGGCTCCCAAGTTTCATTCTTACTGTTGAGCCCTGGAAGATACAAATATATATTTTTTATGTGCATTTAACCTGATAATCCTTAGTGAAATATAAAGATCTGCCCGTAGTATAAATCAGACTAATGCAGGGCAAAAGACATTTCCCATTCTTTTGAAGTGCATTAGGACAGAGAAAATGAAGACCTTTCATGCTGCCCGATCCCGAGTGTGTGCGATGGGCAGAGGTTGCAGGAAGGTTTACAGAGTGCTTTGATGAAAATGTTTTACAAAGGCCATAATCCACAACTGGGTCAAAACTCCTCATTCCATCTGCCTTATAAATGTTGATCTTCAGCTAGGGTAATCTCTCTCCTAGGTGCCAGGGCTAAATGGCTGCTCAGGGGATATCAGGGCTTAACTTGTCATGGTAGGGGGTGATTGCTGTGTTATGGTAAGAGGTGAAAAGGAGGGTAAGGAGGCAGTTTGTGTGGTGACTGATTGGTGCTGATGAGCTGCGAGACGCTATGCATGAAGTTATCTGTTGAAGGGGAGCGAGAGTGTGTCTGGATTTAAAATAAGAAGTGATGAAAGAGGTGTTTGTCGAGGCGCCACATCGTGACTGGAATCCACTCGTGAACTTGTTAGCACTGAACGTTCTATGTTTGAGGGCATCAGAGGAAGGGGGAAGATCATCTTCGGCTGTGTTAAAATGCAGTAACGTTAGAAATAGACCCAACTGGAGTGCTGTCGGTGAACTGCCACCGTGGATTGACTGAACGGCAAGATTGTAGTATAAATAGAGGGCTTTCTCATCCCACTCTCCTCTTTTCTGCCTTTGCAGTGACTTCGCTTTATCTTTCCATCTTTTTTTCCTCGTATCACTTCACATGCCTTTAAAGATTTTTCATCAGTGGCAGATGGAGAAAAGAAGAGGATCTAAAAAAAGCCGGCGTTGACAAGATAAAGTGACATGCTTTCAAGAAACTTTTGCTCTGCCATTCATTCTTTCTCCACCCCATGTGACTGTAACCTTTTAGATTTCTGGGAAGGGGAAAAAAGAAGAAGAGAAAGGTATACAAGACGGGAGTATGTCAGTTTAAATTGACTTTCCAGAAGGCTCTCCTCCACCTGTCAAAAACAGAGAAATCTAGAGAAGCTTTTTTTTTCTGTTTGAGGGAAAGAGATGAGTGTCAGACGAGAGAGAAATCCTGTCGTCCTATTGATCTTGTTCTGTCACAAAACAGCCGCCGTCTGAGCGTGGCCATCCTCCCACTTTGGTATCAGAGGTTATAGATATCATAGAATTAAGCAGCTTAAAAGGCTATAAAAAGTTGTTTATTCCCCAATGCCGCGAGGACGCCACGGAGTGAGTACATATACAGTATGTGCACATCTTTATGATTCCTTCTGTGGCTGGATGTAGCTTTCCAAACGTCTCTGGGCTGTTACTGGTTCCTGGTCTGTTGGACTTCAGTGCCACACCGCCACACTCTCATTCGCCTCACTGCCATTCCTGACGGAACCAATTTCGCTCGGCTCGCTGGTTCCACAGCGTGAAAGTGGTTTGGAGGTGGCTTGCGTGCATGAAGGCGCGGCCGAGCCCCCGAGCTTGCAGTCTCTGCCCTGCAGTTATGACCTCCTTGGTTATAAGCGGCCAACTCACTGGCTAACTGGGACGATTCCTTGTACCTCGGAGTGGCCAGATACTGACTCCACTACTGTGAGATTGTTCAAGCTTCATAATATGGGTGATGTAGAGTTACTCCCCACCAACAGGATTGTGTGGATTACAGTGCTTAATTGATTCTTGGGACATTTAACTTTCCTGGGTTGCCAAATCCTCCATTCCTGGGTGTAAAATCATCAAACCAGCAGTGTTGGGCAAGCTACTCAGATCCGATGTAGGTAGCCAAGCCAACAACTCTACAGAAAAATGAACTGAGATGGAAGCTAGTTAGACCTTTTTTCATGAATATGTAATATTAAAAATAATTAGCAGTAATTTGATGCCAGGTGCTGTATATGAGAGAAATGTTGCTGTTTCTATTTATTTAATTAAAATAAGCTAAAGTACCTTTTTTTATATATATATTCTGTCAGAACTTAATTTCATTACATCCTTTTCACTTAAATTTGTTATATGGAAATAAATTTCATCATTTTATGTTGTGACTACATGAGTAATCTTTGATGATACAACTAAGTGAGCAATGGATTTCAAGCTCCCAACATGCTTTGCATGAGACTGCATTAGTAAACACTAAAATCAAGTGTTACTGTATCATAATTATTGTATTGTATAAAGACCTGGTAATGTTTGATGAAGAGTAACTAAAAGTAATTAAAGTTTAAACCATTTAAACATTAAAAATACATACTGAGTCACTGATTCAATCTTTTTAATAGAATACACTTCACATTGAGTTCACAGTTTGAATGTTCTGGTTTCCTTTATTTTCAAGGTCTGAGGTAAAATATCCATTGTTGCTTTTACTATGGCAATAAAGATCACGCAAAATGATTCAAACTCACAATAAACTGTTAACAATAAATGAAGCACATACAGTAATCAGTACCTGACATTATCATATAGTTTGTATGTTCTTGTTCCAGCTGTGACATCACAGAAATAGAACCCATTTCTAAAATAGAGGACAAAAACTTTGAATATCATGGAAAGGATTTTTATCGCATACATTGGCTAAAAAAAAACATAGTTTCATTTGTGAACTTCAAACCATTGTAGCATTTACTTAATACATGGTCCATAACTTGACAATACTTCTTTATAAGTGAGAAATGTCAATTTTCAAAGGTTGAAATATGAAAAAATAAAGAAATTAAGGCTCATGTCTCATATATGCTTCTATTAAATCTGACTTCTCACCCTTAGGCCTTTTTTACACTAATGCTTTTTTTTTTTTTTTTTTTTTTTTAAGTTTTTAATTGTCTCACCTTATGCAACCTCTAATTGCCTTAAACATAATCAGCCATTAAACCTTCAGTGAAATTCATAATCAGTTGAGGTATTGAATCATAATCAAAGTCATTGTTCTAAGCAAATCATCATGTCTGTGAATGCGTTCTAAATATCTGAGTACTTGCAAGAATAATATTTGTCAGATGGCAAGTTGCGGCAAGATTTATGAATTAATTCAGCTAGAACAACTACATTTTGAGCACAAATGTGTTTAATGGCGGTGAACGGTGAGATGTTGCTGACGTGTTGGTTGGCTTTGTAAAATTAGCTTTATTTTTCTTTTAATACTAAGTCTTGTTTAAATGTGGCTCTTTTGTTGTGGAGTAAGAGCATGTTCATTCATCTGCAGACACTGTGAGCTCTTAATCTTTTTTTGTGTTGTTTTTATCATTAATATATTAAAATATCTTGAATAAGATATCAAGACTGCTATTTTGTGTATTTTTTAAATTAAAAAAGTGTGTGTGTGTGTAGTATATATGTATATATTCTGAAATAAATTAATACTTGTATTCAGCAAGGATGCATTAAATTGATCAAAAGTGACAGTAAAGGCATTTATAATGACTTGTTGATGTTGATGTTCTATTCTTCGAAGTCTCCTGAAAAAAAAAAATCATGGTTTCCACAAAATATTTGATAATTTATAATAAGAAATGTGTCTTGAGCACCAAATCAGCATAAATTACATTTTAAAATATATTAAAATAGAAAACAGATATTTTAAATTGTAATAACATTTCAGAATATTACTGTTTTTACCGTATTTTTGAATGGTGTGTGTGTGTGTATTCTCTAGAAAAATTCTAAATATCTTTTGCAAATTTTGCTTTTCAACTACACTTAGCTATTTTTCCTTGTAAGTACAAACCCGATTCCAAAAAAGTTGGGACACTGTACAAATTGTGAATAAAAAAAGGAATGCAATAATTTACAAATCTCATAAACTTATATTTTATTCACAATAGAATATAGATAACATATCAAATGTTGAAAGTGAGACATTTTGAAATGTCATGCAAATATTGGCTCATTTTGGATTTCATGAGAGCTACACATTCCAAAAAAGTTGGGACAGGTAGCAATAAGAGGCCGGAAAAGTTAAATGTACATATAAGGAACAGCTAAAGGACCAATTTGCAACTTATTAGGTCAATTGGCAACATGATTGGGTATAAAAAGAGCCTCTCAGAGTGGCAGTGTCTCTCAGAAGTCAAGATGGGCAGAGGATCACCAATTCCCCCAATGCTGCGGCGAAAAATAGTGGAGCAATATCAGAAAGGAGTTTCTCAGAGAAAAATTGCAAAGAGTTTGAAGTTATCATCATCTACAGTGCATAATATCATCCAAAGATTCAGAGAATCTGGAACAATCTCTGTGCGTAAGGGTCAAGGCCGGAAAACCATACTGGATGCCCGTGATCTTCGGGCCCTTAGACGGCACTGCAGGAATGCTACTGTAATGGAAATCACAACATGGGCTCAGGAATACTTCCAGTATACTCGCCGTTGCCGGCTAAAACTCTATAGGTCAAAAAAGAAGCCATATCTAAACATGATCCAGAAGTGCAGGCGTTTTCTCTGGGCCAAGGCTCATTTAAAATGGACTGTGGCAAAGTGGAAAACTGTTCTGTGGTCAGACGAATCAAAATTTGAAGTTCTTTTTGGAAAACTGGGACGCCATGTCATCCGGACTAAAGAGGACAAGGACAACCCAAGTTGTTATCAGCGCTCAGTTCAGAAGCCTGCATCTCTGATGGTATGGGGTTGCATGAGTGCGTGTGGCATGGGCAGCTTACACATCTGGAAAGGCACCATCAATGCTGAAAGGTATATCCAAGTTCTAGAACAACATATGCTCCATCCAGACGTCGTCTCTTTCAGGGAAGACCTTGCATTTTCCAACATGACAATGCCAGACCACATACTGCATCAATTACAACATCATGGCTGCGTAGAAGAAGGATCCGGGTACTGAAATGGCCAGCCTGCAGTCCAGATCTTTCACCCATAGAAAACATTTGGCGCATCATAAAGAGGAAGATGCGACAAAGAAGACCTAAGACAGTTGAGCAACTAGAAGCCTGTATTAGACAAGAATGGGACAACATTCCTATTCCAGACGTTTGCAGACTGTTATAAAAAGAAGAGGGGATGCCACACAGTGGTAAACATGGCCTTGTCCCAACTTTTTTGAGATGTGTTGATGCCATGAAATTTAAAATCAACTTATTTTTCCCTTAAAATGATACATTTTCTCAGTTTAAACATTTGATATGTCATCTATGTTGTATTCTGAATAAAATATTGAAATTTGAAACTTCCACATCATTGCATTCTGTTTTTATTCACAATTTGTACAGTGTCCCAACTTTTTTGGAATCGGGTTTGTATATTAGAGACTTTTCTGGAAACCTATCTAGAAATACCAACACAATCTCATGGCAATTCGTAATTATTTTGAATTTTTGTGAATTGGTGGCTAATTCAAATGAATTCGTACAATCTGCTTATGCCCCAGTGACGGGTATGTTTAGGGGTGGACCTTCATGCTTACTTTTTTCTAATAATTGTACGATCGTACAAATTCCTACAAAAATGCCACCTCTTAATATAGTTACATTTTCCTGTGAGATCAGGAAATACTGATATTGACAATTATTTATGGAGTATCTATGAGGTGTTTATCACAGGAGGAGAGTTATTGTGTACAGCAGGTGCACGTAAGCACATTAGGACTGTAATGAAAATGAGATTGTTGTGAATGTAGTGTTTCATCTCTTTCTGCCAAAGGCACAGAGCTTTATTGAATGGCAATACCTCAGTGACTGCAACAGAGGAAGCACTCCTTAGCAGTCAACTTCATCTGCATCAAAGTCTTTGATATGAGCCGTTTCACATGAAGACAACAAGAAAATGACAATTTTCCCTTAATTCAACAATTGATAGACCAGCACCAAATGCATTAGGCTGCCATATACTAACTGACAGCTGTGTCTTTTCCATCTTATATCAGGGCTTCCTTTGATTGAACACGGCAGAGCTGTTTCACAGTTTGAGATCTCAGCAAAGAAAGAATATTGCTCTGAGGATAGCGCATCCCCTGAAGAGTCCTGTGATGGCGTGCTGATGAGCAAGAGAGTTTGTATGCGTGCATGTGTTTTTGGGCTGTGAGTTTCAGCGTTGCCTTTTATGGTCAGAGAATGAGGCACAGCGCCTCACAGGTGTGTATTTACACTTGTGTGTTTACACAGATTTGTGTGAGATGGAGGAATAGGAGAGAAACAAAGGAAATAGAGTGAACTATATAAGGTTCATTCTAATGTCAATGCTTTAAAAATAAAAAAAGGCACAGCTATGAGTCGGAGATGAAACTGTATGCAACCTGAGTTTGTCTGTGTGTGTGCACTGTACATTAGTTCTCCGCTACTTTTATGCTTAGAAATGCTACATTAAACATCTCCAAAATGACTCATAGGATGACACAGTCATGCTGGAACAACCATGAGATAAAGGACATTTATTGTAGAACTGTTGTGTGATTCACCCAGTAACAGGAAGCAAATGAATTCAGAATGGTGACACTGATGTTGTGCACTTTCCTGTAATACGGTACATTTTTTGCACCCCATGTGGCCGCCTGCGCTGGATTTTATGAGCTTTGCTCCAGCATGAGGAGGAAAAAATTTAAGCGAAAAAACTGTTAGGAGACAGAAAGGTCTCTTGCTGCATCTCATTTGCATATGAAAGTCTCTCGTCTCTGGCAGTGCCATTCCCTGGAGCCGCAGCTGGCAGAAGGGCAGGAGGGGAGCACCTGTGGGCTGGTCTGTCGGATCCCTCTCCCCTTTTCTCACCTAGTCGTACCAGAAAGCAGCCGTTGAGGGAGGGACTCAAGCTGGGCTCTGAGCCCTCTGAGGTTCACCATGACAGGGTCTTGCTGTCTCTGTTAGCATGAGGACTAGAGCACGCTGACCTGGGGGAAGTTCATACAGAACTTATCAGTATGGTGGGTAGTGTACACAGGCACTCACCGAGACCATCTCAATAATAAATACATTTCTGTACATATCATACATATAATACATATCTTTTTTTTTTAAATCATGATTATTCTTGCCGCCCCCTTGGATTTTAAATTCATCAAATTTAATGATTGAAAAATTGAATATAATTTAATTATAATTACTTATAAAGTCTTTAATGCTCACCAAGGCTGCAGTTACTGTATTTGATAAAGCATACAGTTAAAACAATATTTAAAATGACTTCTTTTTTTTCAGCAGCCTTCAGAAATCATTTTAATATGCTGATTTGCTGCTCAAGAAACACTTATTATTATCAACTTTGAAAACAGTTGTGCTTCTTAATATTTTTGTGTAAACGGTGATGTATTTTTTCAGGATTCTTAGATGGATTCAAAGATGAATACAGCATTATTTGAAATTCAAACTTTTGAACGTGTGTGTGGTTCATGTATTCGCTAAGTTATGGGGACAAAATTTCCCCAAACGGATTGCAATTCCAGAAGTCTTTGACTTTGTGGGAAAATTTTTGGATACCCATGAGGAAAACCGCATATAAATCATACAGAATGATGTTTTTTTGAAAATGTAAAAATGCAGAAAGTTTTCTGTGATGGGTAGTTTTAGGGGATAAGCTTAGGGGATAGAATATACAGTTTGTACAGTATAAAAATCATTATGTCTATGGAATCTCCCCATAAAACATGCGTGTGTGTGCAGCCTGCTTTATCAATATTAAAGTCTCATTGATTTTCATTATAACAATATTTATACTATTGTATTTATTGTACATATTATTTTAAGCTTTACAGGGTTAAGAAGCCAGATAGAGACAGCAACATATCAACACCCCATGCTGGAGACCAGCATCCACAACATATGCTGATGACCAACAATGCTGGGCTTTTTTCTTACAGGAAAGCCTTTAAATGAATTTGCTCTCAAAAAATCCCTAAAGCAAACAGAAATGAACATAAGAGGATGATAAGAGGGATTAAACTACTATCCTTTTTTAAAAACAACTTTCTCTGATTTGGGCCTCAGCATGTAGACGGGCATATATGTTATTGCATAGCTTGGTCTACATATATTTCTCATGTTTACATGCGCGTAGCTATCCTTGTCTGACCACCCAGTAATCTCCTGCCATTTCAACTATACACAAATAGTCACTCCCTAATCTTCTTAGCATCCAGGGCTAACATCATCTCTGCGCCCTTTTCTGAGAACCAGTGCCTTTTTTTAATTTTAGTCTTTTTAATCCTATCATCCCTCATAGGAAGCATCACATCATTTGACCCATGTCATGCTCAGACATGCTCAGACACCAGATAGGAAGTGAGCCATCACTGAAGGCGTTGATATAATGACATCCATATCAGAGGCTGATTTTCTTTCGTCCTTGTCCTTATTTAACATGCACACCCTTATTTTTTTAGGGTACTAATGGTGGGAGCAATAAAGCTAGATTATACTCATTGTTAGATAGTCTCATAAAGGGGGAAACACACTGATTAAATGATTATGTGCTTGAATAACACTTTTCTATCAATGCAAACCAGTTCGGAATGGCACAAAATGTCTTGGAGAGTTATATAAATGAATAAAGACAGTATTGTAATTCTTACGGTGATCTGACAGGGCATTTGAGGGAAGGCATAAGCTCCAAGAAATGTGTGGTTTGGAATCAAGTAGGAATGCAGCAAATTGGATTTCTGTAAGCACAACTGGACCTGCCTCTCTGAGATTCTCATTGGCATCTGCATGTGTTAGAGCGTGTTTTGGCAAATGTTAAATTTACATTCACGTTACATTTACAAACCCTTTTCCTTTTCCTCTATGTCCTTCATAGAAATCCTCACACCATGAAATCATTATAGGCAACATTTATTCCTTCTGGAGAAAAGGTTTGCTTTGGGATTAGGTCGAAAATACAAGAGCTCTCAAAATTGAAAGAGGTTGCAGAACAGTAAGATTGATTTTAAAAGTATTACTTTACGTTAGCAGTTAACAGAGACTAATTGAATCTAGGAAAAGAGGCATAAATAGAATCTGAAGCACTAGTGTGAGTGTTCCAGAGAAAATCTCTTCAGCTCCACAATTGTGTGCTGACTAAACACTCCAAAACACCACTGCTGCTCACTTGTCGTGATTTTGCCGTCTGAGACGAATTTTGGAGATTGTAAGATTTATTTTGTCGTAGGGCGAAATCGTCAGTCTTGGAATGCTTGATGTAACATGCTCAGTTACTTTTGCAATAAATATCTGACGTATTGCCAGAAATTTTGGTCCACAGTCGCATGACTGCTGCCCTGACGTCTAATGAAGAACCAATAGGAGTGCATATTACATATTGTGTTATGATGTATGATATGAAACATAAATTACTTATTTAGTTTTTTTTAACGTTATTATCGTACTGTCAAAAAGTTTTTTTTTTTTTTTTTTTCTTTCAGATATTGAGTCCCATGGCCTCTTTTGCCCAGTCACAAACTGACTTTTTTTTTTTGCAATTTGCATTTAAACATTTTTTTTATTTGCATTTTGCATATAAACAAAGACTTCTTGGACTACTCAAACAATACTGTCAGCTATGACTAAAGTCTTAGTTAGGATGTGTAATGTACGGTCTGGCATGAAGGAATGCTGGTGTACACAGTCTGCCGTGGCTTTTGCCCAAGATTTCATTGGGACCAAATCAGACGATCTGACAAGCAACAAACACGTCTCAGTCAACACCCAGCTTTAGCCAAAGGCTCTGACACACAGCCCGTCCGCTGCTCGGATGCTGAGCTAATTGCATGTTTGGTTTGCGTTCACTTGTCCATTTGGTATTTTGCTGCAGATGGATACAGCACTGGAGCTAAATGAAAGCTGAATACTGGTGCCACAGGTCTGCTGGTAAAACAAACCACCGGGCTCAAGACTCACAACTCCAGGGCTCCGAGCCCATCCATGCATTAGAGAGCCATCTGCCCACACCGTAAACAGATATCACGGGTGCTGCCTATCCCTTCTCTCTTCTCAGCACGTTTCGGTGAGACTCCCCTGAGTTACACAGACTACAGGATGAGTAATACGAAGTGGCAAGCATTTATTCTCTGAATACTGATGTTCCTTGTCTTGGCGATGGTTTATTCCCAGGTGCTGGTCATTTGGAGAGTACTGTCCTTGCTTTGAACTAAGTCGCTTATGTTTCTGTACCTGCAGCTCCCCTTTTCAGTGCTTGGAGGGCTGATGATGTCTGTTTACTTTGCAGCCCAAAGCCAGGATTATGTTTCAACACAATGCTGTAATTCTGTTATTGACCGTAAACTGACCTATTCCTTGCTGGCTGTCACTGCGCCCTTTCGCTAATCTCCCATTTTTCTCTACGTACTTGATCTCATTCACTAATAGTTACGTAATAATTTTCTGAGAGGTTCTTTGATTTAAATAATAATAATAATAATAATTATAAAATAAATTGTATATTAATATAAATTAAATGTATAAAAAAAAAATAATAATAGCTTTATATGTTCAAATACTTAAATACTTATATTATTATAAGTATTATACATATTATATAAAAATGAAGTTCAAAATGTTTATATAAAATATATATAAATGTACATAAGTATACAGTGGTGTAAAGCACGCCACCACTGGACTCTACAGCAGTGGAGACGTGTTCTCGGGAGTGACGAATCAGGTTTCTCTGTCTGGCAATCCGATGGACGAGTCTGGGTTTGGCAGTTGCCAGGAGAACGGTACTTGCCTGACTGCATTGTGCCAAGTGTAAAGTTTGGTGGAGGGGGGATTATGGTGTGGGGTTGTTTTTCAGGGGTTAAGCTTGGCCCCTTAGTTCCAGTGACAATTCCAGTCACAAATGCGCTTCTAGAAGAATGGTTAAAAATTCCCATAAATAATAAACAATCCTCCTAAACCTTGTGGAAAGCCTTCCCAAAAGAGTTGAAGCTGTTATAGCTGCAAAGGGTGGGCCATCTTCATATTAAACCCTATGGATTAAGAATGGGATGTCATTAAAGTTCATGTGCATGTAGAGGCAGACGTCCCAAAACTTTTGGCAATATAGTGTTTATAAAATACATTTTATATGATTTTTTTTTAAATACCTGTGGTTTGATTTGAGTTGAGTTGGTTCTTAATTTAGAGAAAATTTAAGTGCAAACTTTTTGAAGAATCATAATTTCTGCCAAAATGTTTGCACTCTGGTTTGAACACAAATTTAATGCACAAAGGTTAATGCACAAAGACCCCCGCTGACTTTTTTTCATGGTCTTTCAGCCTCTATTCTCTATCTCTCTAGTTCTGCCTTCTCTAGACTGCATGTGTATTATTCAGTATTTAGATTTTAGTTGATAGCATCAGTGATTTGTGTAGACATGGGTCATTGAGAGTTGTCCACATCCCAAGTGTCAAAATATCACAGCAACCCAAGCAAAACGGAGCTGAAAACAAGCCCTGCAGGCAGGGGATGTGGAGTCGTGCAGTAGTCCTCTGTTTCTACTCCCACGTGATGCTTCAAAGGCAGCAGATAAGACCCCTCATCTTCCTCAGACATCATTGATGGAGAATGAGGACTCCACCTCACCTTTCAGAAAGAAAAAAACATTATATATTGAGACAAAGACTTGTGATGGTTTGAAGTCATTTGTGCAGAGTCCTTCTGAACCAGAGGGGTTTTCAAATGAGAAAATCAGATGATTGGGCCAAATTTCACTTGCAGCCTCAAGAATAAATCATTCATTCCTAATGGAAGTCAGAGAGTGGTCATGAATATATAAAGAAAAGGGCAGGAATCAAATCTCTTTATGACCACAAAAAACTGTGAATTTCACTCACTGTAATCAAAAGGACTGACAGCGGCCTATTATTTTTAAGATCCAGAGAGAGCAGTTTCTAATGAAAAAGCAGTATTAAACACCACAGGGAAAATTAACCTCAGCTTGTTTCATTTTTTTGCCCCTCTTATGGGCACTGTACTGCTGTCTTGAGTTTTTAGAGTTCTGCCAGAGAGATGAGACGGCCATGATTCACATGACGCTTCTACATGCCACAAAGGTCTTGTTATGCAGCACTGTCAACAAAGCCTGTTCCATATAGAGGTGGCCACTGTCGATTCTGTATTTGATCATACGATTTGTGAATCATCGTTTACCCCATCTGTCAACACACTTTGATGCACAGATAGTTTGTGAATGTGAAAATGTAAGCGTTGAAGGATGCTAGTATTGCTATAAAGCACAATACGGTGCCAGATACATTATAAAGGAGGATGAGTAAAGGCCACTTGTACATATATACAGTGGGGGGAACAAGTATTTGATACACTGCCGATTTTGCAGGTTTGCCCACATACAAAGCATGTAGAAGTCTGTAATTTTTATCGTAGGTACTCTTCAACTGTGAGTGACGGAATCTAAAACAAAAATCCAGAAAATCATATTGTATGATTTTTAAGTAATTAATTTGCATTTTATTGCATGACATAAGTATTTGATACATAGCAAAACTTAATATTTGGTACAGAAACCTTTGTTTGCAATTACAGAGATCATACGTTTCCTGTAGTTCTTGACCAGGTTTGCACACACTGCAGCAGGGATTTTGGCCCACTCCTCCATACAGACCTTCTCCAGATCCTTCAGGTTTTGGGGCTGTCGCTGGGCAATACGGACTTCCAAAGATTTTCAAAGATTTTCTATTGGGTTCAGGTCTGGAGACTGGCTAGGCCACTCCAGGACCTTGAAATGCTTCTTACGGAGCCACTCCTTAGTTGCCCTGGCTGTGTGTTTCGGGTCGTTGTCATGCTGGAAGACCCAGCCATGACCCATTTTCAATGCTCTTACTGAGGGAAGGAGGTTGTTGGCCAAGATCTCGCGATACATGGCCTCATCCATCCTCCCCTCAATACGGTGCAGTCCTCCTGTCCCCTTTGCAGAAAAGCATCCCCAAAGAATGATGTTTCCACCTCCATGCTTCACGGTTGGGATGGTGTTCTTGGGGTTGTACTCATCCTTCTTCTTCCTCCAAACACGGCGAGTGGAGTTTAGACAAAAAAGCTCTATTTTTGTCTCATCAGACCACATGACCTTCTCCCATTCCTCCTCTGGATCATCCAGATGGTCATTGGCAAACTTCAGACGGGCCTGGACATGCGCTGGCTTGAGCAGGGGGACCTTGCGTGCGCTGCAGGATTTTAATCCATGACTGCGTAGTGTGTTACTAATGGTTTTCTTTGAGACTGTGGTCCCAGCTCTCTTCAGGTCATTGACCAGGTCTTGCCGTGTAGTTCTGGGCTGATCCCTCACCTTCCTCATGATCATTGATGCCCTACGAGGTGAGATCTTGCATGGCGCCCCAGACCGAGGGAGATTGACCATCATCTTGAACTTCTTCCATTTTCTAATAATTTCGCCAACAGTTGTTGCCTTCTCACTAAGCTGCTTGCCTATTGTCCTGTAGCCCATCCCAGCCTTGTGCAGGTCTACAATTTTATCCCTGATGTCCTTACACAGCTCTCTGGTCTTGGCCATTGTGGAGAGGTTGGAGTCTGTTTGATTGAGTGTGTGGACGGGTGTCTTTTATACAGGTAACGAGTTCAAACAGGTGCAGTTAATACAGGTAATGAGTGGAGAACAGGAGGGCTTCTTAAAGAAAAACTAACAGGTCTGTGAGAGCGGGAATTCTTACTGGTTGGTAGGTGATCAAATACTTATGTCATGCAATAAAATGCAAATTAATTATTTAAAAATCATACAATGTGATTTTCTGGATTTTTGTTTTAGATTCCGTCTCTCACAGTTGAAGTGTACCTATGATAAAAATTACAGACTTCTACATGCTTTGTAAGTAGGAAAACCTGCAAAATCGGCAGTGTATCAAATACTTGTTCTCCCCACTGTATATGGTAAAATTCTTATAGACTAAGTTACAATTATTAATAATACTATGACAGAGAAACAAAATACAAAAGCAAGTAAGAGATAAACAAACAAACAAAAAACAAATAAATAATAGGGGGTTAAAGAAAATCATAATGATTAAAAATAATCATATACCATAATTTTCTGGCTGTATCCACCTTATATTATAAAGCAGAAATAAGCTATTTGTCAGGTCTTAAAGGCATTTTGCTTAAAAATAAAGAAATAGGAAATTACATATTTTTTTTCATACCTTGGTGATCAGATTGTGTCCTGTTTGAATAGTAAACTATGCCACTAATAAGTTCTGCTGTATTGCATCACCAAATATGCAGGCACATGGCAAAAAGCAAGTATCTGTACTTGTATCTGGTCTGTAAAATATGGTATCAGTGCATCCTTGCAAACTGTATTGCCTTTTCTCTTTCTGACAGTTTTGAGAGAAGAGCTGTCATTGTGTGTATGTGGTTCAGCGGAGTAGTTAAACTGCGCATCCCCTGCATTGCAGGGTGAGCTAAAATTAGAATAGTCTTAGGGATGGAGCCGAGAGTGCCTCTTTCATCCCTCACACCTGTCCCGATAACTGCTGTAACTAAACCTCTATCTCTTTCTCTCTCTCTCACACACACACAGTCATGGGAGATGAGTGGATGGAAGCGGACGAGTAAAGGAAGCAGATGAATGATGAATGAAGCATTCCGGTGATAAGGAGAATGGCTGCATGGATGAATAGATGGACGTATGGATGGATGAGCAGATGGATGTGCACGCAAGCCCCTGTACATGTAGATAGACAGATACACAGAGTTTATACATGGATACAGAACATTGGGTGGACAGTTAGACAGAAACAGCAGGGGATGCTGGGATGATTATGCTTGAGTTCAGTCTAGTTGAAGACTATGTTTGTGTATCTGCGTGCATGAAGCTGATCTGGTTCATTTCTAATGAGCAATTCTAATATGAGCTCCATCTGCAACTTTCTGGAACGTAGATGCATGAAATGAAGGATTGAAAAGTGGCGCCTAGATAGCTGTGAGAAAATATGCATTGAGTGCATGCAAACACACACACACATCTATAGGCCTCAGCTTAGCAATAACTAGCACTTTCCCCAGCAGCCTGCACAAGCTGATAAAACACAACAGCGCCTGCAAGCATATTTTTAGCCGGCTTTATACTCGCAGCATTCTGTATGTGATGATGGCTTTGCTCCAGCAAATGTATCCTCTCATTAATCTCAGCGTTTTGATGCCACTCAGAAGTTAAAATGGAGTCTCTGCTGTGTGTAAGCATTAGAGGTTCATAAACACCAATGGAGACTGGCAGGGTTTTCCGTGCATTACAGATGGGGGAGTATTTGGCAACGGTAATATCTTTATACAAAGAAACAAAGACACAGGCACATCTCACGCCTCATTAATCGTGCAGGTAATGGTGCTCATCACACCCTTCTATCGGAGTTTGGCACTGTAGACCTGAGGAGAATTTAGAGCCTGTCCACATCTTGCTTTCCTTTTATTTTATAAATGCTTGATTCCCCCAGTATTTTGGTTCACATATCTGCATAGTTTCTAGAAACTCCTGCTGCTTTTTTAATGCTTATGCATTATACATTTGCCTTTGTAATTTTGATTTGTAAGTAATCATAAATTCCTAGTAATAGTATCTGTAGGCAAGGAAATGAATCCTGCAGCCAGTGTTGCCAGTTCCTTCTAGAAAAAGTTACAAAAATCATCCATTTTTAATATACTGAAAAACAACCCCATCACTTATAAGAAGTTGACATGGCAACACAGTGTCCTGTATTGACTGTTTACCTACATCCCAGAATGTTTTTGTTTTGTTTTGTTTTGCAATTGTTACCTTAAGTAGCCTTTTCTTGTTTATCTAATGGTTGACTTTAGTTTTGTTGGTATAACCTAATATATATAACCTATAAATATATATATTGTATATAAGGTGCATATATAAAAGGTGTTGCTTCAGCTATTTTCAATAAACTCTTCTCCAACCAAATGACGTTAATCATTTAGCCTTCGAGTCACAAGATAATTAACTGATGTTAATGTCTACTAATTAGTGCATTGTCAGTGTCACTCTGCCATGTTTTTGTTTAATCCAAATCATCAGGACTTTCTCTCTCTTTCACTGTGCTTTTCCTCTGCCACTTCTGCATGACAAGTGATACCTGCAGAAATTATCTCTCGGAAAACACTCCCTCAACAGATGAAAAGCTGAAAAGAGGGAGGCGAGGCATGTGTGCAGTCCGGAAGCGCTAGAAGCCTCTGAAATGTACAACTCCAATGAGACAGAGGTCTGAAAATTTACAGCATGTTTTTCTAGCCGACACTCATCCATCAGGAAGAGCTGTGTGCTTGGCCATGTAATCTGTGGATTGCACATGTAGGTCCAGCCGTGCATGTCTTAAGTGTGTGTGCTTACATGTGAGTCGCATGGTAATGTCTTCAGTCAGTGCATGCTGCAGAAAACAGTACGTGCTTGATTTGACTCCCTGCTCCATTGCCCAGTAGCCGGTCCTTCTGGTCTAGCTTTTATATAATGAATCATAATTAGCAACACTAGCATAAACAGAGACATAAAAACAGCCATGATACTGTACTGCAAAAGTCCAGCTAACTCGATTGTCATCATGAATTGCAGGCACCACAGCGAACGGGAGAGTCTTGAGAGACGGTGGCACTGACTTTCTGGTCTCCAGAACCTGGGATAGTGTGAGATAAATGGCTCCCTGGTGCCTTTTTGACAGGAACTTTTCTGTCCTTATCAAAAGCTGTTACCACTCCGCTGCCCCATGTCCACACACACACACACACATATACCTGCAAGGGGCAGTCTGCCTGCGGCTTAGTTGTCCTGATTTTGCAGAACAAATGCATTGCGCTGGCAGACTTTGTGAGTTTTAATAACTCGCTGTAAAAGAGACATCTTATTTTTTCTGCACAGAACTGTAGTCGCTCTTTATCTCGTTCCTTGTTGGTGTTTATAAAGCATAAAAGCAAAGAGCTGGTAAATGCCAGGCTCTGAGACAGATGGAAGGTCAAGTCTGACAGGAAATTTGAAAACAGTAAAGGTGAGGAGATTACGAGAATTAATAACAGGGGGGATGTGGCAGGAGTTTGTCTGTGTTATTATGTGCATGACTCCATTAATGGGAGAATACAGATAAAATTGACAATTCATTGACAATGCTGTCATTCATTGACTCACCCTTTCATTTCTTAGTGTATGTGGAACAGGAAATTACTTAGTTTGAAGACTCTTCACACTTCTCTTTTCCCAGCCTGGTCTCATTGTTAATACGTAGATAGTAATACATAACATTTACAGGTACAAAACATACATTTTTGTACGTTTGGATAGATGCTGAAATGTACAGTATGGACGTATTAACAACATTTAAATGTAAACATTCTGTATTTATAAAAACGTAAGATATACAAAGCTTTTATATCATAAAGATTTTTGTATAATTGCCCTTATACCATTTTATAGATTAGATCCCTTAACCCTACACCCAAACTCAAACATAACCATTTTATAGAGGATATAAAATTACAATATAATATAATATAATATAATAAACTTAATGGACAGAAATGTGTATGAAAATTAAAATTTTAGTAACAATATAGCATTAAAAAGATATTTTGAGCCACTAATTCCACTCCTACCTCTAAACCTACCTATAATAATTTCTTAAAATTATGTACAGTAATAAAAGAAAAACATAACAGACAGACAAGTATCACAATCATTCATTTATTGCAAAAATGTCAAAAGCGGTACCAAGAGTAGTCCAAATGACAATGCGTTGCAGTTACAGTCCTCTCTGGCAGTATATGTTATCCTGATCCACTCCATGAAGGCACGCACTTCTCATTCAAACACGCCGAAATGTCGGAAGCTTAGTGATTGTGACGTTGAAATTGCGGGACTGTGGTGTAGTCCGTTTATAGCTTACCTTTAGCCTTTTACTTCTGGCAACTGCATTTAGACTTTAAAATTCATAAAAGTTGTGTTCATCTGTGATAATTATCTTGATGGACAAAACCTTGATCACAGAGCTTGTTTTTAGCGATAATCCAAAAGCCTATTGAAAAATCCTATTGGGTTTTTCTCAAGGGAACCAGCGTGATGCTAACTGCCGGTTGGCCTACAAAGCGATGTCATACCTGCACCACTCTATGAATGCTTAATGTCACTGCCGTAAAACGTGTCGTAAAGATTCTAGAGGAGGCCGTTTTTTTTATTTATTATGAGTGCGGGATTTGACGTTTACGGTTGCTACTGAGAATGAAGATGACGCATCTTTTCCATACAAAAGAAGTTAAGACGGCTGTCCAAACCATTATAAGTGTACTCTATAAAACTTTTGTATTGCCATCTAAAACAAACAATTATTAATAAATATCCAGCAATAATTTCCCTCCAGTGAACTGTTAACTTGAACCACTGTGACCAGATAACTGAGTCTGTACTTGATCAGTCCAATCATAAAAAATCATTTATTCTGAATATTGTTGTATAGAAGAGGAATTGAAGAATCTCCCCATGTGTCTACTTAACATGAGGGTGAGTAAATGATGACAAAGTATTCATTTTTGGTTGAACTGTCCCCTTAAAACCCACTTTGCTGTATGAAAGAATTTCTGCTACTAAATTCCCCCATCTTCATTATTGATGAAACTCCCTGTTGTCTGAAACAAGTGATGATGGTTTCGAACTGTGAATTATGGAATTAACTTGCTGGTTCCCTGGTGGAGCCCTCGTCCCAGCATCTGCTGCAAAGACAGTCCTGCCAGGAACGCTATGAGAGGGCATGCCGAGAGAACGACACTTTCATTCCACTGAGGTTTTGTTAGTGCCTGATGAGAAATTGGACTGGGTGACAGTTGAGCGACACGAGGCAATCTGGGACGAGAGAGGGGTCACGCAGGAAGGAGGAGCGCACCTTCAGAGAAGATAGGTGTCCACTGAAAGCTAGAATAGAAGGAGAAATGGGGCAGAAACACAAAAACAGCTACCCATCCTGCAAAGCATCCTTTCAGAAGGTTTAAAACGACATGAGGGTGAGTAAGTGATGATATAGTTTTCATTTTGGTGTGAACTATCACTTTAAACTCTGATATATGCATTAACATTCACATTAAGAGACTAGGTGTAGAATTGGGGTACTATTAAAATCAGCATTTCTGGTCTCCATTGAGTCACAATGGCTTCAGCAACAATAACCATTAAATTGAGCATGTAAATGAACTTAAGATCCTTAACCTCTCTCTTTCTCTGTTATTCATTGTTTTAACTTCTCTTGTTCTACACGTATTGGGCTTCTTAGGGCACCTGAACAGCGGCCTGAATAAATCATGACAGCACAGTTAAGTACAGAATGATCTCATTAGTCAGCGGGTCATGGAGATGATAGTGTTCCTGCAGTAATGGGTCAGTGCTTCTCTCAAAGTTATCCATAGCGCTTATTTTTGTCATTGACATGAGCTCTTTGATCCCTCGGTCAGAATTGAGAGCTCAATAGAGCCGTACTCAGTACATTGGGATGAGGCATCTAGTGAACCAATGAATGAATTTTTCTTTTTTTATTCATCTAAAGTGTTCAAATCTGAATTCCATAATAGTATCATCATTAGTTGACTAATTTCTATGACATTCTTTCCTCTGTGGAACACTGTTGAAAAAATCTTCTTCTGTGTTGGTAGACAAATCATTCTGGTGGTTCCAATATATGCACAAGAAAACTTTGAGACATTTCTTAAAATACCTTCTTTTATGAGGGTGAGTAAATAATGACATGAGTTTTAGTTTTGGATGAACTATCCCGACATGTATAAATAAAACGAGGTGCCGGTGCTGATCCGAATAATGTTAAGAGGTCTTTAGAAACCTCTATTTTTTTAATTCACTAAGAATGATTTGTGCCTGCTGATGTTGTTACTTTTTGTGATTTTTGCTTTTTCTAGCACTAAATTCCCTAGGAAGCATCAGGACCAGGTAATAACGTAAAATGACTAATATATTTGCTCTGAACGCCTGCGTCAGCAGTAATTATGTGCTTTATTTATTCCATGCAAAAAATGCTGACTTCTGTGAATGGGGCGCAATCTATAGCATGCAAGTCTGTCAATTTAAAACATTAATTTAGTGCCGTTAATTGTATATTTTAAAAAAAGTGTTAACACATATAATCACTCCTGCTGACCCGTAAGCTACAACAGGGCACACACCTCCCAAACCACACTTACTGTACCAAGAGCTCCGAATGAACCAAATGGAACAACAGAATGCATTTATTAAAGCAGAACTTTTTTTAAAATTGACTTAGCATGCCATTCATACTGTGAAATGTTGATAAAATACGAGACTTGACACTACTATAGTATATGTACAGTATCTTAACTATTAAAAATACAGCACAGTTGTACCACATGATCATGCACTGTATGTCCTGTAACGACCCCTAAATCTCCAGATTGACAGACTCATTTGCAAAATGGATTGTTGTGGACTATAGAGCAGTGATAGATTTATGTTCAATCATATGGAAGTAAAACAACAAATCTATTGGCTTGTAAATCCACTTTTTGTAATGTCTGTTTAGTGCTTTCATCTGCCACAATAAATGTAATGTCTTTGAATTATCTTCATTTTGGGGTTCAGAAAATATTGATAATATTGATTGAGAGCCCTAATATTAAGCCTAATTTAAATGAAAGGATGTACACTAAATCAGCACAGATTTCAGATAATTTTCAAAAACTGTAGCAAAGCAAAAATGTCAACAACACATCATATATCATAGTATATATTACATCTTGTCAAATGGTCTCAAAAATAACCTAAATGCTCCTCATGATTTATCCACAGGGATATTCACTTAAATAATGTATTGTCTACATGCTTCTCACCAAACCCTGCGTCCTTTGAGTGGATTTGACAATCTCCCCATCACCTTTCTGTTGACCCTGATCCATCTATTCCTCCACAATAGATCTCATCTCATTTGTCTGTGACCACTCACCCGACCCACATCTCCCAGGCAGAGTAAATGACTCTGCAGTGTCTCTCTGCCACTCAAGACAATTCTGTCAACCTGCGAGAACAGTCACTCACCTGTTTCAGCTCTAATCAGGAGTGAGCTTTTCTGAATGACATACTGTATAACAAAAAAAAAAGGACAGAGAGAGAGAAAGAGCACACCATGTCTTTACAATTGTATGAGAGACAGTGATCTGCTTTATCTCTCTTCACTTTTAAATGCAACATCTCTTTCACAGTATAGTATGTTGTATTGGACCCACTTTATATTGGCCTTAACTACTATGTACTAACATTTAAATTAATCATTTGATACAATGCACTTTTGTGTACATACATGTTTTTACATTTTACTTACATTTTAAATATTACCTGCATGTAATTACATCTGTAATTAATTTCTGTAGTTACATTTATAATTACACTGTTGACACTTCCCTTACACCTAACTGACTAATATTTTAGCCATTTATAAAATACTATTAAACTGTTCTATAAATGTTGTATGACTATCTGCTTTGGCTATAACAAATTATTTGTCAGCTAAAATTATACAAGAGCAAGCGGCTCAGAAAAACAGAAAGAGGCCGTGATATCCCATCCCTTGCTAAATGTTTGAATTATTGTAAGAAACACTGTTAAATTGAAGCATTATGGAGATGAGTTCTCTTTACTCTCACTTAACCTTGTAGAGGTGTTCCAATTATAATGCTGGATTGTAGGTTAGAACCAGTGGCACAAGAGCTTGATGGCCTGCATCCTCCAAAGTATCAGCCATCATTCACTGCACTGATTTCTCAGCTCAAGCAACAACCTCATGAGTACAGTCTTTTGTGTGTGTGTGAGACAGTGTCTTCTACTAGTCCCACACATATTACTCTATACCCACTATATGCTCTTTAAGCAGCAGAGAGTGGAAAGAGCCATTACTCATGTTGGTTTAGCAGTATCTCAGGGGTGAAAATGAGCGTGCGCAGAGGAATACTGTGCAGGAAGAACTTGTGAACCTTCACGCAAGGATAACACATGAGCGAGGGGGCAGTTGGACAAACTGTCGGAGCACATAACCTTAATGTGGGATTGTGTGTGTGTTTGAGGGGGATGTGAAGGAGGAATCTTGAGTGTGTAGAGTAGTGGTTCAAAGTTTCTTCTGTGAGCCTTTATATTGATCTGTGTGCTTCTGTATCTATGAAGAGGATGTTTCTCAGTCCTGTAGAGAATGGCAGGAGTACAAGAGCTCTGTTTCTCTCTCTCTCTCTCTCTCTCTCTCTCTCTCTCTCTCTCTCTCTCTCTCTCTCTCTCTCTTCTCTCTCTCTCTCTCTCTCTCTCTCTCTCTCTCTCTCTCTCTCTCTCTCTCTCTCTCTCTCTCTCTCTCTCTTTCTCTTTCTCTCGCTGCATGGTGTCAAGACATGGCCTATCTGAGATTTTACACATTATTAGATCTGTCGCAGAGCAACAGCTGTCTAGAAACGTTTACCTTTTGAGCTGAATTGTATAGACAAATCAGTGCTATGGATATTGTATATAGTGTAACCCAGAGGTTTTCTACAGATAATCATCATCCGTCACTTTGACGGGCTGGGTTGTACATTTTCTGTCATGCTCTTATTTGTATCCATTGTTTTCCCCCTCAAAACTAATATAATATACACTACCGTTCAAAGGTTTAGGGTTTGTATACAATTTTTTGTTTTGTTTTTGAAAGAAATATTTTATGCTCACAAAAACTGCAATAAAAAAAAACAATATTATGCTAATATAATGAAATTATTACAATTTTAAATAGCATATTTCAATATGTTTTAAAGTTCAATTTATTCATGTGATGGCAAAGCTGAATTGTCAGCAGCCATTAAACCAGTAGTGTCACAAGATCCTTCAGAATTCATTTTAATATGCTGATTTTTTTTTTTTTTTTCAATATTGAAAACAGTTGTGCTGCTTAAAATTTTTGTGGAAACTGATACTTTTTTTCAGAATTCTTTGATAAACAGAAATTTAGAAAATAGAAATAGAAGCATTTTGAAATAGAAATATAGAAATCTTTTGTAACGTTTTTGCATTTACCCAATATTAATATTTTATGTCTCACTTTATTTTAGGTGTCTTACTATGTACTATGTATTTCTGTGATTGCAGCTATAATTAATTACACTGTGACCCTTCCCTTTTAACCCACCCTTAAACCTACCCATACCACCAAACCTGTCCCTAAACTTACCCGTATCCCATCTCAATAGTGTTTTGCAATACACCATCAACACAATAAGTACTTATTGTTGTACTTATTTATTGTTGTACTTATTTTTTGATGCAAGTACATAGTAGTTAAAGACACCTAATTGTTACATGTTGCCTTGGTTTTGTGGCTCTTGGTTTTGTTTTATGGATATTTTGTAGCGTTTTGTTCCCATTGTTCATGTATTCTGTCTTCCTGTGTTTAGTTCTTGTTTCCTTTGTTTCATTGGCTGCATCCAAAAGCTTAAAAATGTTGCCTTTGGAAGATGCATTGCAAGGTAGGAAGGCATCAAAGACAAATTAGTATTGTAGCAATTCAATATTTGCTTAGTTATCACCAAATTTAGCTGTAGATCATTAAACAGTTACGCTGCCTAAGAAGTCTGTCCAAAATCCGTTTTGTGAGGTAACTTAGTGCGCAAACGCTGCTATAAAGACATTGCCTGATATAATCATATGTTATGATTCAGCATATGATACAAACATATAATTCAAATCAGAACAATACTGACAGCTCCTGTTTTAAAGTTGGCTTTTCTTGGTTTGGATTTTTGTGAGGAGTGGTTGTTAGCTGATGATAAAGGACCAGTTTATTTTCCAAACATGTTCTGACTTATTTGGCGGTTTGTCTCTAAGGTCTCCGATGATTTACAGAATGAAAGAAAAGACTAGCGATTAGCGTTCTAAGGACATAAAGGGCAAAGGGCCACAGCCAATATAACACTGACCAACCTGGCCCTGCAATAACCTGCAAGTCTGTTGATGTAAGTACTGTACATCATAGCCAGCAAGAGTTGTTTTATAGGCAAACAACAGTCCTTATATGAAGTTGCACAGAGCCTTTTGAGAGCATCTTTACCTGCTCCAAGCACTTACATAAGTCTAATTAGCTTTCCAAGGCAGGACTGCCTGCTGTGTGTATGTAGATACTTCTGCATTAGACTGTGCCCACTGAGGCCGGTTTCACACTGCACGCGTTAGCAGAGCGCCCATGTTAACAGATTAGAGCATTCACACCGCACGCAGAGGCGGCGCGGCAGTGCGTCGCAGAAGCAGCAGTGCCGCGATCGTTTCGGCGCCGAGTCAATTCTTGCAGCGCTGCTCACGCTGAATTAAAGCCACAGTACATTGTTCTTGATCAAAATTGATGTGATTAACATGAAAAATAACAAATTTCACCATGAAATCATGTAGTGAAGTGTTCCGTGTGTTTCACAATAACCATATGACATCCAGCGCTGTGAAAAAAATTCATAAAATACACGAAAACGCTTCACTGCCAGAAGTTTTTGCCCAAATTTCAAAGGCCCGTTTAAATGATTAAAACTAGAGGCATATCTTAACTTTAAGGTTACTTTTATCATGTAAACTACCTATATACAGCATGTTATATGCATATGTGTTTTGGACAGAGGGGAACACGGTCGCATTTGCAGCAAATATGCTGCCCATCATAAATCAAAGCATGAGACAGACAGGGGTCAGAGGAGAACACCGGAAAAGGTGACACAATGGACGATATTCGTCTGTATTTGCAATACACAAGCGCGCGCTGCTCCCGCTCTCCATACGCACAGCTTGCAGTGTGAAACCGGCGTGAGGCGTCTTAAGCCCAGGATCCTGCTGAGATTCTGGTGAAAAAGTTTTGGTTTTCATTTTGCTTTCATCAAATGTTTCATGTTGCTTTGAGAACAAGAATGATAGAGGCTACCTTGAAATGATGCCAAACTTTGCTGATATGGCTCTACAAGGAGATAAAAAATGGAGGATAAGAAACCCTGTATTACATCTCAGCTCTGCATTAACTGTCATCTCAAATTATGTTGATTATTCATCAACATTAAGGATATACATTTATTGACAAAACACACACATTGCTGTTTATTTATATAATTTTATTTAAATGTTGACAGTGGAGCAAGGGTAATGTATGATAATTAATATTTGATATCTGTCCCTTCTAAGACTGAAATCCTAGAATCACAGCTGCTGTGGACTGATCATTTTGTTGTTTTCAAAGAGAAATAAGTCTTGATTATCTGAATAGTGGGCATGGCTGCTAAATTAGATAAGTTAATGGTCCTTTCTCTGAGTTTGGTGGAGCGCCTGAGGACAGTCTTTAAGGTTTACGTGTGAGAGCGAGAAAGAGAAAAATATGTGTGGCTATTGCCTTGTGATCAGGAGAACTTCACATACTCTGGGATGTGTGGCTCCTGGCTAGGCGGTGGAATAATATTAATGATTTATGGGCAATTACATTAGAGCGAATGAAAAACAGAACAGACAGTTCAGTGGAGAAAATCACATCAACCCACTCCTCCCTCTCTTCTTATCTCTCTCGCTCTGCTGCTTATCTCTCTCCATGTCTCTATCACTCGTTTTCTCCCTCACTATCTCTATTGCTCTTGCTCTCATTCGCCCTGCGATCTCTCTCTCTTTAATCCCTTATTTCCTTGTCTCTCTCTTTCTCCCTATTTCCTTTCAATTCATATTTCTTTTCCACTCTTTATCTTGCCATCTTCTCTCTCACCTCACAAGGTTTTCCTGGGGTTTTCCCCTCCCCCTCAGAATTCAACTCTGCAAGTTAATATCTTTTCCCTGTTGCTGTCCCAACAGATTTTTCTGGTGTACTTGTAATTCAAATCTGCGTGAGTGAACAGAGGGCTTGTGAGTTTCCCATACAGCAGGAGATCCTGTCCCTCATTTGTGGATGAATATAAATCTGCCTGTTGTTGTCTTCAGCAATACAGTCTGTTTATATCGCGAGCCGGTTATATTGCAGAGTGGAGATCATGACTGAATTTTTCATCCCTGTCTCTTTTTCTCTCTTTCTCTCTCTCTCTCTGAATAGTGTTTTCTATTGGAATTGAGAGAAAAGATTAGATTAAATTACACATAATGGGGAGGCCATCAGTAGAACATTTGTTCTGATTAATGACTAAAAAAGCAAATGGGTGAGAAATATCTCCAAATCATGCTGCCAGATCAAACTGCGGCACATCCATGTTTACCGCTGAAAACCAGTCAATCTCTTTCCCCCACGCCAATAGCACTTTATGAATTATGGCAGAGGATATCTCATCACTGTGCAAATTTCGTTGCCTGGCTTCCCTCCAAGTCCTCAATTAGGCTGTGTTTTCCTGCAGCTAGCAGGCCAGCAATACTTAGTCATTGATCAGTGCTTGGATAGCTGCCCGGCATGGTGCCATGGTGAAAGTCTGCAAGTGGAGCACGGCTCGATAACTTCCAGTTCCTTATTACTAGATGGACAAAGAGCATGTTTGAAAAGGATTGACAATCATCTTGTGACCCTGCTGTCACATTTACTCACATGAGGTGATCAGGTGAATTGCGTGGGATGTGCATATGATGCGCAGGTTTGGTTTAAGTGGTTTCATTCAGGTTGGTCTCTGAATTAGCTATCCAATACAGAAAGACACAATTGGAAAATTGACCTCAAATGGACGACTAGAATATTGCTGTGCTCTCCAGTGTCACCAGCTGAAAATCTGTTTTTTTATTTTGCCGGTTAAATCACCAGTGTTGCCATTGTGCTTATTTTGACTTTCAGATTTTGCAGTCTTTAATGTCATCCTATCTGATTGAATATTTTGAGATTAATTTATTTGTGCTAAAGGCCTTTTTTGTATAACAAATGCCAATTTTTATTAACCTGTAAAATTACTGACTTATTGATGCAAGTACAATTTTTTCTTCATATTTACACATTTATGCCCTGCAGATGTCATTAGCAATCCATAATTTTATTCCATTAAGACTAAATGCATAACATTCACTCTCAATCTACTAAACTTAAAATGAGACACTCATGAGAGACAGATGTTTCCATTTCCAATAATCCTAATAAAGATCTGCGGGACATTTTTTAGTGAGAGTATTATACATCATATTGATATAGTAACACATGGCTCAGTAGCATCTTTGTTGTGATCACATATGCATTTGGTGTCTGTGGCTGACTAATACATTGTGCCTGTTCTACAGATAGCGGCCGTGCAGTAACAGTCCTGTTTTACAGCAGCCCGCTGCCATGTTTGACACTTCAGAGGCAAGTCTGATATTTCTGCGCCTCGATTTTGCAACCAGACATCACCCTGATGTATTGGGCTGACCTTTCTGTCTGCAAAACTCAAATTGGCTCGCCTTGTCTCCTCGTTCGAATGAGATAAACAAAGTCTTTGTTTTTAGCAACAGCTCATGATGGGCATTTCTAGTCTGGTGTGTTTTTCAGCCTCTGCACACATTAGGAAAAAGACAATATATTCTCACATTACCACAAAATCGCTAAAGCAAGTAACATATTGCACTAGTCGGATTATGTGAAATTTACTTGATTTCCTTTCGCAATAAATATTTTCAGAGCTGTACTAGTGTGCATTAGCGATCAGCATACTATAAAGTAATGAGTTGTTGTATAATATTACAACTATCATGTTTGGGTTTGCTCTTAGCAATTAGCACTCCCGCTAATCTCTTTATTCAGCTGTCCTGCTTGCACAGTCGTTTTCATCATTGGTTTCTCTGTGAAAGAATCAGGGTTTCTTAGTATGAAAACATACAGACTCCATTTAAACGCAAACATATTCTATTAAAACGTACTGTATGTGGGTGGACAGTTCACTGCTGTTTTCACTGTCAAAGGTAATAACAAAACTATTAGAGGGATCAACTTATTTTAGATGAACGAGCCTTCAGTCCACAAGGGGGAAAAAAACATAAATTCTGTCGTTATTTACCCACCTATATGTCATTCTAAACCTGTATTGTTTTGGACCCCATTTACTTTCATTGTATGAACAAAACATTCTTCAAAATATCATCTTTTGTTTTCCGCAGTAAATGATGACAGAATTTTCATTCAAACTATTCTTTAAATGACATAAGAACTGAAAAGAGTGGTAGAGATCGATGTGTAGGTGCTGAGCTACTCTTTTGGAGCCACCGTAAAGGGCGGACAGCTGATGGTGTGGATGGAAATGGGGTAGAAACCCAACTTAATGGCTTATCACAAAGGCTCTCCCCCGTGACAACTTATTGATGGACTCTATTTGGTCTTAAATGGCAACTCTGCCCCTTTTACTAGGGGGAGATTGAGAGACTGGAGAGCGAGAGAGAGTGAGAAAAAGAGGGGGCAAGGGAAAGAGTGATGAAATGAAGGAGATAAAGATGGAAATGAACTGTGCGGTGGAGATTCTGACCACTCAAGTGTTTCCGAGCCAGGTCGCTCTTATTGCATTCTTCAGAGATATGTTTCTACGCCATAAAGATTGCTCTCTTTCAACTGCAGATGTCACATACTTATGAAATTTAAAATCACTCCCCTTTTTTCCACCTCTCGTCACTGGGGGGGATGTCTTTTTTTTTTTTATTAATTTGAAGCCTTCTCTTGGTTTACATTGGGGAATTACCAGTCGCCCTCTAATTAATCCAAAACAATGCTGGGTTAGTGAGCCATGCACACTCAGTTCAGAAATCTAAATGAGACCAGCAAAGGTTAACAAGCTGATAGCTCATTAATGTAAAGCCCTATGTTTATTCATAGGCAATAATAGCTGATAATCATAGATAAGGACATTGATGTGCCATTCACACTGTGAGCTGTTTGCTTGGAGGTTGGTCATTTTAACAGAAAAATTAACAATTGTACAATTAAGACCTGTTGATTGGTTATCTATTTACCATTTAAAGTGACATTATATTAGATTTTTACATTATACAGTATACTGTACAAAACAATTTCACTCAAAATACTATAATTGTTCTCTATAATTAAATGTGTTATATGGAAAACACTAGCCGTGACTCATGGAAAATGCAATTTTTATGAACTTTGCGTCATGATTTTGTCTTCTATTTTACTACCTGTATTTTTACAACATACAATATGATGTTTAGTGCAATTTTAAAGTACAAAGCAGATTGGAGAATGTTGTTATAATCTATTAACATTAATTCAGTTAATGGTCCATGTTGTGAACTATACAGGTCTCAGAATTAAAGTTTTGAAGCCACTACAAGGTCAAATTATAAACGAATGATGGAATCCTAAAAGAAAAAAATGTAAAGTTTAAATTCCATCTTTATTAAAAAAAAACTAATTTCCTGCAGCGCTGCACAGTTTGCACTTGGGTTTGCGCCGACCAGCCGCATGGAGCATGTGAGAGATTCTCGGTCTCCTCTGCCCGTCGGCCCTGTAGTCCTGCTAAGCTAGCTCATTAGTATGCATTTGACACGTTAATGAGAGTCTGTTTCCGGGCGACCACACACTAATACTCATGAATATTTAACTGAGGAACGGGAAGATTATATAGAAGGGGGAAGAAAAAAACGAACAGAGAGAAAAATATCAAAACCGTGAGAGGTTTGAGGAGATGATGTGAAGAAGATGCACAAAATAGCAGAAAATAATCAGAAGCTGAAGGAGAGAAATGATATTTTTGAAAAGTTTAAAATGAAATACGTGACTTTGTGGGGGGGAATATGAAAATAGATGGTAGTAAAGAGGAATAGAAATAGCAAATAAAATGAGTGGCAGGGTCTAATCTGGGTAGAGGCCATCAAGGGGCCTATGGAGACCACAAGGAAACTGCAGGCCAGGCAGCTGGGGACTTTAGATTTTATTAGTAAACCTGAGAGATGGCTTTAGAGGGCTGTCTCCTTCATTTTTTTTGCTTTTCCACCATCTTCAGAGCCATTCCACTTGGCTTTTCCTCACATAGAGATGGATTGAAACATTTTCACTAATAGTATCTCTGCTGTCTGAAGGTAGAATTAATCTTCACTCTTCCAAAATAAAATCACACCCCTTCTCTATTCTTTATTTCTTTCCTCGCTTTCAACCTTTTGCTCACATCTATTGCTCCTGCATATTCTCTCTTTTTTTCTGCACCTCCACATTCACTCCTGCTGCTCTCATTCTGTGAGTGAGAAGTTTTTCAGTCTATCCAGCTGAAGAGTTTTGTGAACTTTTAAACTTTAAGATAGCCATGCTTTGAACTGAAACTTTAAAATGTTTAGTGGAGCTCTGGCACTGATGAACCAGCACAGCCTTTAAAGCTTTTCAGAAAAAAAATAAGAATGGAATGCTTAAATTGCAAAGTTCCTTTTAATGGTTTGCATATCACTTGAAACAAACTGAATGACACATTTGAATAAAACAAAGAGGGTGATAGAGAATTGCAAGTAAGCACAAATGACACTATGACTTTTACATTTTTATAAAATAAGAAAAAAGATTTTGTTTTGTTTTGATGACTGCTCACTCAACCAGAAATTGTGTCCTCTGCTGGTAGGCTGGTGAAATGACACTTATGTCACTGACAAAGCAGCTAATGTTCATATAGTGTGTCTGGCAGCATCCACAGTTGACAGAAAGATATATGCAGGAGAGATAATACATAGCTGACCGAGATGGAAATTCTCTCAGTACATGTCTTTTACTCTGTGTTAAGAGCAAACACATCTGAGCTTGTGCATGTGCATGTGTGTAGAGGCTTAGTAAAGTTGGCAGCACTGCGTCTCTGAGTTTAAGTCTGCATATTTGAAGAGGCGTGAGCAGCATATCTTTTTTGCATGTAAATGATTACATATAAGATATGTTAAATGCGTCTGTGCAAGAATGTATAAATAATAAAGTAAACCACCAACTGGATCCCAAATTCCTCGTGCACCTCACATTTCCCAGATAAGAAGTGAATGATATGAGGATTATTAAAGAAGCTTCTCATTTCTAAGATGTATTTCAAAGTGCTTGTTTGCGGCATTGCTTTCAATGAACTTTAAGCATGTTTTGCCTTTTACCTTTCCACTCTCTGCATCCTTCCTCTTACAAGGACATAGCTTGTGGCTTGAGTGCATCCAGAACAAGCCTTCTAAAATTTCACATGGAATGGTTTTTATTTGTTTCAAGTTACTTGCTACTGACCTGTTCCTATATGTGTAGATTAATGCTATTGGTAAGCACATCATTCACGATGCTATATCAAGATTTAAGCATAATTTATTTGCAAATTGCAGATAACATTTATACTAATAGCATCTCTCAAACATTCATTTGAGCTCCATCAATTTGAACAGCCTCCAGTCATAGATTGAGGCGTTGGCACCTTCCTGAGAGTCATTAAGTGATTTTTTTCCATTTAAGCATTAGATGTGTCTGTTTTTGTGTTTCCTCTTTATATTTTCCTCTTTTTCTTTATCTAGTACCCAATATGATACAATCCACCCGCAATACTTATTGTCATCATTATGAGTGATTTATAGACTGTGATTTTTTTTCATCTTCTCTGTAGTCTTATTGTTCTTATTTCAATGGTTGAGCAGTCTCATCTCCGGCTACAGATTTTTTTTTAACCACATGTAACAGATGCAACGGAATTCTTTCTTCCTGCAAAATATAATTTACAACAATAGACTGCATATGAATAAACTCTCTACACTCCACAAGGTAACTCAGGAGGTATTGTATGTGAAATTGGCAACAAGATAGATCAGACAGACAGATATGTTTATATAACATATTCATTCAACTAGTACATTTGACTTGAGACAGGGTTACAGATACATTTTAATGTGCATAAGGCTTTAGGGTGATTTTTAAGTGATGACTTTACCCTTCAGTGATTGGCCATGCCCTATCAATCTTATGGATGAGGGGGCGGAGCAGACCATTGCTGCTTGACGATTGCTGTAACTCATTAGTAGTGGCGCTATCACAGAGGAAACCCTTTATCACATCAGTATCACAGGAGCAGCATGTGTAGGAAGCCATCAGCCCACAGGAGCCAGAGCAACGTAATACTATAAGTTTGAATGAGTCCATAAGGAAATTTCACTGTTTGGACGTGCATGTTGACATAGGTTCAAAAAGGAGAGAGTGTATAAGGTGTGTAACATACACCGATCAGGCATAACATTATGACCACTGACAGGTGAAGTGAATAACTGATTATCTCTTCATCATGGCACCTGTTAGTGGGTGGGATATATTAGGCAGCAAGTGAACATTTTGTCCTCAAAGTTGATGTGTTAAAAGCAGGAAAAATGGGCTAGACGACTTGGTAGAACATCTCCAAAACTGTGTGGGGTGTTCCCGGTCTGCAGTGGTCAGTATCTATCAAAAGTGGTCCAAGGAACAGTGATAAACCGGCGACAGGGTCATGGGCGGCCAAGGCTCATTGATGCACGTGGGGAGCGAAGGCTGGCCTGTGTGGTCCGATCAAACAGACGAGCTACTGTAGCTCAAACTGCTCAAGAAGTTAATGCTGGTTCTGATAGAAAGGTGTCAGAATACACAGTGCATCACAGTTTGTTGCGTATGGGGCTGTATAGCCGCAGACCAGTCAGGGTGCGCATGCTGACCTCTGTCAACCGCCGAAAGCGTCAACAGTGGGCACGTGAGCATCAGAACTGGACCACGGAGCAATGGAAGAAGGTGGCCTGGTCTAATGAATCACGTTTTCTTTTACATCACGTGGATGGCCGGGTGCGTGTGCGTCGCTTACCTGGGAAACACATGGCGCCAGGATGCACTATGGGAAGAAGGCAAGCCGGCGGAGGCAGTGTGATGCTTTGGGCAATGTTCTGCTGAGAAACCTTGGGTCCTGCCGTCCATGTGGATGTTACTTTGACACGTACCACCTTGGCCTCCAAATTCCCCAGATCTCAATCCAATCGAGCATCTGTGGGATGTGCTGAACAAACAAGTCCGATCCATGGAGGCCCCACCTCGCAACTTATAGGACTTAAAGGATCTGCTGCTAACATCTTGGTGCCAGATACCACAGCACACCTTCATGCGTATAGTGGAGTCCATGCCTCGACGGGTGAGGGCTGTTTTGGCAGCAAAAGGGGGACCAACACAATATTAGGTCATAATGTTATGCCTGATCGGTGTATAATGTTTAACAAAAAGTTATTCAATTACCTAAATGTTAAATAAATGGTTAAAATACAGACCTTTTAAAAGTTTTGGGTCAGTAAGATTTATTTTTTAAAGATGACGATTAATTAAAGATCAATAGTACTAAATTGATCATAAAGACACTTATAAAGTTACAAAATATTTCCATTTCAAATAAATGCTGCTCACCTTTTCCGCGGGGGGGGTGTCATCTTACCTCATTCTGTGCTAAATTTGAAAATGTTTCCATTTATTTCCCTTTATATATTGGATGATGGGTACATAAACTCATGTCTATATGTTAACATTTAGCAAAAAGTTCCTAAATTCATTAAATGACTCTTTAGAGTATTTGTTGTAAGATTGCAGCAAGTGTCTGTAATTGCACTTCACAAGGCACTGTGTAAATACGGTGCTTGTGGGGGGAAACACAACATCCTGTTGGGCATAGTTAACTGATGATTGAGTACTTACACTAGAAGTTTAATTTATGTAGAACGAACAATATCTGAGCCAAAGGCAAAAGCAAAATATGAGATTTGAATGACAAGCTAATGGTCACAGTTTGTAAAGTACATTTCTTGCAAACTCGCAAATGATGCAGCTCATATTGTCATACTGTGAGGATACTATCAAAAAGACCTGGGGAGCTTCAGGAGTGATTGACATACCGGCTACATGGTGCAGTCAGGCAGTCAGAACATGGACCGTCATGCTCATTTCGCTGTCTCTGTGAAGGTGGAAAAGAGAAACACATATACTTTGTGGCTTATCCAGCGCTTCTTACATTGCTGTGACAGGCTCTTACATGCGTCTCTCCGCTGAAGCTCATTCAAACTGACCATTTACCCTGTGTGCCTCAGCACTGCGGTCATTACATTTAGCATGTATTCCATGCTGATATCCAGCCACTGTATTCTGACTGGCTAAAGGTGGACTTTTGATCTACAGTTATAGGCAAGTGAGTAGTCTGCATGAGCAGAGTGAAGCAGAACATTGCAAATGCAAGGTAACTATATGTGAAGACTATTGTTTTGCATCAAATATCAAATCTGACTTATTTACACTGTTAAAGAGTTGGATTCTCATGTTAAACATGGCCAAAGTTTCAAACAATGAGTTGGACGTATGACAGAGTATTTCTGTGCCAAATACACTCCTTCCGGATTCGATTAAGTTTCGGAAAGTTTTTTTTCGAGTATGGGCCTGTGTGAGGTCATAATAGGTGGAATTGCTTGTATAGGCACTTCTCCCGGATGAGCGCATGCAGAGCACGCACATCAACGAGCTTCGCTCGGGTTACGGAATCCGTCTGCAGCGCTGGCTTTTTGTTTTTAGACCACGAAATCAACAATGTCACTAAAGAAGTGTTTCTGCTTGTGAGGGAAAGATAACCTTGTTCAGCTTCCCAAATAACCCAGCGTTAAACGGTGGATGCAGTTTGTTTTTCCGGAGCAGCAACGGAGTTCTGCAAGTGTGTTTGTTTGTTCCCTGTCACGAGTCGAAACCGCAGGTGGTGAGTGAAACTGCATCAAATGTCTATGTTTTGTTGGCAATCGGCGCGTAAGTGCATATAATGTAAACAACACAAACGTATATTGAATAGAAAGTTATCCAGGGAGGGATAATGCCAAAAATGTATTGTGCATGTGTGTGTGTGCGCACGCTCTCTTTAGCTCCGCCCACTGCACTCCTCCACGAGTTTGGCTGTTTTCGGAAAAAATCGGTATAGCGTATCTGTCTTTTATAAATATGATAAAACTAAAGACGCTTCGGAGATATGAAGAATGCAATACTACTCTGTAGGTACTCAAGATTAACTTGAGATTGGCAGAAACTGTGTGTGTTACCCCCCCTTTAAGCCATTTGGTATACAAGGACACAGGAATTGTCCTCATAAACCATGTTTACGTTGTAATACCCATGCCATTATACACATTTGTGTTCTCATAAACCATATATACAAGAACACGCACACATATTATACTTTGAATCCAAAATGTTCTATCCCACTTCAGATTTTTTACCCCCACTGTCTTCCTCTCTTTCTCTTTAACGCATATTTCCTCCACCAGTATAAATGAAAAGATGTCTGCTTGTTCTCAGTAGAGCAGTATCCTGGGAAAGACAGCGTGAGCCTCAACAGTGTTGAAGCCACATTTCTAGAACATACATGCAGGATAAATAAAATGATTGTATTCATTTGAGAATGTTAATAAGATGTTTGTTTGTTTTTTCATTTGTTTCAGTTTTTTTTCGTTTTTTTTTTAGTTTAGTTTTTTTTTTTTTTATATATATATATCCGCAGTCCTATAGGGTGTTGCTATGTGGTTGCTATGGTGTTTTTATTATGATCTGAGTGTGGTTTCTGGGTGGTTGTTTATTGACCCAAGCCCACTCCCAAGTCTCTTTGGTATTCTGGTAGCATGATGTTTTGTTACCAGAGCGAGCACTACTAATCACGTTCTTACGTCCATTTCATTTTGTGCGACAACTCACGAGATGACGGCCCACGCTTACAAAGTAAATAGCTTCAGTGATTATAATAGGAGCACTTATCCTGACACGCCACTAGTTTTGTCGCATCATGACGCTCGCTTAAAGTGACAGTATAACAGCGACAAGCACTGAAGAACCTTGCACTGCAATTTATCAAAACATGAGGCGACTTCCATCTCATTTAGTCACAAACAACACACAAGGAGGTCTATAATAACTGGAGAAAAATATATGTTAACATTCCCATTCATCTCAGTTGCAGTTACATTAACTTTATACACTCATAAAAATAAAGGTTCTTTATTAGAATCAGTGGTTCCATGAAGAACCTTTAACAAAGGTTATTTATTTGCATCTGTGATTCAATGAAGAATCTCCACGGAACCTTTCCATTCAACAAAATGTTCTTTATAGTGAAAATGTTTTAATTGGGATTATTAAAATGTTTTTCACGCTAAGGAACAAATGGTTCTTTTATGAACTGTTCACTGAAAGTTTCTTTGGGGAACCAAAAATGGTTCTTCTATGGCATTGCTGCTGCTGCTGAAAAAAAAACAAAAAAACTTAAAGAACCTTTTAATTGTAAAAAAGAAAGAAAAAAAAAAGAAAAAAGAAAAGTGCAAAAAGGTTCTTTAGATTAATAAAATGTGCTTCACACTAGGTAAAATGGTTCTTTTAAGAACTGCTTATTGAAAGGTTCTTTGGGGAACCAAAAATTATTCCTCTATGGCATCACTGTGAAAACCACCTTTCGGAACCTTTATTTTTAAAGGGGACATATTATGCCCCTTTTTACAAGATGTAAAATAGGTCTCTGATGTCCCCAGAGTGTGTATATAAAGTTTTAGTTTCTAAATACTCCACAGATCATGTTTTATAGCCTGTTAAAATTGCCACTTTTCTGGGGTGAGCAAAAACACACCATTTTTGTGTATGTCCCTTTAAATGCAAATGAGCTGCTGCTCCCTGCCTGTTCTTTCAAGAAGAGGGCGGAGCTTCAAGAGCTCCTGCAACAACAACAACAACAGAACATGTCAGAAACTAACAGTGTTCAGTTCTAACAGGACTCGGACAATAATGCTTACAGAGCCAGAGAATATATGCTGCATGGAGATAGAACAGGTATAGTTTAGTTTAATTCCGGTTTTAACATATGTTGCCATCTTGCTTTTATCCACTATTAGTACAAGCATGTTGTAGTGGAATGATGGCCAAAACTTTGATTAATTTTATGAAGTTTATTGTTCATCACACAAAAGATGAAGCGACTGTTTTCACTCCAGAAAATCACTGTAAGAGCTGAATAAAACACAGTACAAGAAGTGTGCATTAAAGTCTTTTCCATAAACACACTCTCTCCCTTGCATTATCATCAGCATACACAGCGAATTACACAGAAACACTCCTTACAACTAACAGTAAACAAATATATACAGACCTTATGCCTTTTCATGGGGTGCTTAATAAACTGGTAAACTTTATATCCGTAAAACAACTCAGATAAACTATTATAAAGTGCGCACTCTCCCTTTCATTACTGCCGTGACCAGTATCGCTCCAGAGACTATAAGCTGGATCTTGAATAGTTGGTACTGATCCATCCATGAGCTTTAACTTTTTAGCAAAACCTGCCTACAAGACACTATTGTCGCTACAGCTGCTCGAGCGCGGAGAAAATGGAGGACAGTGTGCAACTGGCTGAGGGAGGAAGCTATGCTAATACGGAACAGTCTGTCAGCGCCGTAGGTGGAAACGTGCAGATTAAGGGGCGGTAATATTATAATAGATCCCTTTCCTCGGTCAGAAGGAGAGAGAAACCTGAGCGGCTTGTTTTTTTCACATGCTTGCAGAAAAAGGCTTACCAAAACAAAGTTACTGGGTTGTCCTTTTTCATGTTTTCTGGGTTGGTAGATGCACCGGGGGCCCAATTATAGCACTTAAACACGGAAAAAGTCAGATTTTCATGATATGTCCCCTTTAGGAGTAGTGAAATATAGTTCTCGTGACTTTGCCATAATGTGTATAAGGTTACTTTTTGATTAACTTTCCTAGCACTGCACACATGCATATTCCAGGCAACAAGCTCATCCCATAGGGAGACGGTATAATTATTTTTCATTATATAATACTAGTCAAAATGTGCCTTATCACTGATATAGACTGTGCTATTGCAAGTTTTTAGTTGGAGTTACAGTACTTGATTCAATACTCTTGCGTTTTCAACAGTGAGATTTGCATTTCAACGTGCCATTTTCTGTATCTCTTGCTTCAGTGAGCACCACATAAATATGAAGAACCAAAAACACTGTAAACATATTTTACACCAAGAAGCTCTCAACCATTCAGTCAGCATTGAATCGTTGCCCAGAAAAGCACTGTTAGAAATCGACAGATGCACAACAATAGTCTGTTCTGTCGTTTCATTACTTCTTCCTTTATTTTTCCTTTGTGTCCTTGCAAAGTGAAGCTTCAATGTGACCTGAAAATAGAAATATGTGTAAAGAAAGTGTTGTTTTTTTATATATACCATATACATACTCCCACGTCCTCCCAGTATTCTCTTTCACCTTTACTTGCTCCATCCTGTCAGGTAGAGCAGCTGTTCCTATACAATGCTCGAGTCATATCCCTTCCCCTCCTGCTGAGCGTGTATATGTTTTTTTTGTTTTGAGTGCTTTGAAAGCTGTCATTATGAACGTCCTGGCAGAGTCACAGACTAAAAGTGAACGTTAGCTGCCCTTCCACCTCCTCATGATTCTGTTTACAGCGATTGAGATGTTGGACACAAACATTACTTATCCCCAGTGCAAAAAGGGCAGAAAGACATAACGAAACAAGAAACTAGACTGTGGTTAGGAGGACAGGTGAGCAGGTTTATCTAACAAGCAAACAGAAAATTTAAGTCTCTGTTAAATGTTTACACTCCTGCACTACTTTATATTTGCATTAATATATTTTAATATAATAAGCAAAGCTGAATTTTCATTACTCAAGAAACATTTTTTTTGTTGCTCAAACTTTTCTTATTATTATTACCAATATTCAGTATTCAATGGTTGTACTGCTTAATATTTCGGTGAAACTGTGATAATTATTTTAGGAAAATTTATTAAATAGATCGTTCTAAAGAACAGCATTTATTTGAAATCTTTCATAAAATGATAAATGTCTTTATAAATGTATTTGGTCACACTTTAGTTTAGGGTCCAGTTCTCACTATTAATTAACTATTAATTACAACTTATGCCTCAATAAACTCCTAATTACTGCTTATTAATACTGTAGTTAGTAAGGTAGTTGTTAAGTTTAAAGGCACAATATGTAAGATTTTTGGATTAAAATATCCAAAAACCACTAGAACAATGTTATATATGTTGTTAACTTGTGTACTTACATTATCCCAAATGTTTCCAAGAATGTTTAAATCCAGAGAAATAAGCAATTTTAACCAGGACATGGACCGTGTCCATGTGTCGCCTATTAATGACATCATACCCGCGTTACCCTCAATTTCCGGTTTTATTTTGTAGAAACCATGGAAACACCAAAGACGCTTTAATATATTGTGTGTTTTATTAGACAGGTGAGCAACTGTTTGGATACATTCATCGACAGCAAACTAATCATTGTCATATAGCGCAACACAGTTAGTCTTACTGTTTAAATCTCATTTTCATAATTTACCGCGAGTGCCATGTTTTACCATGCATAATATCGATCTAGCTTACTGCAGTGTGCAACAAGTGTCTCATAGTAGCCGCCGAGCGAATGCACAGAGAAGCATTATAACATAACTGCGGCATAATAAAAGCTCTGCGAAATCCAGGCGTCATCAAGCTACACCTTTGTTTTGAATAAGCGACCTCTAGCGGTGAAAAATTATGTATTGCGGCTTTAAGTATTGGGTAAGGCATGTAGATTATGGTCATGCAGAACAATGCATTAATATGTACTTTATAAATACTAATAAACAGCCAATATCCTAGTAATATGCATGCTAATAAACAACTAGTTAATAGTGAGAATTGAACCCTAAACTAAAGTGTTACCATGTATTCATTTCTTTCCGTATGATGACCATGTTTTTCATTTCTGAATTAAAGTTTTTGATATTTTGGGATATTTGTTTTGTGGAGCCCCTTAAAGGAACATGGTGATGGGGGAAAAAATGAGATGGGAGGAATAATATATTTCAATGCATTTACTTATACATTTAAAAATATTTACACAACATAAATATATAATTTTTTACACTGTTACATTTTTACCATATAACCATATGAAACCAACATCATTAAAAAATAACTTTTCTACAAACCCGATTCCAAAAAAGTTGGGACACTGTACAAATTGTGAATAAAAACAGAATGCAATGATGTGGAAGTTTCAAATTTCAATATTTTATTCAGAATACAACATAGATGACATATCAAATGTTTAAACTGAGAAAATGTATCATTTTAAGGGAAAAATAAGTTGATTTTAAATTTAATGGCATCAACACATCTCAAAAAAGTTGGGACAAGGCCATGTTTACCACTGTGTGGCATCCCCTCTTCTTTTTATAACAGTCTGCAAACATCTGGGGACTGAGGAGACAAGTTGCTCAAGTTTAGGAATAGGAATGTTGTCCCATTCTTGTCTAATACAGGCTTCTAGTTGCTCAACTGTCTTAGGTCTTCTTTGTCGCATCTTCCTCTTTATGATGCGCCAAATGTTTTCTATGGGTGAAAGATCTGGACTGCAGGCTGGCCATTTCAGTACCCGGATCCTTCTTCTACGCAGCCATGATGTTGTAATTGATGCAGTATGTGGTCTGGCATTGTCATGTTGGACAATGCAAGGTCTTCCCTGAAAGAGACGATGTCTGGATGGGAGCATATGTTGTTCTAGAACTTGGATATACCTTTCAGCATTGATGGTGCCTTTCCAGATGTGTAAGCTGCCCATGCCACACGCACTCATGCAACCCCATACCATCAGAGATGCAGGCTTCTGAACTGAGCGCTGATAACAACTTGGGTTGTCCTTGTCCTCTTTAGTCCGGATGACATGGCATCCCAGTTTTCCAAAAAGAACTTCAAATTTTGATTCGTCTGACCACAGAACAGTTTTCCACTTTGCCACAGTCCATTTTAAATGAGCCTTGGCCCAGAGAAAACGCCTGCGCTTCTGGATCATGTTTAGATATGGAAGTATTCCTGAGCCCATGTTGTGATTTCCATTACAGTAGCATTCCTGTATGTGATGCAGTGCCGTCTAAGGGCCCGAAGATCACGGGCATCCAGTATGGTTTTCCGGCCTTGACCCTTACGCACAGAGATTGTTCCAGATTCTCTGAATCTTTGGATGATATTATGCACTGTAGATGATGATAACTTCAAACTCTTTGCAATTTTTCTCTGAGAAACTCCTTTCTGATATTGCTCCACTATTTTTCGCCGCAGCATTGGGGGAATTGGTGATCCTCTGCCCATCTTGACTTCTGAGAGACACTGCCACTCTGAGAGGCTCTTTTTATACCCAATCATGTTGCCAATTGACCTAATAAGTTGCAAATTGGTCCTCCAGCTGTTCCTTATATGTACATTTGACTTTTCCGGCCTCTTATTGCTACCTGTCCCAACTTTTTTGGAATGTGTAGCTCTCATGAAATCCAAAATGAGCCAATATTTGGCATGACATTTCAAAATGTCTCACTTTCAACATTTGATATGTTATCTATATTCTATTGTGAATAAAATATAAGTTTATGAGATTTGTAAATTATTGCATTCCTTTTTTATTCACAATTTGTTCAGTGTCCCAACTTTTTTGGAATCGGGTTTGTAAAAACTTGGTACATATGGGAGCTTGTTTCCGCCATGGAATAAAAAAAAAAAAAAAAAGGTAATTGTGACTTTTTAATCTCACAATTCTGACTTTTTTTCTCACAATTGTGAGTTTACATCTTGCAATTCTTACTTTTTTTCTCATAATTGCATGATATAAAGTCGCAATTACATGTTATAAAGTGAGAATTGCGAGATATAAACGTGCAATTCTGACATTTTTCTCCAAATTCCGAGATATAAACACAATTATGAGAAAAAAAAAAAAATCCTCAGAATTGGACTTTATAACTCGCATCTGAGACTTTATATCACGTAATAGAGAAAAAAAAGTCAGAATTGCGAGATTATCTTTTATCTGCGAGATTATCGTCGTTATATTTTTAAAAATTTTATTACGTGGCGGAAAAACAATCTTCCATAGGTACATGTGTTTTAAGATAGATTAGTAGATAAAAGAGTCATCCTTTTCTTGGACACTCTTATATATCAGTGACCCTACAACTGGTTACATAATTTTCCTCTGCCTCAATTTGTTGCACAATGATATAATTTGTTAATGACACATGATCTTCACTTGTTGGACATCTGTTGGGGATGTGTGTTGTGTAGTTAGATGGGAGGAAATATAATGCACATGTTCTTTCTCATTTCAGTAGTTAGCACTATTGTACTCTGAACCGTAGGCTAAACATGTCATTAATGTGATTAACTACACCTACATTTAAATTGCAAGGTTCATTAATAAAACATCACTTTCTAAAAACAAACCAAGAGAGAATATAATATCCTATGGCTAAAGTGTTTGTTTTGGAAATAGTTTATTTGCATGAACACAAACTGACAGTAGGACAAACCCATGACCAGCAGGAAGATGGGATGTCATGGTCTTATTTTGTTGGCTTTGTATTGGATCAGTTCAGTAATCCCATGACCACCCTCTACATGCGAGCAATGTTACAATTTGTTTAATTAGTTTGCCAAGCTTATGCTGTTTCAATGGCTGCTTTGTTGGGGCAGGTCATGCTAAGTAAGCAGAATGTGGGCGTCATTATTGCAAATTATCCTTCATGCATACAGAGCTTGTGGCAATTCTCATTTTTAATGACTTGCATTGGTAACAAGCAGACAGTGCTAACTATGGCTTCTCTGGCCTTTGTTGGGCCTAGTGACCCCTTCATTCAAACAAACAATTCCCTGCCGCAGTGCCACAGGACAGTGCTGTAATAATGACAAACGCACTCTGGCAATTTGAATCGATTAAACTGCGTTGATGTTTGACGGCCATAAAAGCCATCTAACTGGTGAACCGTGTCTCCATCTTGTTTCGCTCAATCTGTTTCATCTGAGCTGGTGTGCTGAGTGGACGACTGCATTTGTTTGTCGGCTGTCATTGAAACTGATAAGCTCTCAGAACGCGTTATAAAGAGCTCACGCTTTACCTTCACGCTACAATAGCTATACATCTACAGCGGCATGTTTACGCTAGTCAGTGCCCATATCTAAATATGCAATCATGAGAATTTGTGCACTTCACAGCTGGATCCTGATGTTCTTGCAGCTTCTTATGGCACGACTAAAAATACCTGAGCAGCATGCAAAATTCTAAGGTGATTGTCCTGCTGTATTGCAATAGCAAGCAGCAATTATCGGGGCCAAGCACAAAAAACACGATAACTCATGCCACCATGGCTGGGAGCATCAGATCAACAGCAACAATGAGCAATTAAAGACTTAAGATTATTTTAGGCAGAAATTGCTGAAAAATCATAAATACACTCACTAGTAATATGATTTAATGGTTTATAACTTTCGGCCAATAGTTGGCGTTGTGACCAAATTGATGTGATGTGGTCAGTGTGAGGTGAGAATGACACATGCAAAGTTTGGTGTCAATATGACAAAGCGTTGCAGAGATGCAGCCTCAGAGTCATTTTGGCATCATGCCATCAAATTTGTTAATTTGTTATATGAAAACTGTTTTGTCTCTCGACACGAAATCCATAACTTTTTGTCGGCACAGTCTGAAGATGATCTGACTTGAATTTGGTGAAAATCGGACAAACGTTCTAGGAGGAGTTTGAAAAAGTAGGTTTTTAAAGAAAACCAAAATGGCGGACAGGAAGTTCAGCCGACTATGTCAAAATCGTTCTCAGCATGACCCAAGGAATTTATTAAGACCAGTTTCATTACAATAGGCTAATTTAATCAAAAGTTATTAGCATTTTAAAAAAAAAATTCAATATAACTTTTGACCACATGGTGACGCTGTCCCGAAACATTTTGAGTACCTTCAGGGCATGGTGCCGAAGACACATACTGAGTTTCGTAACGATATGCTAATGCAGTCGTAAAATATAGCATTTTACGACAAAATTCTAAATGTTTGACGCTCAAAATGGCCGTTCTAAGCAAAAATAGCCATTTTTCATATCTCCTGACCACTAGGTGGCACTGTGCCGGTACCCTCAGGTCATGGTTGTCATAATACACACCAAGTTTGGTCAGAATATGCTAAAGTCTTACGGAGATATAGCCTCACATTCATTTTGGCAGGCACTTTGTCGGATTCGTTCACGCTTTATTTGGCGAATTGTCTTGAATTCCATAACTTTTTGTCGACATGGTCTGAAGATGATCTGGTTAAATTTTTGTGCAAATCGGAGCAACGGCCTAGGAGAAGTTTGAAAAAGTAGGTTCTTCGGAAAATTCAAAATGGCTGAATTTTTTTTCATGACGTCATTGGGTGCAATCGAATCGTCTTGAGCCAATCATATGAAAATAAAAATGTCATAATTAAGTTATTAGCATAAACGTGAGTGCAACTTTGGACAGTTGGTGGCGCTAGAGGGTTAGAGAATTAGAGACTCCAAATTTGTTATGGTGACAATTCAGACTGTCCTGTATCTGTGTGCCAAATTTCATAACTTTCCCGCAAGCGGTTCTATGGGCTGCTGAAAAGTCGCATTTTCAGCAATCTTTACTCCAGTGTCACATCATCATTCAAATCATTCTTAAATGCTGATTTATTGCTCAATAAATATTTATCAGTATTTCAATAGGATACTTTTAATCTATATATAAATATTTTCAGGATACTTTGATGAACAGAAAGTTCAAAAGAACAGCGTTTATTTGAAATAGAAATCTTTTGCAACAATGTACAAGTCTTTACTGTCACTTCTGATAAACTTAACGCATCCTTGCTAAATAAAAGTAATTTATTTTAGTAAAATATCTTACAGTCTCCAAATTTTTCAATGGTAGTATATGTGTACATGCTATGTATCATTTAAATATTCTATCCTTTTTAGTTTCTTCAAGGCATCAAGTTTGTCATCCATTCATGTTGCGCAGGAGGAAAATGTATCTCAAACATTGACTCAATGTAATAGTTAGTCATCTTCTCTGGCGTATTCAAGGAAACAACCTTGACGTGAATAAATGCATCTGTATGGGCATGTATTCACTGAGCTAGCCAGGAAATTATGCCGCACTGTGGTGTGAAGTCCAGAAAGATTTCAGAAGTGGCCTATACTTAACCTCAAACATGCAGCTAGAAATATTTTGGCATGTTTAATTTAGTGATATTGTCTCCTATAATGAGACAGACTGTTGTGTTTGACTTCTCGCTTTTCAGCACTACAATCTGTGCTTTTTGTCTTTGTTGCATAATTATGACAAGTACACGAGAAATAAAAGTAGTCTTTTGAAGGAACTACTCTTGAGAGGGACAGCTCACCCCAAATTAAAATTGTTACTTTTTACTCTGTTGTTCCAAACCATGCTGTTTTTTCCCCCATTCAATACAAAAAAACCTAATTTTTATAGAATATTCAGTTAGAGCAGGGATGCCCAATCCTGTTCCTGGAGAGCTACTGTACCTTCCTGCAGAATTCAGTGCCAACCCTGCTCCAAGACTCCTGTCTGTAATTATCAAATGTTCCTGAAGATCTCATTTAGCTGCTTCATTTCTGATTAAGCTTTGAGCTGATCTTTGCAGGAATGTGGATATCAAGGATCGTTTCCAGTTTATATGGCAGTTTATAGTGACAAGATGTAAAGCTCCAAAAAAGACAGAAAATCACTATAAAATCACCATAACGTAGTTCGTTTGATATACTTCAAGGTTTCTTAAGATTCTGAAGAACTGTCTTTACCGTCTCTGCAGCTCTCAAATCAAATATGTCACAAATTTGACATCTTGATTTTTTGTGAAAACCATATCATTTGATGTTTTTGATGTCCAACCTGTGCTATATTTCATTTGAGAGATGCAGTGAAGGTGGACATTATCAGCTTATCAATTATCAGCTCCTTAACAATTCCTTTAAGTCCCAAAGGAGAAAAAAATCTCATCTCATTTCCACCCTAAAGGTTAGTGGCACTATATCAAATCAAGTGATTTTGGTGATAAAGATGGTGGCCTTGATGATGGTAATAGAGCATGTAATTGACTTAGCGTTCTGTGACAGTGACAGTGTCCAAATTAGTGCCTTATGCATGATAGAGTGAAACCCTAGAAGTAAAAGGGTCTTTAAGTTGTGACAACATTATGAGTCAATGAGAGTGTCTTCTTTTTTATTTTAAACTGAACACAGATCTTAATGTAATGCTCATCAAATGAAGATGGGTGTTCATTAAAGCAGTTTGTAATTGTGCTCTCTCAGTCTTTAGTGTTAAGTGCATCAGAACGAACAGTAAACATCAGGCAGGCCTATGCTTTTCTGCACAGATATTTTAGCAAAACATTTAATTGGAGGTTTGGCCTGCTCCAAAACATTGAGCTATGAATCTCATGTGGATGTTGTGGGTTTGAATCTGACTCACAACCAAGAAGTCCCATTTCAGTTCCCACTTCCACCTACCTGATGTTCACAGATTCCATTGTCTTCTATAAAAGCTCGCACTGTTTAACAGAAAACTAATTTTAGCTATTGTTGGGATTCGTTGGCTCAACATTGTCACCCTATTGATATTTCTTGTTTCAGTTTGTGAACACTTTGGGCATGTTCACACTTGGCATCTTTTTTGACAAGAAAAAGTTGACAAGGGCGCTTTTTTAGTAAAAAAAAAAAAGCTGGCAGTGTTTGGTTGCAAATAGCAGCCGAGGGCATCTTTTGTTGCTATAACAACAGCTACTGCTGAGCGAACATTAATGTTAGCTAACGTTAACAGATAGTTTTGTTAACGACAAGTAGTAGATGATACGCTTAGCTGAACAACCAAGGATCCGTCCCCACTGTGCCCACACAGCCTCTTCATGGTGTATATTATGGTAGAGTTTTGTGCTCATGTAACTTCTTGTGCTCCGACACTAATACAATAAGTCCATCTACCGGCACCTTCTCCATTTTTTTCTTGTTGTTATGGAAAGGACAGGTCTCGCTACTCGCTTGTCATTGGTCAGCTGTCAAAAAGGTGCTTTATGTAGGCCGTTTTATTCAGAAAAGTTGAACTTTATTCAACTTGAAAAGACGCTCTGACGCACCGTCAGCGGTGGCGTTTAAAAAAGTGCTCAGGACTTCTTTGAAAACACGGTTTACTCCAAAGGATTACAATGTAAAACAGTTGCTGACAGCTTCAAAAAAGACACCAAGTGTGAACATAGCCTTAGGCTGTGTTCACACTTGATGTCTTTTTTGACAAGAAAAAGTTGACAAGAGCGCTCTTTTAGTAAAAAAAAAAAAAGCTGGCAACGTTTAGTTCCAAGTAGCAGCCGAGGGCGTCTTTTGTTGCTATAACAACAGCTGCAACAAGAGTGTTACGGTTTTGATAACTGTTGCGGAGCGAACAATAATGTTTTCTAGCAGATAGTTTTGTTAACGACAAGATGATACACTTACCTGAATAACCAAGGATACGTCCAATATGTGCCCACACTGCCTCTTTATGGTGGATGTTATGGTACAGTTTTGTGCTCATATCATATATCTCTTTGTGCTCTGACACTAGCACAATTAGTCGATCTACCGGCACCTTCTCCATTTTTCTTGTTTTTATGGAAATGAGTCAGGTCTTGCTACTTGCTTGTCATTGGTCAGCTGTCAAAAAGGCATTTTTATCAGAAAAGTTGAACTTTTTTCAACTTGAAAAGACGCTCTGAGCTGCAGTAAAAAAGCGCTCATGACTTTTTTGAAAACATGGTTTACTCCATAGGATTATAATGTAAAACAGACGCTGGCAGCTTCAAAAAAGACGTCAAGTGTGAACACGCCCTTACTTTTCCAACCTCACTGGAAAGATGTGCCTCTACCTACATGTCTGCAAAACTTCAAAAACGTGCCTATACATGCAATCAATTGCAGTTTACAGCTGAAATGAACACTAGAGGTAGTAAAACACCAACAACTTTTATTCCCTTCCACACAAATTATGATTACAGGGGCAGATTATCGATTAACAAAGACTTCTTTTTGCACGGTTTCTTGCACACTGCTATGTTATGAACTCAAAACACCAATTTGTAAAATAATACAGTTTGCTTTTGTTGACACTATTGATTCGGTTTATTGTAGGGTTTAGTGTAGGTGCTACGTTATTTTCAAATGTGATAAAGCATTAAACTTTTAGTGCCTTTCATCGGTCATTTAATATATTTTATGAATCACAAGGCAATATTTGCTATATGAAAACTATAAATGGAATGAGGTTAAAATTCTGATTTTTATTTTGGTTTGACACAATTATGATTTAAGCCTCACCCTCATCTAAACACACACAAAAAATATCATTTTGTCATCGCAACAGATTCATATATACACAGTCGCTTTGTTGCAACCCTGTTTTTCATTCTTAATCCAACTGCCAATTGTGTAATATATTTGAAATGTTTGTTGGTGTTTGTTTGAGCCTTAATAAGTTAATGGAGCATATAGTGACCCAAAATATCATTCAATTCCTATAGATGTTTCACAGTGTCGGCTTTGTACCATGCCTCTGACTCTGTTCTCTTGTGATTGTGTGTATGTGGGAGGGTGTCAGGGATTTATTTTGTTGTGCTTCTGTGTGTTCTTCAGATGCAGTGCTGACAGTTGTGTTTGGAGGCTTAAATTACAGCTGCTGAAGTGAGTTCACAGCAGGAAGGTGGTTTTCAATTCGTTAGATAATGTGCAACACGAGGATTTGTAGAAAGGGGCTTTTAAAATGATCCCACTGAATCCATGCATATGAAACAAGCAGTAAACAAAACACCACATAAGCCTTGATTCTCATTACTGAAAAAAAGAAAACAAAAAAAAAAACAATCACACAATGACATGAAGAGGACACTGAAATCACACAGTTGGAGATTATTTTGTAAAGAATCTAGGGGAAGGCTGAGTCCAGGTACCCCCCCCCAAATTCTTGATCTTCACGTGAGTGCGTCTGTAATGGCGTGTGGACAAGTCCGCTTGTGAAGTGTGCCACTCACCAACACAATACAGCCAGACAGAAGGAGTCTAAGTGCCAGGCTTCTGCCCTACAATGCATTGATCCACGTACTGCGCTCAAGCCCTTAGAAGACACTCAGCCCATTGAGGAAAGTCCTTGTGCTGCTGTTATATTTTCCAACCCTTGTCCCACTTCTTCTACACAGATCTACAGGGGCCCCGCCGAAGAGGCCAGACTTTGCATTTAACAAGCCACTCAGCCTGGCTTTGTTCTGGAAAAACAGCCACACTTAAGCCATTTTCAGCCCTCTCTCTCTTTTCAGCAGGCCCGAATGGGTTCTTTTTCAGGCAATTACCTGGACTGCCTATCAGCTAGCGGTAATGGAGCGGGGTTCTTTGCTGATTAAAACATGGGGCGTTGAGAAGCTGTCAGGTGATGCATTAAAGATCTCAGTGGGGATGTACTGAATAAGTGTTAAAGGTGTGCGTGTGCCTGTGTGCAAGCGGGCCATGTGTCAAATCTATCTGGTGCTTTTTTTTTTAAAGAAAGGAAAAGTAAAAACAAGAGAAATAGGATCGAAAGGTTGAAAGACAAAGAAGAGGTTGAGGGTTTGTTTAGCTCCTTTTTTCAACATATCCTTTTTTCTGTTTACACAGCCCCTAGTTTACCATTACTTTTCATTCACTGTCTAACGTGAAATTGGACATGTTAACCCTGTATCAGGTAACTGACAAAATAAGATTGGATTAGATCCATGCATACAAGTGTGTGATCAGGCATATATCAGGTGGCTATATTGGTTTAAATTATGGCTATGTATGCATTTCTCAAACATATCGTGCATACATACTGTACGTTCTCTGATTATGTATAACTGCATTGATATGAACAACATAATTACTTTGACAGCAAATTTTAGAAAAAAAGGAGAAACAAATATTCAGCAAAAATATTTTAGATAAAAGTAAATGTATAATTTTGTAGTGGAGTGTGTGTTTATATTGTGTAGTGTGTGTGTGTGTGTGTATGTATGTATATACACACAATTTTCGCACAATTTTCTTTAAAATTTTCAAATTTAGTGAAAATATTTACATATTTTATTTAATAGTTATTACTTTATTACTTATTTTTTCTTTGAAAACCCCTATCTTGACATAAAGGCCCAACAGAGTACAAGATAGTAAACAGCAGTACGACTCAGGAAGTAAGTTGAATGTTTGAGATACAAAGAAACCAATTTATGAGTGTTTGTGAATGTTGCTGTTGGAGATTCCCAGCTTTCCTTCAGCTATAGTCTCTCAATAATGCATGATCTCATGACTCCTGCCTGTTTCTCAAGGACAGCTCAGCCATTTTGATTCCACATCACGTTGCTCAGAACATAGTCTAACGACACGGCCCATTTATAATGCATACACAAAATCTATTTAGATACGTCTTAAGAGCTGTGCACTTGTAGACAATTGGCTAAATTAAGAGCATTTTGTATTCTCACTGTACCACTGGCTTTGTCCAATTGTTTGCTCAAGCTTGTATCTGTTGCCACGCTTTGACACGTTTCGAGAGGACCAATGTTTTTTCTCTCTCTCTCTCTCTCTCTCTCTCTCTCTCTCCCTCTCTCCCCTTTGTGGCTTATATTGCAATTTTTTTTAAAGTAAAGAGTATTTGAGGCTGAGTCAGAGGAAATGGGTTGCAGCTTTTTACAGACACAGAAGCGATGGCAGCACTCATCTCAAACCTGACGTTGTCTCCTTTATTCCAGACTGATGTCATCCAACTAGAACGTATCTTAGGCACCACATTGTCTCCTAAGATGACTGGACTGCTGTTGCTTACCTTAGGCTCTGACAGCCTGACATCTGCTCAACTGAAAAAGCCAATTTTATAGTATGCAAAAAAAATAGTATGCAATTATGCAATTTACAATTTGCAAGAATTAAGTTTGCCAGACAGCAGACATGACAAAAATAATAAAATAAAATAAAATAAAATAAAATAAAATACACCGATCAGGCATAACATGACAGGTGAAGTGAATAACACTGATTATCTCTTCATCAAGGCACCTGTTAGTGGGTGAGATATATTAGGCAGCAAGTGAACGTTAGAAGCAGGAAAAATAGGCAAGCGTAAGGATTTGAGCGAGTTTGACAAGGGCCAAATTGTAATGGCTAGACGACTGGGTCAGAGCATCTCCAAAACTGCAGCTCTTGTGGGGTGTTCCTGGTCTGCAGTGGTCAGTATCTATCAAAAGTGGTCCAAGGAAGGAACAGTGGTGAACCGGCGATAGGGTCATGGGCGGCCAAGGCTCATTGATGCACGTGGGGAGCGAAGGCTGGCCTGTGTGGTCCAAACAGACGAGCTACTGTAGCTCAAATTGCTCAAGGAGTTAATGTTGGTTCTGATAGAAAGGTGTCACAGAAGAATACACAGTGCATTGCAGTTTGTTGTGTATGGGGCTGCATAGACCCATGCAGATCATGTACACCCTTTCATGGAAACGGTATTACCTGGTAGCTGTGGCCTCTTTTAGCAGGATAATGCGCCCTGCCACAAAGCAAAAATGGTTCAGGAATGGTTTGAGGAGCACAACAACGAGTTTGAGGTGTTGACTTGGCCTCCAAATTCTCCAGATCTAAATCCAATCGAGCATCTGTGGGATGTGCTGAACAAACAAGTCCGATCCATGGAGGCCCCACCTCACAACTTACAGGACTTAAAAGATCTGCTGCTAACATCTTGATGCCAGATACCACAGCACACCTTCAGGGGTCTAGTGGAGTCCATGCCTCGACGGGTCAGGGCTGTTTTGGCAGCAAAAGGGGACCAACACAATATTAGGAAGGTGATCATAATGTTATGCCTGATTGGTGTATGTACAATATAGTAAAAATAAATAATTGAAATAAAAAAAATAAGACCATCCAAAGATAATCTATGACTGGTAAAGTATCTACTACTGTATAATATAATGAAATATTTATATTGTGCTTGTAGAAAAAAAAGTTAATTTTGAATGGTTGTCAATAGAGAAAAATGTTTTTTCCCCTCATTGCACAATGGTATTTACAACCAGTGTGAGTTATGTAATCAGATTACAATTCCAGCCCAACACATTATTTAAGTAAATAAGTATCGCAATTAGTTACTTTTTTTATGGCGTAAAGCGATATTGTAATACGTTACTTTTAAAAGTAACTTTCCCCAACACTGTTTACGACATTTACCAGCAGAGGCTAACTAGGTTGTGCTAATCAGCTAACTAAAAATAAATATATAGGTGAAGTTTCAGTGTTTGGAGCTGAGGTATAGCATTCAACAACAATTGCTGTAACCTATGTAAGATTGCGCCATATTGTTCAGGAAATCTCCTGCTGAGTTAGAGAGGCATTTGAGCGCTTATTCAGCAAGAAAGTCCATTGAAACAATCTACCGTGTGCAGCACACCCCAAATCGAAGTTTTCTGTGGGGATTTGCATCCTTTTTCTAAGAAATAAAGATGCATAACCACCCAGAACACTAATCTTGCATCAGTATCAATTGAAACACAAGTTTCAGCATTTCACATCGCCTCTATTAGAATGCAAATCTGCGTATAATAAATGAGAAGATTGCCAAACATTTGAATCTGAGAGTGGAACCATGTTAAAACACTGTGATGACTGGAATTTATGTATCAGATGTTTCCTGGAAGAGTGATGTTTTGCCTAGAGTGCCATTTGGAAGGGTTTATTTGTTTTAAATACATAGTGTTCTCCTTCATGCTTGTGGGTGTTTCTGTGCATGTGCACTTGCGGATGCATTAGAGGTAATATATGTTGAGCTTCATCATGTTATTGTGTCGTTAATGCGTTTACATCTCTGTCACATGAGTTTGACCTCTATGCTATTAATGCAATTACACTAAATTAATTTTACAAAACATCATAGCAATTTGCCATATTGCAGTGTTAAATTGCTCTGACTCACCAGGTCATTATGCATTATTTTGAGCTTAGCAGGAAACTTAAGCGTCATCACAGCTGTCATTATTGAAGGTTGCGGTTGCAGGTTTTTACTATATTAGTTTTTAGGTACTTCTTTATAATTGTCCTTCATCTTTGCTTGATGCAGTGCATTTCAACGTCTAATTTAGTTTGTGATACTGACAGGAAGAGAGCATGTGACTAGGACAAATGAAAATAATCATAATTATACCATTTATAGTGGGCAGGGCTATCCATGCCCTCAACGGAAATCCAGCTTGCAACGAATGGTATCTATATATAGTGCTTATATAGAGGAACAAGCTACCACACACTGACCAACTGCTGTCAATGCCATCTGTGGATGTGTGAGCAAGAGTGTATGTGGGAGAGAGGTTGAGATGCTACAATAAATCCAGACTGAACAAACAAGATTTTGACACAACTCTGACCTTCACATTAATCATGCGTTTACTTCTCTTCCTTTTTTTTACTGATCAGCTGGTGAGTAATGAAGTTTTATAAAATGGGTGGTTTCATTTCTGTTCAAATTAGCCATGCTCAAAGGCATGCCAACCCGATGTCACGGGAAAATGTATTTTAGGAGGTGGTGATCTCGTATGAATTTGTATGTTTGGAATCGTACAAAAATGTATGATTTTTAGAAAGAACTCATTATGAAGGACCACCCCTAACCCCGCCCCTAAACCTACCCATCACTGTGGTTTAAACAGATTGTACGAATTCATACGAATTAGCCACCAACTCAGCGAAACGTAAAATAGTTAGAAATTGCCATGAGATTGTTTTGAAAATGCCAACCCGATCTCACAGCAATTCGTACGTATTTTACGAGGTGGCTAATTCGTACGAATTTGTATGACCTCATTCAAAAATCGTACGTATTTGACGAGTTAGTCAATTCGTATGATTTCGTATGAATGACCTACCCCTAACCCCGCCCCTAAAACCTACCCGTCACTGCAGTATAGACAAATCATACAAATTCATATGAATGAGGTCGTACGAATTAGCCACCTCGTACAAATACATACGAATTGGTCATGAGATAGCGTTGAAAATGCACTCCTGTGACCGTAATTTAATAATAATAATACGGCAAGTTGTTCTTGTTGTATGAATAAACTTTAGCGAATATCCAATTTAGGCTTATTGGAAAAATGTGTCTCTAACTACATTTTTGCACAACCCAAACTCGTACCAAAAGACTCGTTGCTCAAAAAGACTTGTTAAAGCAAGTTAAAATGTCATGGTTGCTTCAGCAAATGTGTTTTTATCTCATGTTTGCTTTTGTTAATACTATGTTTAGGGTGTACTGTAGGTGGTATGTTATTGTCAAATGCATTAACGTTTTAGCGCCACTCACCAGACATTTAATTTCTGAACGTCGTGATGCGTACTGTCAAACAACCAACTTAATAAAACTTTGCCAGATTCACATTAATCTGTTTCAGATAAAACTGAACACATATTTAGTGCCACTCACTGGACATTTCACTTTGAAAGTGTCACGAAACGTGCAAGAGCCAATGTGATGTAGTTTTTTTTAGAAATGTCGTCACAAAGAGCCTGGGTTGCGAATATCATTTTACAGTTTTAATATGGATCTTTCCTTTTGTTATATATTGTAACAAAAAGAATAATATATAGTATTATATAAGGTGTTAGGGACTCCCCTGCTATAGCACTGGCTTTGTGTGTATGTGTGTCTGAGGTCACATCCATTCAGCGGTTTGTCCAGGTGGATCTACATGTTTCACTCTCTTAGATCAAACTGTGTTTATGCCAGTAGCCATCTGCTCTCCCCTTTCCTGTTTTCTTCTTCCATCTGCAGGCCTTTTATCACTTCCTCATTTGGTCAATTCATTATTTGTGGTTTGTTAATCCTCCTTAAAGGGATAGTTCACCCAAAAATGAAAATTCTGTCATTTACTCACCCTCAAGTTGTTCCAAACCTGTATGCATTTCTTTCTTCTGCTGAACACATGAATGTCCGTAATCAAACAGTTGATGGGCCCCATTGACTTCCATATGACTTTTTTCCTTACATGAAGGTCAGTGGGGCCCATCAACTGTTTAGTTACCCATATTCTTCAAAATATCTTCTTTTGTGTTCAGCAGAAGAAAGAAACTCATACAGGTTTGGAGCAACTTGAGGTAAGTAAATGATGGCAGAATTTTCATTTTTGGGTGAACTATTCCTTTAATCTTTTTTTCCTATCCTGTTGATCACATTCAATAGTTTAAAATCCAAATTAAAGTTTAGAAAAGTGTAATGTTCTTGTCAGAAATGCTTAAATCTGTCTGTTTAAGAAACTGAAGAGCAAATGCAGACAAACAGTTGTGAAATAATAAAAGTGTGTCTCCATGATGGAAATATATTTCACTTCTATAAGTAGTTCTGTTTATATTCTGTGATAAATGTCACATTTAATCAGTGAAACCTGACATAACTCTTGATTTATGTAATAGCTCACCAAATATGATCTATGAAAACAGTTATTAGCATACAAACCCGATTCCAAAAAAGTTGGGACACTGTACAAATTGTGAATAAAAACAGAATGCAATGATTTGGAAGTTTCAAATTTCAATATTTTATTCAGAATACAACATAGATGACATACCAGATGTTTAAACTGAGAAAATGTATAATTTTAAGGGAAAAATAAGTTGATTTTAAATTTCATGGCATCAACACATCTCAAAAAAGTTGGGACAAGGCCATGTTTACCACTGTGTGGCATCCCCTCTTCTTTTTATAACAGTCTGCAAACGTCTGGGGACTGAGGAGACAAGTTGCTCAAGTTTAGGAATAGGAATGTTGTCCCATTCTTGTCTAATACAGGCTTCTAGTTGCTCAACTGTCTTAGGTCTTCTTTGTCACATCTTCCTCTTTATGATGCGCCAAATGTTTTCTATGGGTGAAAGATCTGGACTGCAGGCTGGCCATTTCAGTACCCGGATCCTTCTTCTACGCAGCCATGATGTTGTAATTGATGCAGTATGTGGTCTGGCATTGTCATGTTGGAAAATGCAAGGTCTTCCCTGAAAGAGACGACGTCTGGATGGGAGCATATGTTGTTCTAGAACTTGGATATACCTTTCAGCATTGATGGTGCCTTTCCAGATGTGTAAGCTGCCCATGCCACACGCACTCATGCAACCCCATACCATCAGAGATGCAGGCTTCTAAACTGAGCGCTGATGACAACTTGGGTTGTCCTTGTCCTCTTTAGTCCGGATGACATGGCGTCACAGTTTTCCAAAAAGAACTTCAAATTTTGATTCATCTGACCACAGAACAGTTTTCCACTTTGCCACAGTCCATTTTAAATGAGCCTTGGCCCAGAGAAAACGCCTGCGCTTCTGGATCATGTTTAGATATGGCTTCTTTTTTGACCTATAGAGTTTTAGCCGGCAACGGCGAATGGCACGGTGGATTGTGTTCACCGACAATGTTTTCTGGAAGTATTCCTGAGCCCATGTTGTGATTTCCATTACAGTAGCATTCCTGTATGTGATGCAGTGCCGTCTAAGGGCCCGAAGATCACGGGCATCCAGTATGGTTTTCCGGCCTTGACCCTTACGCACAGAGATTGTTCCAGATTCTCTGAATCTTTGGATGATATTATGCACTGTAGAGGATGATAACTTCAAACTCTTTGCAATTTTTCTCTGAGAAACTCCTTTCTGATATTGCTCCACTATTTTTCGCCGCAGCATTGGGGGAATTGGTGATCCTCTGCCCATCTTGACTTCTGAGAGACACTGCCACTCTGAGAGGCTCTTTTTATACCCAATCATGTTGCCAATTGACCTAATAAGTTGCAAATTGGTCCTCCAGCTGTTCCTTATATGTACATTTAACTTTTCCGGCCTCTTATTGCTACCTGTCCCAACTTTTTTGGAATGTGTAGCTCTTATGAAATCCAAAATGAGCCAATATTTGGCATGACATTTCAAAATGTCTCACTTTCAACATTTGATATGTTATCTATATTCTATTGTGAATAAAATATAAGTTTATGAGATTTGTAAATTATTGCATTCCTTTTTTATTCACAATTTGTACAGTGTCCCAACTTTTTTGAAATCGGGTTTGTACATAAAGACATCCAACGAAATATCTGCCTGCCATGAACTTCTTTAATCCCCTCATAAGTCATCACAGAGGTAAATAAAACCACAATGCAAATATTTTCGAAACCACAAAGTGCCCTGTATCTGGGTTTGCATGATAAGAGGTAATTAGGCAGCATATGTTTGTGTGTGTTTGTGCTGGTTGATCTCATTTGTATTCATACATAAAGTGTGCACGTCAAATTTTGTACGTTTGAATAGGCAGCACTAGATAAACACATTTGATTGACACCATCTGAAACATAACATTTTCATAACAAGTTCAGTTTTAAACGTGTATGCAAATCTTCTAAAGATTGGTCGGAACTGGATTTTTTTTTACGAGGGTTCTGCCGCCAAGTTAAATACTCAAACACAGTCATTTATCAGTAAATGTTGGAGAAACTTTGCCCTGGAAAGACCTTTTAAATGACATGAAATATAATCCAGATAGGACTAATATGCAAAGTAATTTGCACTATATGTCTGGATTTATGTCTGGAAGTGTAAAATATAAGTGAAACACTGTTGGTGTCACTGTGTGTATTATTAATGTGTGTTTTACCCATTCATTTATTTTATCTCTGCTCTGAATAGGCCCTGAATAACCTTTTCGAAATCACATAGAATGGAATGAAACTGTTATAAAGTCAAATTAATTTTGAAATTTTAAACTGTGTTAAATACTACTGTTTAAAAATTTATTTGTCGTATTTTTTTAAAGAAATTAATAGTTTTATTCAGCAATGACACATTAAATTGATCAACATTGACAGAAAAGACATTCATCAAATCTAAAAAAAGAGTTCCCACAAAAATATTAAGCAGCACAAATGTATGTGATAATAAGAAATGTTTCTTGAGCAGCAAATCAGCATATTAGAATAATTTCTGAAAGATCATGTGACATTGAAGACTGGACTTATGATGCTGAAAATTCAGTTTTGCCATCACAGGAATAAATTTTAAAATATATATTATTAAATATATTATACATTTTAAAATATATTAAAATAGAAAACAGTTATTTTAAACTGTTAATATATTTCACAATAATTGTTTTTATTATCACATTAATTTTTTCTGCATTTTTGATCAAATAAATTCAGCCTTAGATTAGAGACTTTCAAAAACATACAATCTTACAGACCTCAAATTTGTGAACAGTTACAATAAATAAATTGAAAACCTACTATTTCCATTCATTCAGTATTATATCAGGCTAAACATTTGTATGTGAAGTTGTCCATATGTTTGTATGTATCTTAAAACAAAAAATACTTTACATACAAATACTTTCAAAAACTACATCACAGTGGTGAGAGAAAGAGGGAGAAGAAGACAACTCTGTTTTAGAACAACTATAGCTGGCATAAATTTGCTCATAAACAAATTGTCTCTAGCTCATCGGCCAAATTAATCATTGCACTATGACAAGTCTTGGTTCATTAACTGTTATCTGCTTAAAATGACTAATGATGTCTAACACATTGTTCAGAGGACTTTCACCCAAGAGCCTACACATGTTGGATTGTTGTTTCCCCACACACTGAAATATTCTGTAGCATTTAAAGGTGATCTGTGATTTCTGTGGCACTAGCATCACAAACACAAAAATAATGACCCGTCTCATTGGTCGGCCAAATAGATAATTACACCCTAAAGTCGCTCATTGGTTGAGCTTGTGTTGACGGTTTGGTGGCGAATCAACCTTCAAATATGTTGTTTACACTGGTTTTAACAATGAAAAATTGCACACTTTACCTTTCATTTTGGATGTTTTTCAGCCATGTTAGGAGCGTAGTTCTTGGGAGGAGTGTTATTGTACAGTGATTATGGTTGTTAATTATAGCATATGATTAGATGCAGAATCACGCTGTCAACATGCATGCAGATGCTTTCCCTCCCTGTCACACACACTTTTCTTGCTTGTGAGGTGTTGTTTTCACTTGTGCAACAGATAAATTGGCAGACCACCCATGAGGAGAGAAAAATGTTTAATTGATGTTTTGATTTGTATGTGCATGTTCCCAATAAGAGAAGAGCTCTGTATATCTGGCAATTAACATCATTTCCTGATATGCAACAAGATTCATATTGGCATTTTATCTCCCCCGATTATTTGACTGAGCAAAAGACAGCACTTGCATATTTATTTCTATTTATTTCTAACAACGTTTGGCAGGAACTTCTTAGAACTCTGAATGCAGCAGTTTTATTTGTAGTACTGTTCAAAATAAATGGCTAAATGTCTAAATAATGGATAAATGTCCAGAATTAAATGTTTAAAATATAAATATAATTATGTTAACTTATGTTGACTGCACATTGTGTTGTTTTTTTTTTTCTTCATTATGAGCGCAAATTTTTGAGCAAAGCCTATGGCAGATGCATCAGATTTATAATAAACATTAGCTAAGATGATTTACATTGTTGACTGTCTACCAGAAAGACTCAGAGGGCAGATGAACGTTTACATGGTATTTATTCAATAAAGTATTAACAGATGGTAGTGAGCTACAATGATTTGTGTTTAGTTATATAGAAAAGTTCTTTGGCGTAGGCCCTGTCTTTAGTCCAAATCCTGGGGATGCAAATTCAGCTGAACCTGACTGAAGATGAAGGCAGGGGCGGACAGGGGTGACAGGGCCAACCTGGTGGTGGTGGGAGGATGGAGGGGAATGTCAGCGTCATCAACTGCGAACATGAAACAGAGAATTCAGTGTTTATATACTCCAGGTGTCAAGCAGTGATTGTTCAGACCTATTATTATGAATGAATGACGTGGCATTAAAGTCTTCCTGGTAGAACCTACGCTAAAAGCTATTATTTCTTGTGGAAGCTTAGACATGCTGCGTAACACAAGAATGAACCTCACTGGTTCTTGTGGAAGCTCAAACGTGCTGTGTAACACGACAATGAACTGAACCTCATTGGTTCTCGCACGTCAAGCGAACATGCTTGAGCTTCTGTTGCTTTACCACAACTGATGTGTGAGTTGATGAATGTTTATGTGAATAAAAGCCCAAATTCAATCTGTTCATCATATAAAGCGATCATGTCTCTTCAGAAAATTTGGTCTAAACCGCTCAATTCATGTGGATTAGTTTTACGATATTTTTATGAACTTTTTGAAGCGTCAAAATTTCAGTTGCGTAGCTGTCTATGGAGGGACAGAAAGCTCTCAGATTTCACCAAAAGATCTTCATTTGTGTTCCGAAGATGAACGAAAATGAATGAAAGTTAATTTTTTGGGTGAACTAACCCTTTAACAAACGTTTTCATTTGTCACACTTCTGACTTGGCTAGATCCGTAATTTGGATATGAATATACAAGGTCCAAGATCTCAAGCAAATGGAACTCTAATCACCATTATGGTGACTTCAAAACAATTACAGTGGTAAACAATTACATTTCTTACAGTGGCATTGTTAAAGGCTGCTTTATGATATGAATTCACTGTAAAACAAGAGCAGTATATTACTGTGATGTCAGCATCATTCTGCTGTTGATTCACAGTAATTTGTGAGAAAATGACCCAGCTTGCGTTGATTTCACAGTAAATTTCTGACTACAGTAATTTATTGTAAAATAATACTCTTTAATCCTAGAAAAGCCTGGACATTTTTTTACAGTGTAGGATTGTGGTGAGCGATAACAACTGCTATCAATCCTTCAGTAAGTTTGTGCCCTTGAAAGATGCAGATACAGTGGGGAGAACAAGTATTTGATACACTGCCGATTTTGCAGGTTTGCCCACTTACAAAGCATGTAGAAGTCTGTAATTTTTATCATAGGTACTCTTCAACTGTGAGTGACGGAATCTAAAACAAAAATCCAGAAAATCACATTGTATGATTAAGTAATTAATTTGCATTTTATTGCATGACATAAGTATTTGATACATCAGAAAAGCAGAACTTAATCTTTGGTACAGAAACCTTTGTTTGCAATTACAGAGATCATACGTTTCCTGTAGTTCTTGACCAGGTTTGCACACGCTGCATCAGGGATTTTGGCCCACACTTCCATACAGGCCACTCCAGGACCTTGAGATGCTTCTTACGGAGCCACTCCTTAGTTGCCCTGGCTGTGTGTTTCGGGTCGTTGTCATGCTGGAAGACCCAGCCACGACCCATCTTCAATGCTCTTACTGAGGGAAGGAGGCTGTTGGCCAAGATCTCGCGATACATGGCCCCATCCATCCTCCCCTCAATACGGTGCAGTCGTCCTGTCCCCTTTGCAGAAAAGCATCCCCAAAGAATGATGTTTCCACCTCCATGCTTCACGGTTGGGATGGTGTTCTTGGGGTTGTACTCATCCTTCTTCTTCCTCCAAACACGGCGAGTGGAGTTTAGACCAAAAAGCTCTATTTTTGTCTCATCAGACCACATGACCTTCTCCCATTCCTCCTCTGGATCATCCAGATGGTCATTGGCAAACTTCAGACGGGCCTGGACATGCGCTGGCTTGAGCAGGGGGACCTTGCGTGCGCTGCAGGATTTTAATCCATGACGGCGTAGTGTGTTACTAATGGTTTTCTTTGAGACTGTGGTCCCAGCTCTCTTCAGGTCATTGACCAGGTCCTGCCGTGTAGTTCTGGGCTGATCTCTCACCTTCCTCATGATCATTGATGCCCCACGAGGTGAGATCTTGCATGGTGCCCCAGACTGAGGGAGATTGACCGTCATCTTGAACTTCTTCCATTTTCTAATAATTGCGCCAACAGTTGTTGCCTTCTCACCAAGCTGCTTGCCTATTGTCCTGTAGCCCATCCCAGCCTTGTGCAGGTCTACAATTTTATCCCTGATGTCCTTACACAGCTCTCTGGTCTTGGCCATTGTGAAGAGGTTGGAGTCTGTTTGATTGAGTGTGTGGACAGGTGTCTTTTATACAGGTAACGAGTTCAAACAGGTGCAGTTAATACAGGTAATGAGTGGAGAACAGGAGGGCTTCTTAAAGAAAAACTAACAGGTCTGTGAGAGCCGAAATTCTTACTGGTTGGTAGGTGATCAAATACTTATGTCATGCAATAAAATGCTAATTAATTATTTAAAAATCATACAATGTGATTTTCTGGATTTTTGTTTTAGATTCCGTCTCTCACAGTTGAAGTGTACCTATGATAAAAATTACAGACCTCTACATGCTTTGTAAGTGGGCAAACCTGCAAAATCGGCAGTGTATCAAATACTTGTTCTCCCCACTGTATGTTGCCATATGCAAATGTTTGCTGCGAGACAGATTTTCAAGCAGTTGCTGATGCTATGTAGTTTTTTATGAATCCTACCGGCTTCTGTTTTAGCATAGAGAGAATTGTGTCTACACATGTTTATGGAAAGAGAAAGATGTATCCATAAGACCCAGTTCTGCATGTAGCTCATCTATGCTAACCCACCGATCTTGTATTGGCTACGTTCACAGGCAAGATGGCTGCCAGAGGCCACCCGATAATCCTGAGAGTGCAAACACAGCAGGATAAACTTCAGCGTTGCGTGTACAAAAACAAACAAACACTCCTAGTGTGAAACACCAGAGTAACAGATCATTCAGATCATCAGATCCTGCCAGATCCTCCTGCAAAAGAACAAAGATTATGTAATAATGAAGTACAAACCCGATTCCAAAAAAGTTGGGACACTGTACAAATTGTGAATAAAAACAGAATGCAATGATGTGGAAGTTTCAAATTTCAATATTTTATTCAGAATACAACATAGATGACATATCAAATGTTTAAACTGAGAAAATGTATCATTTTAAGGGAAAAATAAGTTGATTTTAAATTTCATGGCACATCTCAAAAAAGTTGGGACAAGGCCATATTTACCACTGTGTGGCATCCCCTCTTCTTTTTATAACAGTCTGCAAACGTCTGGGGACTGAGGAGACAAGTTGCTCAAGTTTAGGAATAGGAATGTTGTCCCATTCTTGTCTAATACAGGCTTCTAATTGCTCAACTGTATTAGGTCTTCTTTGTCGCATCTTCCTCTTTATGATGCGCCAAATGTTTTCTATGGGTGAAAGATCTGGACTGCAGGCTGGCCATTTCAGTACCCGGATCCTTCTACGCAGCCATGATGTTGTAATTGATGCAGTATGTGGTCTGGCATTGTCATGTTGGAAAATGCAAGGTCTTCCCTGAAAGAGACGACGTCTGGATGGGAGCATATGTTGTTCTAGAACTTGGATATACCTTTCAGCATTGATGGTGCCTTTCCAGATGTGTAAGCTACCCATGCCACACGCACTCATGCAACCCCATACCATCAGAGATGCAGGCTTCTGAACTGAGCGCTGATAACAACTTGGGTTGTCCTTGTCCTCTTTAGTCCGGATGACATGGCGTCCCAGTTTTCCAAAAAGAACTTCAAATTTTGATTCGTCTGACCACAGAACAGTTTTCCACTTTGCCACAGTCCATTTTAAATGAGCCTTGGCCCAGAGAAAACACCTGCGCTTCTGGATCATGTTTAGATATGGCTTCTTTTTTGACCTATAGAGTTTTAGCCAGCAACGGCGAATGGCACGGTGGATTGTGTTCACCGACAATGTTTTCTGGAAGTATTCCTGAGCCCATGTTGTGATTTCCATTACAGTAGCATTCCTGTATGTGATGCAGTGCCGTCTAAGGGCCCGAAGATCATGGGCATCCAGTATGGTTTTCCGGCCTTGACCCTTACGCACAGAGATTGTTCCAGATTCTCTGAATCTTTGGATGATATTATGCACTGTAGATGATGATAACTTCAAACTCTTTGCAATTTTTCTCTGAGAAACTCCTTTCTGATATTGCTCCACTATTTTTCGCCGCAGCATTGGGGGAATTGGTGATCCTCTGCCCATCTTGACTTCTGAGAGACACTGCCACTCTGAGAGGCTCTTTTTATACCCAATCATGTTGCCAATTGACCTAATAAGTTGCAAATTGGTCCTCCAGCTGTTCCTTATATGTACATTTAACTTTTCCGGCCTCTTATTGCTACCTGTCCCAACTTTTTTGGAATGTGTAGCTCTCATGAAATCCAAAATGAGCCAATATCTGGCATGACATTTCAAAATGTCTCACTTTCAACATTTGATATGTTATCTATATTCTATTGTGAATAAAATATAAGTTTATGAGATTTGTAAATGATTGCATTCCTTTTTTATTCACAATTTGCACAGTGTCCCAACTTTTTTGGAATCGGGTTTGTAGTACAACCTCACTTAAACTGACTAATAGAGTTAAGGCTCAGATATTAAACTCTCTGATCTAGAGCTATTAAGCTGATGGTGTATTGTGTTGGCTTATTTTTACAAGCCCCAGATTCCTTATATATCTGGCACTTTCCATGGATGGGATACAACAAATGCCGCTTAACCTTCATAAAATGCTGACTGTCATGCTCAGGTCGTCAAACTAAATTATATATGAGCTTTTTTGTTCATCTATTTTAAATGAGGTTCGTGCAGCCCTGTTACCAAGATTATCATACAGTTTAATAACAATGCTTACATGTGAAAGGGTTAAACTTTGTTAATAATTAAAGACAATGATTTGAATATTGGCTGAATAAATTGTTAAAATTATGACAATTTTGTATGATTTCACTTGATATTGCAGAGAAGGTCATGATCTTCTGGGGTGTGACAGCCCAAAATCCACATTTTAAGGAGGAATACAGACATTTGATGATCTACTTTTCGTGATGTAGGTTAATTTTATGTTAGGTAATAGTTTAACCAATCTGTGCCTGTGCTTTTTTTTTTTTTTTTTTAAAGTAATGGGACTCTCTTCATGGAAAGTGCCATATTCATTATTCATCTCTGTTTCTCAAAGTATTTTCTAACCCCAGATAGCTTGTCAAATGAATGCATCCACGGATAAACTAGGCTTTTGGCCTTCTTTCTTTACATTTTCTTCTTCTCTTTCATGAGCTTAAAGCAGCTCTCACTTCCAAACCGTCTTGATGCCGGGCAGACATGTGAGGAGCTTTGAACGTTAGGTGCATGTTTTCCATTCTTCCTCCGTGCATTGGTTATGGATGAATGGATCCTGCGTGAGATGAGCCTCTCTGTTCTGCGGGCTCCACAGGAGGGAACGGCAAATTGAATCAAGGCAAATCTGCTACTGTCAGATCCACATAAGCACAGCAGATTTTCAACCCTGAGGCCCCTAGTTAATAGTATAGCTATTGATTTTTTCCAGTGGAATAAACAGAAAGGGAGGGATCATTTCAGTTGTGCGCGTGTGTGTGTGTGTGCAGGTATTAAGATGAGGCAGGGGGTGTGGCAGAGATTACTGTGCAAGAAAATGTCTTTAACCTGCCAACCAGCTATAGGCGACTTCCATACTCCCTAAAATTGCACCAAAACCCTTCCAGACCATCTCAATCAACTCCGATCTCTCAGTATACTTAGATGCCCTTCTCTTCCACCAGTCTCCTTCACTCTCTGACCTCAATATGTCGTGCCTGGTATCAAGCGCTCCCTCTCTCCTTCTGGGGAACCGAGAGAGAGAGAGAGAGGAAGATGAGCACGGCTGCAACATTAATTAGTGATCGCAAAGATGATGTGAGAAAAATCAGCGCTCCAATTATAGATGCGAGTGTGTGACATCTGTGCTTTTCATTTTTCGTGCTGACAGAATAATGCCTCGTGTGAGTCAGATGAGGGAGTGTGAGGTAAAGAGAGGACAGAGAGGGAGAGTTAAAGACAAGGGTGATGGGAGTCACTGTTCTCAGAGTGACGCCCATGATGAAATATACTCTTATACAGAACAGCTCCTGACACTGAATATATATATTTTTTGACTTATAAACTTTGCATTTATGTTATGTTATGCTGTGTTATGTTATGTTGTGTTATATGTTATGTTATATGTTATGCTATGTTATGTTATACAGTAACATAACAACATAACATATAACATAGCATAACATAACAACATAAAATAACAACTACATATACAGTAACATAACATGTTATGATACTGTATATGTAGTTGTTATTTTATGTTGTTATGTTATGTTATATGTTATGTTGTTATGTGACTGTATAACATAACATAACATATATAACATATGTTATGTTATAATGCCTTAAGGATGTTTAGGCATTTTTACTAAAAACACAAAAATAGAGATTGGTTTTAGTGATAGTGGTTCTGTAGACTCTGACAGTCTGTGAAATGTTTTCAGACAATGTGGACAGAAATAGAGAGTGAGAGAGAGAGAGAGAGAGAGAGAGAAACGTATCTCGGTTACGTATGTAACCCTCTTTCCCTGAAGGAGGGAATGGAGACGTTACATCAGTGACTGACGGAATGGGGGTTTCGCTAGAGAGCCCTATCACCTTCGAGTATTAGAAAACGAGCCAATGGTATGGAAAATACCATGGGTCTGCGGAATTTGCATCGCGAACTCCGCCCACCCGCGTGGGTATATAAGGAGCCGTGAGTGCAATCTCGCATTATGTTACCTGCTGAGGAGCCGAGACTGTGCGTCCTGGCCGTTTCAGCGGTACAACGGTAGTGGCATGCGGACGTAACGTCTCCGTTCCCTCCTTCAGGGAACGAGGGTTGCATATGTAACCGAGACGTTCCCTTTCAGTCAGTCACTACGCGTTACGTCAGTGACTGGCGGAATGGGGGTCCCAATTTAATCTCACCACTGCGGCTGTCCTGCCCAAGCCCCAGCTCCCTGTCGTGAGACTGGCACGAGTGAAGGGCCAGGCTATATGCAAGAATACCAAGGTACACTGGGTGGCATATCCCAGGTGGAATATGTAACACAGCGCCTACCCGCAGGGAGGACTTAGGATACACATATGACCCGAGTATGGGATGCATATGGAAAAACTCTGAGGTATCCAGCCCGTAGGGTGGAATGTTTCAACCCCAGGGGTGGCAAGGTGGTCTTGCCAAGGGAAAGACACGTGCTCGGAGGAGGCTTATTGTGGAAATACATGTGGGGGTTGCCCAAGTGGGTAGCCATACACATGGAGGCACCTAGCCTAACACGAGGGCTGACCAACCAGGCATGCACTCTGGTGTTGACATCAACAGTGCTGGAGGAACTCAGGGCTTCCCGGAGAAACTCACCTGGGTAGAATAGCGCATTTATCCAGTCCGTGAAGTGGAATGGCGCAGCAAGCGATGACAACGAGCAGGTCCTACTACTGGCCAATGGGAGTGAGTACATGAGAAGACACTGGCTCCACTCGCAGATTATAGAATCTTGCGAATGTGTTAGGTGTCGCCCAGCTTGCAGCTCTGCAGATGTCTGTTAGCGAGGCGCCATGCGCTAGAGCCCAAGAGGAAGCCTGGTGGAGTGTGCCTTCACCCCTAGGGGGCATGGCAAGCCTTGAACCTGGCAAGCCAAGACAATGGCGTCCACTATCCAGTGAGACAACCTCTGCTTGGAGAGAGCCTTTCCCTTCTGCTGCCCTCCGTAACAGACAAAGAGCTGGTCTGAGGTCCTGAAACACCGCTACCTGTCTACGTAAGTGCTGAGAGCATGTACTGGACAGAGCAGTGCCCAGGTTGGGTCTGCCTCCTCCAGGGGCAGCGCTTGCAGGTTCACCACCTGATCTCTCTAAAAGGAAGCTGAAGTGATGGTAGCTACCACCTGAGGTGGTAGAGTACTCAAACCTTCCGCAAAGGGGTTGACCAGGGAGGGGCTGTCGTGAAGTTTTCGCGAAATATCTAATGTTTTCATACCTTGTCCAAGGCATTGCACTATTTGACACTTTTCGGCAGCAGAGAGATCCTTTTTCTTTCCCGTATTGCTTGAAACCTGTGGCCTGCTTAATAATGTGGAACGTCCTTCTTAAGTACTTTTCCTTTAATTGGGCTCATCTGGCAAACTAATTATCACAGGTGTCTGAGATTCATTTCAGTGATCCAAAGAGCCCTGAGACACAATATCATCCATGAGTTTAATTGAAAAACAAAAAATGTAATGTTTATGACATTTACATCCAATTTGCATAATAATTTGGAACGCGGTGTAAAGCCCAAACATGCGAGGCAGCGCTCGTGGCCGTCAGGCGGATGGATCATGCGCCCACAACCAGAAACACACGGGCGAGACATCTTTAAAAAGACATGCCCGTGCAGCTCTTTTAGAAAAGAGAAAGCTCTCTAAGCAGTGCCGAAGCGCCCAGGGGAGAACACGAGCCGTGTGCAAAGTCACTGCACAGACAAGCAGCAGGACCGTGAACCACGCTGAAACGCGCCGTCACACCAACACGGTCAAAGAGAGAGACTCGTTGCTCGTACTGAAGGCGAAGAGAAGCACATAAACACTGCAGCTCCAAAGCAGAAACATAATGCGAGATTGCACTCGCGGCTCCATATATACCCACGTGGGTGGGCGGAGTTTGCGATGCAAATTCCGCAGACCCATGGTATTTTCCATACCATTGGCTCGTTTTCTAATACTCGAAGGTGATAGGGCTCACTAGCGAAACCCCCATTCCGTCAGTCACTGACGTAACGCCTAGTGACTGACTGAAAGGGAACAGAGTGTGTTGGGTCAGGTTGGGTCAGAGAGCCTGTCTTTGATGCTTTATGCTGCAGCAAATCAAATGCATATATTCCCAGTATACTGAAAGGCCTGTGCAAAAACAAAGACTCAAAACAATATTTTCATATTCACTCTAAACCGGTGCCATCTTTTCAACCGGGTCTCATGAGAAGTCATGATGGTGAAATTGTAAGAAATCGTACAAATCGGCCCATACAAAAACGTATGACCCGAACCCAAACCACTCAGCTACATTCACACCAATTTGCTAATGTTCACGTTTAAAACATGAATCATAGTCTTAGGTACTAAAAGACAATTATTGTAATAAGCAAGGAGACTGTCATCGTCCAGTCATTGATATTTGACCACACTACATTTGACAAACATGCCAGTGCTTTTTATCCTATTTTTTGTACATGTGTTTGTAATGCTGTATTGTTTAGAATGTAAAATGACATGTTTTATTACATTAATTTTATTTATTAATGCGATCTACAAGATTGAATTGTTAGACATGCTTGAGTTAGTAATTATGATTATGGTATTTAACAAGTACAAATGCCCTTGCTTGTACTAAGATGTTTACAAATATGATGTCGCTGTAGTTTAATGTGTTGACTCATATTAGCACATCAACAAAACATGGACGTTAACTCCATCAGCAAACAGCCCTTTTGTCATCGGCTAGAAGAGGCAGCATACATACAGCACTTAGAATATTATATAGCAGTGTTTAGGGGTGACAGGAGAGTAAAATCTAATGATATTTTTCAGTTAATGTGATTAATCACATAATTCAATTTTTTTCCTTTCCACATTTTTTGTATATCTCAGATTTGTTGTTCTTGTAAAGACAGAAAACGTATCAGTCTGTACCATTTGTTTTATGTTAAATGTTTTATATTTTATGTTTGGGTAATTTTAGTAGGCTTTTTAATTCAAATCAGGGTTTTAAAATGTGTATGAATGTGTAAGTGGAAGTGTGTTGTTTGTTTATTTACAATCATTTTGAGCTTTCACTAATTTCACTAATCAAATTATATGGCCTTGTAGGGCCAGTGCAGATATTCAATGCAAATCTGTCAAAAATATGAAGTTATGGAAGCTACATGCATAATAACAAGCAAAATGCCATTTAAAATAGTGTTGGATAGAGTATAAAAAGTATTCCATGTCAACAACCCATTTATATTTTTTATAGTGCCATCAACTGTGTTGTGCTCAAAGGTTATATGTCAGACTTGTTGAGCTTCGACAATAATTAGTCCACCATACAAAGACTGCTAATTGCTACATATATATTAAAAGACTCCAGATTTATATATACATAAATTAGCCATTAAAAATGCATTTTATTGTTGCTGTTCTTATTTATGACTGGTCCTTAGAACAAGGACACAACAGAATATGTTGCAGATATGTTGAATTAGGTCAGTTTACCATTGTATGAATGTAATGGAACTTTTGATTAATCTCAGAAATTAAAATTTTAAGAAGCCCTATTTTTTTTTCTGTAAACAAGTGATTAAATAAACAGCTTAGACTCATATTCCTACAGCAACATATACAGTATGTAGCAACCCTCAACACACATTTACTAAAGTCTAAAAATAGCTAGTATATCATTTCCCTAGCAGTGTCCTTAATCTAAGCCTGTTTAACCTAACCCCTGAAGCTTTTAACTTTCACAGAAAGTAGGCAGGTATTGCTGAAGCAATTTCAAGGTAAACGTCTTATCAAATGAATGAAACGTTTCCTCATAGAATTAATTTATTATCATAGCAACAGTTCAAGAGGTGTGGGATGCAATTCTTCTACCAATGTGCAGGATAAACGATGTAAATTGGTGTGTGTAGCAAAGGCAGATTAAAAAAGAGAGAGAGGCAGTCTTGTGGTAAAACCATATTTTACAGAAACACATTTTTCTGTATCTTAGTAGTCTGTGCTTGATAAATCTCTTCATATTAGTATCAGTCAAATCAAATTAATCAATCAAAAACTTACTTTAGCTTTTTTTCTAAAGCAAAATTAATTTCCTATTATCACTGTAAAGCTGCTTTGAAGCAATCTGTGTTGTAAAAAGCGCTATATAAAAAATGAAGGTGACATATTCTGCTAATGGAGCAAGCATTTCAAATAACCACATGGATAGATACCAATATCTGCATGTCATTTTGTCTTGATGTGTGTAAGGGTTATTCAGAAGGTCAATCAAGTCCTTTTTAGAGGATATCAGAGCGCCTGTTTGAAAAGACAGATTATTTACACTTGATTATGAATGTGTGTATATAAAGGTGCGTGTGTGTGCATAGCCTAGGCCATAACCACCATAGACATTGACAGGGACAAGTCCCCTCCAATAATTAGAAATGGCCAAATTGTCAATGGCCAATTACACAGCGCTCTGTATGTTGTTGTTGGGATGACAAAAAAGGTTTAAAAGTTGCATTTTTAGTCTGGTCTGCCTTAGCGGTCTAACAGCGCTCGTCAGTGTCAAAATTATTGAGATGGCCAATCAAATCAAAGTAGGTGGAGTTTACCAGTCACAGAAGCAGAGCGCGATTTCCAGCGTGAAGCGTCAGTTTAACGTTGAAATAAAGTGAGGTAAGCGAAACATTCAATACATGTGAACTGTTTTGCGACAGAAATGTTAAACGACCAACAGTAACATCCAGTGATGCAAACTACTCAACTTTTTTTCTCAAATATGGCCGTTTTGAATTGAAAATATGCATTTATGTGATTTATGTCATTCCGAAGTGTGAAGAGACAAGAAACGTTTAATGTTTTCGACCTGTTAGGCATACAAATAAAAGTACATATGTGCATGTTTTAATTCAAATTAATACAAATATTATTTGCAAATAGTTCAAAATGATTATTTCCCAACTATAATTAGACCTATAATTTCCTTCACTGTTCTGTTTCTATAGGCTTTATAAAAAATTGGTCCCCCCCCCCCAATGTTCAAGACATGGTTACAGCCTTGCATTAAAGGGATAGTTCACCCAAAAATGAAAATTCTGTCATAATTTACTCGTTTTAAACCTGTGGAACACAAAATATTTTTTTTCCTGAAAAATGGCATGACCCCCACGATTGTGGGGAAAGGATAGCAACATTTTTGGGTGAATTATCCCTTTAATGATTATAGACAGTTAATGCCTATAAATAATTACAGTATTAAAATACGGTTATCTTTTTTACCATGTACAAATGTTATTTCTCTGTTATCAAAATAGTTTAATTCATTTATAGTGCCTCCATGTTCTTGTTAACATGATTACATGCTCACATAAACATTATCTGGTGAGTCTACAGTGTTTGTTTACTTTGTCATTCAGTCTTTGGAATCCACTTATTCATAAATCTATAAAACTGTTGACCCACCTTACCATTATTTTCCACAGAACTCCATTCTGTGCTTGTTTACATTTGCATTCATCTGCTATTCTGACGTATTTTGAGCTCACAGATATGATAGTTTATACTTACATAATCAGTACAATCTTCCAGTACACACACATAAATATAACTCACATAATATTTAAGAATAACAAACATAAAAAAAGTATAAAGACACAGATAGGTTTAGTCAGAATAAACATTTACAGATAATGAACATATTTACAGTATTGTGAATAATAATATGATTAAATAGTACTAAATGAATATTGCACAAAAAAGCGGGGTATTACAGTCCTTACATAGTCCTTATTACAGGTTTAGCTGATTTCAGTTTCTGCCTGTAGGTCGGAGAGTCCCTAAGCTGCACGTTGGACAGAGTGATATACATTCTTTATTGTGTTGTAACAGTGGTCCAGTATATTACTGTCTCTGGTGGGACAGTTAACATACTGTCTGTATTTTGGCAGTTCACGTGAGAGATTTGCTTTATTAAAATCCCCAAGTATGATTAAAAGAGAGTCTGGGTACCTTTGTTCTGTTTCAGCTGTTGCAGCGCTGCACTAACACACGTTTGGAGGGATGTAAACATTCATTCACAAGAACGAACGAGGAAAACTCTCATGACAAGTATAAAGGTTTACAGTTTATGAAGAGCGCCTCTAAATTAGGAGAGTACATCTTCTTCAGAGTTATGTCATGTCTGTACAACAACTTTCATTAATGTAAAAGCATAGTCCACCGCCTTTTGTTTTCCCTGTTGAATCCACGATGCGATCCGCTCTGAACAGCTGGAAGCCCGGCAGATGTAGTGTGTTACCAGGAATGGCTTCACTCAGACAGGTTTCAGTGAAGCACAATGCAGCAGATTTTGAAAAGTCTTTGTTTGTGCAGGAGAGAAGTAGTTCATCCATTTTGTTAGGAAGGGATCAGAGATTCGCTGGATGAATACTTGGAAGCGCAGTTCTAAAGCCATGTTCGCGGAGCTTAACCAGCGTGCCAACATGCTTCCCCGTTTCCATCTGAACCGCTGCCCCTCCGACTAGAACATTCTCCGACAAAACGTCTGAGAAACGTCTAGTGAAAATGATAGGAAAAGAATGACTAAACACAGAACAAACAAACAAAAACAGCAAAAGAATTGGAGAGCTCAACACTGAGGTAGCCATTCTCGGTACAATCTTGAACAACAGCACAGAGTGTCCTTTATACTATGGGCAACAAGTAATTTCACTTGATCTACAAATGGGGAGAGAGAGAGAGAGAGAGAGAGAGAAGGAAAATCAGATATGCTCAATGAGGCAAGATATAATAGGTCTTCTTTGTACAATGTGTCTGTAGAAAGGAGACAGAGTACTTTTAGTGTGTGTTTGTGTGTATTTTTGCTCTTCACATCACAGAGGATTCTCAGCTCTACAAATGACATGCATCTTCAACCCACAAATATCAATCAGCAGGCATCAGACCATTCTAAATTTTATCATCTTTCTATTATTTGCAAAATGCTACGCAAAAGCCTGATTGTGCATACATGCTATATTTAAGGATGTTCTCCATCTCCTTCCTCTGAAGTTGGAGACCTGGCTGCCCCATACAGGGGATTAATTATAACTCTCAGTGGGGATCACCAACTGTGGCAGCCTCCAATTGCATCACACAGTACTGTAAATGTGTTTGTGTATGTTATGCATGCAGAAAGAGATTTGGAGATCAAGTTGCAATCAATTTCAATGACTTTTGAAGGGCAGAGGTTAAGTCATAAAAGGCAGCACATTCTGACTATCTATATTGTTTTTACACACAGTTTCCTGTCGCTCAGCATCTCTGTGCATCACAGCCTTACCATCTTATATTTATTAATTCATTTACTTACTCACTCAGGGCAAATTCCAATCAGAAGTGAGCATCCCTTTATGCCCTACCCACTGTACTTGGTAGGGCAGAGACTTTAAAGTGGAAACTTTGTAGGGAGGAGGGCACTTGTGTGTCAAAATAAAGCCGTTTGGAATGCACTTGGCGAAGGGAGCAATGAAAGACAACATTCCAATTTCCTCATTATCTTTAACTGGAATGTTACAATGACAACACATCGCACCCACCAACAACAGGATTTTTTTTTTACTATTGCTGTTAATATAATTGTTACAAATATATATATATATATATATATACACACTGATCAGGCATAGTGATTATCTGATTATCTCTTCATCACGGCACCTGTTAGTGGGTGGGATATATTAGACAAGTGAACATTTTGTCCTCAAAGCTGATGTGTTAGAACCAGGAAAAGGCAAGCGCAAGGATTTGAGTGAGTTTGACAAGGGCCAAATTGTGATGGCTAGATGACTGGGTCAGAGCATCTGAGGTCTTGTGGGGTGTTCCCGGTCTGCAGTGGTCAGTATCTATCAAAAGTGGTCCAAGGAAGGAACAGTGGTGAACCGGCGACAGGGTCATGGGCGGCCAAGGCTCAGTGATGCACGTGGGGAGCGAAGGCTGGCCCGTGTGTTCCGATCAAACAGACGAGCTGTATACTGTAGCTCAAATTGCTCAAGAAGTTAATGCTGGTTCTGATAGAAAGGTGACCAGTTAGGGTGCCCAAGCTGGCCCCAGTCCACCGCCGAAAGCGCCAACAGTGGGCATGTGAGCATCAGAACTGGACCACGGAGCAATGGAAGAAGGTGGTCTGGTCTGATGAATTACGTTTTCTTTTACATCACGTGGATGGCTGGGTGCGTGTGCGTTACTTACCTGGGGAACACATGGCACCAGGATGCACTATGGGTAGAAGGCAAGCCGGCGGAGGCAGTATGATGCTTTGGGCAATGTTCTGATGGGAAACCTTGGGTCCTGCCATCCATGTGGATGTTACTTTGACACGTACCACCTACCTAAGCATTGTTGCAGACCATGTACACCCTTTCATGGAAATGGTATTCCCTGTTGGCTGTGGCCTCTTTCAGCAGGATAATATGCCCTGCCACAAAGCAAAAATGGTTCAGGAATGGTTTGAGGAGCACAACAACGAGTTTGAGGTGTTGACTTGGCCTCCAAATTCTCCAGATCTAAATCCAATCGAGCATCTGTGGGATGTGCTGAACAAACAAGTCCGATCCATGGAGGCCCCACCTCGCAACTTACAGGACTTAAAGGATCTGCTGCTAACATCTTGGTGCCAGATACCACAGCACACCTTCAGGGGTCTAGTGGAGTCCATGCCTCAACGTCTCAGGGCTGTTTTGGGAGCAAAAGGGGGACAACATAATATTAGGAAGGTCATAATGTTATGCCTGATCGGTGTATATATTTATACTGTGACTGCTGGTAGTCACAACGTTTCTACTATTAAACATATTCATACCTATGAAACTTATATAAACTTCATATGAAATGCATGACTAAAATGTGTGTAATATATCAAAATAAAAAAAAGAACTGAAATTATTCTCTTTATGTTACCTCTAGCTCTCCCGCAATCTAGCTTTAAAATGAATAGTGTTGACTTGTCACCTTGGATCACATGATCATAAATGATAAAACTACTATCTTGAAGTGACCATCGCATGTACCCTTCTCTAACGGACTTGTGGAAGGGCCCTTCGTGAAGAGATTCAGGTGTTCATTTTCATTTGGACGTCCCAACAAATGGTGCCCCCTTCCTGGCACAAAAACACAAAAACCTAATTCTGAAGGCCTTTATTCTACATACTGCGTGTTTGCTAAAGTTATTGCATTATCAGCCTGACAATTCAACAGTACTTTCAAGCATGCAATATCTATTAGATTTCTATTTTTTTTAGGCAAAATTGAGTTTCGGTTCATATCTGATCTTTTTTTGCCTTAAACGTGGACATGTTCATGTAAGGTTTATGAAATGACATCAGATCAATGACATTAGATTAGATACATGACAAACTTCTCTGATGTCACAGAACTCACCATGCAGCAAACATTTCATGTCCCTACACAGTAGGCATAAATTTGTACCTGTGGCCTGATACGGCAACAGGAAGTGGAGTCTGCTGACTTCTGTTTGATCACTCTTGATTTCTCTTTCCTCTTAATTCTCCAAAGAGACTTTTAATTGCTTCATTAACCTTTCTACGGCAGACCATTGGAATTATTTAGAGGTAATTTTTCTCAGGCTTTGCTCACAGAGAGATTTGATGATAGGAATGCTGGGAAAATAAATAACTTAAATCCCCAGGGGAGAAGACGGTTTAAAGGGTATGCTGTGTGCACATTTGAGGTGGCTCTGTGTGTGTGTGTGTGTGTGTGTGTGTGTGTGTGTGCTTTTTCTTATATTTTTTCCCCTTTGTAGCAATCTTTCACCGCTCACCTGGCTTTCTCTTTTTCACTTGGTTTTGCATAGTTTAATGTCTACAGAAATAAGTTATTAAAAGTATAATTATAGCCGCTGTCTCTGTGTCACTCTCTTCATTTTACCATCTCATTTTAATCTGTCTGTGTTCATGTGTGTTTTAGCATGTGAGCTGTTTGCGTCAGTGTTTTCTTTTTCCATGTGTTAATCAAGCCTCCGCTGTGCTAATTAGAAAAATTAGAGTGTTATGAAGGCTACACACTATTGTGAAACACTTACACGTTTTTTTTTTTTTGAGACATTAGTAGATGGAAAGCATGTTAATTTTATTTGTATTGAGAAAGATACCAATTTCTGGATTATTTGGATTATTTTCATCTGGGTTTAAAATATGTGATCATTACTGGATGTGTTGTGGTGACAACTTGAATTATAATTGTGATTAAAATTAGAGGTTTCATAACACTTTAAATAATTAAAGGAACAGTTCAGCCAAAAGTGAGAATTCTACAGTACTACAAACTGTAGAATTTATGTAGAATTCAACTTTGTTGAACAGTTTATGTTAAGGACTTCAAGCTGGTCTTTCTATTTGACCTACAGTTAACAAAGTCACACTACAATACTGGGGTCCATTTGGACCCGCTCTCCTCGGACCCGTTATATTTGTTGCCGCACTCATTGCTCCTGTTGTGTCCCCCTATGGCTCCCTGTTCGAAAAAAACATCTGTCACAGAGGACATGGGGACTGTTATCAGCTTATAATGGTTATTGACTGCTTGTTATGATTCTAGGCGCAGCTCCGCTCTCTTTAGCCCTATTTTGTTCTCTGAGCCCTGAACTGCCAGCTGGTACAAAGACAGGCATGCGCTCGAGTTCCCTATGGGCTTCCTTTAGAAATACAACTCTCTGTATCTTCTGCACTTAAATCATCCCAGCACCACGATAAAGAAAAGCAGCAGAGGAGAGCTGACGCAACCCACCATCATATCTCCCAGCCACAAAATACACTGTAAAGTAGTGCAGAAATAAAAATAAATAAATTAAAAAGGCAACAGTCATTTCTGAACTGATTTGTTTATCTATTTATTATTTTTTAAATTAATTTTAAATAATTTTTTGTAATCATTTTTACAATGAAAGTAAATTGAGTAAACTTGGCAATGTAATAGGAAATAGTATAAAATAACACTTGGTACATGAAGCACAGCAAGGGCTACAATCAACTAACTGATAATTTTCAAACAAACTCATCCTGACATCACAAATGTGACTAAATCAATAACAGCTGTATAAATAACACTGACAAACAGTCAATTGACTATTATTTTTTCCTGCCCCACTGCATGTTGAAAAGATGGTAAATGGAACTGAACCACAAAACCATTGTTGTTTGTTGTTGTTGTTTAAGTCTATTTTAATTTTTTTTTTTAAAAGTGTATTATTAGAACACTGCTGTGTCAAGTCACCTTTATTTATATAGTGCTTTTTACAATGCAGATTGTTTCAAAGCAGCTTCACAGTGGTAGCAGGAAAATAATGCAACAGAATTTGATTCGGCTGTGCAGCTGTTCTGGAGAAAACAGTGATGTCATCCAGCTCAGTTCAGTTCTCATATAGTGTCAATGCGGGCAGATCAGTAATATAGTTGAATATTTAGTGTCCCCAACTAAGCAAGCCAAAAGCCAAAGGCAACAGAGGCGACGGTGGCAAGGAACCAAAACTCCATCAGGTGACATAATGGAGAAAATAACCTTGGGAGAAACCAGGCTCAGTCAGGGTGCCAGTTCTCCTCTGGCCAACGAACAAACAGTGTATGATTATGATTCAGGCAACATTACAAGTCCGAAGTCATATTAGATCGGAACATTCAGAGTATTTGTCCAGTTCCATCTGGTTGAAGATCGGAGTCATCATGCAGGAGACGGGTTCGTTGAGGATCAGTGCCTCTGGATGTCGTGTCGATGAGGCCTTCACAGAGGAGAGTCTAGTTGACATGGTCTCTGCAGACACTTCAGGGCTGCGTTGGTCGTGTCTAGGTGCAGGTCCGGCTTACTACAGTAAACCTCGGGATAAACAGAGAGTCTAACATCAGCGTAGATGCCATTCTTTTTATGATGTAACAAGTACATCAGGTGCTATGGGAAGTGTTCCAGGCTCCGGCAGACCTAGTTAATGCAGCCTAAAACAATCATTTAACTGATTTGAATAATATAAATTGATAATTTTCTATGTGTATGCCATAATAAAGAGATGTGTTTTTAGTCTAGATTTAAACTGACAGAGTGTGTCTGCTTCCCGAACAATGCTAGGAAGACTGTTCCAGAGTTTAGGTGCTAAATAGGAAAAAGATTGACCGCCTACAGTTGATTTTGATATTCTAGGTATTATCAACTGGCCAGAATTTTGAGATTGCAATAGACGTGATGGAGTATAATGCGTTAAGAGCTCGCTCAAGTACTGGGGAGCTAAACCATTTAGTGCTTTGTAAGTAATTAGCAAGATTTAAAAATGTATACGATGTTTAATAGGGAGCCAGTGCAGTGTTGACAGAACCGAGCTAATATGGTCGTACTTCCTGGTTCTAGTAAGAACTCTAGCTGCTGCGTTTTGGACCAGCTGCAGTTTATTTATTAAGCGAGCAGGGCAACCACCCAGTAGAGCATTACAATAATCTAGCCTTGAGGTCATGAACGCGTGAACTAACTGTTCAGCATTTTGCATTGAAAGCATGTGCCGTAATTTAGATATATTTTTAAGATGGAAGAATGCAGTTTTACAGATGCTAGAAACGTGGCTTTCAAATGAAAGATTGGTATCAAAGAGCACACCCAGGTTCCTAACTGATGACGAGGACTTGACAGCAGCCATCGAGTGTTAGACAGTATTCTATGTTACTACTTGCGAAGGTTTTTTGTCCAATAATTAAAAATTAATTTTTTTCAGAATTAAGTTGTAGGAAATTACTAGTCATCCAATGTTTTATATCAGCTATGCATTCCGTTAATCTTGTGAATTGGTAAGTTTCGTCAGGGCGCAAAGAAATATAGAGCTGAGTATCATCAGCATAACAGTGAAAACTAACGCCATGCTTCCTAATGATATCTTCCAAGGGTAGCATATACAGGGTGAAAACCAACGGTCCTACCACTGAGTCTTGCAGTACTCCATACTGAACTTGTGATTGGTGTGACATCTCTTCATTTACTGCTACAAATTGATAACGGTCAGATAAGTATGATTTAACCCATGCTAATGCAATTCCACTTATGCCAACATAATTTGAGAGTCTATTCAAAAGAATGTTGTGGTCGATAGTATTGAATGCAGCGCTAAGATCGAGTAACACTAATAGCGAGATACAACCATGATCGGATGATAAGACCAAATCATTTGTAACTCTAATGAGAGCAGTCTCAGTACTATGATACGGTCTAAATCCTGACTGGAAATTTTCACAGATACCATTTCTTTCTAAAAAAAAGGAGCATAGTTGTGAGGATACTGCCTTTTCCAGTATTTTTGACAGAAAGGGTAGATTTGAGATTGGCCTGTAATTGACTAATTCTGTAGGATCAAGTTGCGTTTTTTTAATAAGTGGTTTAATAATAGCCAGCTTAAAAGTTTCCGGTACATATCCTAATGACAAGGATGAATTAATGATATTAAGAAGAGGATCTATGACCTCTGGAAGAATCTCTTTCAGTAGCTTAGTCGGTATGGGGTCGAGCATACATGTTGTTGATTTAGATGATTTAACGAGTTTAGCCAATTCTTCCTCTTCTATAGCAGTGAATGAGTGGAATTTTTCCTCAGCGATACTACAGTGCACTGTCTGATGCAATACTGTAGTAGATGGTTGCATAGTTATAATTTTCTCCCTAATATTATCAATCTTGCATGTAAAGAAGTTCATAAAGTCATTACTGCTGTGCTGTTTGCAAACGTCAGAAGTTGAAGCTTTATTTTTTGTTAATTTAGCCACTGTATCAAATAAATACCTAGGGTTGTGTTTGTTTTCTTCTAAGCGAGTCTAGAAATAAGCAGATCTAACAGTTTTTACGGCCTTTCTGTACGCAATCATGCTCTCTTTCCACGAAATGCGAAAAACCTCCAGTTTTGTTTTCTTCCAGCTGCGCTCCATTTTTCTGGCTGCTGTTTTAAGGGCCCGAGTGTGCTCGTTGTACCACTGCGTTGGACTATTTTCTTTAATTTTCTTTAAGCACAGAGGAGCAACTGTGTCTAAAGTGCTGGAAAGGAGAGAGTCAGTAGTTTATGTTGCAACATCGTGTTCATCTAGGCTATCTGGGATGCTGAGGAGATGGAACTGATGAGGAAGATTATTTACAAAGCAATCTTTAGTGGTAGTGGTGATTGTCTTACCATATTTATAACGAGGGGACGGCTTTGCAGCCTTGGCTAAATTAAGTATACACGATACTAGATAATGATCTGAGATGTCATCGCTCTGCTGCAGAATTTCATTTATTCCATGTGACAATATTAGGTCTAAAGTATACGACGATGAGTGGGTCCTGACACGTGTTGCCTAACTCCAACAGAGTTTAGAATGTCTCTAAATGCCAATCCAAATGCGTCTTTTTCATTATCTACATGGATATTAAAATCACCAACAATTAGGACTTTATCTGTAGCCAGTACTAACTCTGATAGAAAATCAGCAAATTCTTTGATAAAGTATGTATGGTGCCCTGGTGGCCTGTATACAGTAGCCAGCACAAATGTCAAACGGGATTTATCATTTACACTACATAACGTTACGTAAAGCAACAAAACTTCAAAAGAATTATATTTTAAACTGGACTTCTGAGTAATACTGAAGATATTACTATAAATTACAGCAACCCCTCCCCCTTTGCCTTTCAGATGCGGCTTGTGTTTATAACAGTAATCTTGAGGGGTGGACTCATTTAAAGTAATGTAATCGTCAGGTTTTAGCCAGGTTTCTGTCAAACACAGCACATCTAGGTTATGATCTGTAATCATATCATTAACAATAAGCGCTTTTGAGGGAAGGGATCGAATATTCAGCAACCCGAGCTTTATCATTTGTTCATGTGTATTATATCTGTTTTTTTATTTGTTGAACATCAATTACATTTTTACCCTTAAATGGGTTCGAGAGTTTTTTGTATTTACTAATTCGGGGAACAGACACAGTCTCGATGTGATAATATCTAGGTGAAAGAGTCTCTATGTGTTGGGATTTATCTGACTTCTGTGACGTGAGACAGTTAGCAGACGGTCGGTTAAGCCAGTCCGTCTGCTTCCTGACCTGGGCCCCAGTTAGTCAAGGTTCAACTCTAAGACTATGTGCCAAATTACTAGAGAGGAGAGCGGCACCACCCCAGGAGGGATGAATACCATCTCTTTTTAACAGGTCAGGTCTGCCCCAAAAGCTTTTCCAATTGTCTATGAACCCTGTGTTATTCTGCGGACACCACTTAGACATCCAGCCATTGAGTGATGATAGTCTGCTAAGTATCTCATCACTCCGGCGAACAGGAAGGGGGCCAGAACAAAAAACTTTAGCTGACATCGTACTTGCGAGTTCACACACCTCTTTAATGTTAATTTTAGTGATCTCCGACTGGCGAAGTCGAACATCATTAGTGCCGACGTGAATAATAATCTTAGAGAATTTACGATTAGCATTAGACTGCACTTTTAAATTTGCTTTGATGTCAGGCGTTCTGGCTCCCGGTAAACATGTGACTATGGTGGCTGGTGTCTCTATTTTCACGTTCCGTGTAATAGAATCGCCAATAACTAAGGCACTTTCAACAGGATTCTCAGTGGGTGCGTCACTGAGTGGGGAGAACCTGTTTGATGTTCTAATCGGAACGGAAGAATGGTGTTTTGATCCGTGACTATGCTGTCTCACAGTCACCCAGTTGCCCGGCTGCTCGAGCTCTGCTGCCGGAACCGAACAATGTACAGAGTTCACTAAGCTAGTCGCATCCAAAGAAGTGTCTAAAGCCCTTGCATTCTTACTATTCTTAATTAAAGTTTGGATGCGTGTCTCTAATTCTGAAATCTTCTCCGTCAGCCTGACTATCTCCCTGCATTTATCACATGTGTAGTCCTCACCGCTGACAGAGAAGGTTATGCTAAACATGTGACAGGCAGTGCAAGTGACAATAACTCACCGTGAAGATGACATGACTCACCGTGTTTGTTGACTAATCCAAATCACCCGAGTTGTTTGATGGACTTGTAAAAGGCGCGAGAGAGAAAAACAGGAGACCCGGATGCACGGATGGCAGGCTAACAGGCTAGCGAAATGCTAACGCGTTGTGATAGTGATTTAGATTAAAAGCTAGCAATGTCAGATTTAATGTGATAGGCAATATTAGACAATATATGGTGATGAGTAAGTTATATTTAGCAGTATAAACAACAAAGAATGATATCAAATTCAAAAGCAAAGCTGTACAGAGCTACAGACGCGAAACACTCAGTGCTTGTATATCGAGAGAGAGAGAGAGAGAGAGAGAGAGAGTGAGAGTGTCACAATGTTAACTTGAAACATAATTTATGGTCTAATTACCAAAGGTCAGAGTAGTGATTGCAATAATGGTTTGTGACAGTAGAGAGAGTTTGTGTGTCTGTGTGTGTACCTACTTATCCATATTTTGGGGACAAATTTGTATCCATAAGTGAGATACATCTGACGAAATCTCTTTTGGGGGGCATCCTCATTGGAAACCCAACGTGTGTGTGTTTGTGTATGCGTGTGGCCTGGTAAACCCTACATTATGGGGACAAAATGTCCCCACAAAGATGGCAATATCCAAAATCCTTGTCCTTGTGGGGACATTTTTTGGTCATACTAAGTGATGTTTTTTGAAAATGTAAAAATGCAGAAAGTTTTCTGTGATGAGTTGGTTTAGGGGATAGAAGATACAGATTGTACAATATAAAAATCATAATGTCTATGGAAAGTCCCCATAAAAAATGAAAACACAACATGCAGTGTTTCCTACAGGATTTTGTGAGTCTGTGGTGGGTGGACCTCGATTTTTGTAAATTTTTGTCGAAATTTGTTAAATTCATCAATCTGGTACACTTTGAAAGTTCAGTATTAAGAGCTCCAACCCATGTTCAGTGTGCAAATTTAACTAAGAAAAAAGTTGGTGAATTGACTTGTACCTGAACTTTAAAGGGGACACTTAGTTGTGATATAGTGTCTCAGTCTACATTACATTCACACTGGTGTATTAGGAAGCCAAACAATTAAAATATAATAATAATAATTTTATATCATTATTATCCCTATGACAGTAATAGCCATATATTGTAAAACAAATACTGTAAAATAAATGAAAATTAACAATTCATAAATATATTATTTTACTTTACGCTACAGTATGGAAATTATAATACTTTTGTTCTAATTTCTACACTTGCAAGAGAAAACCCTTGATCTTTTATTTTGACGGAAACTGCAGTTGAGCTTTTATTTTGGTGGAAACACCAGATCACGAGCTGATCGTGTAAGAGACGTGCTTCGCTTTGAAATGTGCAGTGTGAACAGACTTATTTAGTCACAGACATTAAAGATGTTTTATGTGAGAAGTTTAAATATATTTTCGGTTCATTATGAAACTGTGGCGCGATAGATTAGACTATGGCGGGCCATCACAGTCTAGTTAATAAATGGGAAACACTGACATGTGTGTCCGTCAGTGTGTGTGTGTGTTTCTGAATGTGTAAGTCTTAATGCATTACAGGTTCAGTGGTTGAGAATGAGACCAGGCAGCAGTTTGACAGCACCCTCATTCTTGGAGTTCAGAGGTTGCTTGGGAAAAGTTGGTAAGGGTGACCCTTCAGTGAGACAAGTCAAGATGATCATTGAGTGATGGGAGACCCTGTCAAATCCTCCTCCAAATCAACTAGAATACTGCAAGACGAGAACACAACAAACGGCTTGTTTCCTAAAGAACTTCAAGCCTGAACATCTTTTTTAAGGCATTTTGGCAGGAAGTGATGGTACACAGCTGTCGTTCCTAATTTCCCGCCAGCCATGTCCTGTTTCAGGTCTCTGCTTCGTGTGCGCCTTTGTTGTTTTATTATTTGGTGACTGCCGTCCTTTACCAGTGTGATGCATAGAAACAGAGGCTCCCTTGTCGTAACTAGTAGACAGACTTGAAGCATTTATCATTATTTAAGATGCATGTTTCATGTTTCAGTATGTATAATTCTTTAACTGCTCTTGGGATAAGCAGTACTTCAGCACATATTTAAGAACTTATGTCTAATTAAATTTGTTTTGATCACATTTTCTGATAGATTCATAATTCTGTGTAATGAAACCATTGCATTAAAGGATTCTGTTTCCCTCACGCAAGAATCGGGCCTTGTGAGGAAGAAACTTAGAAAGCATGAGAGATGTCAGCCTCAATCCAGTCTCTCACGCAGAGTGAGAGAAGAAAGAAAATCTAATTGAGAAAAAAATGATTTCATCTCAGCATTATCAAAAATGAAGCAAAATGATTGTTTGAAGTTGTTAAATGGCTTTTCACGTTTAGGGGAAGAGGACGCTTGGCAGAGGTATTTGGCACGTGGCTCTTGTTTAATACTTATGATATAATTTGTTACCTCATTTTGCTCTGACGCTGAACTCACTAAGAAAAATTAACATTATGAAGGATCTAAATAACATCTGTATTGTGATTAGCCTTGCAGATTTAACAAACAGTACCATAGAATGGAGTTCTTTCTTCTGATGCTGTGTTGTAATGCCATTGTAGGACTGTCAGGTCATAAAATGTCACTGTAATGGCTAAGGGTGCTCCGATTGATCGGGCGCTGATCGTTATCTGCCAACAATAGCTTCATATAGTTTGATTGGTGGTCTCTATAAAGGCCGATCTGAAGAGCCAATCAGATGACGCAAAACTCGTGAGACAATTTTTTTTTTATGCGCATTGCGCAGCTAAAATTGCTTCACTACATTCACTGGTCTGGCAGTTCCACCAAGTGTCTGAAAAGGACAATAAATTGACAACGTCTTTGCAGAGAGTGGATACAATGTAACGACAGCAACACTACAGCAATGACAGCAAGAAACTAGGGCCAAAACTTAAACTCCAAATCAGCTAGATCAGTGATTGTCCTGACGTCCTCGATAATAAAAAGAGTTATTAAAACTGCTTTGCGCCGCGAAAGAGAGACTGTTCCCCAAGCGGCTTTCTGTGCACCCACAAGACTGAGTGGATCACAGACAAGAAAAGTGAACTTTGAGCTTCAGGTTCACGCATAAATGGTTTAATACACACAGGTTTAATATGAGTTGTCTGTAGCAACTCATAATGTAATAACTGCACATAATGTAAAAATTGCACATAATGTAATAAGTATTACATTATTATTGTAATAAAATGTTCATATTATAATCATGTTCTCAAAATGTAATAAACTCTTGAGCTTATAATGTAATAATTTTTACATTATGAGAAATTCATTACATTATAAACTAACCAAAACATGTCATATTTTCATTATTGTAATAGCTTTTAAAACATAAAAAATATTAGTATTCCCTTACAGTGCATTTTTAAAAATCTAAATCCAGTCTGAACCTGCCTACAAAATCCACCAGTTTACTGGTACTACTACTGCTACTACTACCCTAGTAAAGGTGTAAAAGTTCTGATTTTATTTATTTATTTGGATTTAGATTTTTAAAATGTACTGTAAAGGAATACTAATGCTTTAATAAACATATAATAATAATAATAATAATAATAATAATAATAATAATAATTGTATGAATATTTAAATGTTGCATTTCGCAGGTAGTTTAAGACGGGATTTCGATTTTTAAAAATGTACTGTAAGGGAATACTAATATTTTTTTATGTTTTAAAAGATATTACAATAATAAAAATATGACATTTTTTGGTGAGTTTATAATGTAATAATTTTTCTCATAATGTAAAAAATTGTTATTACATTATGATCTCAAGATTCTATTACATTAGGGAAAATTATTACATTGTGAACATTTTATTATAATAATAATGTAATACTTATTACATTATGTGCCGTTTTTACACGATTCGGTATGGTACGGTTCGGTATAGCAGGGGGAGAAAACTAAACATAAAATTACTTCTTTTTTTATTAAAATCAAGCGTAAGCGTCAGATCTGGCAAGACATGTCAGGCAAGCTCGCGTCAGCTGACATTCAGCTGATCCATGCCATCCAATAGGGATATGTTCCAGAATGTATCGATGCGCTCCCTGCTCTGTCCAGGCATGGCTGCTTGAATGAGCTGGGAGTTTTTGCCCAGAACAGTTCCATACCGCCAACCTTAAATTTGCTATCGCTATTGTAAAATTGTTTTATTGCTAACATTCCTCCTTATTATTAATGAATCTTTGACGATAGTGGTATGACAGAACAGTGGTTTTACTGAACAAATTGTGTCTTTGTCTTTAAATAAATTCAATTATAATTAAAAGTTTCTTAAAGATAAAAAAAAAAAAAAACTTACCTCTGCTAATGCTGTAAACTATATAGGGAGCCCTTTCTTGCACATAACTATAATATTTGAGGTTAACAACAGAGCCAAAACTATTAGCCTAAATTCAGTTGCTATTTATTTTAATCAACTCTCAAATAACAAATTGTATGCAAACATGTAAAATGCACACAAAAAAAAGCAGTTTTTGCGTTCATTTTTAAATCTAATAATAAAATTATATTTTTACTCCAATTAATTGAAATATAATAATTTACACAGTGGCTGTCATTTTTATGACAGATTTATTTAAACATACATTAAATAATCAAGACATCACTAACAGGTTAAGTAAAATATAATTAATATATAGGCTAATATAGTGCAGATATTTAGCAAAAGAGTTCATTTCTCTGGAGAACTAGCAAGCTGTGGACACTGAATGACTTGACTGAGGGAAATGCTACTGACATATTGTTTAAAAGCTGTTTTATTGATGCTTTACGTACTGTACAAAGGGTGGTGTATCACGTTTTTTCGTTTCGGTTTGAATATTGTTACGCCCCTAGTCTTAAGTGAACATAAACAGTTGGAAAATAAGTCGCATGAGTATCAGTATATTGGATCTGTGCAATCAGTCTTAAAGTGACCGCAGCCTAATATTCCTGTTGCCGTCTGTTTTATTAATATTGATCAAACAAGAAAAGACAAAGAGAAAATCACTCACTGCTCTTTAGTAGATTTAGTAGGATTAATTTATTTTTAATTTATACAGTTAAGACAATGCTGTGTTGTTTTACATTTGATTACTTTCTGTTGATAAAGACTGTTCTGTTTTTTATTTGTATTATTTCACAGGAATGCTATGTTAAGCTCATTAAAGTTCCTAATCACCTCTAAGAGAGGGAATGTGAAATATGTTGCACATGTTGCTTGCCAATAAAAAAAATAAAAAAATAGTCAATTCATGATACTTTCTCATCTCTTATTTTTTTTTTTTTTTACTTGTAATACATGTTGGTAAGAAAAGTATTATTTATTTCGGTTATCGGTATCAATGATCGTATCGACCAATACTGCTTCCAGTGATCGGTAATCAGTGATCGGCCCCAAACATCCTGATCAGAGCACCCTTAGTAATAGCTTTTATTCTGGACCTTTTAAAACAGTAGTGTATATAATTTTGTGTGCAGGAACAGAATAATAATGTAAATGCTGAAAATCTTCCATGGCTCTCAAATCACATTCAATGAAATTCAATTGTGTGTTTTACAGTTTGTCAGTATACACACAATGGCATTTTACATAGCATCAACCCTGGTAAAATGCCAGGAAAAATTGTGTATGTTTGAATGAGGGAACATTCATCAGTGTATAGTGACTTAAATGTCATTCTGTTCCTCACATAAAGTTATAGTATAATTTCAGAAGAATTAGAATATACCACACAAGTAGAATGGACTACTTTTACTATACTCATTTTGGTATCCACAGGAAGACAGAAAATCAAGTTTCAATGTTGACTGAAGTCTAGTTTAGCAGTGGGTGAACTAATGGAATCCTCCGAAATAAGACCACTAGTGACGTTTTGATGGAGCAGGATAGTAGGACTGACCTACATTGCTTTGTATTTGTTTTTAACACAACCACCTTCTAAATTTATAACCACAGCCTACAACCAATTGTTTTAGGATTTCCTTTTGATCCATCAGCCTTATTTCATTGCACTCTATTTGATTTTTAAGTGAATCCAGATTTATCTTGAACTTATATAGGGAAGGCCATCGGTGCATATCACATTCAAGCCAGAGAGTGATTAAATAGGGTCAAAATGTGTTTTTGGATTCCATCTGATACAGAATTCATGATCATATATTGTACCGCAGGCCCATTATTGGATTGCTGCTTTTCTGAGAAAACAGAATCCTTTGAGCTCACAAGCCCTCCCTCTACTGCTCCTCCGAGAACGCATCCCAGAATGCACTTTGTTTTTACACATTGGGAAACAATGGTTTTCCTTCAGCAGTAGAGCCAATACAAATCATCTTCTAGCACACAACACAGCAAGTACCTCTCCATGTGTCACTTCCTATCCTTAATCAGAAGAGTCCCAGAATGCTTGTCCCACTTTACCGTCGGAAAGAACGGCAGTCCTTGTGCTTAGTGTGAACCGAAAACACATTCCTCTTATTTTCTCTAATTTTTCCTCCTTCCATTATCACATACAGTGGGGAGAACAAGTATTTGATACACTGCCGATTTTGCAGGTTTTCCTACTTACAAAGCATGTAGAGCAAAAATAGAGCTTTTTGGTCTAAACTCCACTCGCCGTGTTTGGAGGAAGAAGAAGGATGAGTACAACCCCAAGAACACCATCCCAACCGTGAAGCATGGAGGTGGAAACATCATTCTTTGGGGATGCTTTTCTGCAAAGGAGACAGGACGACTGCACCGTATTGAGGGGAGGATGGATGGGGCCATGTATCGCGAGATCTTGGCCAACAACCTCCTTCCCTCAGTAAGAGCATTGAAGATGGGTCGTGGCTGGGTCTTCCAGCATGACAACGACCCGAAACACACAGCCAGGGCAACTAAGGAGTGGCTCCATAAGAAACATCTCAAGGTCCTGGAGTGGCCTAGCCAGTCTCCAGACCTGAACCCAATAGAAAATCTTTGGAGGGAGCTGAAAGTCCGTAGTTCCCAGCGACAGCACCGAAACCTGAAGGATCTGGAGAAGGTCTGTATGGAGGAGTGGGCAAAAAATCCCTGCTGCAGTGTGTGCAAACCTGGTCAAGAACTACAGGAAACGTATGATCTCTGTAATTGCAAACAAAGGTTTCTGTACCAAATATTAAGTTCTGCTTTTCTGATGTATCAAATACTTATGTCATGCAATAAAATGCAAATTAATTACTTAAAAATCATACAATGTGATTTTCTGGATTTTTGTTTTAGATTCCATCACTCACAGTTGAAGAGTACCTATGATAAAAATTACAGACATCTACATGCTTTGTAAGTGGGCAAACCTGCAAAATCGGCAGTGTATCAAATACTTGTTCTCCCCACTGTACGTTGAGAGACTAGGGTAATAGCACCAAGTACAGAGTTGTACTTGTCCCAAAAGTAATAACTTTCTCTTGAGCTCAATTAAGAAATTCATGCTATTTCTCACATGCGAAGACAGCCAACACAACCATAAGGGAATTCAGGAAGGACTATGGAGGTGATGAAATGATTTTCATCACAAATTTGTTAGGATGATTTCATCATGTGCCCCCGGCTGATGTCCGCAGACGTCTCACATGTCGGCCACGCTGCACAGTCGGACACATTCAGAGCAGTCATTCTTCCCACGCATGGATGTAAAAACTCTTCCTACATGTATACAACAGTTCTGTTCACATTTCTATGCGTTTCCAGTGTAATAAAGTCCTCGATGACTGCTCAACCCAGAGCTTATAGCCTCTGGAAGGATATGTGCTCAAACAGACAGATTTGTCTGTCATTTTTAATGATGCTTTCGGGAAGGTGAAGAAGTTGTTGTGAACGTGTGTTGAAAGATTCCTTAAGGGTATTGCCTGTTATGAATGGTGACAGGCCACTGTATTTTGTCCTACCTGGAAACCGCAGTGAGATATGCTTTGTGCTGAGAGCAGGAAGAGATAGATAGGTGGAGAGGGATCACAATAGATATGCTGTTCTGTGTGGCGTCATCTCATAGCTATATTCCAGGTACAACGTAAGAGGATTTTTAGCAGATGATAGGATGGATTTCTGCTTTTACACGGCTACTGACACTCTGATGTCTTTCAGTCTGATAAAGGCGAGTCTAACACTGTGTGTTTCTCTAGAGACAAGACTCACAACGGATCAATCTGTCCTGTACAATACCATCAAACGCCCTGAAATATTGATCCTAAAATAAACATCATTGTAACGTCTGGATACTTACCCAGTTTTTAATGGTTGTGTGAAAACAACTAGTGTTCAAACACTCGAGCCAATATTATAAATTACTGTGAATTCATCATGCATTCGTAATAGTAAAGGCGTTATTGTGTCATTGAGTGGTTGTTTGGGAGTAAGTCTCAACCTCAGTGTTTGGAAAGAAGTGAATTTTCACCCCCAACCAGGCGTCTGTCTGAATAATCAATGTTGAGTTTAGTGAGAGATTCCAGTAAATGGAGTATTGACAGGGTTTCTGAGAACTCGTGAGTCGTTATGGTGATGTTGAACTTTGAATGATTGGAAGTGCAAGGTTTTCCGAAATTACACAAAAAATAAAATAATTTTTAATATCTGAGTCACTCAAATATTTAACACACACAACGGTAAAAAGTTTAGAATGAAAGAATGTAATACTTCTATGCAGTAAGGATGCAATACATTGATCAAAAGACAGATAAGACTTTATTTAAAAAAAAAAAGTCTATTTCAAATAAATGCTGTTCTTTTGAACTGTTTTCATCAAAGAATCCTGAAAAAAATTCTGAATTCTGATTCTGAAGGATTGTGTGACACTGAAAACTGGAGTAATGGCTGCTGAGAATTTAAACTGTAATATTATTTGACAATATTTGTTTACAATTTATTTCAATGGTGCACTTTAGACTATAAGTAACTTGTCAACTACATGTCAACTAACACTCATTAGAGTATTGGTAGACTGTTAGGTAAGGGTTAGGTGTTATGGTTTGGGTAAGTAGAAAAAGATGACGTGGTTGCAAAGTTACGTATATTCAGTAGAATGTCTGTTGGGGGACCATCAAAATTAAGTGTTACCAAATTGCAGCGGGCTTTAAAAATAATGCTATCCAGGGGGCACAAACAAATTTACATGTAACATTATATTGACTCTTAACAAGGAAAATTATCTTTGGGGGAGGGTGAAATTACAGCTGGCTTAAAATTAACTATTTTAACGTTTGTCTTGATTATCCGTTTGGTGTAATGCACTGGAAATTCCCATTATTGGATGGTAGAGAATATTTGATGTTCTCAAAATGCCCTTTATCCATCAATCTGTGGTTTAATTATCAGGAGTGTTTCCCCTTTAAAAGCTCCCAGTTTCCCTCACAAAGCGAATCATTTGCAGTGCCACCTGTCTTTGTGTGCATAGAGCACATTGTGTGACATTTAGAGAGCACACATCATACTCCAGAGATAGGACATTTTCTTTCAGAGGTTTACAGTTTGGTTTGCTCTTCACTTACAACCGTGTCTATCACAACAGTATCTCAGCATTAGTCACAAGCATCACTCATCAATCATTACGCATTTAGGTTTAGATAAGGGCACGAGGCCTGAGGTCCCAATTCTGTCCCACTCCTGAAATACTTGCGGCCAGGATTTCTCTGTATTCAGGCACCATTTTTGTGTCCAGGATTGCTTAGTCTGCCCAACAAAGAGCAAATGTGTTGTGTATATGTGAGTGCATTTATTATAATTTGTACCTGGTCTCGTGGGGGAAAAAAACGTGACTATGCATTGGTTTGTGCAGTACGTTGCTGCAGGTACAAATCAATAAGTTGATAATCTTGATATACAATTAAGTACTTAAAATCTATGTACATCTATGTACTGCTCAAAATTTAGGGTCAGTAATTTGTTTAAAATGAATAATTTTTATTCATCAAATGTGCATTATATTGATCAAAAATTGACAGCAGAAGACATTCATAATGTTACTAAAGATTTCAATTTTAAATAAATGCTGTTCTTTTGAACTTTCTATTCATCATATAATACTAAAATGTATCACGGTTTCGACAAAAACATATGCAGCACAACTGTTTTCAACGTTGATAATCATAACAAGAAATGCTTCTTGAGCACCAAATTAATATATTAGAATGATTTGTGAAGGATTATGTGAACTTGAAGACTGGAGTAATGGCTACTGAAAATGTAGCTTTGCCATCACAGAAATACATTTTATATTAATTTAAAAAAGAAAACTGTTATTTTGAATTGTAATAATATTTCACAATTTTGCTATATTTTTTATCAAATAAATGCAGCTGTGGTGAGCATAAAAGGCTTCTTTTAAAAACATTAAAACATCACACCAACCTGTACCATCACACCAACCAACACCAACCCCATGTAAATTTGCTTTATAATATTGTGTAAAGTGTACAAGTAAATCTAACTTAAATCCTTTCATTTTATAGAGTAATTTTTACTTTTTTTTCAAATCTGATACAATGGCATTTAAAATATGACATGAGACAATATGATCTTGTAATATACGGTAATGGCCAAAAGTGATGCCCGAAAAGTTATGCCCAGGAACATTGGCTTCTTCGCACTATATTCAAACTTTTTTCTTAAATATTAATTAAATCTTTTGCATGCATGTGTCACATGTTAGTTCTGTGCTTAGTCATTGTCATTGTCTTTACCTGAGTCTAGATTGCTTCAATAGTTTTGGATTAGTCCTCACCTGTTCCCAATCAGTTAATCTTCTTCCTCTGTGTATTTATACACTCTGTTCTGCTTGATCATTGTTTCATGCTGTCATTTTATGGTTGTGTTAACTCCCTGTGATCTCCAGTTTTCTGTGTTGGATTATTTTATTAATCCATAAATTCCTCGTCTTCATGTGTTTACTATTCCATCGGTGAAAGCATGTTGTGAAGTTGTCTGGAGTGTAAAACTAATGTACGCGCTCCACGATTCAGTTGTCATGATGCAATGAAACATACCGAATTGTGCGGATGTCGTTTTTGGCCAAGTGGTCATACCAAGCTTGCACTCATTATTCCCAGCGTGTAATTTAATAAATCAAGTGAGCATTTTGACAAGAGGTTGAAAATCACCTGAATGTCAAAATGCTCACTTGATTTATTGAATCAAAATAGCTTCTAAAGACCTGGATGAGACCTCCAACCTCCAAATTCATCTTGAACTGTACGCCAACAGCTATAAGAGGCTGGATTGAGAGGTTGTGTACCAGTAAAGAGACCATTTATTGGTTTATCTACTGCAAAAAACACCTTGCATTTGCCAGTGAAAATAAGGACTGGAGTGTGAAAGATTGCCGTGTTCTACAGCCCAACAAATCATAATTTAACAATCTAGCATTGGATGGTGTCAGGTATGATCGTAGAAGACGACTGGAGTGCTTTAATACCAAATGCATGCGTGGTGCCATTAAGGACGGCAGGGGAAACATAATGGGATTGGGGACGCATATCTGCAGCAGGTGTTGGAAGGATCTACAAAGTCGCTTGCACTTTGAAAATGGACCAATACTTAAAGATCCTGCTGAACATAATGTATAGGATCTGTGTGGAGAGCAAACACACCGCACATGCAACAAAGCTGTGCACAATGAAAGTGTTCATGCTAAGCATTTTAAAGACTTTAAGGGCCTCCTCAGTCCCCTGAACTTAAAGCCATTGAAAACCTTTGGTAAATTATAAACCTGAATTGTGATAAATCATGTAGGTCTTCCAATTAAGCTCAACTTTGGGAAGAACTTGGGTTGGAAAAAAAGTTAAGTGAGTTTAGTGAGTCAATGGAGGATGGATGCTCTAATCAAAAACAAGGGAAAAACTACAAAATATTGATAACTGATTATATTGTCAATGTATGCTTTATTACCTGTGAGCATTTTTGGTTTTCTATGTCTTTCCTTGCATAATACAATAAAACCCATATTTAAGTTTGCCTTTCATGCCAAATAATTTTAATATTTTAATACCTTAACCAAGTTTAGTGTATTCTTCTTCCCAATATGACATAATCCTCATATTTTGATTGTTTAATAGAAGCTGAAGTGTCATTAAAAGCAAATATTGTGAAAATATCCCCTCCGGACATCACTTTTGGTCACTACTGTATGGTCAAATCAGTGGAACATTAATTGGAGGTATGTTCAGCTTTTCAAATCCTGTAAATATTCTATTCGGAATCTGTAGCAATTTATACCTGGGATTAAATATTTCAGTCTTCGCAAAAACGTATGTATAGTCAAGCTTTTCTCGTGAGAGGTTGTCTAATTCTGTGCTTTATGATGAAAGCCAAGTGTGACAAAGCCAGCAGATAAAATAGACAGAAACACTGAAAGTGGGACAGCGAGAGAGAGAGAACTGAAAGGTTGAGGTCCCAAAAGCTTTGCTTTTATCCTGGCACCTATACACTGATTTTGCAGGTTTTCAAAGCATGTAGAAGTCTGTAATTTTTATCATAGGTACTCTTCAACTGTGAGTGACGGAATCTAAAACAAAAATCCAGAAAATCACATTGTATGATTTTTAAAAAATGTATTTGCATTTTATTGCATGACATAAGTATTTGATACATCAGAAAAGCAGAACTTAATATTTGGTACAGAAACCTTTGTTTGCAATTACAGAGATCATACGTTTCCTGTAGTTCTTGACCAGGTTTGCACACACTGCAGCAGGGATTTTGGCCCACTCCTCCATACAGACCTTCTCCAGATCCTTCAGGTTTCGGGGCTGTCGCTGGGCAATACGGACTTTCAGCTCCCTCCAAAGATTTTCTATTGGGTTCAGGTCTGGAGACTAGCTAGGCCACTCCAGGACCTTGAGATGCTTCTTACGGAGCCACTCCTTAGTTGCCCTGGCTGTGTGTTTCGGGTCGTTGTCATGCTGGAAGACCCAGCCACGACCCATCTTCAATGCTCTTACTGAGGGAAGGAGGTTGTTGGCCAAGATCTCGCGATACATGGCCCCATCCATCCTCCCCTCAATACGGTGCAGTCGTCCTGTCCCCTTTGCAGAAAAGCATCCCCAAAGAATGATGTTTCCACCTCCATGCTTCACGGTTGGGATGGTGTTCTTGGGGTTGTACTCATCCTTCTTCTTCCTCCAAACACGGCGAGTGGAGTTTAGACCAAAAAGCTCTATTTTTGTCTCCTCAGACCACATGACCTTCTCCCATTCCTCCTCTGGATCATCCAGATGGTCATTGGCAAACTTCAGACGCGCCTGGACATGCGCTGGCTTGAGCAGGGGGACCTTGCATGCGCTGCAGGATTTTAATCCATGACGGCGTAGTGTGTTACTAATGGTTTTCTTTGAGACTGTGGTCCCAGCTCTCTTCAGGTCATTGACCAGGTCCTGCCGTGTAGTTCTGGGCTGATCCCTCACCTTCCTCATGATCATTGATGCCCCACGAGGTGAGATCTTGCATGGTGCCCCAGATTGACCGGCATCTTAAACTTCTTCCATTTTCTAATAATTGCGCCAACAGTTGTTGCCTTCTCACCAAGCTGCTTGCCTATTGTCCTGTAGCCCATCCCAGCCTTGTGCAGGTCTACAGTTTTATCCCTGATGTCCTTACACAGCTCTCTGGTCTTGGCCATTGTGGAGAGGTTGGAGTCTGTTTGATTGAGTGTGTGGACAGGTGTCTTTTATACAGGTAACGAGTTCAAACAGGTGCAGTTAATACAGGTAATGAGTGGAGAACAGGAGGGCTTCTTAAAGAAAAACTAACAGGTCTGTGAGAGCCGGAATTCTTACTGGTTGGTAGGTGATCAAATACTTATGTCATGCAATAAAATGCAAATTAATTATTTAAAAATCATACAATGTGATTTTCTGGATTTTTGTTTTAGATTCTGTCTCACAGTTGAAGTGTACCTATGATAAAAATTACAGACTTCTACATGCTTTGTAAGTAGGAAAACCTGCAAAATCGGCAGTGTATCAAATACTTGTTCTCCCCGCTGTAGATGAGTGCTTTATACACTCTCTGGCATGTTTGTTTGTTTAAGAGGCTAATGCTCTTTAGCTGTGGGACTGGAGTTGTGGATATTTACCCCAAATGCTAATCAAGATAGAACACGCTGTTAGAACTGGACCAGGGCCAAGAGAACATGGCATGGATGGATGAATGGACAGAGAGCAAGTGATACGGGATAGAATGTATGAAAAGAGGGTTATGTTTAGACTGGGCGAACGTCAGCTCTGAGTTCTGGAGAGCTAGAGGAAGAGAGAGAGCAGGCATTTGAGGTGCACTGTGAAAAAAGGGTGTTTTCATAATGCACAGAGAGATCCATTTTCTTGTCTTACAGCAGCTGGACACATAAGACTGTCTGCCCACAAAGAGCTGATGGCTGAAGCTATTGAGAGATGCCAAAGTAACATAAGACTCTTTATGTTGTAAAAGATCACATTAGCAGAGGCTAATCTTCGTTCTCTTTTTGAGTCGTGCAGACGCTCCATGTGTCATGTGAGAAGTTTGTCAGTTTAATCAGTGCGCGTTGAAGTTCTCCGTCACAGCAGAGACTTCCACTGCCATTCCAAACATCTGCAATGCAGCAGTGCACAGCACACACCCGACTCACAGCAGCCATTGTGAGTGAGAGAGAGTGTGTGTGTGTGGCGGAGATAGACGCCATTTCTAGGCACTGGGTGATGTTAAAGCAATAAGCCACAAGAGGCTTTGCATTATACAGTGATTTTATGACGGATAGGGGTGTTATTAGCATTGACGCAAAACATGATAAAATCACCATAACTCACAGACTCGGGTGGGTTATAATTTTACTTAAAATGCCGGCTACAACAGTATGATAACAGAAATCAGTGTTAAATAAATAGTGTACATAATGATCAGAATTATCTGTGATTAGACTTCAGCTGTAGGATGTTTGCAGTTTCCAGGCAACATAGCACACTAATATTGATTTGTGTATTAATATCGATCAAATTCAAATTTAGAGTTGGAAAAATATGTATTATAAACCATTAGAGTAATTAGGGCTGCACAATTAATTGCAATAAAATCAGGATAATGATATGACCTTGAGCGTTTTTTTACAATGTCACTGTCCCTTACTAAAGATAAAAATAAAGGATTGAGAGATGAGGATGATGATGATAATAATAATATATTTGCACACCCAATCAATCAATCAATCAATCAATCAATCAATCAATCAGTTGTATTATTTTACAATAATAATGTTGAATAGGATTAATCTGTCGCAACTAAGGTGTGAAAAAAGAGATTTGAGTCTATATTAGAGATGCACCGTTGTATCGGCCGCCAATATTTATCGGCCGATTTTTTTATCAATTTACAACCATCGGCATATCGGCTATAGCATGAAAAAGGCCGATATAACAAACCGATGGTTTATTAATTAACTGCGTGAAGGCACTGAGCTGTATAATGTCTGTTGCATAATCCAAGATTATAATGTAATATTCCTGCTGCGCTGCTGTCTGCGTTTTAATGTTAATGTAAAAAATCGCTCACTACTCTTGACTAAATAACTTTTGTAACTTTCATAAGGATTAATTTCCGCAATGCGGAAAACGCAGACGGAATCCAGTCATAAAAATGGAATTTACTGCATAACACTGAATGTCACGGAATTTGTCAAAGTTTTGATGAATAAATAAAACATAGGTCAGTACACTTAAATCAAATCGCAATATATATTAGTGTCTGTGAATATTAAGCCGCAAAAAGACTGTTTAATATGAATCCTGCATGTTTCTGTGTGTCTCTGTGTGAATGAATGGCGCAGACACGCGGTTTCATTTACCTCACACACACTGAAACTTGCAGTGTTTTTCAGCCTCTGCCGCCTCAATATATCCTATATACCTCATCTCCAGTCACTTCATGAGCAATTTATTGTTTCATTCGACAAAATCTATCGTCATATCATAAACACACACACAGAAACTCAAAGGTCTTCACGGCAACCCGTCAAAATAAAAGTTCAGTTTAACAAAGTAATTGTGACAGAAATATATTAATGTTGTACAGTAGAATTTAGCTACGTCTCAATGTAATAATAAAATATGTATTTAATTTATACAGTGAAGAATATGTAGTGTTATTTAACATTTGTTTACTTTATTTCTGTACCTGGAAACTGTTAAACCTACCTAAAAAGCTGTGTATTTCAAATGTATCTTTGTTCTGTTGTATTTATGTGTTTGTTATGCTGAATGTTAAATGGATCCAGTCTAAGTTCATTAGAAATTATTTGTATAATAAACTAGCTAGTAGGCTATAAGGTAATGTATGTTTTTTTTTTAACTTTGCTGATTTAAAACATGATCAAAACACTATCTATTTTAATGACAAAATTTCAAAGTGACATTGTTTGTTAAAATTGGTATCGGTATCGGCCCCAGAAAATCCTATCGGTGCATCCCTAGTCTATATACAATAAGAATGCAAAAAAGTAACTTTTTATATTGGTAGTGCAGGATTAGGGAAAAAAGGACAAGTCATTGCTTGCTAATTTTGTAATTTTTGTAAACACTATTGTGGTTTCAATGTGTTTTTGTGGCGTTTAGCCTTCTAAAGGGGTCATGAATTGAGAAATCAACTTTTCCTTGAGCTTTTGATATATAAAAGGTCATGGTAATATAAGAATATCCTGTACGTTTCAGAGCTGAAAACTTCCTTGTTAGTCAAAGAAAAGCTTTTATTGACAGCTGGCTCAGCAAACGATCGATCTTGCTTATGTGCGTCCCTGTGACGTCAGAGTGCAGTGAAACGCCGCCTCAAGACGAAAGCCTAATTCTGTAGCCCCGCCCACCGACTCGTACATGTAATGACATGTTAGATAAATAACATAGGCCTACGTGGAGCTAATGCGGATCGAACTTCCAAGCAATAAAGCTTATGGCATGTTTCAAACATCCTTCCTTCGGATTCCAGTATTAGCAATGCATGGTTGAACTTTATTTTTAATGAAGTTCCAGCTCACGTGGGTAAAGACATTGCATTAGTTCGATTTCACCGGATTCATTTGTAAACAAGAGACTGGATTTGCAGACAGGATAAGATTAAAAAACGATGCTGTGGATTCTGGATCTGACAGGAATTATGCAACACACTTATGTGAGTAAAAAATGTTTTTTATATGTGACAGTATTGCATTGTTACAGATCGTTTGATACTGATTATGTGTACGTGTCTAACTAAACATAACTTCCACGCTGTCACAGGCTGGAGTATCCTTTGTATTTGAGGTGTTGTTGGTTCATTGTCCTGCGATTCGGGATCAGATTAGAACATGTATGTGCCAGGGCTCGCACTATCTTAAATAGTGAAATAACATTCCTTTCTTAATGTGCGTTGTTCACTCTCTTGACTGGTAATTTGAAGGAAAAATACAATCGTGGAAGTTTTGAACATGCTGATTTGTCTGAGGTGAAGTTTTGCAGATGCTTGTGTTTGTGTGTGTGTGTGTGTGTGTGTTAGAGATGCGGTTCATGGTTATATCCACTGATCGGGCCGGCCAAGTAATAAACAATAACATTCCAATTAATTGTGGGTGGATGAGAGAAAAATCGTGTTTGTTTGATAAAGACATTTTGCGAGCCCTGTGGGCGAATCATTCCGGTTGCCGTTTCTCCACATTGGAAGTTTTCAAAACAATTCCTCACGTGTAAGGGAGCCGAAGCTCATTATAATATGCAAAACTGATATCCAATCATAGCAGTGGGCGTTTACTTCCAAGTCTTCCATGCGACACGTCCATAAAAACTGAGCGTTTCAAGAGCTAGGCTCAAAACCAGGCTAGAAAATAGCCTATTACTTATTCATTATGATGTTTTTACATGTAAAAACCACGCGAACGTCATAAGTTGACCTCAGACAACAGTATAAAAAAATTAAAAAAGCCAGTTCATGACCCCCATTTAAAAGCAACAACATGAGATGCATCCTATCACATTGTGGTTCAAAACAAATTCACAACATTTGTCAAAATAATCTAATTTTTTTCCCAGAATCATCATCATCATTTTTAGGAATATAATGCACTTCCTTTCTCCTCTCTCTTTCCCTGTCTCTCTCTCTCTGTTGGTTAACTGTGCTCTGTATACATAGCTCTGTATCCTTTGGTGTATCAGCTTTGCCTGCATGCCATCCATCGATCGCCTTTACTCCACTGCATGACTGCAATTGATCGGAATATAAAGCAGGAAGAAGTGTGCTTCACTACAGGGACACACCGTGATACATATGTACCACACTGGCTGTGGTCAGCCTTTATGTCTGATAGGATGCTGGGTGCTTAACAGATTTTATTGTGCAGATAAATGATGTTGCATAAGAGGAGGGGGTGAAGAAGACTTGCTATCTCTATTGAATAACTCAGAGTGAGGCCGCTATCATCAGCCCTACTTCATACTGCTGATATGTGTAGCAGGCTCCTGGGTGTGGCTATCATACAGGAACTGTACAGGATAAGGCAGAACATTCATATCTCTGGTAACAGTGAGAGGTTCATTTCACATGGCAGCTACTGGTTTTTATTGGGAGGATGTGGTCCCATTTTTTTTTTGTTTGATGGGATTACATTTATTATTATCTTAAGGGTTATTTTAAAGGTTGTTTTTAAAAGCTTCTGAGACTTATTGGAGGTCTCAGTTGTTTTTAAAGTAGCAAATGTGCTCATCCCCTTGTAAGGGACCCCTTCCTAAAAAAAATAAAAGGCAGCTATACATTTTCTTGTATAAAATCAATTTATACTATGTGATATAAAAATGTTATGTAATTAATTAAATTATTATTCCCAGTTTTTATAATTAGACATTTTTAATGGCATTGTACTAAAGAAAGCTGTTAACATTATGCAGATTTGTTTTCTTCTTACTGATAAAAATGATGTTGTCTATAGAATAGCATGGTTATGATTTCTGACCAGTCTTAATTATTAATATTATCAAATATGTTAATCGTATTTCATTAATAAGTGCATATTAACTTCATTTTCCTCATATTTTACAGACCCCCTAGCACCCCCTAGCGGTCCCCTGGTGAGGATAATATGGATATTACAGAATAAATTGGTTTTACAAGAATGTGATTATGACTGTTTGAGATGGTATTAAAATCTCTGACTTTTGGGATCTTGGAAAATATGAGAACAGTTGAGACATTGCTGGGATCTCTTCTGAAACTAAGAAATTAGTGAGATTATTATTAATATTAATAATAATAGTTGTTGTTGTTACAAGTAAGTTTTTTTTTTTTTTTTTTTTTTTCTCAAGACAAACATGTGAGGGGCAGGAGACTTCGGCAAAAGTCTCCATTTAATCTCATTGCTGTCTCAGAGAAAAAAGATGTTAAAGAGATCTCATTATGATTTTTCCTTCCTATGGGAAAACATTTTCCCAGTTTCCATTGCTTGCTATATTGTTTTCCACTAAATGCCTCTTCCTCTGGTCACATCCATCATTCCTGTCACTTATTCCCTGTGTTTTTCCCTACTGGCCCTGCTCTGTACTTGCACCTTGGCATGGCTGCAGACCAGAACCTTGTGCTACAGGGGGACTTGAGGGCCGTTGTAAATGACTGGCCAGAGTAAGAAAGCCCTGAGCTTGTCAGCCAACAGAGGGACCACAAGCACCGAGCGGCCTGCTGAACTAATGGCATGGGAGGTGGTCTTCTTTTGATGAAAAGAAATTGCCATTGACCTCTGTATTTAGATAAGATATGGAGGGAGAGAGATGGGTGAGATAGTAAGACAGCTGGAGAGAGATTGTCAGTATTGTCTGACATTTCTAGCCAACAACAAATGTTCTGCAATGAGAGAATTCAAATCTATGAGGACAAGGCCAGTGGAGCTTAGCTATTCACTACATTACGTGTATGATAAAACAAATTATTGAAGCCTCAGCTTGTAAACTGTGATCTTTTTTTTTAAAAGATTTGTATCAGTGAATCTCTGCTGCTGGATTGCTGAAGCTCCGTCAGAGATTTGACATTTTGCCAGATATGAGTATTCATAGATAAGCAGCTATTTTGTTGACTTGCTTTCCTGATATCACAAGCTTCTGATGCATTTGTTGACAGAACAAGAAGATCTAGTGGCTCAGCTTTACAAATCACTGGACACTGAAAGAGACTCATGAACACTAGGTCCTTACAGAATACTGGAGCTGTTTTTCAAAGCCTAACACTGCGTTTGCACAAGATCTTACAACGATTATGCTTCATTTTAAATAGCTTGCGTTTAAAATGCTTCAAATGGTGTTCTTGTAGCTGGTTAAGTTGATAAATTGTTTAAACAAAATTTGCTCAACAGCTGGATATTTGCCTGTTACCCTGATTTTGCTCTGCATATGGGCATAATGTTGATTCAAAAATATGATACTTTTCATATAAATACAGTATATAGAGTGAAATCAGGTTGATTGGGACACTTTTTCCAATTCGTCTCAATGGCAAAAAGTGTCCCAATTACCCTGATTTCACCCCTATATACAGTCAAACCAAAATGTATTCAGACACCATCAACATTTTCTTACATTATCACAGTTTATTCGCTATAGTTTAGAAAATGGTAATAAAAAACGACAAGAACTTTAAAGTTAAACTGTATCAGAACAAATTCATCTTGATAATGTCAGATAACGTTGATAGAAAGGTATGTAATGAATTACAATCAACCAATCAGCTGCCAGCTGTTAAATTTAAGTACACAATCAGATAATACCATTTAATTTAGGTCAACCAATTACCAAGCAATGCTTCATTTTGTTCAGTCTGTGGTGTAAAAGGTCGCATTAGCATTTAAAGAAAAAACACTTAAGCAAAACATGGTCAGGTCAAAGTGTCTGAATAAGTTTGGTTCCAAATTTGTATAAACTTTACTGGTAGTCCACTGTATGAAGAATTTTTGGGTATAATGTGTCTGTTTACTTTATTTTGCTATCCTCACTTACATAAATGAACTATAGTGTCCTGCACCCACTAGTAAAAAATTATATCTGGGGGGGGTGGGGGACGACAATGTCATAAATTACATAATATGACATTATGTAATTTTATTTAATGGGGTAGGGTTAGTAAATGATGACAGAATTGAGATTTTTGGCTGAACTATCCCTTTAAGATATCATTTCAGTGAGATGCATAAATCATCAGCTAACTCTGAGAGTGTTGTCCGCACTTCTGTCTGTCCCCTGTGCTCTCTGTATTGCTGCTTCTGAGCTAATCGATTCTCTGTGACCTTCACTGTATGTCAAGCTGCCAGGCACTCTGGGGGAATGTCACATCTGAGAGACGGCATCAGTGCTTGGCCCTGGGGAATCCCATCCCTTAACACCCCACACCTGCCTCGGCCCACGGAAATAAACTAAGACAGAGGGGATGTCAGGGTCTGAGTAGATTTCCAATCTCTTAGACACTTGGCCCCATCTCACCTCCTGACAGAGGAAACTGACAGTCTGGAGGAAACCAGCCTCTGTGAATCCCAAAGAAAGGACTCAGTAATGAAGCTGATGGGCTACTAAGCTGTTATCAATATCATCAGCGTTCTGAAGGATGACTAATAGAGATCTTGTCCACTGCACAACCCTTTTTGCTTTGAACACAAAGCACAAGCACTTTGCATTGATTTCGACAGCAGTTTGTCAAAAGGTCTGGCAATGCACCCAGATGCAATTATTGGAAAATGAACTGAGTTTTTATTAAAAACATTTATAGTTTTATTTATTAAGGTGCTAAGATCCTCCTCGGGGGCGTTCTATCACCTGGCGCCCTGAACCCATGCCAAATTATCCTCAGAAGACCTGGTGAATATTTTGAAAATTAATGAGGTTAAATATATCATCACCCACAGCTGATACTCCGACAAAGTTATTAGTGACTGCAAAAGAATCATGCAAAATTAACATTCATTTTGTTAATTATTTATTTATATATTACAATTATATAAAGAATGCAATTAATCATGCTCCTTGACCCATACATAAGTTCCATAATAAGCAATTCAATCTTCAATGTTTTTTCCTACTCCGCAGTCATTATTTGCAGTTGGAGGCTTTTCTAACCAAATATTGATATCTTGTAAATAATTTGTTTAATTGACACATACAAGGATAATTTGAATGAATGCAAGGAAACAAGTCAAGTCAAGTTTATTTGTATAGCACGTTTTGCATCGTTTCAAAGCAGCTTTACCGAAAAACATGATGATAATGTTTATAATAGCTTAATATCATTATGCCTTGATGCCTCGCAACTGTTGAGATTTGCTGTTTAGTATGTATAGCTTTATGTGAGTATACTGTATATAAGCGGATAAAGTATATTTCTGGGTAATAATATAGTTAACGTTTTGCAATGATAGATAATCAAGCAGTTGAGATTTGCAACTGCAAATACAGTGTACTGTATGCGGGTAAAATTTGACACTATATATCCAACTTTAAATATATCGCTGAGCAATATTATAGTTTACATTTTGCAATGATATAAACAATCAAGCAATTGAGATTTACTATATATCACTTGTTGTGAGTGTACTGTATGTATGTGGATAAGGTTGAATAAACTTACAGTAGTGGTAGTTTGGGTTTATGAATTTGTTATGTGGTGATATTGAGAATTATGAAACCTGGAAGTTTTGTTCAAATCAGGATAAAAATTTTGATAATTTCGCCCACCTTTAAGCAGATTAACTGAGGAGTTAATTTAAATGGAAATTGGACATACTGTAATACTTTACCATAACACATTGTACATAATATCTTTTCCATATAGAAAATTATTTTGTGTAATTGACCATGTCTTTTTGATGTTTTGGTAAGTCTTGTTTGTTCGTTATACAAGGAGACCTTTGTCCACCTAACCATTGTCCTCCTCCTCTCACTTTATGGTCCGTATCCATGGCAAGCATTCAAATGTTCTTTATTTCCTGTGTATTTAATATGTAAGGGAAATTTACATGTTAGGAATTATTAATTAATTTATAGGGAAAACAAACAAATAAATCACTCAATTGAACGAGCCCTAACTATCAACTCTGTAGTAGATATTAATATCCAAACTATAGTGAAAACACCATTTATTAGCACGGTAACAGGATCAGCAGTTTAAGACATTAAATTCGTAAGCACATAACACAAGAACACTCTTTAAATACAAACAAGACATTACTGGTTATTATAACACATAACACTAATATCTAACACATAAACACGCACACATACATTCAAACAATACAACATACAACACAAGTTGCAGAAAGAAAGAAAGTGAGGAAAGAATTAGTTTTAAGAGAGTGAAATGTGAAATCCCAAGTTTCTGGCACTATATGCACTTTATAAGACCTGACCTGAATGAATCATCAATCATTAACTCAACACTTTTGTCGTTTCTTAGGCAGGGTTATAAAATTTTATATCAATGCATCATTTTAGCTAGTCGTTGACTGAAGCTTTGCAGCAAAACTTAACTTAGACAACAAGACTCTCAACGGAAAAGAAAAGAAACTAAGTAAAAGAAAGAAAAATAAGTGAGACGAGAGTAGTTAGATGGCTTGCATGAAGCTGTTCGGTCTTAACCCATTTTCATCTCCCTAAATCTGATCTCTGTCTCGTCATCTCGTCTAATGCTTTGTTTGTGACCTGAGCTCTTAAACTGAGGGGTTCTGACCAATTAAGCATTTGTCTTAAGTTTAGGGTGACTGTTTCTCCTCCCCTCACATAAATTACGTTATCTGATTAGTTACATGGTCTCTTAACTTTCCCGCTCTAGCAGAGTACAATTTAGACATGATTTCTATAATAAGAATGATACATTTTACACAGATTTGATTCACACCACAATTAAAGAAATGAGAAATCATTCACGCTGATATCAGACACTCCATGCTTCCATGAACTATTAAATAGTTATTTAAAAAAGGATAAAAAATAATTTATTGAGTGGTTACAACATGATAGTCAAATGTGTGGGTTACAGACATTATGTAGAATTATGTAATGAAATTATGTTTGATTATAAGTCCGTCTGGCATCGTTTTAGAATGATCTGATGCATTTTGATATGTAAAGGTAGTTTCTGTGGATTTTTAATAGATTTCAGTCCTGTGTTTAAGAGCTCAGGTCAAACAGAGGTCTTTGGAAAGACAGTCTGTTTTGGATCTCTGTCTTGGTGGTCAAACAATCCTTGGTGTTAACTCATGGTTTTCCTCGTGAGAAGATGTGGCATCTCCGAAACAATCTGTCTTGTTAAATTTGACATCTAAGTGTTCGTTCTCTAGTTGGGACCATAACTTACAAGCGTGCATGGTCTTAAAATACTTAGCTGGGGAGTGAGGCTGAATGACGCCAAAACGACAGGATCTTCTGATTTATGGTCCTGGATTGTTGATTTGGACTCTCTATGGAATTTTCAGTTTGAAGGAGTCATTTCGGTCTGATTAGCTCTCAGTTCCTACAAATACTAACGTCAGTCAAAGTTTCTAGGGCATTATTAGTTCTGTTTACAAATGTTCAGCAGGTACGCTTGCACACGTTGTGAGGATTGTAATAAGTGCAAGGTTACCTTGTTATGTTGGCTTTAGCAAAGTGAACTTGGCATCATTAATCACAATGAAGTCTTTTTTTTCTCCAAATAGTAGACTCCTGTATTATACACTCACCTAAAGGATTATTAGGAACACCTGTTCAATTTCTCATTAATGCAATTATCTAATCAACCAATCACATGGCAGTTGCTTCAATGCATTTAGGGGTGTGGTCCTGGTCAAGACAATCTCCTGAACTCCAAACTGAATGTCAGAATGGGAAAGAAAGGTGATTTAAGCAATTTTGAGCGTGGCATGGTTGTTGGTGCCAGACGGGCCGGTCTGAGTATTTCACAATCTGCTCAGTTACTGGGATTTTCACGCACAACCATTTCTAGAGTTTACAAAGAATGGTGTGAAAAGGGAAAAACATCCAGTATGCGGCAGTCCTGTGGGCGAAAATGCCTTGTTGATGCTAGAGGTCAGAGGAGAATGGGCCGACTGATTCAAGCTGATAGAAGAGCAACTTTGACTGAAATAACCACTCGTTACAACCGAGGTATGCAGCAAAGCATTTGTGAAGCCACAACACGCACAACCTTGAGGCGGATGGGCTACAACAACAGAAAACCCCACCGGGTACCACTCATCTCCACTACAAATAGGAAAAAGAGGCTACAATTTGCACGAGCTCACCAAAATTGGACAGTTGAAGACTGGAAAAATGTTGCCTGGTCTGATGAGTCTCGATTTCTGATTTCTGAGACATTCAGATGGTAGAGTCAGAATTTGGCGTAAACAGAATGAGAACATGGATCCATCATGCCTTGTTACCACTGTGCAGGCTGGTGGTGGTGGTGTAATGGTGTGGGGGATGTTTTCTTGGCACACTTTAGGCCCCTTAGTGCCAATTGGGCATCGTTTAAATGCCACGGCCTACCTGAGCATTGTTTCTGACCATGTCCATCCCTTTATGACCACCATGTACCCATCCTCTGATGGCTACTTCCAGCAGGATAATGCACCATGTCACAAAGCTCGAATCATTTCAAATTGGTTTCTTGAACATGACAATGAGTTCACTGTACTAAAATGGCCCCCCACAGTCACCAGATCTCAACCCAATAGAGCATCTTTGGGATGTGGTGGAACGGGAGCTTCGTGCCCTGGATGCGCATCCCACAAATCTCCATCAACTGCAAGATGCTATCCTATCAATATGGGCCAACATTTCTAAAGAATGCTTTCAGCACCTTGTTGAATCAATGCCACGTAGAATTAAGGCAGTTCTGAAGGCGAAAGGGGGTCAAACACAGTATTAGTATGGTGTTCCTAATAATCCTTTAGGTGAGTGTATATAAGAAGCCAGAGAGAGTGATTACTTCATTGTTCTCATCTATCATCCTTCAGTAATGCATCAGGAGCAAACCAAATTCATGCACACTGTACAACAGGCCCCTTCCTGCCAGTTACAAGCAATAGTCGGCATAGTAACAAGGTGAAATGTGGTTGCTTGTTTCAGAGAGGTATGGATGAGGCCTCTTGCATTATCTGGTGGTTATGTGGCGATCTTTGATATTGCTTTTTTTTTTTTTTTTTGGTGGCCATCTGAGCAGATGTCTTAGATTATAAAGTATTGTGGAAGTGTTGAAAGCTATTGATTTTAGTGGTGATGAAATACTCTAGACTTCAGAGCCCCATGTACTACTTCTTGGCAATGCTTAAAATAGTTTAATCCGAATAGAAAACTGATAGATGTGTTCAAAAACCTATAGTAAACTTTTTAATTCAAATGTAGTCCGATGTGATTATATGCTATAGACATACAATATAAATGTAATAGAGGATTTTTAAGCTAGTAAATATTTAAATGATGACAGAATTTTCATTTTTGGGTGAATAATTCCTCAACTCACCCTCATGTCGTTGCGAACCTGTATAACTTTCTTTCTTTTGTGGGACATTTTGAAGGATGTTTAACAATTTTTTGTCCATATAGAATGAAAGTCAGTAGGGTCTAAAACAACATACAACTTTGGATAAAAAATAATGCATTAAAACTAATGCATTTTTCAAAATATCTTTTGTGTTCCGTACAGTGGCACTGGACACCCCTGACATCTGACTGGCCACCCTGGGTGGCACCCCAAAATTTAGATCGCTATTTCCATTTCACCTCCTATTGAAAAAAAAACAAAAAAAACATTTATTTTGACATGCGGCGGCGCTGCACATTGTTCATATAGGCTATTAACGTTGAATATTAAGAGAATATTAACGTTAGTTGCCAAACAGACGGGGGGGTCACACATAAGCGTAGAGTTGTTCAAAATCCTGCAGCGCCATTTACATAGTTTTCCATTAAACGACACAATTTGTTTCAAAACATGTTTAATGCCTTCACCCTAGGCTGGAAGAGTGTGTATAGACATTTTTCAGCAAAGTCTGTGTTTATGGAAAGATATAGCTTTCGCTTAAGATAAGATTTCGCTTAATATAGATTGCGCTTTTTTGTTTCCATTTGTGCAGTTCTTACAGCAAAACACATCAACGCCACTTTTTTTTCATTCTTGAAGAGAACTTTTTTGCCTGTATGGTGATTTAGATTCACTGTTTTGCATTGCCGCCTTGAACATGAGAACGCAACGTGTCTGATGCGCGGCATATGACGCTTCATCAATAGCGTTTGAACAGACAAATACGCATAAAGGTATGCCAAAAATAGCGAGTATCATAGTAAACACTAGTCAGCTATGTCTTAACCGAATGTAAGCAGTTGACAAATTAAATCGGATGCGTGTCTATAAATTAGATTCAATATTGTGCATTTGGTCTTCAAGTGACCGCAGCAGCCTATAGCTTACCTCCTTCAGTCTGTTATTAAAGTTAATCAAAGAACAAAAAAACATAAAACAAAAAAATTCACCCACTGATCTTGATTGAATAACTTTTGTAGCTAGTTTTAACATGCATTAATCTATATTTAATTTATGCAGTGAAGATTATGCAGTGTTATTACGTTTGATTATTCAATTTCTGTACCTGAATTACTGTTAGACCTGAAAATTCAAGCATTTAATTCTTAGCACTGTTCTTACTTTATTGTTGACTGTTCACTTGTATTAAATAATGTTTTAAATTTATATTATTAGGCTTGTAGTTTTTGCTGTGGAATATCAGTTGGAATTGAGAGTTGTGAAATTTCACTGGTATCTACAATTGTGGTTGCTTATTTATTAGAATACAATGTTACATCGGTCAAAACAATGAAAACAAATAAGTATTACACATGATATTCTTTCACGGTCTATGGACCCCCTAAAGTAGCACTGGCCACCCCCCGGCCACCCCATGTATAAAAGTCTAGTTCTGCCATTGGTTCCGTAGGAGAAAGTCATATAGGTTTGAAATGAGATGTGGTGTATTACCCCTTTAAAACTTAATTATTAACAACAAATATGTGGCATTATCCTCCCAAAAATGATGACATTTAGTCACTTTTTTTACTTGCTTGTGTAACCTTTTATTCACCTAGCTGACATATTTGTCCTCTTAATATGTTACATGACATCATTTTCCTTTTCTTCTTTATCTTTCAGCATCACCAACTCTTCCGCCTTTGAAATCAGAGCATTTCAAGCCATGTCAGGAGAAAGACCTGGCTTATTGCCTGAATGACGGGGAGTGCTTTGTCATCGAGACCCTGAGCGGCCCACACAAACACTGCAGGTATGACTGCACTTCCTGTTTTTGCATTGGAGGGAAGGGGTCGGTCTACTGTTCGCTCAAGAAAGAAATGGAATCACTATGGATGGGAGGCGCTACGGTTTCAGACCGATGACAATTGTCCCATTTTCAGAGAATGATCTCTCTCTCTCTCTCTCTCTCTCTCTCTCTCTCTCTCTCTCTCTCTCTCTCTCTCTCGCTCGTTTTATTTTCACCCTTTCCTTTCCCTCTCTCCTCTTCTGCATCCTTTTTCTACTCTTGTGTCTCATTGCCTTCCTCTCTGGGACTCTCGCTGTTGCATGAAGCTCTTAGTCATGCTAACGATGACAGCTTTGTCATAGCCTGAGAGCTGTCTAAGGTCCCTTCTCTGCTAATTAAAAGTGGCACTTTGCAGAAGTTCATTAGAGGCTTGTTTCGGCTCTGTGGGCTTTTTTCAAGGTTGAAAATAGGATTCACAAAATGGAGGCAGAGAATTTCTGACACTGATGTGTTCACCTTTTGTACGAAGCATGAGCACCATTTCAAATAACATTTCCTGGATGTGAGGGTTCACTGCCGTAGGTTTTGCATGAGCAGTCTTTTCCTCATTTGCCTAATGGAACACAGAGACATTGCATGTTTGAAACTGAAGAGCCAAGAATGAGCATAAGCCAAGTGTCCTCATTTTAATCAGTGGTAATTGGTGGTGTTGTTTTAGGTGGCCCATTTATTTGACTGAAGGTTAGCTAGTTCAAATGTTCTGGCTCTGATTAATTCCCAGAACTACTCTTCCTTCCTAACTTAAAGCCAAGGACATCCATGCATCTGTCTGTTCCTCAAAAGCAAGGTTGTGACGTTCTCAAAGGATCAATTCACTGGAGAATATGGATTCTATAGAAAGGATAAAGCTACTAAATCCATTTGGATTGCCGCACTTTTCAGGACATTTTAAACATCCACATAAAGCTAAGTATACAGTTTAGTTTGCGCTGAATGCCGCTCTTTGTTGTTATTTCAAGTAGTTTGCATGCACGAATGGTTTACGGTTGTATAGAACTGGGCTTTTAGCCTTGAAATACCTGAAACAGGATGTGACAATAGTTGTGCTATAAGATGTGTTTGAAATCTACATGAACAGTATTGAAGCTTTTTGCTGCTTTAGATGTTTTTTGAGACACCATCAGTTATAGCGCTGTTTGCTACAGACCATCCTTAATCCTTTTTTTTCCCAGTGAATCCTTCAGCCAAAGAGTGTCTTATTATTTTTATTAATAGATTTAATAATGTTTGGTAAGTCCACCCTGATTTGTTTTAGATATTGATTGAATAATGGCCTATGTACCATTATTTAGTCATTATATCTAAATAAAAATCCTGGCTGCCTTTATCTGACTGCCCTTTTCAGTTGGGTCTAGCACAGTCTGACAGTGTAGGTTTTTATTTATTATTATTATTAAAATTAGATATGCAGGGCTGCATCACGAATCAAATTTCTATAACCCATTATGCATTTTACATTAGATGGTTATGTGTTGCATTTTACGTTTAATGGCTGTCATTAAACACAAAGCATTTTGCTTGAACTAGGCAACCAGTCACTTTCACTCACCAATTTGCTGAAGTGCTACCACTGTAAGGGTACCATTGTGTTCAAAGATCTAAAAGCTAAGCTAAGTATCATGTATAGACAGTGTGCTTCAACCATGTATGAGTCTATGGTGCAACTGACTACCATGGCATAGAGCCAGGATCCAAAATTAACAGCCACAAAACATCAATTTGAGTAAAAAGTGTCTTGAAACATGGAACATCTAAATCAGTGGTTCTCAACCAGGAGGCCTGAACAAACATCCAAGGGGGCCTCAAGATGACTTAAAATTATTTAAAATAAGACAAAATAAGTGTAAATTAAGCTAAAAACATAAAAATAAAGATATGTCATTATTATTGTTTTTATTATTCTTTATAATGAATATACTATCTTAACGAATATAATCTATAATGAATATAACTACTTTCTAGTTATGCCAAGCTCTAAAATATTTTATGGGGTAGAAAGTTTGTGGTAACAACAAATTTTGTTGTGGACAATGGGAGGGCCTTAAACTTAAAAGGTTGAGATCCACAGGTCTAAATTGAACTGAAAAAAAAAAAATGGTCGGACCCTCACTGATGAAATTGACAATTAAAATCAAACCAATTAACCTTTTTTTGAATTACCATCATAAATTAATCTAGTAAAGATTTGAAAGAAAATGTGGCAGCAATTTGAAAGCTAAAGAGTCAGCAGGAAAACCAGCTTAAATAATTATTTTGTCATTTTGCATTATTTTTATTAAACGGTTTTATATGTTTAATTGATTTTCTTTTAAATATGTATTTAGTTAGCCTACCTAAACAGCATAGACAAAACATGAATGTTTGGGGTTAGCCAGAGTATAGCAGACAGATGGAAAGAGAGAGAGAGTCACAACTGTTTTAAAATAGGGACAAGATGGCGACTGGTAGATACTGCTCACTACGAGGATAACAAATTATTAAAATAACTGTTTGTGCATGTGTGAAAAAGATGCATGGCAGGTAAAGAATCCTGTTTACTTGACTGCACCAAGTAAAACAACCCCTTTGTGTCTGTTGACCTAGATCCATAGAGTGTGTGGATTCTTCGTTGAGCTGCCTCATCTGGTCTATAAACAGGAACAGGAGGATGTTAGGGCTTACACCAATGTGATTACATAGTGTGCATGGTTGTGCATCATAACCCAGAAACCCACCCATGTGTTTTAGCAGTTGTTGGAACACCTCATGACACAAGTTGACAAATTCCATGTACGCCATATAATTTCGAACCTATAAGCACCGTATAGGGGTCTCAAAGTGTTAAAAGTAGGCTACAATATGGCCCCTCAAGTGTTAATAGTTCATTGTTCAATCTGGTCTTTAGACTTTAATGTGATTACATTAATATTAAGGTTTGTTGAAGTACTAATGTAACGTGTATATATAGAGTGTGTGTGTGTGTATATATACACTCACCTAAAGGATTATTAGGAACACCTGTTCAATTTCTCATTAATGCAATTATCTAATAAACCAACCACATGGCAGTTGCTTCAATGCATTTAGGGGTGTGGTCCTGGTCAAGACAATCTCCTGAACTCCAAACTGAATGTCAGAATGGGAAAGAAAGGTGATTTAAGCAATTTTGAGCGTGGCATGGTTGTTGGTGCCAGACAGGCCGGTCTGAGTATTTCACAATCTGCTCAGTTACTGGGATTTTCACGCACAACCATTTCTAGAGTTTACAAAGAATGGTGTGAAAAGGGAAAAACATCCAGTATGCGGCAGTCCTGTGGGCGAAAATGCCTTGTTGATGCTAGAGGTCAGAGGAGAATGGGCCGACTGATTCAAGCTGATAGAAGAGCAACTTTGACTGAAATAACCACTCGTTACAACCGAGGTATGCAGCAAAGCATTTGTGAAGCCACAACACGCACAACCTTGAGGCGGATGGGCTACAACAGCAGAAGACCCTACCGGGTACCACTCATCTCCACTACAAATAGGAAAAAGAGGCTACAATTTGCACAAGCTCACCAAAATTGGACAGTTGAAGACTGGAAAAATGTTGCATGGTCTGATGAGTCTCGATTTCTGTTGAGACATTCAGATGGTAGAGTCAGAATTTGGCGTAAACAGAATGAGAACATGGATCCATCATGCCTTGTTACCACTGTGCAGGCTGGTGGTGGTGGTGTAATGGTGTGGGGGATGTTTTCTTGGCACACTTTAGGCCCCTTAGTGCCAATTGGGCATCGTTTAAATGCCACGGCCTACCTGAGCATTGTTTCTGACCATGTCCATCCCTTTATGACCACCATGTACCCATCCTCTGATGGCTACTTCCAGCAGGATAATGCACCATGTCACAAAGCTCGAATCATTTCAAATTGGTTTCTTGAACATGACAATGAGTTCACTGTACTAAAATGGCCCCCACAGTCACCAGATCTCAACCCAATAGAGCATCTTTGGGATGTGGTGGAACGGGAGCTTCGTGCCCTGGATGTGCATCCCACAAATCTCCATCAACTGCAAGATGCTATCCTATCAATATGGGCCAACATTTCTAAAGAATGCTTTCAGCACCTTGTTGAATCAATGCCACGTAGAATTAAGGCAGTTCTGAAGGCGAAAGGGGGTCAAACACAGTATTAGTATGGTGTTCCTAATAATCCTTTAGGTGAGTTGATATATATATATATATATTAGGGCTGGGTATTAACACAAATTTCACAGTTCGATTCGATTTCAATTCACAAGCTTGCAATTTGATTCGACTTTGATTCCGATTCGATATCGATTATTTTGGATATATATCAAGTACAATACATGGCAAATTTTCTCAAGGAAAACAAATCTCTAAACTAATGCTGTAAACTATGGGAGTCAGTTGTAGCCTACTAGGCTACATTAGCCTACTATAATATTGAAGGTAAAAATTAACTGATTTGTATACAAACACTTAAATTACACTCAATTATGTTTTTTTATAATAATAAAGTTATATGAAATATAAACATTTAAATGGTGGCTGTCATAAAAACTTGCCAGATTTATTCAAACATGCATTAAATATTGAAGAACATAAAAAATTATAATAAATATATAATATGGTGCATATATTTAGCAAAATGCTCCTCTCTAGAGTTAATTTTTCTAGCTGACTAGTTTATGGACACTGGATATGGTTTTTCTGAGGTAAATGTGACGTTACATGACATTGTTTACAAGCTGTTTTAGAAGAGAAGAGAAGATCAGTTCACGTGCGCTCCGCGCTGCCACTTCCCTTGAGCTGAGCTGCGCCAGAGCGATCTCACGCCACAGCGCCAAAACGGTATTTATGTTGAATTTCGTAATAAAATGGACGTAATTTAAAATCTGAGACTTTGTTTCATATCAATAGTAACAAAGCACAAAACTTTTTGTGATTTATTGGATGGGAGGCGCGCTACAAAATTCCGTTCATTCATCAACTGAAAACAGGATGACTAATCGATTCTTGGGATTTAAGAATTGATATTGGTTCGTAAAAATGAGAATTGATTAAAATCGAGAAATCGATATTTTTTTTTTACCCAGCCTTAATATATATATATATATATATAAAGGCTGGGAACAAATACTTGTTCTCCCCACTGTGTGTGTATATATATATATATATATATATACACACACAGTGGGGAGAACAAGTATTTGATACACTGCCGATTTTGCAGGTTTGCCCACTTACAAAGCATGTAGAAGTCTGTAATTTTTATCATAGGTACTCTTCAACTGTGAGTGACGGAATCTAAAACAAAAATCCAGAAAATCACATTGTATGATTTTTAAGTAATTACTTTGCATTTTATTGCATGACATAAGTATTTGATACATCAGAAAAGCAGAACTTAATATTTGGTACAGAAACCTTTGTTTGCAATTACAGAGATCATACGTTTCCTGTAGTTCTTGACCAGGTTTGCACACTCTGCAGCAGGGATTTTGGCCCACTCCTCCATACAGACCTTCTCCAGATCCTTCAGGTTTCGGGGCTGTCGCTGGGTAATACGGTCTTTCAGCTCCCTCCAAAGATTTTCTATTGGGTTCAGGTCTGGAGACTGGCTAGGCCACTCCAGGACCTTGAGATGCTTCTTACGGAGCCACTCCTTAGTTGCCCTGGCTGTGTGTTTCAGGTCGTTGTCATGCTGGAAGACCCAGCCACCACCCAACTTCAATGCTCTTACTGAGTGAAGGAGGTTGTTGGCCAAGATCTTGTGATATATGGCCCCATCCATCCTCCCCTCAATACGGTGCAGTCGTCCTGTCCCCTTTGCAGAAAAGCATCCCCAAAGAATGATGTTTCCACCTCCATGCTTCACGGTTGGGATGGTGTTCTTGGGGTTGTACTCATCCTTCTTCTTCCTCCAGACACGGCGAGTGGAGTTTAGACCAAAAAGCTCTATTTTTGTCTCATCAGACCACATGACCTTCTCCCATTCCTTCTCTGGATCATCCAGATGGTCATTGGCAAACTTCAGACGGGCCTGGACATGCGCTGGCTTGAGCAGGGGGTCCTTGCGTGCACTGCAGGATTTTAATCCATGACGGCGTAGTGTGTTACTAATGGTTTTCTTTGAGACTGTGGTCCCAGCTCTCTTCAGGTCATTGTCCAGGTCCTGCCGTGTAGTTCTGGGCTGATCCCTCACCTTCCTCATGATCATTGATGCCCACGAGGTGAGATCTTGCATGGTGCCCCAGACCAAGGGAGATTGACCGTCATCTTGAACTTCTTCCATTTTCTAATAATTGCGCCAACAGTTGTTGCCTTCTCACCAAGCTGCTTGCCTATTGTCCTGTAGCCCATCCCAGCCTTGTGCAGGTCTACAATTTTATCCCTGATGTCCTTACACAGCTCTCTGGTCTTGGCCATTGTGGAGAGGTTGGAGTCTGTTTGATTGAGTGTGTGGACAGGTGTCTTTTATACAGGTAACGAGTTCAAACAGGTGCAGTTAATACAGGTAATGAGTGGAGAACAGGAGGGGTTCTTAAAGAAAAACTAACAGGTCTGTGAGAGCCGGAATTCTTACTGGTTGGTAGGTGATCAAATACTTATGTCATGCAATAAAATGCAAATTAATTATTTAAAAATCATACAATGTGACTTTCTGGATTTTTGTTTTAGATTCCTTCACTCACAGTTGAAGTGTACCTATGATAAAAATTACAGACTTCTACATGCTTTGTAAGTGGGCAAACCTGCAAAATCGGCAGTGTATCAAATACTTGTTCTCCCCACTGTATATATATATATAAAACAGTCAGTTCTGGTCCTCAAATCTGATTGGCTGAGAGGCCTTCCAGGAGTGCTGATATATCACCAGTATCAGATCTTGGAATGTTTGCTGTTTGTATCACTCTGCTTTGTCTCTCCACATTCTAGATAGGCATCTTTTCTCCCTGCTAGAAAGGAGAAAACCCACTATAATTTTTGAAATACTGCTGTTGTCACAAAATGTAGTTTTGAGAGTTTTTCATGTGTTCGATTGAGCCGACAATGCCAAAATGTTAGATCGGATGAATCTCAACGTTAGAAATATTAGATATATCAGATCCGACCCTGGACGCTGAATCCCTGCCAGAAGATATACTGTTTTGCCTGGTATGCAAACCCAGTAAGCAGAGCTTGTCTAATATCCCAAACCTGTTAACAGCAAGTTGCCTTGTACCTAAACCTAGTGTTTTGTCTGGTACTGAAAACTATATTAACAGTCTTAATTAATCAGCCTGAGAGTTTGACTGTGAAAGTGCAGAAGAGCAGAAGCAGGAGACGCAGTGGTGATTAAAAAGAGTTTATTGAATAATCTTAAGTTGCGTGTTTCAATGTTCAGACATTATCTTACCAGTACAAATCCAAAAAAGTGTTAGACCAAATTAAAAGCATAAGTCATCCCTAAAACCAGAGGGAAATGGTTGGTGAATAACACTGATGTAGCACCTAACCCTGGTTGTTGTAAGCCTAAACTTGAGATAAACTGTAAACTTGTCCCTCAAATCTGACTGGTTCAACAAAGACATTGATCCAGAATCATGTACTTGGTGAAATCGCGTTCACCAGCCATATTGCACTCCTGCTTGTGTGATACTGCATATATAAGCAAAATACATAAAGTGAAAATTCGTATTTCAGTTTTCATATTTCCTTTGTTTTAATGTTATCACACAGTTCTTTTAAGGATTATTACCAGTATTAGTAGTAACCTTTTATTGTTAAATTATATGTATGTAAAATGTATTTATAATCATTTGTATTATTGTTTATTTATTTATTTTCATTAAAATTCTCGTAGTTAATGTTTGCTGCCTTGTAAATTGCACTGTCCACTTCTCTCTCTGTATCAAATTCAGCTTGTGATCCCTCCCAGAGCATCAGTAAGAGCAGAAAGCCATTCTGTCTGCAGCTGAATTGTTTCTATTGCCTCCATTTCTTTTCCTGCGGGAATAGTCTCTTTATGATTCACTGTCTTGTCTTTCTACTACCTCTTGGAAAATCAGACAAAAAAGCCTCCTCACCTGGGCTATCACTATAAGATTTTAGAGACATAAAAACACAACCTGCCCAGGTCCACTGTAAAGAAAAAAATCTGTGAAATTTACAGTAAAAAACAGCAGCTGTGGTTGCCAGAAATTTACAGTAAACATATGGTAGCAACATTCTAGGTTTTGCAGAAACTTTTATTTACAATACTAAAACATAAATCATTAACTGATATTATGTTAATATACCAACCTATTAAAGTATTAATATCTGTTTTGTACCATTGTAATACACTGACAACCACCAAAAAAAGGTAGTGATGAGAAAGTCAAATGATGACTCAAAGCTCATCACAAGCAGCTTTTCCACATGCTGAGAAAGCTGAGAAAGCTTGAAACCACTGTAGTGTTTCATGCTGTAAGCCAGACTGGGCTACGTGAGGTGACAGTATGTGAACAAAATCCTGAGTTTTGTCGTTCATTTGATTCTACTCCACCTTAAAATAACATTAAAACCGAGCATATTTCTAACAGGCAAATTGCCGCCTCTAGTGTAAAAACAGGAAAATGGTAGTGCTGTAAAAGTTCAAATATATGACATCCAATCAAATTACCTCATCTTTTGCGGTCAAAACTGACTGCATCCACACAAGCAGTGTGCATCTGATAGGTTGTGTGCAGAATCGCGCTACATTACAGCTGTTCTCGACAATGTACCTTTGTAAAAGTGGGGTTTTAGCACTTACTAGCTTGAAGAACAATTATAGACACAAACTGTGCATAGAGATCGATTTAAGACTCAAAACATCGATACAAAAACATGCCCTAAGTGAGTTTTTGTTTTTAATGTTCGTAATATACTATATGGACTATATGACACTGATTTTATACAACAGTTCAACAAACAAAAAGCTATTATGTATATTTTAAACACAGTATTGTTAGTATTGTTTGCTCTATTTTGCAACAAAATAGCACTTATAGTTCCAACAAAAGCCACAGCAGAAGTGTTGTGTGTCTCCAAGCAACGAATTAGCTTTAAACGAATAAGAGAGTCAATGATTCAATAACCCATTCATTAATACAGCCACTTGCTTCATTACTGAGTGAATGAATGACTCGATGACTCACTCATTAAGGGTGTGTGCACACTTGGCATGTTTGGTTCAATTAAAACGAACCCTTGTGTGATTGCTCTGTTGTTCTGTTGCTCTGTTGCTTTGTTGCTCTGAAGTTCATTTGAATAAGTGTGATGCTGCCATTTGAACCCTGGTGCGCACCAAAACAAGAGGGCCGAGACCACTGAAAAGATGGGTCTCGGTATACTTCCAAACAAACTCTGGTAAGGTTCGAATGATATATGAACGCAACACGGACCAAAGACATGTAAACTAACCAAAAACAGGAAGATGAGACCCTAAAAAGGACAGAAGGCTCACACATACTTGTTTTTTCTTTTCATAGTCGTGATGTTGCCCATCACAGTTCGTGTAGGCAGAACCGTGTCTCCTCGCAGCAGATCTTCGTTTGTGTGTGTGACGGAGGAATTTCTGCCGCTGTTCTGCCACTTCACACTGGTCAAAATACCATCATATGCAGGCTACGCACATACAACAAGCGCATTTATCCCAACACACAGCATTGTTTTGGATGTTCGGCAAGTTCAGTCTCAAAATAGGCAATACATCATAAAAGCCGACCAATCAGTTTGTGAATGTATCCCTATGCCTTTAGGTTCGGTGATACAAATGCCAATCTGAATGCTAAGCAGACCAGGACTAACTGTTTTTTGTTTTTATTGGTCCGGACCCAAACGAACCGAACTACAAATGTGAACACACCCTAAGACAGTGACTTACCTACTGGCGATTTTAGTTTAATATTTAAAAGTATCACGTTTTTACCATCATTGCATATTTCCCCATTGAACATTTTTTAATTAAAACATTTATAAAATAAATAAGGTATTTATAAAGGTAAAAATGCACCTGAAAGTCAATTTAAGGGGGCAAATATTGTCCCTTAATGAAAAAGGTGTGACTTCAGTCTAAGTGGAATAGAGGGGGTAGACAGAAGGATGTTAAATGCCACAGGTGATTGCACTCTAAAATGTTTAGGAACCACTGCTGTAAGCCATTTTTTTCCATTGTTGCCAGCTATTATTGTACAGCTGCTAGTGTTAAAAACGTAATTACTGAAAGTCTGTGAATACCAAATAAGTTGTTCTCATGTAAATGTAGGTGGGATCAGATGAGTCATGTATTCATGTGTCTGTCTGTCACGAATCTGTCAAGTTGTTTTTGCGCCTTAGTTTCAATAAATGGAATGGATTAAATGTTTTTTGTTTTTTTTTCACTCTAGGTGAAACTTTTAATTCTGAAAGTTACAGTATGTTTCATAGTGAAAATAGAAAAAGTATAAATAAAAGAACAATAGGGGGTGTGAAATGAAAGAAAATCTGTCAATCAGCCAAGCTGGCACTGCCAAAGCCTTACTAAGTCACTGCTTGCTTATCCTATATTGGAGGTCGGCATTGGATATCTCCTCTGCTGTTGGGTAGCGTGTAAGAGCTTGACTCTTGTTAGCGTTGAGAAGGTAAGCCTCTACTGCCACAGCAACACTGCACCAATCCCACCTGTCAGTGTGCCACCACATGGGGCTGGAACACGAGTTGAGACCTCATGAAAGCCCCCTGCCAATATCACTGCAGCTGAAGTGCCATGTGTACACTGCTAACGGCCTCTGGTCTGAGAGGACTGTTGGGAGGGAGCAAGATCGTGAGATTAATTTCAATAGGCTGTGGTGTTATACGGTTTTAAATTGGATGTGAATTTTGTGGTTACAGCTTATAGCCAGAAGCTATGATGCAAATATAGGGAGCATTTGCAATGGGTTTTGTCAGGGGAGGGATTATGAATGCATGCAAAGCAGATTTATTGTCAAATATGCAGACAAACATTGTCTCATGAATAAGCAGAGAGAGAGAGAAACAGAAATGGATGTATTATTGAGTATGCTTGTAATACTGATTTTATTGTTAAAACATCACAACTCATCATATGAAACAAAATGCCTGCCACTGAAATTGTAGAATCAATGAGAGGAAAATCCACAAAGATGGAAGTCATTTTCGTGTCTCTATCTTCCAATTTGCAATTCATTGATCCGGAACAGTGAGAATTGGCACTCCCCAGATATTATTAAAGGCTTTTCTCTAGTCTTTGGTCCAGTTCACCGACAAGTAGCCCATTTTACTAGACCGAGGAACATTACATCTGATAAAGTAGATCTTTGTGTCTGATAGTGATGAACAACAAGAAAAAGCAATGCTAAATGCAACTAACCATACACACATGCACGGTTAGGATAGCAAAATACATTTTAAAAGGGAGGACAATGCATGTTGTTCAAAAGGTTTGTATTTTTTTAAAAGAAATATATATATAATACTTTCATTCAGCAAGGATGCATTAAAGTGGTCAAGTCTCACAAAAAAGAAATGTATACTGTTACAGAATATTTCTATTTCACATAAATGCTATCCTTTTGAACTTTATATGCATCAAAGAATATTGAACAAAAAAAATTTAACATTTATAATAATGTGAAGAAAAAATTAAAACAATTATTTTAAATTGTAAATGTTTTTCACAATATTACTGTTTTCGCTGCATTTTTTAAAATCAAATAAATGCAACCTTGGTGAAAATAAGAGACTTATATATACAGTCAAACCTAAATTTATTCAGACACCTTCAACATTTTCTTACATTATCACAGTTTATTCGCTACAGTTTAGAAAATGGTAATAAAACATGACAAGAACTTTAAAGTTAAACTGTGTCAGAACAAATTCTTCCAAAGTAAAAAGAAGAATAAAAAGTAGTAAAAAGCCCACTGTATGAAGAATTTTTTTTGTATAATATGTCACAGTTTACTTTATTTTTCTATCCTCACTTACATAAATGAACTATAGTGTCCTGCACCCACTATTAAAAAATTATATCTGGTGTCTGAATAATTTTTGGTTTGACTATATATATTTTTATTACATTTTTGAACGTGTGTGTGTGTGTGTGTATGGTGCTAATGTACAACATATTTTAGTTCACCTTAATAGAGGAGAAAACATTAAGCACTAAACACGTAAAAGGTTTTGTGAATGCAGTTTCCAAGAACCCAACTAGCAGCAGTGAAATGTTAGTCAGTGCTTGAGTCATAGAGCCCCAGAGTACACAGATTCTAGTAACTTTGCAAGCCTCTGATACAAACATTATAAAGATTAGACCTTCATCCACACTGTTAGTCCGGATTTTATACAGTATTTAATTAAACATTTAATGAAATATTTAAGTTTGATTACATTACTTCTAAAATATTAGTAGATTCTACTAATTTGTGGACATAATTTGAATGTGTGAATAAATTTAATTTAAATGGACTCAAATTATGTTAAGTTTTACTCCTGACCACGCCTCCCACACACTGGTTTGGTGCTGTGAGTCAGGTAATGACGCCATTTTATCGTGGTGTGTGTGAATTCAAGGAGTTGTTGATGAGAAGTTGGAACATTTGTTTTAGCAAGTTCTACGGACATTTTCCCCAACATTTACCTTTTTGTTGTTTCTTTGCTTCCAGAGAGACTGTTTGTGTGCAGTGAAAAACATTGTTTGTTTAAACGACGGGACATTTTTCTCCGGTGAGCAAGCTAGTTTTCTCACTCCCGTGCGGCGGACATCACCGCGCTTGAACCCCTGACCGGCGAGTTCGACGGACGTTTTTTCGTCTTTTCCCTTCTATTGTTTCTTTTTCACTTGATGAGCTGTTGGGAGTGTAAACTTTGTTTGAACCGAACACCGCAGCCGCGCTTCCAGCTGACGAGTGAGGATGGCGGCGCGAATATATGGTGAGTGCAATAATTTAACGTTTTATTTCGACACGTCTATTGATTAAAAGAGTAAGTTAAAGTTAATTAACGGGTTGAATACAAAAACGGATGGATGTACTCCTGTTTTTTTTAGGTTCATAGCCCTCTTAACGACTATCTTGTTTTGTGTTGCAGGTCAAGAAGAGATGCTTTGGAAATGTAAGTTAAGTATTGCTCTCATAACTGTGAAAAGAGAGCACAGCTATTTAAACATTATAGGCCCATACATGGAAATTATACAAGAACAGAACAATTTCCTTGTTTACATCTGGAATGTATGTACATTTATATCACTTCATGAACAATAATGTACACTTATGCCGCCTTCAAAACTCCAGATCAGCAGTGTGTCATGTGGGTTTACTGAGACCTGTTCTGAGGCTGATTATTTTATTAATCTGCATACTGCACAGTGCACAATTACATGTAAGCCAAGTCAGGTGCCATTATAAAGTCTATAACTTTAATGTTTGCTCCTTACAGAAAAGTTGTCAATGACAAGCCTGACATCAGCCAGATGGTACTTCAATGGCCAGCTCTTTCTATAGTAAACCAGCTATGTATTGGTGCATTGATTTAGCCAATATTGTGAACTCAGGAGTGTATTTGTTTGTTTATTTATTTATAAAGCACAATTAAAACAACATAATGTTGACGTAGTGTAAACAAACCATATAGTTTTGATGCAATTTGTTGTGATTCTGATCCACGTGCTTAACAATAAGCTAATTTGTTAAAACTAGGTTTTTTCATATTTTTTATAAGGAAAATGTTTTCAGGACATGAAAAATTCATGTTTTGTTGTATATATTTTGGAATTGAATTGAAATAAAACAGAAAATTGTATGAATGTACCTTTTATTTGCTTTTTTCCTTAATTTTCTAGTTTAACAATTTAAATAAAACAATTTATATAAACTTAACTTACTTAGTACATTGATCTTAAATATACTATGTGTAATAATTACAAAGTAATTGATATTACAAAACATTTTAAGTTAAATGAACTCGAATTTTTAAGTTCACATTACTTAATTTTTTTAGGGCAACCAGTTTCCTCAAATTTTTAAAGTAAATTCAACTTACCCTGGTTAACAGTGTACATTATCAATAACCTCTACAATACTACAGTAAACTCTGTTGCCTACAGGTAAGCGGACTACGATTACCCATTGAACTGGCCATTTAAAAAAAAGGATTATGTCAGGCTCACAGCCCTGTAACCTCAGCAGATGTGTTGCACTGCTTTCCTCGGATTTGCCTTGCTTTCACTAAATATTCTAAACTCTTTGATACACATAAGGTTTGCCTTTGAAGATTCTGCCACTTTGGATGAGCCAAGATGTTTCTGTGCCAAATCTGAGGCAGAGAAAAGCCCCCCTCTTATCAGGCCAAACATGACCTTCCCATGCTAAACGAAGCACAACAGTGGGTTTCCATGTGATGTTCATCCACCCATGTTATGGAATAAGATAGTGATGATGTGATATCTGCCAAGGTAAAACTTATAACTGTGTGTAGAGAAAAAGAGTTTCTTTCACTCTGCTTCAGAGCACCTCATCTATGAGCAGCTATCCTGAGACTCAATACGACGCTCTGGCAGGTCAGATTAGAGGGAGAGAGAGGAAAAGAGAGTGTTAAAGAGATCTGCTGTGAAGTGCAAAAGAAAGTAAAATAAATCTGAATTAGTTTATAGCACATTGTAATGCCAGTGTTATTTTCCACAACTGGATAAAAGATTGGCGTATATAAACAAGCAGTGATCTACTATTATGCAATAAAATAGATAGTTCTACAGTTCCAACTGTATTTTATCCCTTGATATAGTTACAGCTATGACCAGTTCACCATATGACAATAACATCTTTTTTTTGTTACATAGCAAAATTCTATGTTGGGGATTATATCATCTAGCAGAAGTAGTTTATTTACCCTGTATTTGTAAGGTGCTGTAACCTTTCCTGAATTTGAATTACTTTTTGCCTTCACTAGATCATTTTGAATATTTGTGTGGTGTGATTTTTTTTTTTTTTTTATGTAGTTATTTATTATGCTGTCATAAAAGTTGCATGCTGTAGCATAGAGCTGCACGATTAATCGTTAAAAGATCGTGATCTCGATTCAAACACCCCTACAATCTTATTCCTAAATGACAGCGATTCGTCTGTCAATGTCTATTAAACCTTTGACAAGTACGATCAAAGTGAACATTCGAACGTTCATTCGTGCTGCCACTGAGCAGAGCAGTTGTGATGTATAGCCTACAACTTCACACACCCGTTTAACCACACAGTATCATTATTTCTGTGTTACAATAATTCAAATTCATCAGAAATACTAGGATAAAAGTTTATGGTTCGGGTATAAACACTGATGTCTATGGTAGGTAGCAAATATAGTGATCAAAATTTAGGAAATCACCTTTTGAAAGTAACTTGATACTTCTAATAAAGATTGTGTCAATTACATTGTTATACCAGTAGGAGGCGACAATTGACTGTTAAAAATGTATTTGTCATTGAATCATTCAATGATTTGTACAAAAATGCTGATTCATCCAGTATTGAAACAAGTATTTAAAAGAGAGTCGTTGAATCATTCATTCAAACCGATTTAACTTTATTACTTCAAATTAATTCAATATTTTAACAGACTTCTGCAATTAACATTTTGTCAGAACCAGTAAATTGCAATTTTATTTTTTTTAGTTAGAATTTACCTGATCCCACTGAAGTTAACTTTCTACACGTTGCCATTCTATATGCTTGCAGTTCACTAAAATGCATAATAATTATAAACAAATTGCTGTTTAAAATTTTTCGGAGGATATATTATGTAGTATAGCATGTCAGAATGCTGGACATATCTACCCATGTACAGGATGCAGAAATTGCGACCGTTATGCTTTCTGTATCCGACTTGATGTTTTTTAAATGGTTTCTGTATCAGAAACACCTGGGAAATGTGAACAGGAGTGGAAATGGAAAAAAGTAAATATTGTTTAGCCAGACAGATAGAGATAGTGAAAAGCTCTTCAGAAGAGAAGGCGATAGAAGAAATTAAAGAAAGTAAGAGGGATATATGGGAAAAGAAAAGTAGAAAGGGAAAATTGTGAGAATTTTTGGTGAGGACATGGGTGTCTGTAAGTGATGTGGAGAGGTAGGTGGGGGGGGGTGGAAAGACGATGTGTCAGAAGATAGGATAAGAGATGTTTTGCAAGGATTGAAAGGAAGGAAACAAGTGGTGAGAAGAGGCAGTTTAGATGGCAGAGAAACACTTTTGTTTTTAGAGGGCTCATTTTTTGCTATTGCAGGTGAGCGTATTCTTAACGAGGTTGAAATTGTTGGAAATTGAAGGCACTTTCAATCAATTTCAATCACTCATACAGGAGGCCACATGCATACACACTTGAATCAGAATGTAAATTCTGTTTCATAATTCATTTCAAGCACTTGTCGCATGTCAAACCGCAGCCTTACTCAACCAAAACAACCCAAAAAAATCATTAATTTTCAGTGTCAAATGGAAATGCATGAGGATTTGTGAGGGGGGACTCTAAAGCCTAAATGAAATGGTTTTTTCTTCATTTTCTCTGCTACAGATGCATTACCTCCACCAGTAGTCTCTTTTATTCCAAACCATATGTGATGTTTAGAGATTTCAGTTTCTCCCACAAACTCTATTTCATGCAGCGCTGATAAAGTATCTAGTGGAACAATACAAAGAGCAAGAGCACAGCCTTGTCCTATAAAACCTTGTTCTCAAGGTCTACATTTTCCTTAAGGACAGCCAGTTAACAGCAAACACTTATCATGATAAATGTTAGAGACTTTTGTCGCTCTGATGTGAAGTGCAATCTACTTTATGCCGATAGATAAATCATTCCGTTTTATTATGCATGTCTGTTTCACACAGCAGAAAGAGAAAGCTGAGAATAAGAGAAAAACATTATGTACTCAACCTTTGTGCACTTTGTCTCCCAAAGTGACAGCTCATTTCACAAGCATACTAGTAATCCAAGCACACCCTTAGGGCTAAGTCATATATATGCTGCATCCTAATGAGTAGCATGCGAAATTGCATGGAGGCTCAAAATTGAAGATATGAATTACAATGCAAGGGACTCTTTTATTATTTACTGTTGTCTTGTTTTTTTTAGAAACAGCAAATGCAATCCAGTTATTGGCCTTAACTACTGTATAATATAAACAGCAGCACTAAACAAACATAAAATGTTGTAATCATTATACGGATTATACTGGTTGTGCAGACTAAAATGAACTGACTCATTAGAATCATTCATCCAAGAATCAAGTTGATTGTGCTGTATGTTTTTGATTTACTAAAACATACTGACTGATTCAAATCATTTCTTCAGGAGATTATACAGGCTGTGCAGTCTGCTAATGATTCACTAAAAAGAACCGACTGCTTAGAATCATTCGTTCAGGAATCGAATTACTCTGGATATGCTGTGTTTTTCCGATTTACTAAAGATGACTGACTCATTGGAATCATTCATTCAGGAATCGGATTATGCTGCGTGTGCTGTATGTTTTTGATACACATAGTAACCGACTCAGAATCGTTTGGGAGTCAATCCACACTGGCCGCGCTGTAGATACATTGTGTGTTACGACACCACTGGATAAGTATTGTAATGGTTAACAGAACCGAACCGTTCTCAGCTCCCAAACCCTAAGTATGACGCTACTATAGTGTGTTTTGATAAATTTCTAACCATTCACTGAACTCTTTACTCTCTCACAGAGAGCCAGACAGCTGTGGTGGGATCCTTTGATTGTGACCAGCCCTTCTCTAAAGCCCACTTTAGTGAATAATTCTCCCTGATTAAGTCATGATTAGGATCACTCTGTTAATCTAGCCCCACTCTCGCCCAAGGCAAGAGTTCAGTCAGAATGCAATTTCCTTACCTCTTGAAGTTTCAATTGATTTGTGTTGACTCCATTGTTATTTCTAATTAATATGGTTTAACAAGATAATTGTGCGATTGTATTAGCTTGCTTTGTCTGATAAATAGCAAGGAATTTCCCATTAACATGGATGCAACCAGTACAATTCAAAGTGCAGTTCCTTTTTCGTGATGTAAAGACAAGGCCAAATACACAGGTGTGTGTGTGTGTGTGTGTGTGTGTGTGTGTGTGTGTGCGCTTGTTTATATGATTTACGAGGACACAAATTTGTATAATGACATGGTTTTTACACTGCATTACAACTTAAACGTGGTTTTTGAGGACATTTCCTGAGTCCTCGTAATTAAAATTGATTAAAAACGTACTAAACAATGTTTTATTAAAAAGTAAAATTGCAGGAAGTTTTCTGTTATGGGTAGGTTTAGGAGTAGTGTTAGTGCAGGGGAGAATATACAGAATATACAGTATAGAATATACAGTTTGTACAGTATAAAAACCATTACGCTTATGGAATGTCCTCATAATGCTGGGTGCATCTATTTTGAAGATACAGTAGATGGAAGTCAATGGGGCTCATCAACTAATTGGTTACTGACAGTTTTCAAAATATCTTCTTTTGTGTTCAGCAAAAGTAAATGATCATTTTTGGGTGAACTATCCCTTTAAATAGCAAAATGACTTATGTCCATTTTCCAAAACAGTAATGGTATACAAAATAAAACAACTTTACAGCAGGCACTAATCTAATACATTTTGAGCAACAAAAAGATCCTTTTGAATTGAAAGCATGTCAAATACTGCTAAACTGCTGACGTGTTAATGTGATTAAAAAACTGACTTGGTTGTACATCAGTGTAGTTGTAAAGAGAGTTTGTGGTATGAAATCCAGATTTCTTTTTGGTATAAATCCATGGTGCAATGGCTTACATGTGAAGAATACCACACAGTTTTTTCGTTGGGATTTGTGAATTCAGGCAATCCTTCTGAAACCAGTTTGAGTGTTGAACTTGAGCCTTTTGATCAATTAATTGACATAGTGTAGAAATTGTTTTATAAAGCGTTCAAAACCCCTGTTATTTAGACTAAGCTACAAGCAAACTTTGGGTTTGCCCAACCTGTTTGCACAATTCTTAGTAAATAAGTAGTAAACAACCCACAATACGCCTAGAAGAGCACATGCAGATTGTTGCACAAGCACAATCTAGAAGTCTAAGTAAAGGTTTTTATTAGAAAGAGTCACTAACCTGCACATCTATTTTTCTTTGCTCACATCCACACACATTTACTGAAATAACACCAGTAGAATTCGCTGAAACTTGAGAACAGGGATGCAGGCTTTACTTACTTTGCAGTCTTACTGCTGTCTGCTTTCAGTGACAGGATAGGAGGGATGAGAGGAAATGGGAAGGCTCATTACACACAAACAACATGAGAAACCTCTCTGTTATTGTGCAAACAAAGTAACATAAACCTAAAGCTGCTTTTGTATATGAGGGCAAGAGAAATACAGTTTCTAAGCAAGGCATCCTTTTCAAGTCAAGAAGTTTGATATGCTAATTGCATGTAAATGAATGCAAATGAACCCTTCATTTTCCCCAAATTCTTATTGCGTTTGTGTAGAACCATGCAAAGGCACAATGATTCTCTTCTATAAATAACCAAACCAGAGCAAATGAAAAGTTAATTTAAAAAAAATAAAATAAAAAACAGTTTGTGCAGACCACCAAAAAAAATCTTCTTCAAACCTTGAGAAATATTATTTGCTGTTAAGAAATTGAGATGAGACACAGTTTTCCGGCAACACAGAAATGCAAACGTAAAAATCATTAAAAAAAAAAAAAAAAAAAGAAGAAGATTAAAAAAAGAAATAGAAGTAGAGACAGATGTATCAGGGCTGCAATATGTTGCATGGCTAACCCCGGGCCATATACAGTGATGAATGTATTCATTTGAGCTATTACTATTAAAGTAGTATGTCACTGAAAGGTTAGCTATGTCTGTCTTTGCTTGCATCTATCAATCTATTTATAGTTCAGAGCACAAGAATGATATTGATTTTTTTGAAGTCTAGAGGGCATTCGGCATCTACCTATCCTGTCCACTTATCTGGGAAGGTGTATTCATCTTGTTCTTGAACCATAAAGTTCTGTCAATGTATCTTACTTCAATTATGTAACTGTTATTCTGTGTCCTACTGGCATATACACTCACCTAAAGGATTATTAGGAACACCTGTTCAATTTTTCATTAATGCAATTATCTAATCAACCAATCACATGGCAGTTGCTTCAATGCATTTAGGGGTGTGGTCCTGGTCAAGACAATCTCCTGAACTCCAAACTGAATGTCAGAATGGGAAAGAAAGGTGATTTAAGCAATTTTGAGCGTGGCATGGTTGTTGGTGCCAGACGGGCCGGTGTATTTCACAATCTGCTCAGTTACTGGGATTTTCACGCACAACCATTTCTAGAGTTTACAAAGAATGGTGTGAAAAGGGAAAAACATCCAGTATGCGGCAGTCCTGTGGGCGAAAATGCCTTGTTGATGCTAGAGGTCAGAGGAGAATGGGCCGACTGATTCAAGCTGATAGAAGAGCAACTTTGACTGAAATAACCACTCGTTACAACCGAGGTATGCAGCAAAGCATTTGTGAAGCCACAACACGCACAACCTTGAGGCGGATGGGCTACAACAGCAGAAGACCCCACCGGGTACCACTCATCTCCACTACAAATAGGAAAAAGAGGCTACAATTTGCACGAGCTCACCAAAATTGGACAATTGAAGACTGGAAAAATGTTGCCTGGTCTGATGAGTCTCGATTTCTGTTGAGACATTCAGATGGTAGAGTCAGAATTTGGCGTAAACAGAATGAGAACATGGATCCATCATGCCTTGTTACCACTGTGCAGGCTGGTTGTGGTGGTGTAATGGTGTGGGGGATGTTTTCTTGGCACACTTTAGGCCCCTTAGTGCCAATTGGGCATCGTTTAAATGCCACGGCCTACCTGAGCATTGTTTCTGACCATGTCCATCCCTTTATGACCACCATGTACCCATCCTCTGATGGCTACTTCCAGCAGGATAATGCACCATGTCACAAAGCTCGAATCATTTCAAATTGGTTTCTTGAACATGACAATGAGTTCACTGTACTAAAATGGCCCCCACAGTCACCAGATCTCAACCCAATAGAGCATCTTTGGGATGTGGTGGAACGGGAGCTTCGTGCCCTGGATGTGCATCCCACAAATCTCCATCAACTGCAAGATGCTATCCTATCAATATGGGCCAACATTTCTAAAGAATGCTTTCAGCACCTTGTTGAATCAATGCCACGTAGAATTAAGGCAGTTCTGAAGGCGAAAGGGGGTCAAACACAGTATTAGTATGGTGTTCCTAATAATCCTTTAGGTGAGTGTATATCAGCCACAACATTAAAACCACCTGCTTAATATTGTGTAAGCCCCCCTCGTGCTACCAAAGCAGCTCTGATGTGTCAAGTCATTGACCTCTAAACGTGTTCTGTGGTATCTGGCACCAAGACATTAGCAGCAGATCCTTTAAGTCCTGCAAGTTACGAGATGCAGCCTCCATGAATTGGATTTTTTGGTGCAGCACATCCTATAGATGCTCAATTGGATTGAGATCTGAGGAATTTGGAGGCTAAGGCAACACCTTGAACTCTTTGTCATGTTCCTCAAACCATTCCTGAGCAGGTGCATTATCCTGCTTAGAGGCCACTGCCATCAGGGAACACCATTGCAATGAAGGGGTGTGTATGTAGTCTGCAACAATTTTTAGGTAGGTGGTACTTGTCAAAGTAAGATCCACATGAATTCTAGGACCCAAGGTTTCCCAGCAGAATATTGCCCAAATAACACTACCGGCCTGCCTTCGTCCCAATATGCATCCTGCTGCCATCTTTTCCCCAGGTAAACAATGCACACAGCCATCCACCAGCACCCTATGCAGCAAATAATGATGTGTTCTGACACCTCTCTATCATGGGCAGCATTAAAGGTACAATATGTCCGACAATATTTTTAGATTAAAATATCCAAAAACCACTAGAACAATGTTATATATTTTGTTGGCTTGTGTACATGCATTATCCAAAACATTTCCAACAATGTTTAAATCCAGAGAAATCAGCAATTTTAACCAGTGTAATGGCCCATGTCATGCCTGTCAATCTGCGTTACCCTCGATTTCCGGTTTTACTTGTTTTACTTCTGTAGAAAGCATGGAAACAACAAAGACGCTTTGATATATTATGTTTTACTAGACAGGTGAGCAACTGTTTGGATACCTTTATCGTCATAAAACTAATCATTGTTAACCGTCTCAACACGGTTAGCAGGGCTGCCACATCTGTGCAACAAAAGTAGCCCAATGGCCAGTCAAAATTAGCCCAAAAATAGCCCAATGCAATTTTCTCCATCAGGCGGCCAAAATCTCCACTGAATTTGTATGTCTGGGGGGTGTTTTGGGGGTGTTGGAGTGCCGAAATCATACTTACAGGGGTGGAAATCAACCCGCGGAAAAAAAATCTTACCTGCGGCAACAACTTATAAGTAGCTCACTTGGCAATACTGACGGTTAGTCTTACTGTTTGAATCTTGTTTTCTTGATTTACCGCGAGTAACATGTTTGTACCATGTCTCAGAGACAACTCTGTTTTATCAAGTTGCTAACATAGCATAATCAGAAAGAGCTTAATTTGTAGTAACAGTAATACATAATTTTCTCCACCATACAATATATTTTAATATGAATTGCATGCCATTTAGCAACACAAGTCATCCAGCTTTTTAACTTTTTAATTAATATGATATTCTGATATCGATCTAGCTTACTGCAATGTGTCTCATACCAGCCACGAGCAAACGCACAGAGTTATAACATAACTTTCAACACACTCGTTGCATTACCCCACAATTTTAATATGAGTAAGTTCTGGGAAGGAGGCGGCAATTGTTAAATGCAACTTTTATAGTAAAATATTAGTCTCGCGTAGCCAGACCTTCTGGAGGTCTGGACTCCGTCGCAGCTTTCATTGGTCAATGACCGCCCAAGAGGAAGTTTGTACCTCAACCAATCACAGTTTGTTTTTTTCCGTTTCATGTTTATGGGCGTGAAAATGTAAAGTCGATGCAATAACAGACCGTGTGCGTCTATAAATTATTCATTCAAGACCATAGTGCAAGTTTACTGCAACCTCAAACTTCACATACTTTTGAAAATCCAGCGTTTAGTCGATCCTGATAAGCACTCATTGTCACAGTTGTAAACACGACGGTGTTCTTCTTCAACAAGGGAGTTTGGCATCAGGGCGTTTGTTTCTAGGCGGACCATTAAAGAACGCAACACACACGTCTTCCTGTAGAATTCAACCAATCAGATGACGACTTTGAAACTCCTGAAGTGTTTCCAGATAAGTGTGCCATATGCATCAGACGTTCAGCCAGCGGTCCGTGGGCGTGACGTCTGAGGCTGAGACTAGTAAAATATACATACATAAAATGATAAGAGCGGCAGCAGCCGACTGCGACATATAAGCATAATAAAAACAGCAACATAAACTGTCCTGGTCCTCTCTCACCCTTCACTGTCGTCATTTCTTCTTATATCCTTCCGGAGCTACTTCATGGGACTCATTCTGCTCCCACAGCTCTCAGCCCCTGCATACAGGGAAATCCCCACAAGATTTGCTGTTTTGAAGATGCTCTGACTCATTTGACTAGCCATCACTATTTGGCCCTTGTCAAAATCACTGAGATCTTTTCGCATGCCCAGTTTTCCTGCTTACAACACATGGCATTGAAGATCTGACCATTCACTTGCTGCTTACAGGTGCAATTGTAACAATATAATCAATGTTATTCACTTCACCTGTCAGTGGTTTTAATCTTGTGGCTGATCAGTGTGTATACATTGTAAGCCACTCATACTGTAATATATAAGATACCTTATATTATAATAATATAAGGTAAAATATACATATAACAGGATCGTCATGTTTGGAGTATTTGGTATCAAAACATTTGAAAACTCTATATCCTACTAGGCTATTCACCCCTACACCACAGCTCTGACATTTTCCTTCTTTTTCTACATTTTACATTGCTCTTTTAATATTTTTTTCACTCTTCAGCTTTCGGCATTCTGATATGAACTGTAAAATTTATTTCTCTCAGTAGTAAAATAAACAACGGCTGGTCTTAATAGCCTGGAGACATCGCAACACATTTAAGTATTCTGGGTTTATAGATATTTTGTTTTAGTAATGCTTCAACCTGTCAACCGTTAAATGTTTACAGTTTAAAAGTTTTGAAAATCCCCCATGCAGGTGTTTGCCTCTCCACTCAACATCCCCTCGCATCATGTCAACATCTCTTAGCGATTCAGTGAGCTGTTGCCAAGGTACCTTGCACCAGAGATGTTTGTTTATTTGCTCCTTTTACTCTGAACTCCTTTTACTTAGCTTGTTGAGAATAAGTGTGCAGACTGACACACTCATACAGACACACTTAGACACTTTTTCTCCAAGAGGGGTTTGTAGTGAGACTTTTCAAAGTCTTCAGGTTTTTTTTTTTTTTTTTAGCATTTTTCTAAAAGTTTTGACAACTTTATGCATGATATTAGAAAATAACACTGATCATCACTATTCAAATTCAATTCACATTCAGGAATTGAATTGGAATTTGAAAGGAGTTCTCAATACAATTACAGAATTTAAAGTGAGGTAGTAAACAAGTTGCAGAATTGCAATTCTAATTTGAATGTAAGGAAGTAGAACTTGAAGTTCACAGAAATCATATACAGTTGCAATCGAAATTATTCAACCCCCTTGACCTGCAAGACATTTTGCTGCCAAGAACAACATTTTATGAAAACAATTCAACAAAGGCATCAGTAAACTATTATAGAAAGTTTATTAATACACATTTGAGTGATTCTGAGAACATAAAGTTGATGAGAAATGAAAAAATCTAATTGGCTGTAAACATTCATGTTCAAGATTATTCAACCCCCAAAAGTCAAATTTTGTGCAGAATCTTTTTTTTCTTTGTAACCTCCAATAAACGCTGCCTGTAAGTACTTAGAAGCTTCTGTTACCTCTCTACTACAATCTCGGCCCATTCCTCGCTTGAAAAAGCTTCCAGATCACTGATAATCTTTGGTTTTCATGTTACCACTGCTTTCTTCAAAGTCCACCAAATAGTTTCAGTGAGATTTAAATCTGAAGACTGTACAGGCCACTCAAGAACATTCCATGACTGATCCCTGAACCAAGCTTAAATAGATTTGGATGTAACGAGTACATCAGGTGTTATTGGAAGTGCTCCCGGTTCCGGCTGACCTAGTTAATGCAGCCTAAAACAATCATTTAACTGATTTGAATAATAGAAATTAAAAATGTTTTATGTGTATGCCATAGTAAAGAGATGTGTTTTTAGTCTAGATTTAAACTGACAGAGTGTGTCTGCTTCCCGAACAATGCTAGGAAGACTGTTCCAGAGTTTAGGTGCTAAATAGGAAAAGGATCGACCGCCTGCAGTTGATTTTGATATTCTAGGTATTATCAACTGGCCAGAATTTTGAGACCGCAATAGACGTGATGGAGTATAATGCGTTAAGAGCTCGCTCAAGTACTGGGGAGCTAAACCATTTAGTGCTTTGTAAGTAATCAGCAAGATTTTAAAATGTATACAATGTTTAATAGGGAGCCAATGCAGTGTTGCCAGAACCGGGCTAATATGGTCATACTTCCTGGTTCTAGTAAGAACTCTAGCTGCTGCATTTTGGACAAGCTGCAGTTTATTTATTAAGCGAGCAGGGCAACCACCCAGTAGAGCATTACAATAATCTAGCCTTGAGGTCATGAACGTGTGAACTAACTGTTCAGCATTTTGCATTAAAAGCATGTGCCGTAATTTAGATATATTTTTAAGATGGTAGAATGCAGTTTTACAGATGCTAGAAACGTGGCTTTCAAATGAGAGATTGGTATCAAAGAGCACACCCAGGTTCCTAACTGACGACGAGGACTTGACAGAGCAGCCATCGAGTGTTAGACAGTATTCTAGGTTACTACTTGTGGAGTTTTTTTGTCCAATGATTAAAAATTCAGTTTTTTTCTGAATTAAGTTGCAGGAAATTACTAGTCATCCAATTTTTTATATCAGCTATGCATTCTGTCAACATCGAGTTCCTCTAGGCGATCTAGGATGCTGAGGAGATGAAAGCATCCCAGATAGCTTATGACTCTTTTGAGATGGCCTTATTTGCTACTCAACATTAGCACATGCATGAGCTAAATGTATGAATGTGTAACAGCACAAGCTAATTCAGTTTTGTTATAGAGTTAATAAAGGCTTAACTGTGTTTTAACACAATTTGGTACCATACCATACAAATAAGTGATTTAAAAACAGCAGCGTTGAATAGGGGTTGAATCATTATGACATAGGTTTATTACAAAAAAATCCTGTAGCTAAAAAGCATTACATTATATATTGACATTATCACTTTTAATTTGCCACTAAACTGTTATAGATATTTTTTTTTTTGTCTGTTTTTTTTACTTTGTATCTTTAGAAAAGCCTACATTTGTAAATTATTACAGTCTCCGGGGGGGTTGAATAATTTTGATTCGCAACTCTAATGAATAAACTGTAATTTTTGACTACATTTTTTTCCACCAAAAAAATGTTTTTTTTTTTAAGTTGAATGTCCTTCAGCAGTATCACTGTTGAGTATATGTCCAATAACGTGATAACATGTTTGCATAATGTGCCTCAGTACTATAGTAGTTCAGTCCTGAACATACTTGAACAGATGAATGCATAAGTGACGTAATAAAAAGGGCTTGACCTTTGAGTCTTTATATGAAGCCCGCAAAAATGCCACTGCATTTCAATAACAGCAGCAAGCTACATAATAGAATGCGTATCTGTTCAAAGGACGTAGATAAAGAGAACTTATATGGAATGGAAGGAACTTCACCTGATTCTAATTGGATGAAACCCTTAAAAAGCAAATAAATCATATTTCTTTCATCCTCATGACACTAAGTGTTGATAAGAGCACTGCCCTTTGCAAATATGCAAGCTCTAGTTCTCTGTGCCTATTGCACTTAATAATGGGGCATCAGTGTGAGAGAATCTGAGCTGAGTAGCAGACAATTTGGCGTATCTGGAAAGTTCATGAGAGGAAATGAAAGAAGACTTGAGGCTTTCCCGTAAATAAAATCTCATGGCAATTGCATATATTTTCAATACAATGACCTGATAATATCTGAGAGTACAACACAATAGCACTGTCTAGTGCTCTTGTATGTGATACTGATGCATCGCTGCTTCCTGTAAATTGAAATCACATTTTACTTCGCAGAGAATTGGAAGTAGTAGTGTCCGATTATTGAAATTTCATCTTGCTTCAAATGCAGTCAGAGCCATGATCAAACAGCAGCTAAATTGGAGCTGACAAACGCCAATACTGAAGCATAATACCTTTATATAGGGACATGGGCGCAATTGTGTCATTCTTTTCCATTTTGTTTTAGAGAGGCATCTGCTTTATTGCACACTGAAGAGCTTTTGATGTAGTCCAGGATCTTTTCTGTCTTAACTCAAACCTAGGAATTCATTACTTGTGAGTAATGGCAAGCATGTCACGCCGCTAGCCTTGGCATCCATCACTGAACCACACCACAAAACCTCTCTATTCACAAACACGACAGGACATCAAGCGTATTCATGAGTCTGATTCACAGAACCTCTCTGTTCCTACCAACACCAACTGTATTCATCTCACTCTCTTATTCTAATGCTATGTGATTTTAATCTTTTTTCTGCTAAAATCCAATTGAACTGTTGCCATGACAATAAAAAGACTGCAAAAGAAAGCAAAAACTCATAAATAGACATTTGTCTTAGCAGGTAATGGTGAAAAAAAGAAAAATAAGCCTTATTTCTCTTTTTGGCTTGATTGTATTTCCATTTGGTGCATTTGAACAAAGTTTAATGAAAACAAAAATAAAAATATTGAAAAATGACATGATTCGCTTTTTTATGTTCATGAGAAGGGTCGAATATGCACTGTAGTTCAGTTTACTTAAAAAAAAATAAATAAATAAATAAATAAATAAGTTTGGAAACCGATTGCCTTATTTTTGCAAAGCAAACTTAAAGGGAAAACAGAAGTTAATTTAATAATCAGCTAAAAGTAAAGAAAGCTAACACCTCCCAAGTAAATTAAGTAATAAATATCAAGTTAGTTTAATGCCAATTCTAGTTAACATACTCTAGAATATTTACTAATCTTACTTAAGATTTAATAGTAAGATTACTTGAGTAATTCCATTTAACTAACAGTGTTTATATTATGTTCTGCAAACATCTTAAATACTATTATTCTCAACATAGTTTTAATCTGTCATTTTCAGCTATGGCGACTTAAACTATGTGCAATCGGTTTCCACATTTTCTTCAAGTAAAGTGAATATATTTTTAGTAGTTCAACTAGCACTGAATGTACTTAACACTCAATTAAGTAAGCTTAATTGCATCAAGTTCCATTTAAGTTTTGTCAACTTAATTCTATCTGTGATCTGAGGAAGTGTACTCCCAGAATGCATTACGGCATGAATAAATTAATTGCTTTGTTTTACTATTTTTGGCTTTATTTTACTATTTTATTTGCTGTCTTTTGTCTGTATAACCACAATAACGACAGCAAATAAAATTGTAATGGTCTTAAGTAAAAAAAAAAATTAAAAAAACTTGTTACCATTTTTGTGTTTTGCATGCTGAATGTTGAAGTCAGTGTGTGACTCAAGCATGGTCAGTTGCAAGATATTATCACAAATATAGAGGGATTATATCAACCCAATTAAAAATTTATGTCATAAGTGTTAGCAATAAAATGTTAAAAGATCATTTGACATGAAATATAGTTATGTTATACATCATTAATTTACAAATATATACACTCACCTAAAGGATTATTAGGAACACCATACTAATACTGTGTTTGACCCCCTTTCGCCTTCAGAACTGCCTTAATTCTACGTGGCATTGATTCAACAAGGTGCTGAAAGCATTCTTTAGAAATGTTGGCCCATATTGATAGGATAGCATCTTGCAGTTGATGGAGATTTGTGGGATGCACATCCAGGGCACGAAGCTCCCGTTCCACCACATCCCAAAGATGCTCTATTGGGTTGAGATCTGGTGAGTGTGGGGGCCATTTTAGTACAGTGAACTCATTGTCATGTTCAAGAAACCAATTTGAAATGATTCGAGCTTTGTGACATGGTGCATTATCCTGCTGGAAGTAGCCATCAGAGGATGGGTACATGGTGGTCATAAAGGGATGGACATGGTCAGAAACAATGCTCAGGTAGGCCGTGGCATTTAAACGATGCCCAATTGGCACTAAGGGGCCTAAAGTGTGCCAAGAAAACATCCCCCACACCATTACACCACCACCACCAGCCTGCACAGTGGTAACAAGGCATGATGGATCCATGTTCTCATTCTGTTTACGCCAAATTCTGACTCTACCATCTGAATGTCTCAACAGAAATCAAGACTCATCAGACCAGGCAACATTTTTCCAGTCTTCAACTGTCCAATTTTGGTGAGCTCGTGCAAATTGTAGCCTCTTTTTCCTATTTGTAGTGGAGATGAGTAGTACCCGGTGGGGTCTTCTGCTGTTGTAGCCCATCCGCCTCAAGGTTGTGCGTGTTGTGGCTTCACAAATGCTTTGCTGCATACCTCGGTTTTTAACGAGTGGTTATTTCAGTCAAAGTTGCTCTTCTATCAGCTTGAATCAGTCGGCCCATTCTCCTCTGACCTCTAGCATCAACAAGGCATTTTCGCCCACAGGACTGCCGCATACTGGATGTTTTTCCCTTTTCACACCATTCTTTGTAAACTCTAGAAATGGTTGTGCGTGAAAATCCCAGTAACTGAGCAGATTGTGAAATACTCAGACCGGCCCGTCTGGCACCAACAACCATGCCACGCTCAAAATTGCTTAAATCACCTTTCTTTCCCATTCTGACATTCAGTTTGGAGTTCAGGAGATTGTCTTGACCAGGACCACACCCCTAAATGCATTGAAGCAACTGCCATGTGATTGGTTGATTAGATAATTGCATTAATGAGAAATTGAACAGGTGTTCCTAATAATCCTTTAGGTGAGTGTATATATATATATATATATAAAATATTTATTACTTCCCTTCCTTTGAAATCAAATCACTGTGATTTCTTGTTGCATCGCTGCATCAATAGGAAGAGAATTACAATAATATAAATGAAGTTCCAAGTGGCCAACCAAAGGGAACACTGATCACCATAATGGTGAGAAATTTTAGGAAATCAACATGAATTTATGAAGTCAACTTATGTGACGTTCTCCCAAAATTTTTAGTTGTATTGTCAATAACATTCAAGATGACTGGAAAATGAGTGACTGCAGAAGTGGAGGTAATTAGTGAAAAGTCTATTAAGAATTGCCCCGCAAATAGTTCAGATTACTAAATTGTTTTAAGTAAGTTTAACAAATTATTGGACATTAAGTAAAGTTAACTAAAAAGTCTTAGTAAGAACAACTGTTGGATTTTACAGTGAACAATTGATTCATTTTTCCATTTTGAAGAAAAAATAGAAAACAAATTATCCGAAGTTACACGGACCATTAACAATGAACTGTTCTGTATTTATTTATATAGGTCTTTTAATGTATAAAAATACTTTTAAATAAGTTATATACTCATGCTTCATGCCTTGAGAGAATGTATTGATCAAGATGTTTTGTACAGACCTTATGGCCCCAATTTTTCTCTGCCTTGCTGTAGGGCTCCAATACAGACACATACACACAAAAGATGTTTTTGTTTCAAACATTTCCTCGAGGAAAATGAAAACATTTAAGGTTCCTCCATGCACGGGGAATAAACATTATTTTGACCAGTGACACTGCTGGGTAAACGTGTGGCTCGATTCCAGATCTCTTTTTGGAATGAAAGTTGCTAAAACTAGTGACCTTGCACCTGTTCCCGCATGGCAGGCTGGGCTAAGTTATATTTCCACAAACCTGCAGGCCAAGCAGACTGACATAATGGAATTTAAAAGAATCAACAGTGATTTTAAGAGCTCACAGAGGTGGCGCGATAGCCTGCAGACACAGATGGAAAACAAACACACAGTTCCTCACCTCACATTGAAATATGGCTCATTTCATCTCACTGCTTTCCACATATGTCATGACTTTTGTTTTTCTCATGACATGCACAGGGCCTATTGCCATGGATTTCTTTGTCTGAAAAGCATGATGTTACAACAATGTCAACTGTGTGACCCTAAAGACAGATTCCAATGATAATTGGATAATTGATGAGTCTTCTCAATCATCCTCTGTGTTGTTAACAAGGTTCAAAAGGCTGCAGCCCATCTAATCCAGGTGAGCACGAGAAATAATATGAACAAATCAAGATAATAAAGAACCAATGAGAAGACATGAAACAGCAGAAATGTGTTTCCTTTTGCTCAGCCGGTTAAATAAGCTTGAAGTGAGGAGCTCTAAATGTGCCTAATTACGCCTCTATGTTTTCCTCACCCACTCTCCTCTAAAAAGAGAATAATAGCCAAAATGCGTCACAAGTGGCAACTGTATCTGTTTCTGCCATTAAAAATACATTAGTAAAACAGAACGAAGAACAGTTATGAAATCTCAGGCTCACAGCTTGTGTCTACTTTCTGTCTGTGTGTGTGTGTTGAATGAATGCACCGCTTGCGTATTAAACCGAGGTTACGTGCTTCATACGCTTCTGAATGGAAGATATCTATCGTCAAGTGAGTGCTCTGAAGTACGTTGAACTCTTTCAACCATTAATTACACACAGAATAGATTAAATACTGTGATGATTAATATATAATAAAGTAAATTTACGAATGTTATGTAGTACATGTGAGGAAGAACAAAAAACTGTAGTGTTAACCCATTGGTAGCACATATAAGTATACAGGTTTAATAATTATGCCCTCTAAAGAATTTAAACCATTATATCTCTCTTCAACTGTGCAACTGCTGATATAATTTAAAAACCATTAGGTTTTAGTAGAGAAGGACCTTCATCATTTACGGGAAAGGATAGTTCACCCCAATATTAAAATTGTCATTATTTACTCTCCCTCATGTTGTTCTAAACCTGTATGATTTTCTTTCTTCTCTGGAACACAAAAGATTATTGTATCAGGGATTCACTTTGCATGTTTTGTTTTTTTTTTTTTCTATGAAAAATCAATGAAAGTAAATGGTAACTGAACCTTTCATCCTGCCGAACATCTCATTTTGTGTTCCACAGAAAGAAAATCATACAGGTTTGGATCAACACAAAGTTGAGTAAATGACAACAAAACATAAATATTTTACGAGGTGGCACTTTCATATGACTTTCATTTACAATGTGTTTTATGCGGAAAGTAAATTATTTTAGAAAAAAATAAGTACCACTGAACCTAACTGTCAGTGGGACGTAAGCAGATCGTACAAAAACGTACGAATGTGATTATACAAATTCATACAAGTTATCCACCGATCTATTTCCAAAATGCAAAATAGTTACGAATGTCCATAAGAGTGTGTTGGTAAATTAATTTACAACATATACAATGAATTTATATAATCATTTATATCATTATATCATTTTTCTTACACAAGCGCATCGCTTCGCTTCAGAAGATCTTTATTAACCCCCCGGAGCCGTGTGGATTACTTTTATAATGGATGGATGCACTTTTTTGGGCTTCAAATTTTGGGCTGCCATTTACTGCCATTATAAAGCTTGGATTAGCCAGGTCATTTTTTAATACAACTCAGATTGTATTCGTCTGAAAGAAGAAAGTCATATACACCTAGGATGGCTTGAGGGTGAGTAAATCATGGGCTAATTTTCATTTTTGGGTGAACTATCCCTTTAATACCTGGTGTAAACAGGGCCAATGATGCTTTAGAGAGAGAGAGAGAGCGAGCAGGCTATAATATGAAATGCTTGTACTGAGCAAGCTGAGGCGTTATGTTATAGCTCCTGATGTATCATTAAATTGTTCTCATGTTTCACTTTCTCTGATGGGGGATCATGACTAGACATAACAGGGGCAGGGTTGCATTAAATGAGTATGACCATGTTTGTCTGTATATTTGCTTGTGAAATGTATGTGTCATCTTGAATAATAACTTTGCACTTCCATAACTGGAGGGTAAATAAATAAATTATACATTTATGTTTTGTTTGCTACAACTACACATTCATGTACAAAAAAAATGCAGTCACTCTTTTACACGTCTGTGGTTCTGCTTAAGGCCCTTTCACACCGGATGCGTAACGAAAAAGCGAATATTTCGCGTTCAAATAGTTCGCGTCAAAACCATTCACATCAGCCGCAACGCGAATTTGCGACGCCTGTGACGTTTCAGAGCTCCAACATTCCAAAACATTCACGGTGACAGCTGAGAAAACATGGACACTTCATCATCCAGTGAAGACGAGCTTTTCATTTTCTTTAAAAGACCGAAAAGAAGGTTTTGGGTGCACCCAGTCTTAAAAGAACAGAGAGTCTGAAGGGTGCTAATCTTCTACAAGAGCTAAAACTTTATCATGGCCGGTTCCGCACTTACTTTCGAATAACCGTGGGACAATTTGAGGAGCTCCTCCAGACAGTGGCACCACATCTGACGAGACAAACCACAAACTTCAGGGAACCAATCGATCCGGAGCAGCTATGTTTCCAGCTATGTGTCCAGTTCAGTCACAATGTAAACATTTAAATGCCACAGTCGTACTGACGGAAACACATTCACTTTCCATAGTCGCGGACACAATTAGGATTAGAAAAAAATGAACAAGTTTTAACTCAAAAGGTTATGTTATCGTTTTATGTAGCCTACAGCGATTTGCATGTACTCCCACAGGAGCTGTAATCTTGTGAGAAATGCGATACCTGGCAAAGGTTAATGTTGATTGAATAGCTAGAGACATCTACTGGACGTTTCGTCACCTTTGTTTCCTTGTATGCGATTGGTTGAAGCCTTTTCTGTTGCCGCGAGAGTTTAAAAAAAAATCGACATGGAAGCGGAAAAAATAAACGTTGTTTTGTCGCTGCAGCACGTTCGCTTTCGGTGTCAAAGCACTCATTACACAAACAGCTGGTCAAAAAATAAAACCATCGCGCGAATTATTCGCGCGTCAAAATCGCGTCCAGTGTGAAAGGACCTTTACTGTGTATTTACAAAATTTACACCATCATGTTGAGTCTGTATATGGTCCTAAAGATTTCCAGAGTACTGCATTGTCTTGGAACAGCATGTAAAGAGCTGTAAGGAGCCATGAAGAGGGGTTTGCTTGTGTTCATTGCATAGTCTTAAGCTGCTGGACACTGGAGAGCTAAGACTGAAGGTTTTACTGTGGTGACAAAGTAACTTTATTACTCCCTATTAGTGTACAGCATGGAAGCTTATGGAGATGTAAAAGCGCAGATCGATGCGGTGCTAGGTAAAGGGAATGACCCGCAATGAGTTTAATAAATCTGAATGTCTTTGAGGGATGTTCCACCATCCTTAGCCATTAACTTGTGTGCCTAAACACCAGTGGCTTTAAAGCTAGGGGTTATACACATGTATAGACTATTCTCTCTCTTTTCCTGTCTGTTGCATAGTGGGGCTCTTGAGCCCAGCATTGTGCCATGCTGTATCTGTATTTATAGTCACATACATGAGGTTGATAACATTCTTTATAGCTTAATATAAAAACCCATTTCACAACAGATGCTGTAGGCATAATTACTATACCACAGGCTTCTAGAAAGATGTGTGGATTTGTGTAATTTGCTCAATAGCTCTCAGGATATTTAATTCTTGTACAAACAGCTCCATGTAATTATGACCTCATATACCAATTTATGCACCATTGTTTGTCATATTTTCCAGGGACTTATGGGAGCCTGATACTATGTGTCACTAGGTTATTCTGTGGGGAATTAATGTAATGAAGAGAGCCGATCTGTAAAAGAGGTTTCACAGCACTATAAACTCAAGCTACAGCAGTGACAGCAGTGAGCTTATAGAGTATTCCTGCGGCAGTGCCTGTCAGCGTAGAAAAGGCAGTAATGTGTTCAAACTATAAAAGGTGCATCCAATCCAATGTTTATTTTTATTATAATTATTTCTATTTTTATTTTTTGGATTAGCATTGTATTTAATTTATGTCATTATGTTTTTCTTATACAGAAAAACATTTTGCTTGTGCTTTTTAATAGTGTTCTGGTCATATTAAAATGCAACAGTGGATTATGGAATGAAATGATTAAATATGAAATAAATGTATGCATGTTGGTATATTCTAGCATGCACTATTTTCTCCTTAATGAACTTTTCCTACCTGAACTGGCCTTTAAAATACTTTTGTTGTTGTTGCATAAAATCAGGTTGTTTAGTGTTTAGATGGTAGCACATTAAGTACATTTTTAAAGTTGATCTAATATGTTTATTTTATTTTATTTTTTAGACGACCATACAACACAAATAAAATAAAACTGCTGTAGAACTCTTATGTTAACTTGACCAACTCGCTGTCATGGCAACATAGAGGTAGTTGCAATCAGGGTTTGGATGTAACACAACAGCAAGTCCTGTTCATTCTAGAAGATGTGCTTCTTTTGATTTCTTCCATACATTTTTTGCCCATTTTATGTTATCTCTGAAACCTTTTCTGCCCTGATTAAAGAGCTAATGTGCAATGGCTCGCTGAAATGGCTCTGGCTTTTCCTCCACGTCGATTCCTGTTTCCTTCATGTCTGTTACACCATGTCCGTGAAGATTCTGGCGACAAGCAATTTGTTTGTTCAAATGCTGTGCAACACAATAATCACAGCTAGAGTAGAAAATGTTGTGTCGCTTATCCCGGCCATGGCTGGTTAGGGCAAAAACTCAGATTTACATGGATGAAATTGTTTTTTTTACTTGTCGTTTGTTGTGTTGCACAAATTTAGGACAAGGCGTTGTTGTTTTCAGACTCTTAGTGCTATCTTTAATTAAATAAGTTAGTTATACTTCTCTAATTTAATTAGATAAGCAGTGTTCCATGAGGTTTGACATTTATTATAACCACACAGACTTTTCACTGTTTGTATCAATATGCTTGTCTGTGTTCATGGTGTTTTAGAGTTGTGAGTGGTGCAGAGTGCAGCTGTGTGATTTTGCCTGGAGCGAAGAGAACTTTTTCAATATTTAATTTTTGCTGATTTCTCTAGATTCAGGATCACCCTGAGAAGAAGCAGTTACAGGCTTTTGGATTCTGGTCTCTGAGGTCATCTCTTAGAGATCACACGTGAAGCACACTTCCTTGACAGAGGATGTAAATACAAATTCCAGTTGTTAACAAGCATGATAGGTTTGTCATGTTGTGCCGCCCACTGGTCTTGTGTGTGCTATGTTTTCATATGTGTTTGGTTTTAAGGACTGAGAGGTGCAATGAGCTGAAGGAGAGTTCTCTTCAACTTCTTTTAAACCAGATGTGCAGAATGAAGCTACTGAAGTCTCGACTTTTAAATTATTGCAGATATCCTCAAAATCGCTGTTCAAGGTACAATAGCTCAAGTCAGTTGCCTGGCAACTGCTGTCATAGCTTTGCTACCGATATGACCATTGAGTAGAAGATGAAAGAAGTTTTTTTTATTATTAAATTTTAGTAGACATCATAAACTCAGTAATGAGACAGATGGGACTTTTTTTAGGACTAAGTAATGCTCTTGTGCTTTATACATGAGTGCCGCCCTTCTTTTAACATTTAGAGAGCACCAAAATTATAAAAATTAATATTAATAATTAGAATAAGGGGCATGACTAAAAGAAGACTTAATTAGAGAGTAAGATATATTTACACCAAGTGTAAATAGCAACTAGATTCTAGGGGTCCGATGCCGCCGAGGGGTCCTGACCAAGCATCAATATGTGACGAGTTGGGTGTGAGAACGTTTTGTAAATGAAGATAGATTCTATTTACACTAAGTGAAAATAGCAGCATTTCTTAGCGATCTACTATTTACACTAGTTAGATGATATTTATACTTATAAATAGTGGCAGATACTATTTGCACCTCAGTGTTGTTGTACATTAAACAGTATGCAATAATAACAGAGTGTAAATGAGTGTAAACCTACCCCTAACCGATAAACACGTTAGACACTTTATTTCCTCTTTTCGAATATTTTCTGAATTTTTATTGAAATGAAATGCCTTTCCGTTCTGATATGTGATGGGAAAAGAGATTAGAGAGAGTTCGGCAAAAGGCGTATTCAAACCTCGGGTCGATTTGCGTCAAAACTTTCTGCCGTGCTCCTTACCCCTATACTATTGCTGCTGTACACAAACCAGTGTCTTCCATCCTTTTGTCTGGCCCAACCAGACGTCAGTGGGCGAAGTTAGTGCAAATAGCATTTGCCAACAAGGCGGGCTATTTGCACTTAGTGTAAATAGACACTCCGTATAAATTAACACATGTATAATGAGTAAGCCCTGTGTTTGTGTGATTTCATGTGTATTTGTGCAGGAGTTCACATGCATTTGAGGACACTTGTATTCTGATGACTGGATGAAAGAATAAGAGAGGAAGTCAAGGTTAGAGAGTAATTAGACTTTTTTTACTCTCTACCAGAGGACGCATTAAGCCTTGGGGGTGGAAAATGATTATGTGGCCTGGCCATAAATTAACTTTGTAATGCAACATTACTAACCTTGCTGGTCAAAATCTGGGAAAGTTAGTAAAATCAAAGCACTGGACCAACTGTGTGTTTGTAACAACTGTCCAATACTGTCTCCTATAACCTCTGGCTTTGTTCTGTCATCTACTTACTGACTACCAAATTATCTCGTCCTTAATCCATTTGGTTATTAGTTTCATTTTAGAGCCTAGTTAATTCTGACTTGAAATGCCCTTAATAAAACTGTGGCCTCTAAGATTCCCCCGTCTCAGTAAATAAGCCATTGATCGGCTGGTGAGGGTTTGCTGCCTAAATAAATATGGCTAATGAATAAATGATGAAAGGAAATTGGATGAGAATGATGAAGGAGGTTCAGAAAGATTGCTTGTTATTGCTATTTTTTTAAAGGGTGGCTAAATATAGACTGATTTTTGTCTGTCTCAAGTTTGTACTTTTGCAGCAGACAATGGATGTTAAAAAATCTGGACTTTTAAATATTTAAATACTTTGGTCTGAGCTGGTTTTTCTGTGTATTTGTTCTATTCTGTAATCAACATATTTAAAACATGTTTTAATAATTATAAATTTTTGATCATTTTATAGATGTTATAGATGTAACATCTATAACATCTCAATATGTCCTCATGGTGTCCTCAATATCACTTTCCATCCTGTTAGTCTTTTGAAAAATCCAGTTATTTAAAGTCGTAACGTAAGTAGCGTGTGTAATTAGAATAATGTAATGCAAGTAGCAACAGATATTTTTTCCGTATTGTGATACTAGTGAAGTGTATTATCGGGAAAAAAAAGTAGGGCGGGGACTTGATTCTAGCCATCGGCTGTTGATTGGATAGAAGCAGATCTGAATGCAAGCTTAGAGCTGATTGTAAGAAGAGGCGGGGTTTAAGCTAACTAAGTGAGCAGAGAAGTCTGGCATACATCACCAGAGAGAAGTCTAGTCATTTCACTGGAAGATCGATTTAGATGAATAGTGAATTTCCATTTCATGCCAACTTTAATGACGTCATCCTCCAGGAAGTCACATCATTTCGACAGAAAATCATCAGCACAAACATCATTAAGTATTAGCAATGGATAAAATTAATCCTGGGAGGTTTTGTGGTATTAGCTGGTTTGTATCACTTGTAACTACCTTCTCTTCTGAATGGTAAAATCAAAATTTCAGAACATGGTATCAAAAATTATTAAAATGAACTTGACTCCATCAGTCCCTCACTGCCTAACTTTAGCTCTTTATTTCTACCCAGACAGCAAAATAGTGTCGGCCCAGATCCGGCCCACATCTGGTACGCGTTGAATCCACATGTACCAGATGTGGCCCGGATCTGGGCCGACACTATGTTGCTGTCTGGGTATGCTCTGATTTTTCTTGTCAGGATATTTCTGAAAGTCTGGTACTATATATCCTTTTATTTATACAAAACTTCGCAATACAAGTTATTTTTTTTGTTTTTTTTTTATCTTTTTCTTCTTTTTTTAAACGGTTCCATGGCTCAAAAGGTACTGCGTGACAGGAATGACCCAGCAAATCGATGAAGATCCTCAGTCATTCAGGTCATTGTAGAATACTAGACGTATTGTTTTAGAAGTGGAAAACGTATCCGAATGCTCCAGAATAAATTCCTTAAGATATTCTTAGGCAGAAAAGGAAAAAGAGAGGGCAGGTTGCTGCTCTGTCTGTCTTACTCAGAGTGTGGAGGGAATTAGAGGCGATTATGTGACTGTAATTGAATCCCTCTGATATGCAGCGTGGCCATTTTAGTTGCAGCCGTGCGATCGATATGCAAGGCTAATTTAATATTCATTTAATCCCCACCCCCACCCCACCTTTCATGAGAGCTTTATCTATATCTACTGTTACACTCGCTACAGTTTTTCTCTTCCTCTTTTCCCTCATACTTGCTCCTTCGCTGTTTCTCCCTTATGGCAAACACAAATGTTTTCACACTAGTATTAATTTAGTGTTATTAAATTATTTCTTTTAAAAAATGGATACAAATTCATCAACTAATCATGCCCATGACTTGTATGCAAATCCGTACTACAGAATTTTTCTACCAGTTTAAGCTCACAATACACTGCAAAAAACATCCTGTTAAATGGACTGCTTGAACAACTACTTCCACATTCTACTTATTACGGCTCACTCAGACACATTTTATGTGTACTGTATATTTTATGAAAATATACAGTACATAACCAGAAGGTAGCGAGCAACTACTTGAAAACGGAAGTACATCACGAAGCTCAGTACAAGTAGTCCATTTACAGTGAAAAAATGGCAACTGTGGTTGCCAGAAATGTATGTAAAAATGATGGTGTGAGCATGTTTCTGGTATTAGGCATATTGGTGTTATATAAAACGCAGGGACTTCTGGGAATGTCCTTTTACTTATTTTTGCTGTAAATTGTTCATTCATAATTTTTCTTGTAAAAAAAACATAAATTTGACAGTTTTACAGTAAAAATATGTTATATTAAACTTTTTACAGTTTTTCATCATATATTGTGAGTATATGAATTCACAGGTTTTTACAGTAGCATTTTTGCATTTTTTTCTGTAAAAATGAAAGAAAAAAAATTGCAATGTACCTGTACAGACAGAACAGAACACTCAAGACATTACTGAACAAGTTGTCAAGACAATTTTTTTAAAACTACTTTTAGCCTCTAAACAATGCAGCTTTGACAAAATGGGTTCCATTGGATTGTAAGCCTGCCTGTGACAAACTAAAACAATACATCGACTTCTAGAGTCTGTAATTTCTAAATGTGATGCTTTTGTCTGCAAAAATGTATTTGACTTCAATCTTGATGATTTGTTCATTCATTTGCAGTTTCATCAATCTGTCCCTTTCTTGTTTGTCTGCTTCTTTCTGCACCACTCTCTTGCTCTCCTTTTCTTCTCCATCTCCACACCTCCTCCTGTTGTCAGATAGCGGTACTGCTCAGGGATTACATCCACGTGAGAGAGGACTTCCTCCTGTTTTGACATGGCTATTATTCTAATTACACCACCAAAAGGGACAGGCCCTTCTTTAGTCTCGAAGGGATTGAAAGGTCTCTGAGCGCCTTTACTTTGGGCTGAAGCAAGCAGAGCACATCAATTTCACATAGCGGTCCTTTGAAAGCCCCTTAAAGAAGTCAAAGGCCTCTCTGTCTGTCCTTGCAATTAAAATCAAGCGAAGAAATCCAAGCTTCAATGTCACAAACTTTTTCCCATAGTGTCACTCTGCTCAGATGTGAGCCAAACAGCGGCACAATGGCCTTGCCAGGGTGAAGGGGTGTAAAATACATATTTTATGATCCTGGCTCTTTCTGCAGCTATTATAGTATTGATCTAAGGAGTTTATCAAGTGGACTTTAAACAACTCTCTCAGTTGGTAATACGTCTAAGACGGCAATGCATTCTTCAGTTTTAGATGAAAGGTATGTAAGATGGTTTGTTTCCCCTACAAAGAGCTGTAATAGATCACTTTTTAAACACAATGAAATGGAGAATAGATGACCTCAGTCTGCTGCCATGCGCCCTGTATGTAAGCGTCCAGTTTGGGTTTTGAAGTGTTTTCATTCACACTCTTTTCAGACGTTTTTGGGGTTTCGTTCAGCTCACCTTTTTAAATGCTGTTGCCATGTTCTTGACCTTGCCCTGACCTCAAGATACGCTCAATCTCTCTCAGGGAAATAGAGTTGACCTCTATACATTGGACTTGTCACAGTCTTTACTAAAGGTCAGTGAATCGATTATCAAGTAAAGGAGCATGTTGCCTCTCTGCATTCACAATTTTAGGGTTAATAATATCCTTGTGGCTCGCTGTCATTACAATTGAACCTCCAGATTGATGAATTGTGACCAATGTGCACAATAAACTTTTCAATTTTATGGGAATTTGGCCAACCAAGCAGTGAAATCACAATTGTGAACAGTAGTGCTATGCTGATGTTGGTCTTTACTTATTGGTCTGTTGAAAGTGAGTGCCCCTCTTAACCAGTCAAGTCAAATTTTATTTGTATAGTGCTTTTCACAGTGCAGCCTGTTTCAAAGAAGCTCTACAGAAAGTCATACTGTTATGTCTATAATGCTTTAAAGGGATAGTTCATCCAAAAATTAAAGTTTTGTCATCATTTACTCACCCTCAAGTTGTTCCAAACCTGTATGTTTCTTTCTTCTGTTGAACACAAAAGAATATATTTTAAAGAATGTCTGGTCAGTAAATATATTTTTACTGTCTGGTTATCAACATTCTATAAAATATCTTCTTTCAGAATAAAAAAATCTTGATAATTTACTCACCCCCATGTCATCCAAGATGTTTATGTCTTTCTTTCTTCAGTCGAAAAGAAATTAAGGTTTTTTAATTTTAATTTTTCTCCATATGGTGGACTTCAACGGGGTCCAATGTGTTGAAGGTCTAAATTGCTGTTTCAATGCAGCTTAAAAAGTCTCTACACGATCCCAGCTGAGGAATAAGGGTTATATAAAAAAAATTATATACTTTTTAACCACAAATGCTCGTCTTGCACTAGCATCCGCAACTTACGTAGTCACGTTGTAAAGGTCACGTGTGACGTAGGCGGAAGTACCGCCCAAGTGTTTACACAGCGAACGTGCAAAGACTAAGTCAAACGCCCTTTACAAAAAAATGATAAAACAACGATGCTGGACGATTTTGAAGTTGTAGGAGAAAATGAGATGGAGTTTTTCCATCCTACCCTACCATCCATAGTTTTTCGCCCTACCCTACCTTTTTGAACCGCAGTACACAGACGAACGTCACATCATGTCATGCATGACCTTTCCAACGCGATTACGTAATGCGTGAAGTCATGGACGCTAGTGCAAGACGAGCATTTTGTGGTTAAAAAGTATATACATTTTTTTTTTTTTTTTTTTTTTTTTAGAAAATGACCGATCGTTTCGCTAGATAAGGCCCTTATTCCTCAACTGGGATCATGTAGAGCCTTTTGAAGCTGCATTGAAACTGCAATTTGGACCTTCCACCCCGTTAGACCCCGTTGAAGTCCACTATATGGAGAAAAATCCTGGAATGTTTTCCTCAAAAACCTTCATTTCTTTTCAGCTGAAGAAAGAAAGACATGAACATCTTGAATGACATGGGGGTGAGTAAGTTATCAGGAAATTTTATTCTGAAGTGAACTGAGTGATATGACAACATGTTATTTTTTACCAGTTCAGCGCAAACTCTGCCCCGCAGCCGATTCTAAAGATTTCACTGCTCATGTCAGTCACAGTGCTGATTGCTAAAACAAACACTAACCTTAAACAATGAAATTGGCTGCAGGACGGGATTTGTACTAAGCAATATGGTGATATTTGATGATAGTATAAATGATTCTTCGAATTTAGATCTTAGCTATTTTGGGCCCTATCATACACCCGGCACAATGCAACGCCTGTTTTTTGCTAGTTTCAGCCCGACACAGTTATTATTTTCATGTCCAGCGCCCACGTTGTTTATATAGCAAAACAAAAATTGTTTAAATCTGTTCGCCCATGGGCGTGCTGGTCTGAAAATGAGATGTGTTCAGGCGCATTGTTTGCATGTTGATATTTTGAGGCAACTGAAAACGACTGTGCCGTTGACCAACAAAAACCTGGTCTAAAGTCAATGGCAGTATTTTTTGTGTTATTTAAAGGGCGCGTTAGTAATATGCAATATAATATAGTACAATAAAAGGATTACAAGGTAAAAGATTATTATTGTGTACATAAAGATAAAAATGTTACATGTCATAATGAATAGTCATTGCATGCATCAGAATTACTTATTTACAGTAATGACAAATGAAATTGGCTACTTATTTAACCAATCGTGGCAATACACACATGTATTTAAACTGACTCGTCAGGTTGAGGGTGTCTATATTCCGCCATGTAAATAGCATTCCGCCATGGTGCACGCGCAACTGGCTTTTAAAGGGAATGGGAGATTAGAATCTGATTGGTTTATTGCACGTTACGCCCAAAACACACCCATGACTCATTAAGAGACTAGGTACAACCCTTTTGGACTATGAGCCTGACGCGCCGACCGTTTTTTCCGTCGTTAAACTAGCAAAAGTGGATTCGGACACGCCCTATGTGCACAAGCGCCATGCACTTCAGACCATGCACTTAGATCGTTAAAATAGGGCCCATTGTATTTATTCTGTGCAGCAAATATATTAGTGCCACCATGTCTAGGGCACACGCTTGTTTAAATGCAATTAAAGTCATGATGAAATGGAGATAGCATCTGTAATTTTCACCGGAAGTAAAAAAATGTAAATAAAAAATAAACATAGACAAGGATCATTCACAATGAGATCTATAACATGCATTTGCAAAATAGATAGTGAATTTTCATCCTGACTTTAAGAGATATAAATATCAGTGGGTTTTATTTGACAGTAAGCACTTCTCAAAAAATAATATTAAAATAAAAATTAAAATATTAATAAAAGTTAACTATCAGTTGTCCTAAGTGGTTGTCGAAAAGTCTGATGTGAGTTTAACATTTTTTAAATGTAATCATTTTAAAATTACAAAATGCAAATTTTTATATTTGAAAATAAAATTAAAAAAATTAATCAGTGGTCCTCAGTCTTGGTTCTGGAGTACGCCAGTACTGCACATTTATTTAACACTCTTGAATTCTAGCATCAGCTTGTTTAGTAAAGGCTCCAAGATCAAAACTGGTTGTGTCATATAAGGAACACATTATAACATGCACATTATAACATTATAAAACATTATACATTTATTAATATTTTAGGCAAAATGAACAATACATATGCAACACATTGACAACAGACAATTAAGAAATGTATCCATCCATCCATCCAACCAACCCACCCACCCACCCTGGGGTGTGTTTCCTGTACAACGACGTAACTCACTGCTTAACTACCATAGTACGATGCATCGTTGAAAAAAAATCAACTAGCTAGTCACGGCTGTTTCCGAAAACTGTATTGTCGTAAATTTGTCGTTCAACCATGTTGGTTAATGATGTCACGCAGGTGGTAGAGTAATAACTGCTTTTAATTCATTCGTTTGAGATCGAATACATGCTAGATTTTTTACTATAAATTACGGACATGGCATCTGAGGAGTAATTTTCATTTTTCTCAGTTATTTTGCTTTATTTCCAGATTCAATCATAGGCTCTATCTTACGTACTAGAGCAAGTACGCACATGCGCACTCTTCAAAAACGGTGCTTTAAATCTCTTGACAAACTAAAAGACATAAATTACATTTGTATGTATTTGAAATAAAAGGTATAGATTGTACTGAATTTCAGCTTGCTTATTTTACTCAAGATAAGGATTTATTAAGTCCACGTCATGCAAACAATAAACTATGCTTCTAACCACAGGTTGAGAGCTGTCGTTCCAGCCAACTTTATGATGCTGTTTGTGAATGTTCGTTGGAACTATGGTTTCGGGAAACACAGACTCAATGAACTATGTTGATAACAACGGAACTTGCGAACATAGTTGGCCAACGATGCTTTTGGGAAACGCAACCCTGAATAGCTGCATAAATTACCTTTCACAAAGTTGTCTGTTTCTTTATATCAGTTTAACTACAGTACCTTAGTTGACATTAAACTTTTTTAAAGTTATTAACTGTTTTAAAGTGTACGTTATCATCTTAATTTACAACAGCATCTACCGTAGTACAGTAAATAGCAAAGTGTTTTGATCCATGAGGAAACATGAGGAACTGCACATTGTTCAGATGACTCTAAAGATTTAATGTAGCCGACTTAAGTTTAATTTTTATTTTAAGTTTAATTATAAGCTTAAGTTTTATTTTTTATGCGATTGCAGCTTGTAAGTCTCCTGTTTGTATTTCAAACCTAATGCAGACAGACATTTCTATCTTTATTCACATTGCATTCTTGTTCGTTCTAAAAGGATGCTTGTTTGTTTTGTATTTTTGTGTTTTTTTTATATATTAGTCACTGCATATGGTAAAGGATAATTAGAAGTATTTTACTGTAATATTATTGAAGTTTGAAATAGATTTATAGATTTATAGAATTCAATTAATGTCCAGCCACAGGTGTGTGTGCATTCACTGTTTCACGATTGCTTCAAACGTAGCTCATTTAATCAGATTTTAGACTTTTAGTAATATTAATGACTCATTCCTCCCAAATACTGAGACTGAATGAGACATTTATCTTAAAACCTAATTTTAAAAAACCCTCATGCTGAGTCAAATATGACTGCATAAAATGTTTTAATTATTTAGTGTTGAAAGAGACATTGTGCTATAAAAACAATGAAGGCTCCACTAATACAGTCCTCATAAAGCAATGATATAGATATGGGCGATTTTGCTTCGCAGGCCAGAAATAAACTGGTTTTATATGCAGCACAAATATATGAGGGAGAGAAAATTACAGAGCAGATAGTGAAGGTGGAGTTCTTCGTATGACACTAATATGATTGTGCCCTACGGACACATCTCCTTTACTGGCATTTAGGAATGAAAATAGAAATGTTCAGCTGTCTCTCTTTTTAAATGCTTTGCTGTTTCCCTCCTTTATCACACTTTTTTCTCCCTGGACTGTTTGCTGGGGGCAGTCTGCTATAAAGTTGCATCACACATCAATTTTAAAATCTTCAAGATATAAAGTTGGGAATCTTTTTATTGTTTCCCCTTCCCCACCCAATCACAGACAGATTTGCTGACGCCAGAGCATCACATTTTTTCTTGATATGAGCCTCTCATACAATATCAGATTTTAGGGACGTATTCCACGTCTCTCGGGGATGAAAGCCATCTCAAAGCTTCTGTTTTGCTCCCCTGCCACTTTATCATTCCTGGAGATTATATTTGTTGGAAATTAAAATCTTTGGAAGAAGTAGCATCAGAAAGTAGGAAATTAATCTGGAGGAATTCTGGTTGTATTCACATCTCTGTTCTATCTTCAGACTTTTCAGTTAAATTAAAACAGTAAAATAACTACAAAGAAAGCACATGAATTAGTATGAGAATGGTGTTTCTATTGGTGCTGTGTAGACTAATCAAATAAATATATCGAGGCTGGCTCTAGCAAGTTTTGTGGTCCTGTTTAAATATTCATGTGCTCTTAAACAATATGATACCCGCCGCTTCTCTCTTTTTTCTTTTCTTTTTGTCTGAATTGAAAATATCCTTTAGTTTGAATAATTTAGCATTATTTGTCTGGTGAATTGATTTTTAACGCAGCTTTTTACAGTGTCCATGAAACAAAGTCTTGGAAAACATTCCTTCTGTCTGCTCGTGACTCCTATTGATTGGAGAACAAGGGAACACCACAAATTTTTCACCTCCCTATTTCCTTCTATTATTATGTGTTATATTATATTATAAATTATTAAAAAAAAAAATGTGTTACTCATCCTCATATTGTTCCAAAGTCAAACCTGTAATTTCTAATGTAGAAACAAAATAATTTGATCTTGTCTATACGATGAAAGTCTCTGGGGTCCAAAACAATACTGGACCCCACTATCTTTTACTGTATGAATTAAAAAAAATGAAGACATTTTCCACAAGAGAAAGAAATGTGAGGCTCTTTTATGCCTTTTGCTGCATTTTTGACAAGCACATCTGTGTTGGAGTATGTAACATTTTTGGAAATGGTTAATGCATATGGATTTATCAAATCATTGAATGAATCCACTAGGAAAAACATTGTTTATGGTCGATTTGAAGCCTTTACTTTGTTCACTTGGGAGAGCACAGCAAGCACTGAATCATCCTCCAATTTTGCCCTTGATTACATTTCATTGTCTGTTCTAGCATAGTTTCCTTCCTGAGCACAATCCCTTTGTTCTACTGTTTGTTAGTGCTCAGCCAGGCAGTGAAAGGCAGATGTTCCTGCTGTTTATGTATCATAACTATATCTAAAAGCATTACTGGAAGGTGTCAGAGATGTGACACAGGGGGTATTCCTCTACCCCTTGCACCAGACTCCTGCGTCTCTCAATTCTCCTGAAATGAAAGGCATAATCCTTATATAAATAAGGAAATAAAGGTTTCTGTTAGGTTAAAAACAACATCTGCTTGAGTCAGCTGACAGCACAGGTGTTTAAAGTGACAGAACATGAATCTGTTTATCACTTGTCCTTAGATGATTATAGTTTTGTTCTTTGTTCTCTTAAAAAAACAAAACAGCATACTGCAAAACTTCTGTGGCCCATCAGTAACATTTGATGTAACAGAGGAAAGTGATTCCACACCAAAAGTACGTATGTATTGCATGCATGTATGTATGTATGTATGTATGTATGTATGTATAAAAGTGTGTGTGTGTATAGTTTTTTTATACACTGATCAGGCATAACAATATGACCACTGACAGGTGAAGTGAATAACACTGACTATCTCTTCATCACAGAACCTGTTAGTGGGTGGGATATATTAGGCAGCAAGTGAACATTTTGTCCTCAAAGTTGATGTGTTAGAAGCAAGAAAAATGGGCAAGCATAAGGATTTGAGCGAGTTTGACAAGGGCCAAATTGTGATGGCTAGACGACTGGGTCAGAGCATCTCCAAAACTGCAGCTCTTGTAGGGTGTTCCGGGTCTGCAGTGGTCAGTATCTATCAAAAGTGGTCCAAGGAAGGAACAGTGGTGAACCGGCGACAGTCATGGGCGACCAAGGCTCATTGATGCACGTGGGGAGCGAAGGCTGGCCTGTGTGGTCCGGTCAAACAGACGAGCTACTGTATCTTAAATTGCTCAAGAAGTTAATGCTGGTTCTGATAGAAAGGTGTCAGAACACACAGTGCATCGCAGTTTGTTGTGTATGGGGCTGCATAGCCGCAGACCAGTAAGTGTGCCCATGCTGACCCCTGTCCACCACCGAAAGCGCCAACAGTGGGCACGTGAACATGTGAACATCAGAACTGGACCACGGAGCAATGGAAGAAGGTGGCCTGGTCTGATGAATCACGTTTCTTTTACATCACGTGGATGGCCGGGTGCGTGTGCGTTGCTTACCTGGGGAACACATGGCACCAGAATGCACTATGGGAAGAAGGCATACCATGCACCCTGCTTTAGTTTTTGTACCACAAAATGAGATTTCTTGCTTTCCCTTTGGAAGATTCCTTCTCTGTGCACCGCATACATCACTTTGTATTTTCTACAACATCTCGCATGGTTAATGCAAAAGTTACCTGTCTTCCCGTAACTATGGCAACAGCAATGTGGGTAATGACTTTAGCATGCTACAAAGGAGCTAATATTTTAGTCCGAGCATTAGCCTGCTTAAGCTGCTTCTCATTACATTACATTAGAATTCTCACGCTTAATGAGAGCCTGGGTGCTCCTACAACGCTAATCCACTTTCATGCCATCTCTCCCTGGGTGTCAAGTACTGACAGCTTCCCCTATTTACACGTAAATCAAAACATCAATTAATCCTAGTAATTAACAGCCCCCTCTGCAACAATGCTGCCTCTCAGCACACCATCACAAATCCTCAGCACGCTAAACCCCCACAGACGAATGCAAATAAAACTCCTCCTGTGGCCCGAGAGGTCATAGTTATAGCAGGATTTTTCTGTCTAAATCCTCAATCACTTGCTTGACCAGAGAGTTTGCTTTATATCCTTATCTCTACCAATCAGCACAAGGCCTGTGAACTTCCTCTCTGGGGACTCACAACTGTCATCCATTATACTTGCTTTGACTGATTGTTTGGCCTTTACGGCTGTTGCCATGACAACTACAAAAGCAACTACAAATCAACTACAGGGCTTAACCTGTAAATGGACACACTTTTCTGTCATTTTTACTTTCTGCATACTTTTTTATTCACCCAAGGTGAGACAAGTAATAGAGCATTCTATATGTTGTTTTTTTTTTTTTTTGTCAAGGCCGATGCTCAGAGATGAAAACACAACAGTGAAGTTCTCTGACATGAATGAGCTGTATATATACAGATAAGCAGAGAAGATCCCTGCACTGCCTATTTGCATGTAAATAGATACTTTTTCTAAATTTACAGATTTCAGACAGATTTCTAAAACAGCAAAGAGGATATTTCCAGAGATCCGCGGCACAAAAAAAAGCATATGATTCCCTGCATGGATGTCATTTATGATGTATTATAATGGACTCAGAGAGTGCTAAGCAAGTATCACTGTGTGTTCACTAACTCTTACATGCATAATGTTATGTCTCTGATTGGGTGATGGGTTTATATGTGTTGAATCTCATAACTTATGTATTGACAGTTATGTTATGCCCTGCAGTTTTTTATCAGATTCTTGATTTAAATAACCAGATAATAGAGAATAATCTGACTGGTATGGAAGCCCATTTCCGCTTGAGAGTAAAAAAATATTATTTCTTATGATTTATTTCTCCCAATTGACTTTATACCATGAAATGTGACTTTATTTTCTCACAATTACCTTTTATATTTTCATTTTGAGGTGGAAACTGGCTTTTATAGACTGCTAATCTTTTTGCTATTTCAAAGGGTTTTCTGTAAATTGGCACTGATATTTTACTGTACTCTATGTACATAAGGAGAGCCTTCAAAATTGATTATCCCAAATTCAAGCCAAATAAAAAGTGTTAACTTCATACTAAATTTAGCTCAAACATGTTATAGACTAAGAAACAATGGTAACACTTTACAAAAAGGCCTCATTTGTTAACAAAACCTAATATTTTAAGTAATAAGTAATAAACTTTTTTATTAAAATGTTTGTTAACAGATACAACTTTGGATCTTAAAAATGTAGTAGTAAATGTTGAGATTAACATAACTGAGATTAATAAATACTGTAGAAGTATTGTTCATTGTTAGTTCATGATAACTAATGCAGATAACTAATGTAATCAAATGAAACTAAGTGTTACTGAACAATATATCCTTTTTTTAAATAAAGATGCAGTATAGATCCCTGTGCACGTTGAATGTGTGTCATTTAAAGCGAATTGGCTCGTAATAAGGGTGGTGTCCTCATTTACAACTACAAATCTCATCTGATTGACTAGTTGAAGCTGATAAGCACATTATTGGCTGTGTAGTGATCTGTGGCCTCGGAGTTCTGCGACCACTGACATCATTAAAGGGTGTAGGAGCAGCTCCTTTTCAGATAAAGGGGACAGTAACAAGATGGTGGACACATTTCTTGAGGCTGATTTGTCGATAGAACACCGGCTATATGGTACAGAGGTTGTTTCCTTGGTAACCAGGTGGCGAGAGAAAGAGAAAAAAATATCAGTAGAGCCAATAGTCCAGTGGCCTGTTAGGACCAGAGAAGAGTACAGCATACTAATGAAGTCAAGCTTAAATGAAGTGATTTGGTTTACATATTAAGTCTAATAGTGCTAATGAGAGTAAAATTGATTGGAAATATTAGAAAATATAATTTATACAAGTATACACATGAAAAACAAAAAGAGGAATCCGCACATCAAACAAATTCAGAGTTCAAGGTCCATTGAAAAGTAGCATTTTACAAAATAATCTCAGATAAAGTAAAAATAGAGTACCAAAGTGCACTAACAAAAAAGTGACTGTACAAAAAGTAAACGTTTCAGATCATCTTGGACTATCTTCAGTGCTAAAATTTTAACAGCATTAGTCAACGGCATTTATACATTTCAAGACACTAATTACACTAAAATACAAATACACACAAATACACACAAACACACACACACATGTTGGGTTTCCATATTTTATGGGGACTTTCCATAGACATGATGATTTTTATGCTGTACAAACTGTATGTTCTATCCCATAAACATAACCCTTACAGAAAACTTGCTGCATTTTTATATTTTCAAAAAAAAAAAAAAGACAAAAAAAGCTGTTTTCCTCATGGGGACCAAAAAATGTCCAAAAAACGACTGTATTATTATCCTTGTGGGGACATTTTGTCCCCACAATGTAGGGTTTTCCAGGAAAACACACACACACAACTGTTTAAAAGTTTGGGTTTTGTTAATGGTTTTGTCTCTTATGTCTCTTATGCTCTACAACTACAAAAAATATAAATACACAATATAAAAATACAATAAAAGGTTACAGTAATATACTGTACTGTTTTCTATTTTAATATTTTTTAAAATGTAATTTATTCTTGTGATGATGAAACAGAATGCATTATCCATTTTTAAAGATTCTTTGATAAATATAGTAAAAACTGCATTAATTTACTTTTATTGTCACTTTTGATCAATGTAATGCATCCTTGCTGAATAGGAAATATGAATCAATTTATTTCAGAAATGTTTTTAATAATATATTATGAGATTTGATAATATAATTCTGATACTATATATATATATAAATATATAATACAGAAAAAAACTAATTCAAGTTAAGTCTGTCTTAGATTAAATATAAATTAAAAACTCAACAAAGCAACCTCTTAATTGCTTTCTTCCTACTGTTGTAGTCCAGAGGTTTTTAAAGCTTTTTACACCAAATTTAATAATTGGCTTTCATAATGTCACTCTACTGAAGCCAAAACAAATAATTAAAGTATTGTCTGAACAAAACATTTACTTTGCTTTCATTATTTATTTAGACGACAGACTAAAGCGATACAAATGCTACAGACAGTGCTTCAGGTTTTTAACTTTGGATGGCTGAAGACTATAAAAGACTTGAAGGGTCTTACATCCTTGAAACCAAGCCTCAAAACACTTGGCCTGACATTCAGTGGGGATTCTGTGGCCTTTCGGAGTGTTTGGCTGGGGCATGTGGGTCCAAAGCCTCCTCCAGTCATCCATTACATTTGAGAAGGGCTGGAAATCCAGCTATGGGGCAGCAATAGGACTCTGAGCTGCTTAGAGAAAACCGAATCTCCTTCTTTCAGCTGCAAAATGGGCAGTCTGAGATTCACAACACGCTGCTAACAGATGCACACAAACACTCACATAAAATTTTATACAGAGTGCCAGCTTGATCATTTGTCAAAACTTTTACACCACCATTTGATTCAACTATTACACTTTCATTGTACTGTATTTTTCATTAAACTTTTATACTGCGGTTGGAACATATTTTGAAACCGATACCAATAAATATTGCTTTTAAATCTGCAATCACCATTACTAGCAGCAGAAACCGGGCAGCTCCATTAGTTCAGCCACTCACATCAATACTGAGTTCATAGTGTTGTGCTCATAAAGGACATTTATAGGGGTTGTGTTAGTCACTGTCTGTTGGATAGCCTGGGACTGGGAAACGGTCATGTAAAGCACTCACGTGATTCTACAGAGCTTCTTATCGGGCAGAGACTCCACTGAAAGGAATCAGGCCATTTATTATTTAATTAAACCTGGCTAAGGTCATGCTAGATCATTAGACAGAAGGTTATTTCAAAGAACAAGTGAAGAAGAATCTCCTCTGCGATACAGAAAGGCCAAGGAGAAACCATGAGCAAATGAACCTCGGCAGATGAATGTGATAGATTTTTTTTTCAAGCAGACTTTGGAAGACAGGAACGTCAGTTTTAAGAATACAACAAAAGAATCAGACTTGATGTGCTATATGTTCTGAGCTGAGAGGGAACATGCCTACCAAGGGCAGTTTCATCTTGGTATCAGTCAGGGAGAATAAACATTGGTCAGCACTTTTTTATTTGCTGTCTGCTCACCTTAGTCTATTTGAAATGAAAAGGCTTTTGACTAAACAGTTGAATTACCATAGAACGTGGTTCTTTCAACCTTGTTTATTTGTTTTGAAGGTTGCAGCCTTCATTTTTGCCCTCTGCCTTTCAAAGTTCTCTGTGTAATTCCCAAAGCACAGGTGAAACTAGCCTTTCTTTTTTTATCCTGATGTAAATCTATGTATGTTCAGCACTTTCTGGAAATTTATTAATATGAAGTCCACTAGTGGCATATGGTTGATTGCCGTTTTCTATATGTTGGTATCAATCCAATGGCAAAAATCTCTCATCCCTCTGGTTTTTGCTTTGTCATAATAGGGTTTGGAGTGTAGATTCATGTGAAAAATAATTTAACTCATTTTAGCAATATAGCTGCAACATAAAATGTAAAAAATGCACTGCATATAGACATATAGATCATGTCATTATTAAACCTTTAGTATTTAGCATATAAAGTAAATGATTTTTCTTTAGATTAATACTTCTGCTCGTTGTTATTGTTTTTTATTATCTAAATCACACAGAAAGAGTTTTAGTGGCAGTGGGCAGCCCTATATAAGCTGCTTTTTAATACTGGTCTAATTGTACTTGCTGGCACTTCTCCCAACAACCTTTACTATAATATTTCCCAAGCCACCGAAAAGGAATACATTAATTGGCAATAAGTCCCAGGCATGCAGTGTAAATTACCTTTGATACATTTTCAAAAGCTCCTAAAAGGCTTAGATAGGAACATATAAACACAAGCTTTTGGAATTGAATTGGAAGCAACTGATGGTTAACAAGAAAAAAGAAAAAGAAAAAAACATTTCATTTTATGTACTTAAAGTTCTATCTTTCTCTGAACTAGCATCTGTACTGCTCTGGACCACCTGTAAAGACATAGTGCTGCTCATGCCCATCATGTCTGTAAATGAACATCAAAAAAGTGGTCATGGGCATGTCCATGAAAACGTGTGTGTGGTCCTGTAAACCCTACATTTGGTCCCCACAAAGATAGTAATACCGGTAATTTTTGACCTTGTGGGGACCTCATTAGGAAAACGGCTTATAAATCATAAAGAATGATGTTTTTTGAAAATGTAAAAAGGCAGAACGTTTTTTGTAAGGGTTGTTTTTAGCGGTAGGGTTAGGGAACAGAATATACAGTTTTTACAGTATCAAAATCGCTATGTCAATGGAAAGTCCCCATAACCATAACTGCTGTATCAGTTTTCTCCGTAATAATAGCATATTGGTGATTTGGCAAATGATCCTGTATGTATTTGTGTTTGTGCTCTAGAGAGCATCAACGTTTTCTATTTACAGCGTGTTTTTGGAGCATTGAGCAATGTTGCCAATCACAGATATGTCTGTTGGTTTCTTGAACGCAATGGCCAATCAGCTGTGTTTAAGTTAGAATCCACTCACTGCTCAAAGCTGGAGTTTTTGTCCAGTGCTGCATGCTCAAAAATCCTCTCATTATAACAAAGTGTAGACATTATGTAAATAAGATATTCACTGTGCAGTGTAGATTGCTTCATTACGCATTTTAGCAATATAGCTGCAACATAAAATGTAAAAAATGCACTGCATATAGACATATAGATCGTGTCATTATTAAACCTTTAGTATTTAGTATATAAAGTAAATGATTTTTCTTTAGATTAATACTTCTGCTCATTGTTATTGTTTTTTATTATCTAAATCACACAAAAAGAGTTTTAGTGGCAGTGGGCAGCCCTATATAAGCTGCTTTTTAATACTGGTCTAATTGTACTTGCTGGCACTTCTCAGTGTAGATAGCTTCATTGATTATAACAGAACTTTGTGAGATTGCGTCATCTTGATGAACTAAGATGAGTAACAGGGATCATAAAGGGACTGATCTTTGCACACTTTCCAGGTGATGTATAATCAATTCAGAATTTGAATAAAGCTTTTGTTATTAATTTTTGACTAGTGGCCACGTACACACTGCAAAGTGTCTGGAGTGACATCCGCTAAATTCATGTAGGCCTATTTGAGCGATTATTATTGATTTTTTTTTTTTTTCTCAGACCACAGTGTGTTACTTTTTAAAAATCCTTAGATGGCATAATTTTCTTTAGCTTTTAAATAGCCAAATTAAAAAAAAAAGAAGTTAAAAAGATATTTATTTAAAAGTACTTTAAAAGTTAATTAAAATTGTAAATATAAACGTACTTTAGAGGTTAAGGTCATTTTGATATGGTGTATTCCTCACATTTCAAATGCAAATAGTCTCATTTTAACTCAGAGTCAATTCAGTGTTTCAGTGTTGACTAGAGCCAGAGGCTCTTAGTGTTTGTTTACATTTACTTTTAGGTTTAATTATTTAAGATGTTATATCCTATTCTGTTTATATCAGGTCTATAATTGATGTGTCTACATATTAGGACACTGCTGGTTTTAAGCATTAATTGTCCTAAACATGTTATTTTAGAGCTCTTCGTAATGTCATCTCCCCCCCTTCTCTTTCTCTCTTTCTCTCTCTCTCTCTCTCTCTCTCTCTCTCTCTCTCTCTCTCTCTCTCTCTCTCTCTCTCTCTCTCTCTCTCTCTCTCTCTCTCTCTCTCTCTCTCTCTCTCTCTCTCTCTCTCATGACTTGTCCTCTCAGTTTCTTTTAATCATATCAAATCCAGAGCAGGTAAACAGACTGGGTGCTCAAAACCTTAGGGAGAGACTCCTTGTCCCAGATACTAGAGCTGCTTTCACTTCTTTATCCACACACAGACGCTATATAAATGTGTGTAGATAGTGTGTACCAAAGTGCAGTCCTCATTGTACACTGCTTGGGAAGTGTTAAATCACAGAAAAAAAAAAAAAAGCATTTTTTTATCAGCCATTGTGCATGTCCTCATTCCAGATGTCAACACATGAGCTGCGGTAAATATAAGTGTGGGGAAGTATGTATTTGATTGCATTACCAGTACCAGATGTTCACCGGCTGTTGTAGAGCTGCGATAATGAGCATGGTATCAGCAGAAGGGGAGACTCCTGCCCACTCAAATGGAGTGGATCACCAGCAGCAGACCGCCCACTTCAGGACCAGAGCAGATTTTGAACGGAGCTATTCCAGATAGCAAACCCCCGCACAGTTGGATCCATCTCGCTGGCGACCAGTCTAACCTTGTACATGTTTATTCTGTCACTGGAGCCATATTCTCAATTTTAAGCAATTTCTCATGGCTACTCCTACTTGATGACTTAGTTTTCTTTTTGGAGAATATCAAAGTTAGAATATAAAATTGTAGGGTCTCGGGATGCTCTTTGGGGATTTAAAATTGATCAAAAATGCCATGACTAAAAGAAAATTCTAAAAAGAGGCATTTAAGATCTAAACATCCTTACAAATAGTAAAAGTTCAAACAAACAGCATTTATTTAAATCTTTAGAAATAGAAATCTTTTGAAACATCATAAATGCCTTTATTTTTTACTTTTGATACATTTTATGAATACTTTCTGAATAAAAAAATATTACTTTCTTCATTTCTTAAAGTAATTTATTTATTTATATTATTTATTTACAAACCCGATTCCAAAAAAGTTGGGACACTGTACAAATTGTGAATAAAAACAGAATGCAATGATGTGGAAGTTTCAAATTTCAATATTTTATTCAGAATACAACATAGATTAGATACAAAAAGTTGGGACAAGACCATGTTTACCACTGTGTGGCATCCCCTCTTCTTTTTATAACAGTCTGCAAACGTCTGGGGACTGAGGAGACAAATTGCTCAAGTTTAGGAATAGGAATGTTGTCCCATTCTTGTCTAATACAGGCTTCTAGTTGCTCAACTGTCTTAGGTCTTCTTTGTCGCATCTTCCTCTTTATGATGCGCCAAATGTTTTCTATGGGTGAAAGATCTGGACTGCAGGCTGGCCATTTCAGTACCCGGATCCTTCTTCTAAGCAGCCATGATGTTGTAATTGATGCAGTATGTGGTCTGGCATTGTCATGTTGGAAAATGCAAGGTCTTCCCTGAAAGAGACGACGTCTGGATGGGAGCATATGTTGTTCTAGAACTTGGATATACCTTTCAGCATTGATGGTGCCTTTCCAGATGTGTAAGCTGCCCATGCCACATGCACTCATGCAACTCCATACCATCAGAGATGCAGGCTTCTGAACTGAGCGCTGATAACAACTTGGGTTGTCCTTGTCCTCTTTAGTCCGGATGACATGGCGTCCCAGTTTTCCAAAAAGAACTTCAAATTTTGATTCGTCTGACCACAGAACAGTTTTCCACTTTGCCACAGTCCATTTTAAATGAGCCTTGGCCCAGAGAAAACGCCTGCGCTTCTTGATCATGTTTAGATATGGCTTCTTTTTTGACCTATAGAGTTTTAGCCGGCAACAGCGAATGGCACGGTGGATTGTGTTCACCAACAATGTTTTCTGGAAGTATTCCTGAGCCCATGTTGTGATTTCCATTACAGTAGCATTCCTGTATGTGATGCAGTGCCGTCTAAGGGCCCGAAGATCACGGGCATCCAGTATGGTTTTCCGGCCTTGACACTTACGCACAGAGATTGTTCCAGATTCTCTGAATCTTTGGATGATATTATGCACTGTAGATGATGATAACTTCAAACTCTTTGCAATTTTTCTCTAAGAAACTCCTTTCTGATATTGCTCCACTATTTTTCGCCGCAGCATTGGGGGAATTGGTGATCCTCTGCCCATCTTGACTTCTGAGAGACACTGCCACTCTGAGAGGCTCTTTTTATACCCAATCATGTTGCCAATTGACCTAATAAGTTGCAAATTGGTCCTCCAGCTGTCCCTTATATGTACATTTAACTTTTCCGGCCTCTTATTGCTACCTGTCCCAACTTTTTTGGAATGTGTAGCTCTCATGAAATCCAAAATGAGCCAATATTTGGCATGACATTTCACAATGTCTCACTTTCAACATTTGATATGTTATCAATATTCTATTGTGAATAAAATATAAGTTTATGAGATTTGAAAATTATTGCATTCCTTTTTTATTCACAATTTGTACAGTGTCCCAACTTTTTTAGAATCGGGTTTGTATTTATTTATTTATTAAATGGTAGTGTATTTCAGAGAATACATCTTGAATCAATTTTATTTTTCTTATTCTGTTGATTCATTGTTTTTTATGTTTTAAACCTAAATTTAACAAGTTATCACTGTAAAAATTGATAACAGGCAGCTGCCATTTTTCCAGAAATTTGTCTTGTGTAATTAATGTATATGTATGTTGATTCAGTGATTTTAAATCATATTTTTGAGTTCAATAATACATTTAGATGTTGCCACATGAAGCATATTTTTTAAGGTTTAATGCATTTAGACATTTAAAAAGAAGGTTACCACACCAAGTGCTACATGATATTCTTCTGAATGTTCATGATGTCACCCCAAACATTGCTGTAGTAGGTAATCCGTTCTCCTGACACACGTGACAGCTGCTGCTGAATCAGGCTTTCATGCAGTGTGAGTGCATTCGGACAGATGCAATTGATGTTTCAGAAGGGCATTTGTTTCTGATGCTTGTCATGGTGTATGCCTCTTCCTCATCAGGTATAAAAGTAGACATTTTCCCATCAACAGGAGACTCGTTCATGCCAAGCTTCTCTCTGTTTTTCTGTCAGAGGCTTGAGTCTTCATTTCATCAATACACAAGCTGGCATGTGAGTTGTGTAAGTTCCTGGCTCTAGTTAGGTAATGAGAAATACTCTCTTTTCTCTCTCCCGCTCTCTCACTCTCGCCATAGGCATCTGTCAGTGTTGGAATGAACAGGGACTCATCAGTGGAGTTCTCCCCTCTGAGGCCTGTACTAACATGGCCAGATGGAGCCTGGGCTCACTTGGCACCCGCCAAACCAGCACCCAGGCAATATGCAGGGAACTCAAGCATTTTATCCCCCCACTCTCCTTCTCTTTCTTTGTCTGACACACACACATACTTTTTATTCTCCCACGTATTTCTTTCCCATCCCTCCTTCATCTGTGATGTTGGTTTACTACACCTCCGAACAGTTGCACAGTTCAAGGGCTTATGTGAATTCACGGGACTCCTGCAAAAAATCGCTTTTGTTGCAACCTAAGCCACACTGTAAAAAAATAGTTTTGTGCATTTTTTACCGTATGGAGGTATTTTTTTTACTTGATTTAAAAAACCTTAAAATTAATTTTGATGGTGTAACCCAATGAAATCAGGCTGATTCTGTTGAATTAAATAGTATTTTTCGCAATGATGTTACCACATGATGGATCTTTTTTCCTGTATATACTACCATTAAGGATGCACCGATATGAATTTTTTTTGTTTATTATTGTTGACGAAAATAATACGAGAACAATAAAAGTGCTAGTTATTAATAATAATAACGCATCAATGTTTTTGATTTTTTTTTTTTTTTTTTGTTATGTTTAATATTACAGTAATAGTAAACATCTTTATTATGATTGATGAGAATGAACACCCATAAACTAAAGCGCTTTGAAGGTTAATTAACTCAACGAAATGCATCATATATGAGAATACTCAGATATTTATATAAAATAAATATTATATTATAACTTAAATTTGCACAAAATCACGCACAGATGAACTTGAACTAAGTTACATATAGTCTGAAGGCCTAAAACTGTTGGGACGCGCTCTTTCCCTGTTTGAGAGCGTGCGCTGAAGATGATCACTGGTACAATGAAGTGCTGCATGCATTTTATTGTTTCAACGAAATGCATGCTATATGAGAATAATCAGATAGCCAATTTATACTACATAAACTTAAAGCTGCAATATGTAAAATTTTTGCAGTAAAATATCCAAAAACCACTAGGCCAGTGTTATATATTTTGTTCAGTTGAGTACTTACAATATTCCAAAAGTTTCCAACTATTTGTAAATTGTGAGAAAATTGTTATTTTAACCAAGGAACCGGGACGTGTGAGGGAGTCGCCTGTCAATTGCGTCATATCTGCGTGACCCTCGGTTTCCGGTTTTATTTTGTAGAAACGCTTTACTCTTACTGCAGTGTGCAACAAGTGTCATAGCAGCCGCCGAGCGAACACACAGAGTAACGTCATAACATAATTTTCAACACACTCAAATGTATCTAATATGATAAACAGAGCTGCGTTACCTCATACTCATGACTCAAAAATTACATAGTGCACCTTTAATATTACAACTTATATCTGCACAAAATGACTCGAATGCACAAACGGACTTGACTAATGAATGTGTAATGAACAGAATATGTATGTGTACTGCTGTGGACAACAGCGCACTGAAACACAACTAAACCCAGAGAATTCACAACATTTTATTATAATAGTGTTCTCATTACAGTGTTATGTATATGACAGTCCCAGTAGTTATTAATATTGTGCATTTCTGTTTGAACTGCAGCGCGCACTGAAGCTAAAGACCAGTATAATGAAGCGCTTTGCTGCATCTTTAATTAACTCAACCAAACGCATCCTCTATAAGAATAATCATATATATATATATATATATATATACACAAAAGAAACATAATATTACAACTTGCAATGGCACAAAAGGCTGCGAATGCACATGCAAACTTGATTGTGCTAGTCATGGTGTAACTCATGGACGTGCTTTTTCCACAACAAACACGCTGAAACACCACATTCTTTTACAGTCGTGTTCTCATTATAATTTTATGTAGCCTATATGACAGATTTGTGCTGCACATGTTGCACTTAACTGTATTTTGTGATTGAAAATCATATCAAGCAATTCAAAACCATCATGGCGGACAGTGCGCGTCTGAAGTGTCTCAGCTGAAGGAAATAATACATCATCTATCGACTAGAATATATCGGCCAAATGTTCTTATCGGATCGAGAACGATAACATAAAAAATGAGCATTTATCAGCCAATAACGATATGTTGGAGATATATCGTGCATCCCTAACTACCATAATTTTTTTTTAAAGTAATTAAAACTTTTATTCGGCACAAATGCATTAAATTGATTAAAAGTGACAGTAAAGACATGTATAATGTCTCTTTCAAATAAATGCTGTTCTTGAACATTACATTCATCAAAGAATCCTGGAAAAAATTGTTTTCCAAATGTTTTTTTTTTTTTTTTTACAGCACAACATTGTAAATAAATTGTTTCTTGAACACTAAATCAGCTTCTTAGAATGATTTCTGAAGGTTCATGTGACCCTGAAGACTGGAGATATGGCTGCTGAAAATTCAGCTTTGCCATCATAGACATGCCATCAAATACATTTTAAAATATATATCAAAACAGAAAACAGGTATTTTAAATTGTAATAATATTTCACAGTATTACAGTTTATGCTGTATTGTTGATCAAACAAAGACAGTCTTGGCAAGCATAAGAGACTTCTTTCAAAAACATTAACAATCTTACCCAATCTTTTGAACGGTATGCAGTGCACGATGAAACAATAAACACCTTGACTGTGGTAAGTTGGACTTTATTGAATTTTGAATTTGGCTTGGTTGCAGAGATTTTCTGTGTACAAGCCTAGGCTCGTGAAGCAAAGCTTTCCAAACAATTTCTAGACGTCAGCCCTCACATTTTACTTCATAAACAGGTCACACTTTGATATCATTGAAACGTAAAAGCTACTACTTCACAAAATGTTTGTAATTTAACACAAGGATGAATGGCCGTGATGGTTTGGGAAAATACGTTGATGCCTCTTGCAGGCCCTGGATTAGTGTGTGATGTTTTTGAGAAACACAGTCCACATAGCTTTAATTTTCCTCTCTTCTCTTCTCCCAGGACATCTCTTCTTTCCCCTCTCCCTCTCTCTAAAGACCATGATTTTGCAGTTCTTATTTTAGCAAGGTGCCTCAGATGTTTGTGAGAGGAGTGTGTGAGTATATTTATTTATGTGTGTGTGTGTATGTGTGTGTGTGTGTGTGTGTGTGTGTGTGTGTTTGAGCACCTGTAATTAATATCAAACCACAGAGCCATTCCCGAGGCAGGCTAGAGCAGCTGTGTAAGTGTCGTCTTCTGATGTTCTAATTATTTCACCCTTTTCTCTGCTTTGCACTGTCACCTTAATGAGTTTCCTCACTCTTCCTAGAATCAAATTGGGAGTCGAGAATAAGACTTTTGAAAAACGTTTTTCCCGCAGGACCCTGAAAAAAAGCTACAGTATAAGAAAAATATTATTGATAAATAAAAATAAATAATCACGAAAACATTAATTAACTTGATTGTTTTTAATGTTATTGTTTTATTACTTGCATTGCTTTTTTGGTTATTTCAAACACAAGTAATGCATCTCAAAGCAGGCTTTCTGTTACAGTATACTCTGTTTTTTAAAGTCGATCCAAGAGGCATAGCAGCTGTGTTGGATTAATTAATTCATTCAAATAGGCCTACACTGAAAAAATGGTTTTGTGGTTCTGGCCAATTCGCCATTTTCGCCATGCACTGGGGCATGAATAATTATGCATTGTTTGTCAACTCATTGCCAGTTTTATTTCCACAGTTGTTGATTGTCACACTTAATAGCTTGTTGACTTCTCATTTCAGGACAAGTTTTCCCTCTATTTAAATGATTAGTGAGTTAACCTAGTTATCTTTAATACTCACATTGAGTCAAGCTATTTTTTGAGTGTGACTTAGCTCATGAGTATCCATGCTAGTTTAAGATAAGAAACACTGCTTTTGTGACATGCATTTCTTATTATAAAAATAAAATAAAATTCACAAGGTTTATTGCATAAAACTTTCATAGAATTTGATGCAACTTAAGAAATCTACTTAAAACATAACTTAAAACTAATCAATTGATTAAATGATAGGAAATTGTAAGTTGTATTAATTATACAATTAAGTAGAGGCAAACTGTTACCTTCTTTTTTATTAGGGCCCAAGCACCGATGGTGTGAGGACCCTATTGTAATTGCTCAGTCTATTATTCTTCTTCTCCCAAATGAATCGCATTTTTTGATGGCCTAAACATGCTCGAAAACTCATGAAACTTTGCACACGTGTCAGAAGTGGTGAAAATTTACGTCTGATATGGCTTTCAGAATTAGGCGTGGCAAAATGGCTCGATAGTGCCATTTTTACAACATTTAAATTAAGCGCCGTTCGCGATACATTTCACGTACAAGTATTAAATTTGGTAGACACATGTAACAGGCCCAATACCTACAAAAAAGACGCTGGGTGCAAAATCTGAAAACACTTGGCTAAGTGCTAATGTATGCGATTAACGCCACGAAACAGGAAGTTGTTGTAACTCAGGCATAGGCCTACAATGTCCGATCTGCCCCAGACTTCACATCTTTGAGAAAAGCCCTGCCCTGAACACATCTACATGACAATATTCAGTTATTGTCATAGTGCCACCAGCTGGTAGCAGGAAGTGTGGCAAATACAAATCTCTATTTACTCCTATTTTTGTATACTTAAATGCATATTGCCCACCGTGCTCTGTTTTCCTAAAGACACCAGGTGGCAGTGGCACGGGTGAGAGGGCCCTTTCATCGCTGCTTGTTTGTATTTTTATTTTTTAGTTATGCACCACATCAAATTAGATAGGCCTTTTAATGAATAAATATAATAAGTAGTTTAGAAATCAGACTGATTTGATTGTAATGAAATCATGTTTTGTGGGAGATGTTTTTGTAAGCTGTTTTGCATTACTTGACTTTTGATTTATTATGTCACAATCCAGATGTATTATGGCAATATATTACTCCTGCATTAAATATGTTTTGAAAACTTTCCAATTATAATACACACTTTGAGCTGTAATTAGCATTGACTAAAACACTTTTCATAAGGCTGTTCTGTTACATACAAGCTATTTTAAGCTAATTTCTTCCTACTGCTTGACTTAATGTGCTGAGGCTTCTTTTAACAGCTACTGACATGAGACGCTGAGTCATAATTATTCTCGTATAGCATTTGTGTATGCATGTATAATTACGGTACAATAAAAAGAGATAAAAGGAGGGGAAATGTTCATCTCAAGTATATTACCATATCATTTGCACACATCATTGAAAAGGATGCTGAGCATGGCAAATCAAGTGGTATTCTTCTTGGCCCAATGCCGAAGTGATCGCCCATTTGAAGTAATCATGTTGGGCTCAGTTGTCCATTAGGAAAAAATTCCTTTTTATTTACATGATTTATTTGATTGCACGATTAATGTTATGTGCTCATATATTGAGCACAGATATCTTGGATTTTCAATGATAATTGTGTCATGCTTGAAAGTGCCAGTTTTAAAATATTGACCAAATAAAATGAATACTTGACTGCATAAATACATCACAGGAACTCTCATTGTAGAGAGAGAGAGAGTGAGAGAACATTTTAAGCATTTTAATCTTGACATTACAAAGCAGTTACTAAATGTGACAATAAAACCAACAACCTCAGTGTAAATAAAACTGGCAAACAGTCAAATAATGCAAGCACATTAATTATTTATAACCCAATTCATGCTGGGAAGAATATTAAAATTTGTCAAATCAGTTTAGGTCTATTTTAAACTTTAACTTTGAATTTTAATTTAACGTTAACATTTAAGATGAACTAATAAAAATAGCAGGTGTTTTAAAGTTAAATTTTAATTTGTTCCATTTTAGAATAAAAGTAAAACAAGATATTTTTGCATTGATTAACTCGGTTTTAATTTTTACAGTATATGATGTATTTAATCCTGTTTTATCACATGCTTAATACAGCTTGCTTAATGTTTCCGCAAATGTCCTCATTAGGTCATTTTGATCTGACTACTTGAATATCCAATCAAATCGATCAAACGGGGTCAAGACATGGTTGACTTGAAACTAAGATTACTACTAGGGAGCATGACTTCTTTAATCACCTGAGATTAGAATCAACAAAATCCAGATTGATAACATGCACTTGACAAAATGTTTGATAGAAGTGGCATTTCGCATGCCACTACTTAAAATAAATAATAAAAAAATCTAATCTGATAAAGAATGCCAGTGGATAGCAACATTTAAAAAGGATAGATAAGAGGTCTGGTTATAAATGTGTTTGAATGCTCTGGAGGAAGCTGGTTGATAAGCAGGGAATTTAAATTCTTTGCTTATCAAGCTTTCATTGGTGCTTCATTTTGAAGGGGAGTATCAACAGTCATATCACACTTGTGGTGGCTTGAGCTCTTGCTTGTATTCAGAGCTCATGCTGTAGTCAGGCTATGTGACATGTTGGAGTGAATGTGCCATGGCCTTGGCAGCCTAGCTTTTCTCCCTGCATGCTGTATACATTGAAAGAGAAGAGCATATATACAATCATGTGAAAAAGTAAGGCCACCCTTTAAAATGTTATGGTTTTACATATCAGAACATATACTAAAACAAATCTTGTCGTTAGGTCTTAAACTTATGTAGATACAACCTCAGGTGAACAAAAGCAAATTACATATTACACTGTGTCATTATTTATTTAACAAAAATAAATCCATGGGTGATAAACTAAGTACACCCTATAATTCAGTTGCTTGTAGAGCCACTTTTAGCAGCAATAAGTTGCTGTGACAGTATCTGTCTCTTGCATCATTCTGGAGAAATTTTGGCCATTGAGTTCATTGAGATTTGCAGGCATCTGTTTATGCACAGCTCTCTTAAGGTCCCGCCACAGCATTTCAATCGGGTTGAGGTCTGGACTTGGACTGGGCCATTGCAACACCTTGATTCTTTTCTTTTTCAGCCATTCAGTTGTATTTGCTGGTGTGCTTGGGATCATTGTCCTGTTGCATGACCCAATATCGGCCAAGCTTTAGCTGTTGGACAGATGGCCTCACATTTGACTCTAGAATACTTTGGTATACAGAGGAGTTCATGGTCGACTCAATGACTGCAGAGTGCCCAGGTCCTGTGGCTGCAATACAAGCCAGAATGGCAGCAGCAATTGCTTCTCTAAGATCATTGCTGATGTCTTTCCTCCTTGGCATTGTGTTAACACACACCTGAATGCTCCAGACCAGCAAACTTCTGCTTTTATAGAGGTGATCACACTTGCTGATGAACAATTAATCAAAGAAATTTGATTAGCATTGCCTGACTGTTACTTAGCCCCTTAAATCCTATGGTAGCAGTAAGGGTGTCCTTAATTTGTCACCCATGGCTTCTCTGTTTTGGCCTAGTTTTTGTTAAATAAATAATGACACAGTGTAATATGTCTTGTGTTGTTGTTCATCTGAGGTTGTATTTACCTAATTTTAAGACCTGCCAAGGACCAGATTATTTTTTTTTTATGTCCTGATACATAAAACCACAGAATTCAATAGGGTGTCATTTCTTTTTCACATGACTGTGTATGTGTATATATATATATTTATACTGTATATAGGCCCACACACTCACCTGCTACTTTATTAGGTACACCTTGCTAGTAGGCTACCGGGTTAGAGGTCACTCTTCCTCCTGAACTAGACTTGCGTACGGCCGTTACCGGAAACCGTTGATTATAGTTTATAAAGTTATAAATATTGATATTTTTCTTACAAAAACACATCACTTTGCTTTTTAAAGCTTCAAAATCTGAGGTACTATTCACTCCTGGAAGAGCCAGGATATTTTTTTCATGAAACTCCGATTGTGTTTGGCTGAAAGAAGAAAGTCATACACCTAGGATAGCTTGAGAGTGAGTATTTTTGGGTGAACTAACCCTATAAATCACCTTTCTTCCCCATTCTGATGCCCAGTTTGAAACAGCAGATAGTCTTGACCATTTCTACATGCCTAAATGCATGAGTTCCTGCCATGTGATTGGCTGATTAGATATTTGCATTAAAGAGTAGTTGAAATACATACAGTACATAATAAAGTGGCCGAGTGTGTAAGATCTATTCTTTACTACAGGTTTTGGAATCAGAATAAGATTTTTTATTGTATTTAAAAGAAGTCTCATATGCTTACCTAGGCTGCATTTATTAGTTCAAAAACCCAGTAAAAAGAATAATATTGTGAAATTTTATCACAATTTAAAATAACTATTTTCTATTTTACTATATTTTAACATATAATTTATTCCTGTGAGGGCGAAGCTGAAATTTCAGCAGCCATTACTCCAGTCTTCAGTTTCACATGATCCTGCAGATACTTGTAACATTCTGATGTGGTGCTCAAGAAACATAATTATTTAAAAATGCAACATGAACCCGACAGCCATTCTCATTTTGAAGGACAGAGCAGCTTTGACCTTTTCACCCCCTCAGTTTGAATATCTCCTTGCATCCTACCACTACACCATCATGTCTAAATTAAGAACTTTTTTCCCTTTTGGTCATATTTTATCTTGCCTAGGGCAGTGGCTGAGTCATGACTGCCACTGGTGCCCCCTCAAGGAAAATAGGTGCGTGGAACCCCTGGGTACAGCTGAATGTAGGTATTTAAGGCTGAACAACGTCTTGAAAAATGGGCTAGATCAGCATACTAAAGTTGCCCTGTTGGAACAAATCCCTTAAGTTAAAAAAACAATTATTAGAGGTTTTCTTAAAGGGATAGTTCACCCAAAAATGAAAATTCTATTTAGTCACCCTAGTGTTTTTCCAAACTTATTTTTGATGTCCATACAATGAAAGTCAGTGGTCACCAGAAATTGGTTAACAACATTCTTCAAAATATCTTAAGGTTTTTGTTGCAACTGACATCAACTGACATCAAGTTCTTGTTATTCAGCATTTTTACAGCTCAAAGTAATGAAATCATACAGTCTGCCTCTTTAACTCAATCTCATAACTGTGGTGACAGTATTGTATACTTGTAGCCAGTGGCTACTTTCATGCTTCATGTCTGTAGAGAACTGGCCTTGAGCTTATCCCCTATGGTTATCAAATATAAAGAAAAGGAAACATGTCACAACCTCATGTCAGTATGTCATGGCATTTAGCTATTTGTGTTTACGCTGTAATAGAGAGCAAGTTGCTGCGGCTGGGTAGATTTGAGCAAAGCTGCTAAAAAGGCAAGATGAGTGTTTTCAGTTCTACCGTATGTTCTCTGTTGGATTCCACTGTTGGATCTTTGATTTATGTTGTGCAATAGTCATCTCATTTTATTCACCTCTCCTCACATCTGCCGGCAGCCACTGAAATGGCATGTTAAAAGTTAGGAACACCTGTCACAGGCTTAAAGCTGATGGCAACATAAACACGAGTGCATGCACAGCTTGAGTCAAGCTGCTAGAAGAGGCCCTTATACTTCTTCAGGAAGGAAAGAGAGGAATTAGCTTTCCATCCATCTCCTCTCGTGTTTCGAAATGAGGTGGGTCACCTGAAGGTGAACATAAGAACGTGAGACAAGCCAAGCTATCTTTTTATTTTCATGTTTGCTGACACCAGAATGTAAATTATTTAGGGAGGCCAGGCTGACAAAAAAAAAAGAGAGAGAGAAGTCTCAAAGTCGGTATGCAATCGTGTATACAAATTATTTGCAGCATACATAAGGCTGGAATACACTACATGACTTTTAAAGTCTGTACAGATTTTTAAACACTAGGCATCATACACTTGCCTACTATAAAAATGACTGCATAGAAAAACTGGGCATCATACACTAAACAAGTGAGGATCACTCAATTCCAGATTTTCAATAAATTCCAAAAAAACAACGATCTCATGTAAAAACACCTGCCTTGTTGTTAGGATACACATGACAGAGGAAAACAATGTGTTCTAAAATCAGCTCATAATATTTAACATGTTTGGTATCTTTCATCTGGATGGTTTAATAGTCTGAAGCTAAAAATCGGTGCCCATCATAAACTATGCTAGCCTAGAAATCTAGACGCACCCTAGCGGCAGCAAATGTAATTTGCAGCCAGTGTCGTCTAGCAACTCTCCGTTGGCTTGCGAGCTTGAAAAACCAAACTCTAGTCAGGCCAATCACATCGTGTATAGAGTCGGTGGGCGGGCTTAACATAATGACGGCAGAGTTGCGACGGTTCCGCGTGCTACTTGAAAACAAAGAAGCTGGTGAACAGTGGTCTTTCGAATCAGCTTTGGCCGTGACTCTGGAAGACTTGGAGTTAAGCTTTTCTTTGAGAAAAGAACATAGAACGGCACTGAAGTCATTCTTAAAAAAGGAAGATGTGTTCGGAGTTTTGCCGACCGGATACGGCAAAAGTTTAATCTATCAACTAGCTCTGCTTCACCTTCTTCGTTGCTCTGGTTGGTTGTAGCGCTATCCTATTGCATGCAGAGGGAATTTAAAAGACAACCGTTTATCCCGCCCCTCAGATTGAGCCCTGCCAATGGTGTGTTCCCAGACCCAACATCTTGATGTGGGTCTGGCTTGTCAGGCTAAAACTATGCAATTTTCTGTTAAATCTGTAAACTCTGACTGCACAAAATCTGCAGACTGGCTCTGACTAGCGTCATCGACTCCGGACTGTAAATCAGGGCAGAAGTCCTGTAGTGTATTCCAGCCTTTATTTAAAGCAAGACCGCATTACTAGCTATTCAAGCGTACAATGATAGTTGCTAGTGAAGGTCTTGGTACTGTGCATGTTCTTTATTTTTTCACATCCATTAAACAAATTATGATTACAGGGACAGATTATCGATTAATAAAGACTTACTTTCACGCAGTTCCTTGCACAATACTAAGTTATGACCTCCAAACGCTCTTACCATAGTGCACGATTTGTAAACAAATAAATGTTGACATTTGCATCACATCACCAGCTCCATATGTGTGAATTTCTGATGTAGTAAACTGGCTCAGTAGCTCACCTGTTTCAGCATTGAATCACAAGGCATGATAAAAGAACTCAAATAGCAGCAAATGTTTTTATCTCACATTTGCTTTTGTTAACATTATCGGTTAGTTTAAAGTAGGGTTTAGTGTTGGTGGTATAATCTGGTTGGTTGGTGGTTATTTTCCAACGGGATAAAGCATTCAGACATTTTATTTACAAATTACCACAATGCATACAAAAACCAACGTAATAAAATGTTGCCAGATTCACGTTCATCTCTTTCAGATAAAACTGAACTTGCTTTTAGCGCCAACAGTTTACTTTGAAACTGTAAGGAGCAACTTAATATTATTTTGCAGAAATGTCGCCACAGACACATATTTCCAGTGAGCCTGATCACGTTCTGTATCAGTTCTTGAACACATATAATGGGTCTGAATTACTTTCCGCTTTTTTCATATTATCCTCTAACTTTCATCAACGGAGTATAGTGCATATGCCAGCGTCTGAAACTAGGTTTCAGACAGCCAACATGAAATCAGACCCTCTCTTGACAGTGATAATAAGTGCTGTTCGATCAGCTCAGAGATAAGGTTATTGCTGAACCAATGCGGTCAAGACGAAAAAGGAAGAAAAAGGCTGAATATTGTGGAGAGGGATAATCATTTTACACAGTTATTGAAGAGCAAATATTGTATTAACATAAGTAAATTCCTTAATAAAAGCCCATTTACACTGAGGTATGTAAGTCAATATTCTAATACGTATAATCTGATAGCACAAAGTCAAATATATAAAAATAAATGTATATTAATATAAACTTTTTCTGGGTTTCATGCTACCAATTTTAAAAACTATGCACAGTCTAGGCACAAAAAACCCTGACCTATTCATTTTTCTCTCATTCATGTTAACCACACAGAGAAAGGCCAGTGACAGAGAAGCCCGAGATGTTCTTAGAGTCACACTCTTGTCTACATTTCCCAGCATACTGCCAGGTTGACCAGGGGTGCTAAACTACAAAGAAAATGGCTCTATGAGAGCACTTCAGAGTACCTGTACCCTCTCACAGTTCTCTTCACACAATTCAGCAGATCACAGCAGGTGAATGCTAGCCTCTGTGCTAATGATAATGGATACTTCACTACTGCACTGTCAGGCGCATTGGATGATGCAGTGTGGATCTGTGATAATGATAGTTTAAACAGAACAAGTTGTTGTGACGTCCATAGGTCTTTGCTTGAGTGAAATTTTGGGGCCTGGGAAATGGCTTGGCACTTTAAATACCTTTTCACTGCAAATCGATTGCATCTTTTTGTGTGCGTGTTGAAAGTGGCCACAGGTTTGATCATGTACAAAATGGTCAAAGGTTACAAGAGGGAAATCCATAGTTTCTGCTTTGTTTGAGTGCCAGGAAATTGTCTCTCTTAAATGTTAAATCTTCAATGTGAATCAATTCCCTCCCAGTGCTTTTAAAAGTTTGGTACATAAGCCACTTCATACTTTGAACAAACACTGTCTCACTTTCTGTCTCATTTAAAGTGTCTGTTCTATTATTCACACTCTCCAAATATCGTTTACTGTTCAATTAATAATATACACAAGGCACCGATCTGAGCACCCACAGAAAAACAGAGATACTCTCTATTCATTTTAACCAATAAAAAAACAATTGCAGCTTTCAGACATGACTTTCTTCTGGTTTTTATAGTTCATTTGAGGCCGTTTCTATGCCGTTATTTTAATGACAAATGTCGAGAGCATATTATTGTAACGCGAGAGCGCATCCATGTAACGAATCTCTCCGCTCGCAGGCGGATTTCTTTCACTCTAGCACCAAGCTGGACATGCGCTTTCAAATATACAGTGGTCTCATGGCTCTGTGCTCGCTCAGATATTATGTGTGCGCGTAAAATCTGTCCTGTGCATTCATGAATCTCTACTTGCTCTTTCTCTAGAATTGTCTTCTCTCCTGGATTTGTTGTTGCCAGAAGCTTTCATCCACCAGACTTTCACAATTGACTGATGAAAAAACACAGTGTACCTTTCAATTGTAAAGAAATTACGGATTCACCTTTGTTTCATTAGATTTTCAAGTTGAATTTAGTCAGCAAGTTCTCTAGTTATTTTATTATTTAAAGTTATTTTTGCGTTAAGTGCTTGTAAATAGGTATTTATTGAATTTTATTTAGTGAACCAGTACTGATCATCAGGTAGTATAAGCTATATTAGCGAGAGTGTGACTTGCAACAACACTCATGGATAGAATGTGCTTTTGTTTGGTTGGTAATGTCTTTACAGTCCGTGCGTTTCTCTTAACGAGACACAAATAACATTTGTGCAATTAGTTCATCAAGCGCACCATCAAACGGAAAAACGACAGTACCCTTATTTTCAGATATTTTGCAAATAATGTGTCTAAAAGCTAAGCTTTCAATATTACTTCAACAAAGCAACAGTAGCATCCAATTCCATATGTCTCGGAGCAACACACTGTAGTGCTGATGTGTTCCTAAATGAATCAGTGTTTTGAATGAAACGGTTGAGAGCATGATTCACTGACTCGCTCATAAAGACTGTCCCTTGTTTTGTTCCTGACTGAATCAGCTGAATCATGCCTGTGTGAGTAGCATGGAAACATACTCCAGATCTCATTCCTTTTAATTAAAGGTTCTCATGATAAACTATCAGGTTGCTTTAATTGGTATTTATGCATGTTGGTTCTGTACTGTTGTCTGTTACGTTTCCCATTATGAAATTATAAACTCCATAAATGGGTTCGCATAGTTCTCTAGTTGTGATAAACATGCTGAAGCCTGATCATTAGCGGTGCATAGTTAAATGTGCATGTTCTTCTCACATTCTGGAAGAATCTGACAGCTGGAGGCTTGGTATTTATTTTTATCTGTGCATGTAAAGCTGCCTCTTAGTTAGAATGATCTACACCTCCTTCCTGCATCCCGCCGCCCTCCCACATTTGTTCCTGCTAATTAATGACTGTGGTGCTAATTAAAAGCCGGGCAACACTCAATACATTCTGGATCCTTGAGAAATATTAACATTTTCATTTGCAGGTCTCAAAGACTAATGAATATTCCATTGCAAAATTTCCAAGGAAAATTATAGGGCCGGGAGGAGCATGACAGAAAGGCATATAGGTCTATATTATGGAGAGAAAAAAAAGATTTCACACAGGGAGTCATGGAGTAAAGGCCTCATGGAGTAAAGAAAAAAAAAAGAGCAGAACTATAGAAATAAAAGGTTTGACTATAGCCTAGCCAATTCAAAGACATTGCCATGCTTGGTTGAAAAGCATTTAAATGTTTCATGTTAATACAAACGAAACACTCTGCCATGGAAGACAATGTGCTTGAGAGAAAAGAAAAGCATGAAAAGAAAGGCCTCCGCTTTGACAGTATGCTGAGCAACAGGAAGCCTCCTACTGCATTAAACATGTATCATCTTTACACATAAATCAAGCCTGTGAACAAAATGTCTGTGCTGGGCGAGGTAAAAGGAAAGAAGCAGCCCAAATGTGGTCTCTTCTGCACAGTTCCACACCTCCACCTCTTTCCATCCACTCCCCACATTTTAATTGCCACTGTTTGCCAATTGCCACAGCTCATACTGTGCCCATAATGACTGTTCCTCACAATGCTGCCATAGCACTTGATCTCTCTTTTAATGATCCTCCTTCTGTAAATTTGTACTGCACTTGTTTCTTATCTCACAGATCTTTATCAGCTCTGCTTGCCTGTGGATACATTAATTGGGGAGCGATTAACTGACCACAGATCCTTCAGGCATGACCTCTGTAAAGCGCACAGTCACTCATTTGCACTGCTGATTTGATTACTGACTCGCAACCCTCTATAGCTCCTTGTGTGCAATTAGTGTAAAATCTTTACCATTAACACCAATATGACAGTTACATTCAATTAGTCATATATATATTTTCACTATAGAGTGAGGGATAATTGTTAACACCAATGATAATTGGACAAGGGTGTAAAAATTCTATGACTGTTTTTATTAATAGGAAACATAAGCAGAGAACGAATTTCTCTTTGAATCATTTGGAAAGTCATGCCTATGTCAACATGTCAATTTACGTAAGATTGGTTTTATAGACAATTCACATAGAAATCAGTTCTGCTTGTGTTTTATGAATGAGGCCCGGTGAATTGTTGCTGGTATGCTTAAGATTTACAACAATTATTCAAATGTATTCAAAATTATTCAATTTCATCAGTTTTCTGTGGTTCTTCTGGTAATAAGGAAAAAATCGGAACGATACAGAATGAAAGTCTGTTCCATGAACACAGCAACAAATTATTTGTAACAGTGCTAATTTGTACACGACAAAAAGAAAGACAGTTACACTGAAAACAATTCACTTCAGAGAATTCAAGGCTTGGGAAATGTTGTGAATTATTCAAGTTAGTTAGGACTGGGACTTTTATTTGGAGACTGTCAGTCTGTGATGGTTTTTCCCCGTGGTGGGGATTAATCCTGCAGTTTACTTTGTTACACCAGTAGGTGGCGACAAGTGCCTGTGTTTATGAGCAATTGAATCATTTATTCAACCGTTTCATTCAAAACACTGTTTCATTCTGGAACAATACAAGTGGCTGTCTTTATTAATGAATAATTCAATTATTAATTCAGCTGATTCATTCAACTCACTGATTCATTCAAGGATAAAACACCACCACTGTTTGTGTTGCAATTTGTCTACTATGGCTTCATTTGGAACAATTGTCATTGGCAGAGGGAAAAAAACAGACAAGGTGATCTTTTTTCAGGTACCTGGCATGTTTTTTCCCTGTGTTTACATTGTTACGGCATATATGAACACAGCAATAATGCTCAGATTCACACCAAAGTAATCGGCCCAAGATTACCTGAACAAGGTGGTCTCGGCCCAATTGAAAACAAACTCTGGAGCAGTTCACCTGTAGGAAAAAAGCAGTTTGAACCAATGGACCAACAAACCAAGCTGTATCATAATTCATATTAGGAAATGTGTTACGTAAAAAGCAACAGTGTCTGAATCTTTGGGAGAGTACATTACTTATTATGGCAGTTGAAAAACAAAGAACACCTATTTTCATTGCTCCTCTCTGATACAGGTGCATTGAAAGAATGCTATCCTGACGAAGTCTTTATTTCCGCTATACATATTACAGTTTATTCCCTGTTTTGGAATAAAGCAAACAATCTACAGTTGTGAAAATACCCTAAGATGTTCTTGTTTATTGAACTATTATTATTATTCGTGCTGCTTCTTTCTAGGGGCCACACAGAATGCAAAGAGAAAGCTGCTGAGCCAGCCAAATGCATTATATTTATTTATGTTGTATATAATATCAAAACAGCAGATTCTGTCTTTTAAAATGCATTATTTTCAGTCTGGAATTTGTACAGTATAAGCAATATGCAGCATTAAATTGAGTACTTGATCCTCTGTAAAAGGATGAAATGCGCTGTATAGCCAACAAAGGCTTATGCTATCTGTTGAGGCTTGTGCGCATGCCATATGCATATGCTCTGTTTGTACTATGCCATTTAGAGCCAGGGACATTTTTCTTTGTCACATTGCTCTCCTGACTCAACCAGCTGAAAGCGGGATTAGCCTCCAGTGTCTTTGAAAAGTCAAGAAGTGAGGGAAAAATGAGGATAAAGTGATGACAGGATGGAGAGCGAGCGAGGAAGAGTGAGACAGGCAGAAACACATGGGCAGTTACATGAGCAAGAGAGCCAGAGAGAGAGCAAACAACTTGGCTGGGAGGGACATGGCATGCATATTTCATATATAAAAGACAAGCATTTCATTTCCATATTTAGTGAACACTGAGAAGACTTATTTGAGCAGTCAGGGCTTTGCTGAAGTAGAAAATCAGCAAACTCGCTGTGCCCATGTATTTCCAAATCAATCTACTGCCATCTGCAACAGATGCGTGACATGGCACGTCTGGATTTCCCATCTGATTTCCCGAAAACCCTCTAACATTTTTCACTTTGATTGGCTTATCTATGTCTAGGAGTTTTATTGTTATGAGATGCACAGGGACCATCCTGGCCTCTGGAAAGTTTTTTTAATCAGAGCGGTGGAGTGACTTAGTGGTTTAAAAGAATATTCCAGGTTCAACAAGTTAAGCTCAAACAATAGCACTTGAGACAATGTTGATTACCACAAAAAATCATTTCCACCAATCTGGATTACAATAAGCTTCTTGCAACCAGTGTTATTTTAATTTCATTCAAATATGATGATAATATTTATTAATATTTTAATTAGTTTATTAATATTTTTAATTAGTCTTAATTTTCATATTTTCCATTTTCATTTTTATTTCAGTTCAGGTTTAGTATTTTTAGTACTTAACTTAGTATTTCAGTTAGTTGCCAAGACAAAATTTCTCATTTTAATTATTTAAGTTTTATTTTATTTCAGCTTTAATTCAGTTAACGAATACAATTTTTATTAGTTTTAGTTTTTGTTAACAATAATAACATTGCTTACAATGGAATAGGCCAGTCCAGAAATGTTAAAATACTCACTTTTGCTGCTTTTATCCCCACAAGGGACAAATCAAGCACAGCTCTTAACCCCATGGAGACTGTCCCTAAAATACATTGCTTTAGATAAAAGCATCTGTTAAATCACTTTTTACTAACTATGGCTTTTTTTTGGTGTCCCAAATCAGGTGTAAAGAGGGTTTCCAGGGCATTCGCTGTGACCAGTTCCTGCCCAAGACTGATTCCATCCTGTCTGACCCAAGTGAGTGTTCATTCATTTTGCTTTAATGAATCAGATGCATGTAGACACACATATTTTTTACTCTGAAATGTCTAAAGTTAATAGAAAATATCACATGTATATGTATTATACAACCCTTTTAAATTGTTTTGAAATGAATGTACAGGGTCACTGATGTGAATAAAGAGAAATGGCTGTATAACTTTCAGCTTCTAACCCAAATGAAAGCTTAACCTCCGTAAACCATAATGCATTTATGCATTCATTTGCCAATAACAACAAGGCTTTGCAGTTTAGTCTTACAGACACTGTTGTCATAGAAACCTTGTCATTACCAAAGTGTCATAACATTTTCATATTTTCCTGACAGGAACAGATTTCTAAATTTTCCCACCCACTCAGCTAATGGCCGTATATTCACATGCTTCTACCAAACTGAATGTTTCTTTTCTGAATGATGTATACAATTTTCTCGAATAAGGCAATTATATTGTGTGCTTGCATGCATACATTATGCTAGTGTGTGTGTGTGTTTGTTTGTGTTTGGTCCTGGTAAACCCAACGTTATGTGGACCAAATGTCCCCACAAAGATAATAATACCAGTAATTGTTGACTTTGTGGGGAATTATTTTTTTTGGGGGCTCCATGAGGTAAACAGCTTATAAATCATACAAAAGGATGTTTTTTGAAAATGTAAAAATGCAGAGTTTTCTGTGGTTTAGGCTTAGGGGAAACAATATACAGTTTGTACAGTATAAAAAGCATTGTCTATGAAAAGTCCCCATAAAACATGGCTACCCAAAGTGTGTGTGTCTGTGTGTGCATGCGTGCGTGTTTGCGTGTGTGCGCACAGGTAGTGATTACATGTCATGTGCAGTGAGTAAGCCCACTTGATGAGTCACAAATGGTGCATGATTATGAGGGGTTCTGTTTGTTGACCTTCTCATACAGATCTATCAGTGCCATTTTTTATGAAGGATAATAAAATGAGCTGCTCAAGAATTTGCAGTGTGCACATAGTAATTGGTGAAAAAATGAAGGCGATCTCACCAGCAAAGCACACACATTTGTACTAAACAAAAACACACACATACATCCACACTCATATGCCCACATAATAACATACATTTTTTTATATCCAAAAATTAATACAGCACATTTTTTTATTTACACAGACAGACAGACACACACACATACTAGAACTAAAATAGGTTACAGCTCAGTCTGACATATTTATGAATTATGAATTCTATTTAAAAAAGAAAGATTATGCAGACACTTAACATGTATTGATATGCAAGTAAGAAAATATGTTAATTTATTATAAAACAACTTGTCATACACTGATAACTAATTACTGATAATTCAAGTGTGCAAACAAGTCAAAATAATAAACTGTAGGAGCCATATTGTAGGCTTATATAGAAATGAGGAAAAACAAAATGTGTGTAAATGTGTTGACATATATCAACACAACCTAAACACAGACGTCACAATGTGTTAACCTTTTAAGAAGAACGCTATGCAAACTAGTTTTACATCATTTGAAACTGCTACGGCAGCAGGGGCAATGCTTGGGCATTAATATGTTTTATTTTAAAGTTATGTTTAGTTTTTACCTAAAACCTACCCGGTTCAGACAGTAATATTCCCACATTCAAGCATTTCATACAATGGGCTTAAACAACTCACCCTTTTATAGCATATTTGGTTCACATTCATAACTGACAGTCGTGATCTAAATATGATTTTCATTTACAATAACACATCCTAAAACTCGGCATTAGTAACTTTTCGCACCATCACTCGAGTGTGCACTCAAGCTCCAGGGGTCTCCATTCTCGGCTCATTTTGTGTCTGACTTGTGAATTTAGTGAATTGTTAACTGGAGACTCGCTCTGACTGGATCATTTGAATCAGTGAGTTGTTGAAATCAGATCAGTCTGATTCACAGAATTAATCATTCAGTGCGATTTGCGAACCGATTTAACAGGTTAACTGAAAAGAATCTGCTTGTTCATAAATTACACATCGCTCACGCCTCAGAGCGGGCAGCGATTTCTTCAGTTCAAAATAATGTGGAACAACATGTTTTTATGAAATGTAGTGGAGTAAAAAGTATGATATTATGCTTTGGAATGTAGTGAAGTAAAAGTAAATGTTTACCAAAATAAAAATAATAGTAAAAATGCTTTGTTACTGTCCACCACTGATATATACAGTATAGTGCATATGTGACCCGTGCTGGCAAAATGAGTCGCAATGAGCAAATTTTAAAAAATTATTTTTCTTTTCACATTCTCTATTTAAAAACCTTCAAAATTATGTATTTGCTACATCTGTTTGAAGTCGATAGTCAGCAAAGTCAGTTTTGAGAAAAATCGAGTTAAAGTTTTAAAGGTTCCAAAACAAAATCACCTAGCAACCATACCTTAAAATCCCTGGTAATAACACCAAATTTGACACACTCCAAGTCAACACCAAATATCTATAGGAAAAATATATATTCAACTTTTTTTTCCATGATACCACAATTGTTTGATTAACATTAATGAAACAGACAGTCTATATATGAAGATCTACTTTACTGCGTGGATCAATATATTGTTACACATCAGTTAACCAAACGTTCACTTAAGACATAACATATAATGTTTGGTGAATACTCGCCAAGACAGATATTTTGAAATACTGTAATTCTGTGTATATGTGTATATCAGGATCACGTGCTGTCTGAGGCGTCTTTGTGCGCATGCTTCGGATCTGTCAGTCAGTGCGAGTAAGATCGTTTTCATGGACAAAGGAAAGGTACTCCTTTCAGAAAACGTGCAAATAAAGATACTTTTAGATTTTTAATTGCTATTTGGAGCATTGGGATCGCTAGACGAGGGCTTAATGAACACATTTTTGTGAAAACCTCAAATTCAACCAAAATGGACATTTTTCACTTGTTTTGCCTGTAGCTCAAAATTATCCCGTGCGTATAATTTTTTTTTTTTTTTCCAGCACGGGTCACATATTATACGATTGATTTGAAATTAAAAAAAATATTAATACTATTGGGAAAAATAAATCTATATATTTATTTTCCCAATCAGATAGATCATTTCACTTGATTTTTTTTTATTTCAAATCAGTCTTATATTATGCAGAAATTGAGTTTATAATAGAAAGGTAGATAGTACAACACTGCATGTTCTCCATTTAAACAAAGTGTGAAAACAGAAAGGTGAGATTTCTCTAAAAATGGGTTGCGCCCATTGATATATAGCACATTGCATGGGCTCTCTGCATTTCTTTTAGCTGCCAGTTCATTAAAGGATTAGTAAAAATCAGGTAACAGTGCAAATGTGCCCAGAAAATCTGCATGGGCCAATTCCTCATCTTGTAGGCCCAATTTTAAGCGATGTGGAAGATGCTGCAGACAACTACTGACATACTTTACTAGAACTATACATCATCACACCACCACTGCAATCCAATTCAAAAAACCTAATTTGCACACTGTACAAAGGAAGCATGTTTGTGTTGAAAAGAACGACAATGACTTGATTTAAATATTTATGCTGCAGCCCTATTAAGATTGTGACTGTTTTGTGAATAATACAGAGGGGTTTTTTTTAGGGTGCACACCTATGGCATGATTGATATACATTCATTTGTGTGGCGTTGTTCATAAGCATAGCAATTTGCTCTGGTCTGTTTCCGTTTCTTCTACTTTACTTGAAGGTTAATGAACAACACTGTAATCTTCTGAATAGCACCCTGACAGAGTTTGGCTAAGATTTGCACTATAAGTCTGCCAAGTCTTAGCCACTTATTATCACTTTTGGCACAGAGACAAGGAGCCACCTATTGGACATACAAAAAAATCGAATTAAGCACAGCAGAGTAACCAATTTCAGACATGTCACAACAGCAAATTATGAATAATGAGCTTACCACTCAATTCAGACAATAATAGCTCTGTTGGAGGAGAATTTAGCACCCTGTCAAATTGCTATTGTGTAATAAAAGCCGCACACATATTGTATGTTGGGCAACTAGACACGACACTTCGGTTTATACCTGTGACCCTCTACACACAGGTCACAAACATACTGCAGGATGACATAATGTGCTTTTACACCTCTTAAATTTCAGATGGCACTCTTGCCTGTTTAGATTCACATGATCTTCATCAGCACAGACAAAAAAGTAGACAGGCTTTCGGTGTTTAAAGTTTTAGATGCTAGTAATGGGTTCACTGACAGGACAGGCACACACAGCCAAAGTCTCTCCGCCGCTCTTAAAAGCAACATTCACAGAGGACAGGGACATCCTGGGTCACTGTGTCCTTGAGTTAGACGGGCAGGCTTTCATCACACATCTCTCGACCTTATTTCCTTTACAATGTGTCTCTATTCCTCTAAGCTCTGTCTGATAATCTTCAATGGTAAAATTACAACCGATACTGTACAAAATTAATTCTGTCATCATTGACCTGACCCTCAAGCCTGCATGACTTACTTTCTTCTGTTGAATACTCTTTTTGTCCATAAAATGAAAATCAGTGGGTAACATTGGGCCTCATTTACTTCCATTGTGTGGAAAAAAAATTTTTTCTTTTCAATATACCATATATTGTGTTGCACAGTAGAAATAAAGTCATGGCAGTTTGGAGTTATTTATTTATTCATTCATTCATTTTTTTAAATGAACTATTCTTTTAAGTATTATTTTTTGGATGTAAGTACTTTACTTAAAGTACTATTGAAATTGAAAACTTTCACTTTTACTCAATTGCATTTTGAAGGGTAAAAATGATACATATTAAACTTCATAACGAGAATTTCAAAGGTCATCATGACCATATTCAGGGTTAAATTCAAGTTAAGCTCGACAAAATCTGTGGCCTGCGGTTTATTACCAGAGAACAGAATTTCAGTTCATCCCTCAATTTGTCAAATAGAACAGGAAATGCATTTATAGTAATGCACTTACAATGAAGGCATAAGAGGCAAGATAGCCAGAGGGTTTGAAAGCAGTATATTTTTGATATATCAGATTTTGATATAGCAGATTAATTTTTTAGTTTGTCATTTTAGCTGTAATGTTGTTCTTTTTTTAGGTGGGGCTACTTTTGGTGAAGGAGCTGCAGTTATGTAATTTCATTGGGTAGATTTGGAGTTTATGATTAGTTATGTCCTATCCTTTTCTGGTATCTTTGCGGGGTAGAATAAGGTGAAATTAGATGCACTCTTCTTCCATCTACATTCTTCTGCCTTTTGCTTGTATCCAACCATCTCATGTCTCACAGTGTCATATATATTCATTGAAGCACCTGACCCAGGGTCAAGAAGAACATATATGCTGAATTATTACAATCAGTTTTTGGATTGCATCAAGATCAAGCAGCCAGAGCCAAACATTTGAAAGGCAAGGCTGCACTCCAAGTGAATTAAGTTTGTTCATTCCATGGGAAGACAACACCAGACACGCATGCAGTCTCTGAATATGATTTTTTTCATTGTGTCGGGTCTACAAGATCAAAATCTCCTGTATACGGATTAAATTTTGCTGTAGTTAAAGTTAAAGTAAGATAACTTTCTTGATCTTCTATCAGTTATTGATCCTTTTGATGGAAAGACATGCACACTATAAAGGCACATATACCTTCCTCCACACGCGATAGGACGGGATAAAAGGTTTTCTCTTAAAACATCTGAGATTTTGGGCCAGATTTACTAAACGGCAAATTAGCATGAGAGCGCAATTCCAAAAAAGCGCCGATGGGAGTGGAAAGTTCTGTGCGTGATCTACTGACGACGCGCAAATTAAAGAACACAGATCATTTCCATAATGACCAACGCAGATAGCGTCTGGTTTAAGACGTGTTTTTTTAGGGGGGTAAATGATGGCGCAAACACCAGTAAATTGACGAGCGCAAACCTTAGTAAAACACCTTGATTCATGATTCATTTAAATACTCTCCTCCCATATATTTTGCATCTGAAAGGTAAACTCCTACAAATGCATGTGCAATAAGGTCAGCCACAAAAATAACTCTGTTCACGCCTTTTCAGCGCTAATTTTTCATTGCATGTCTTTAGTAAATCCTGACAGTAGTTTTTTAACGCCAAAAGAGGGTTTACGCTGGCGCAAGCTGTTAGTAAATCTGGCCCTTTATGTGAATGTGCTTGTAGAGCCATCAGTTGCCATTGTGCATTTAAAGAGAAAAAAAAAAAAAACATGAGCACAGACACAATAACTTTGTTTTTTATCCTTTCACCCTTCTTAATCATATTTGTTTCTGAACAATTACCACACATTAAATGTTAGTTTCTGCCTTTTGACAAAACAAAATCCTTTAAATATAATAAAATGGATAATTTTAGTACATTTTACTCTGAATGAAATTGCAACTAGTTTTAGTCAAGCGTTATGTTTGTGCTCAGAGCCGTATTATGCTACTCCTCTGGCTTAGAAAAGAAAATTATTATTATTATCTTTCCCCTTCAAGACTTTTGCACTTTGATGTACTGAGGGTTTCAAAATGTTCTTAAAGTCTCAGATAAATATTTCTCTCTGACACCTCGTCATTTGATTTTGTCAGAGCAAAAAGTGCATGTGATTTGATCGGGTGTCTAATTTCCTTTCATCATCACACAAACTGGGCAAGGAGGCAATTGCAGTATTGTTGGGGCAACACACGAATGGATTGCAGTCTGTAGAGCCAATTCACCTTACCGCTTGGGAAAGTATAACACAAGCGTAAAGGGAAATTTTATATTGATTGCTGCAATTCATCTGTTTAGACCCAGTGCAATTCTGCGTGTTCACACTTGTAAAATATTTATCCAGGTCTGAGGTAATGCTTCCGGATGGGGCATTTACAGTGAGATATAGATCTTGACAGCACACCTCATAATGAAGAATATGTGGATTGTATGCTAACTTCCACTGCATATTGTCACAGGGCTCTCTACGTTATGGTCTCCTTGGAAACCTGCCATGTAGGCAGGGTTACAAGGGCTATTTTTCTTCTTTACGTACCTTGGCTGAGAATAGCATGCATGTAGCGAAGCTAATTTTTAACCTGTTGATCTTCTATTAGCTACCTGCCTGAAGACGGTCATCTTTTTGCATTATCCTATGATAACTCAATTTAGCATCCATCTGGCATCAATTCAGACAAATGTCAGGAGTGCTCAATGCATCTGATTTACAGCAATCATGTACGACATGATTTATGCACTCAGGGTTTAATACACATCGCCACTTTGTGTTGTGTACATTTCTATTCTGCTTGATTGACAGCGACCTATTAGCTCTCAATTTCACGCATCTCTGAAGAAACCTGCTGTTTATTTGTGGAGTTATCTGTTTGTTATTGTTACTTTGAGAGCCTCCTTCTAATTTCAAAGCTTTACCAGAGCAGATCCCTCATTTTGGTTGCCCAGATTCCCTGCTGATCACAATGTCTGTTTACTGAAAAGTGAGTCAGTGGTTATTAGCAGTCTCTTTGTGATGATGGCTCTGCCAGAGGCAGCAGGTGAGAGGGGGTAAGTAATTGTCAGACTTGCTGATTAGAGTGGGTTTTCACAGCCTTTGGGCTCTTTATATTTGAACGATTTCAGCTACAAGAGCTTCTTGTCATCATTTCAGCCTCTCCTTCTAGATGACAGTGTTATTGGCCTTTTGTAACTTTTCATTTAAAGGGCAAGTCACAAGCATGATTAGTTATCAAAGACAGTGGCATCATGTTCATACGAGATTCTCTGTGCAGCAAATTATGTAAATCGAGCCGATATAATTTCTCTGTAATCATCAGAAAATGTCACCCACTTGCTATTAGAGGTGGAAATCTTTAGATAGCTTGTGATTCGATTCAATTTTTGTATTGTCAAATGGACTTATATTTTTCCCATTGAAATGAAATTTGCTAACCAGTAATAACTTCAAGTATTGCAGGTTCTCAAACTTTTTCGGTTCAGTGTAAATGAAATGTCATACCAGAGCATCATATGGGGCAGTCGTGGCCTAATGGTTAGCAAGTCAGACTGGTAACCTGAAAGTCACAGATTTGATTTTCAATACCGGCAGGAAACCACTGAGATGCCCTTGAACAAGGCATCTAACCCCCAATCGCTCCCCGGGCGCCACAGCAGAAATGGCTGCCCACTGCTCCGGGTGTGTGGTATGCTATGGGTTACCATACTTGGCCTTCGCTTCACATCACTTATAATCATCATTGTCAGTCAGCGAATCTCTTTTGTGGCTTAGCATTAGAATTATCTACTTTCAAGCATGTTATTATGTCCCACGATTGTGATTTGTGTAAATAAAGTTATTCCCTTTAAAATATAGAATTAATGACACAGAACATTGTATTTGGTTGTTGCCTTTAAGATGTTAAAGCTCATTCTGCCTTTTTATATTTGACTGTTTAACATATCTGAAGGCTTAAAGCACACTTTTCTATGTATATTCCATTGCAATAGTGCCCTCTGTACTGTCAATATTTTAAAACTGTGTTTCAAAATGCAATTCTGTATATTAAATTTTGTGGCTCAATCCAGAATTGCATGATGAATCGTTGAATTGATTGAAACTATCCCAAAAAGTTTAAAGTATCAAGTTCACTTTGTACCTAACACTCTCATCTTGTCTCATCTCATCTGTTCGTGGTTTCACACACATCTGCGTCTTTTCAGATCTGTCTGTGCTGGCAGACATCCTCTTCTCATTTCACAGTGCTGGGCTCTGTCATAACGCTAGCCTCCTTGGTGTCTAAACATTATAAGGCTCTCCTTTAATAATTCTTCCTAAGCCTCTCAATCTCCCCAGCGAGCCTTAGTCTGTCAATCAGCCTTGTAGGCATCCTCTCCTCAGCTTTATTCGCAAGCCATGAGCACTTCAGAGTTATTACCCATAATGCCCTGGGAGGAACACAGCATCAACCTTACAATGACAAACAATGGGGAGCTGAGATAGTGCTGACAGGTACAGTTTGTCTGGTGGTTCATAAAAGACTTCTGTAACTCTGATGTAACATGAATAGCAAAGGAAAGTAAAGACAGAAGGGAAGGGAGGAGAAAAGGACAGTAATTGGTTCTATCCTGCTGGGTCTGTACACCAGCTGTCTCAGCATATCCAATGATCATTTCCACCTCAGAATACTGGACAAACTTTGCTATTACACTTGTAATGACAGCTGTTATGGCAAGTGTCTCTTTGTTTCTGCTTAAACTGATGGTAATACTGACCACGAAGTGAGAATAAAGGTCACAGTTGCACTTCAGCAGAAGATGTTATGCTCGTATGGCTTAAATGGTCATGATGAAAATGTATATCTTAATGGCTCATTCTATCGCATTTGAAGACACTGAGATCGTCTAGTATCCTCGCTCAAACACTTCTGTCAGAGACATACACTACAGTGATTATATCAAGTGTGAACAAGCTGTACTTGCTTCTAACTTTGTTTGCGCACACTGGAGTACAACTTACATAGACAGCCTGTGTTAGTTGAATATAACTCAAAGTTTTCTGTGGACAAACTTGTGGTTGAGGCTTTTAAGAGTATCGTAGCGTAGAAGTTTAAACCTGGCCTATTGCTTTCCATAGATTCCTGTGATTCCAAATAATTTTTACTCACCCATATCCTTCGTATAGATCTGGTTGGACATGACCTATGAGAAACCGTTTTGCACTCACTGTAGTCATTATTCATGAGTGTCGAGATCCCATGACCCTGCCTGTTCTCATCCCATAGTCCAGTTTAGACATTGCTTTTTTCCTGTCTGTGTCATCCACTGGTATGTCATGAAACTGTCTCAAATGCTTGTGAAAAGATCCTTGAGACCGATTTAAGCCTTAGGTAACTAAACTGATGAGTCACCCATATCCAGTCTGCCACAAAAATGCGGATGTTAGTCAGTCCTTAAGGTGTGTGTGTGTGTGTGTGGTCCAGGTAAACCCTATGGCCCGGTTTCACAGACAGGGCTTAAACTAAGCCAGGATTAATCCTTAGTTCAATTAGGGCATTTAAGTAGCTTTTATAAACATGCCTTAGAAAAAAAACATTACTGGTGTGCATGTTGAGTCAAAACAATGGCACTGGCATATTTTAAGATATGTCAGTGCAAGTTGCTTTCTGTTAAAACATCTCAAACATGCATTTTAGTCTAGGACTAGCTTAAGCCTTGTCTGTGAAACCGGGGGTATATGTTATGAGGACAAAATGTCCCCACAAAGATGGCAATATCTGAAATCCTTTTGACATTTTTTGGTCCTCATGAGTAAACAGATTTAAAAATCATTATGTCTATAAAATGTCCCCATAAAACATGAAAATACAGTGTGTGTGTGTGTATGTGTGTGTGTGTGTGTGTGTGTTTGTGAGAGTATTTGGAAAGAGAAGGGCAGATAAAGTGCTGTTTGATATTAGACCCTGATTGACAGGAGGGTATTGCAGGAGTCCACCTGTAAAGCTGACTCCTTAGTTTTAGTGAACTTTTTATTAGGTCTCTAACTTGAACGTTAATAGGATCTGTTGTTCACACAACTTGTAGATAAAATCCTGACAGTCTTCATGAAATGAAATTAGCGCTGCAGGTGCTTTCTATTTCAGTGTATCTGTTTGGAATTGAATGCAGAAGATGTTTACCAGTAATGACATTCAATAATCTCTGAGACAGAGGCTTTCAACCTTGGGGTCACAACTCCACATGGACTCACCAGAGATGCTGATGGGGTCTCATGAGATTTTTATAAATTGCATTTGTTGTATATTTTAAAAAGTTTTTTAAATATACCCCCCCCCCCCCCCCCTCGAGGGAGAGGGGAGGTTAACATTTTTAATTAAGATTATGAGGGCGTATGACTTTTTAAAAAATAATGATGTGCACAGATAAATAATTTATTATAAGCACTGCAAAATGCTGTAAAAATAAGAATTGTCAATTTTGATTTCATGGTGACTTTGTCATGTCATTAATGTTATTGGGGTTATGGGGACATAATGTCACCACAAAGATGGCAATATCCAAGATTCTTGTCCTTGTAGGGACACTTTTTGGTCCCAATGAGGAAAATAGCTTATAAATCATACTAAGTGATGTTTTTTTAAAATGTAAAAAACGTTTTGTGTGATGGGTAGGTTTATCGGGTAGGGTTAGGGGATAGAATATACAGTTTGTACAGTATAAAAATCATTATGTCTATGGAATGTGTGCGTGTGCGTTTGTGTGTGTGTGTGGTCGTGTAGGCCTGGATGCAAAGATCAAAACACACCACCTTACAAGGTGCAAAATAAGATGAATATGCATAAGTGTCACTGACTGAACACCCTTAAGCTGTGTGTACCGTTTGCTAGCACTTATTTGTGTGAAGCAGGATTTAGCTATCTTGTTTGCATTTTATTGCAGGACCAAATATTGTTCCAAGTTGGATAGAACAGCGGAGATGGGATGAATACGTTTTTAATTATCGTGTCAGACATTGACAAGCTGCAGTGCGACACACAACCCTCAATCCTCCCATTAGACAGGATGAGTGCCAATGAAGGGATGCCCAAATGATTTGTTACAGTTACAGAGTCAATAATTATAAAATTGGCAAAATGTCTTCTTATTTTTAACAACACAATTTGCTGTCTGTGAAATCTTAGTCTATAGCTTAATACTGTGACATGGGTAAGGTGGGTTGGGAGGCCGAATGCATCTTGGAACCTAAAAAAATGGGTCATGGACCTAAAAAGGTTGAGAACCCCTTAAAAATATTTCACTAGAATGTGTTTGCATCTGGTGTGAAAAAGCTTTTTTTGTCAGTTTTTACACTTCCACTACCTCACTCTTTTTCTCTGTCATCCTTTATATCTCACAGTTGTTCTGTCTCTCTCTCTCTCTTTTTTTGGAGTCACAAAGTCTATGTGTGAGATTTGGTGGTTTTCTCAGTGAAAGCAGGTTTAGGGGTACTGGGTGAAAATTGTGTCTGGCCTTTCAGAAGCTTAGTTTAATCTCTGATTTGTAAAGCAGGGTGGCAAAACACTTTCGCTGTCCAGCTGTGACCGCTCAGCCAGGCCAGCGTGACCATTTCTGATATTTTTCACTTCTAATTATTGTTTATATTAGAGAAAAGGGCAAGGAAATCTAACAACATGAGAGTTGTTTTTTTTTCTTCTTGTGTTTTATTTGTTAGTTGATTATGATTGTAAAACTGTACCTGTACTTTTACCAGCAGGCTTTCTTAGTGTGATGAGAGCTGATTTCATGTCCCAGAAGTCTCATATAATTTGGTATAATGGCAGACATTGAATAATGCAACTAGATATCACAGATCTAAATTGACAGAATTTTACCATACCCCAATATACTGATATGTATATGTTGTTACTGTATTTATCTGAGGCTTGATATGAAAAGTACAAGAGTATTGAAAAGGCCTTGAGCACAATAATGCATGCTGTCCCTAGTGAAAAATAAATATACTAAAATGTATTTGAAATACATTTATTTTACGCTAAGTATACAAAATACATTTACATACAGTATTTATGAACTTAATATAAATACCCTGCAATTCTACTTTTGATATACTAAATTGATATACTTAAAGTCTGCTAAATTGGAACAACTTATTTTGTACTTAATATACTTTAGTTATCCAGAAATAGTGCTGAAGATATAGTTAAGTATATTTGATTGTGCTAAAGTGGAACTATTGCACGGATACTTTAGGTAGACTTTAAATATCTTGCATTTAAAGACTGATATTATACAGTGATCATACTATCCTTATTAATAGTGATATTAAAACACATTTTAGGCTTAATATTAAGGAATGTGCATTGCGCAATAAAGAAGTACTCCACATTTAGTTTAATTATAATATTTATGTCAGTAAGTCTCAAGCGATATGTCAGTAAATATGTTAATGGATTTGTAGTATACTTAGTATGAAATAAATGTATTTTAAATACATTTTGGTATAGGTTTTTTTCACTAGGGGTTATATACAAGCTGCAGGATTATGAGCAAATAAGACTATATTACATTTCCACTACTTATGAGAAGGAAGCAGCTTTATGGAATGTGTTTTGAAAAAATATCAAAAAAATATTTGATTAGCCTTTGTTATACTGTTAGAGATTGGTAGTAGTTTGATTGTAATTTTTGATATTCCCCAAAAGGGCAGATATGGAGCAAAAGCGGTATCATAAGACTTGTGTTCCGCGTCATTCATTCATAAATAATTCTAGCCTATCATGCTGCAACTTCTGCTTTAAAAGTCCATGCATGTTCATTGAATTCACTGAATTCTCTTGTCGGGATCTGGCGGTTAGATGGAATTCTGACGGCAAGGTTCTATCGGACCGTTATGCGGGAGTCGCACCCAAGAATACATTTTTCCTGTATTTACACTCTTTTTGAATCTTTCTGCTAGAACTAAAAACGACCACATTGCTTGCTTTGGAGCAGGAGCCCAACTGGACATCTGGAGTCTTCAGACCATCTTGAAGATATCCATTGCATTTTCCATTAATAATCCACTGCGTAGAGAAGGAGAGGACAGGAGGGAGTGATGAGATAAAGACCAGGGGTGACCTTTGTGTAAGGAAGAGAGAGAAAAACTGTTTAATTTCTTGACAGCATGTCATCTTTATGAGGAAACCCACAATTTATCATGATGGGGAATTTGTGAATGAGCAAACATTAGTAAAACTTAAGAATCATGTTTAGAGACTTCTGGAAATTCATTGCAGTTCTGCTCACATTTAGTCTGGTTGTAATATTGGAATTTTTATTGTATTATGCACAGTATTATTCGCCACTGATGAATAATCACTAGTCTGTAACATTTTATCTCATGTTAATCTATGCATTGCTGACTAAGCTTTTATTGTATCTCCAAATCTACAACTAATTAATGTTGGGCTAAAACGTTGCGAGGAGCATTGAGTATTCCACGGATGAGCAACTGAATGACTGCTCAGGGGCTTTCTCTACTTTAGATGTGAATCTAAACTGATTCTACTGCCATGGCAATCTCAAAGCCACCCACTCATATGTGAAAACTCACATGCACATATGCATCCAAAACTCATCTAGGCGTTGACTCTGAGGTTGTTGGTGTAAGTAAATGGGGTTCAGCTGGTCGTTTGTAGCCTCGGGCTCTCTATGGGTAGGGAGTTTATGGTCTCTTGTGGGTACATTTACATCTTTCTTTTCAGATCAGGAGTGCAGAAATGCATTTAGTTTTGTTTTCAAGGTTCTGCAGCTGAAACCGTCTGTCTTTAGGTAAAGCATTAACATTGAACTAGCAATGAACAGTCGCTCAGTGGGGTCTCATTAAGCCTCATTGAGTTGTATTGCTCAAAGATAAGATTAGATTCTGACACAAACACTGCATAAATCATACTTAAATAAATGTGTTTTTTATAGATTCAGAGCTATAATTCATGAGAGAGCTGCCTCAGCTGTTTTTAAAACTCACTTATTCAGTATCTCAGTGAATGATATGTATAGCAAAACATGGCTACCTATCTTTGTGCCCATTTTGTAAAAGTAAAACACAAAGGCAACCACATATTGTTCTGATTTCCATTCTTCTTTATAAGTGATTTATTTATTTATGCAGGATGTTTATATTTGGACACTGGCATGCGTTAATACATTTTAATTTACATCTGTTCCACACAATAGAAATAAAAAATTTTTTTGGAAAGAAGTCTCTTATGCTCACAAAGGCTGCATTTATTTGATCAAAAATACAGTAAAAAATAGTAAAGATTTTTTTTTGTGAAAACTGATAATTATTTTTCAGATCTCTGAAATAGAAAGTTAAAAACAACATTTACTCTGAAAAAAATCTATAGTTACTTTTGATAATTTTTGTGCATCCTTGCTGAATAAAACTACTAATTTCTTAAAAACATGGTAGTGTACATATTGCAAAAAGCTCTAATATTTATTTGAAAGATTCTAATATATTTTACGCATTCTATTTTAATGTTTTAAATTAACATTCTTTCAGCATTTATTTTAAACATTCTAATATATTTTACGCTTTCTATTTTAATATTTTAAATGAACATTCTGTCAGCATTTACTCACGCTCATTCAAAACCAATATGACATTTTCAAGGATGTTGGTAACCAAACAGTTTTAGTGACCATTAAAAAAATAAATATTCTTATTTTATGAATATCAGAAAATCTTCTTTTCCACAGAAGAAAAAAAGTATTTTTGGGTGAATATCCCTTTAATATGTTTTTGCATTTTTCATCTCTAAACAAAATCCATAAAGTTTTAGTTTTTTCACTGGTTGTAAATCTTAGTGCTTAATTCATGATGGTATTATGGCATTATCATTATTATTATTATTATTGAAAACAGAATTAGCCTATTCAGTTGCACTGGAAATATCAAAAATTTAGCGGTAAAGTGTAAAGATCACATAGATCCAACCAGCCCTCTCAATCACCCATAACATCGAGCAGAAAGTTGGAGCTCAGGGAGTTTGCTGCCATCTGGCTGATGAAACCTTCCATTCAACATCACTTCACCAGGGAATGACAGTGGAGAAAAGCAGAACACTTCCAACAGAACATCAGAGGAAATGCAGTGATATTTGCTACCCTTCTTGCTTTCCTGCTTTGTATTTTACTCACAGAACGATCTTCCTTTCTCATCCTATGATCTCATTCGATCGATTCTTTGTGCTTTGCATCTTTTCATTGTGTGCTCGCTGTGTGTGAATGTCTAAAATTGCTGTGAATATCGGTGCAGGCAGTTTAGAAAAGAGTGGAGAAAAAACGTTACCTTTCTATTTACAGTTTCTTTGCTGTGTGATACAGGCTAGTGTGAACATGTTAGCTCAGACTGGAAGATACGATTCTTTCTAGCTCACGTTTCACTAGTCTCTTTTTCTTTGAGCACACGCTGAAACTTTTAATGAGCGAGCAAGCATTTGTTCTGAACAGGTGATACTCAAGATAATGAAACCAACACCCCACTCAGATATAAAACTATATCTGTAATTCTTTTTCATTCTGTTATATCAAAGTCACTTCTGTTCAAGTGCTGTAGATGTTCTATGTTAGAGTTCAAATAGCCACATGATGAAATGCTTGTTTAAGCAAATGTTCAAGCAGCTTAAAATAAAAGGTTACAATTAGAACCAGCCTGACAACGTGTCTATACTGTATGTGAGTGGTGCATCATGATGTGTTAAACTAAATCGCTCCCATTATAATCAGTTGTGTTGTTTACACTGGAAGCACCCATTGCTGCATTTCTCTTTTTGACCGCCCACTTTAGTTTTACTGTTCATTCAAAAGTTTGAGTCTCTTTATTTGATCACAAATACAGTAAAAGCAGGAATATTGTGAAATATTATTACAATTTAAAATAGCTGTTTTTCTACTTTAAAATTAAATGTATTCCTGTGATGGCAAAGCTGAATGTTTAGCAGCGATTACTCCAGTTTTTGGCGTCTTCAGAAATCATTCTAATATGCTGACTTGGTGCTCAAGAAACATTTCTTATTATAAGCAAAGTTGAAAACAGATGTGTTGCTTACTATTTTTGTGGAAACCGTGATATATATATATATATATATATATATATATATATTTTTTTTTTTTTTTTTTTTTTTCAGGATTCTTTGATGAATAGAAAGTTCAAAGGAACACTTTATTTGAAATAAAAATCTTGTGTAACATTCTAAATTGATTTAATGTCACTTTTGTTCAATTTAATGCATTCTTCCTTGCTGAATAAAATGTGTATATATTCAATTCAGAATATATTTTTCTGCTGACTGTTACATCAAAGTCAGTATGTGATGTTTGTGGACTTAAATCAAATTTTGTTTTTATTTTAACCATACGGTATGTATAGTATATGCAGTTGTACCATAACATTATAATTTATAATAATTATATTGACCTGTTTTATACTAATGGATTACTCTTTGACAAAAATATTCATAGTTATTCACTAATGTTGTAATTGCTGAAATCTGATTCTGCTTTGACGCTATCAAGACACTGCGATGCAGTCAGTGGTTTCTTCCTGTGATGTCATAGGAGAACTTTTTACACTTTCACATTTTTATTATCTACTGTAGCTCTATGGGAAACCATTTATGTGCTGGTGCTTTAAAGAACCCAGAAACCAAAACACTTCAAAGAACAGTCTTTTTTTGGTAAAAAAAAAAAAACGGTGATCAGTGCAATAGCTGAGGTGATAATATTGGACATCACAAAGTATTTGAAGTAAGTAATTTAGTCATTGTCATATTCAAGTTACAACTTTAAGGTCTGAAAGTGACAGTGTATAAAATTTGTCTGAGACTGGCAAAATGGAACCCACAGGAAAAATGGAATCCATCTTATTTCTGAGAGGGAGATGTCACTGGAGGTGTGTCTGTCTGCTGACAAAATAAAAGAAAAATGACAGGGAAGAAACGAAACACCTTCTTACAGTAGTTGATTCAGACTCAGGCTACGTTTACATGCAACCAAATAATCCATTTGTAATCGGATTGACGGCTCAATTGGACTGAAAAGCCTTCATGTAAACACCTTAATTGATCCGATTGGGCTCGATCTGAATGAAATTTCGATCGGATTGAAAGGGGTGGTTTATTCCTTTTTAAATCCGATCGAGAGGACATGTAAACACTTGATTGGATTGAAAACCAAAACTGAAAGGACTGCGTATGTGCAATGACGTAGAAATAGCGTAATGACGTATGACGCGCGGAACGAGCTGTTCTTCCTGTTGAATAATGTGTCATATAAATGAGTGTCCCATCATTCTAAAATTATCCTTTCACTCAGCGTCTGTGAAGTGGAGCAGGACAACGTCCCACCAGTCCTTGTTTCGGATTCTCATCCACAGACGACTGGTTTTGGGCGCGGGGAGGGGCATTTTTACTGCGTGATAAATATAAGCAGCACGGCAAAACGGTTCATATGCTCATTGCCTCCAAATTATGACCAGAAATGGGTAAATAGTCTACTGTTTAAAACAAATAGAGAACCAATGTAGGAATAGTTATTATGCGCAAACAGCAAACTCTGCATATTTGTGCAGTGTGCAGCGTGCCCATGTCAAAAAATTAATTCTGATTTTTTTGACATATAACGCACACATCAACCCGATCACTTTAGAGTCCATTTAAACACTACATTCAGATTCATCAATCGGAATGAGTGATTGGGGATGTTAGAAGGTCACAGTCAAGAACTCTGAAAGACACCATATCTGCTTGATGAGAGAGAGATTGAGGAGGATGGTGACATAAATCCCTGCCCCATCCCCCAGCTCCAAGGCTGATTTTATTTTTTGATGAGATGTCAAGTTCTCCATTACAAAGCAAAGATCTTGAAATGTGTCTTCCTTGAGATAAAACTATATCTTGTGATTGGCAATGTCACAACCCTTTAGCCAAACCCCTTATCAGCTCCTGCAGACCAAAATATTGGAGGTCATGTTCTCTCCATCTGAAACTGGACTTTACTAGATGTATTTATTTATTATAGCTCTTAGAATACATCATTCTGATGGTTCACACATTCTATAGTAGTACTCAAATTAGCAGCTTGACTATATGACTGAAATTCTCTATTTTGATTATTAAAAAATATAAATAATTGATAGTTAAATATAACTATTTATTGAACATTAGTTTCTTTCATAATTTTAATGTTGCCTGCTGTTTTATAAATGTAAAGGCCACTAAAAAATATTTATTTTTTACAGGTAATTCTCATTTTGTTTATGTTTTATGAATTTTTATATATACTGTATATTATTAATACTGGTTTTCTCTCTATTAGGGCAAAGCAAACAAACCTGCAGACAACTACAATGGTTGCCAGCCATAAAAAACAGTGTCATAATTCACAGTATTAGTCTGGCAGTATTAGTATTTATTCTTATTTTGTATAGCACTAAGCCTTAGGATTTACAAGGCATTACAAGGCTATTGGGTGCAATTACATTTAGAAAAAGCGAGCACAATCACCCCACTTCTCCCAGATAGGGAGACAGATACTGCCAAGTTCCAGAAAGAGCGTTTAAACTTCTCCATGGTAGGACAGATAAATACATGAGACAGTCTCATTCTGTAGATTAATGTTTCATCGCTAGCCCTTGTCCCAGGTCGACTTCAGGGGACAGTAGGCACAATTTGAGGCACATTTCCTGTGAACCTGTGGCTGAGGCCATTTAATATGAGTCTTTTTTTCAAGGACAACAAGAAAAGCATCAGTAGCCTTGTCCGTCTTCGTCCCTGTCTCAGGGACACAACTGATCTCACCAGACATACTGAGTATTATGTAAAATCAGCTATTGAGAACTGTAATATATGAGCCACTTAAAACCTGACTCTTTACGTTTACTCAAGTGGCTGGGCATTTATTCCGAGTAGCCAGTAACAGAAGGTGTGCAATTAGGGTGTTTGAGTCCTTGGTTGTTTTGAGAGCAGTTTAAAATGAGAAAGGTTCATAAGTCCTTGGTTGTTTTGAGAGCAGTTTAAAATGAGAAAGGTTCCCCAAAGGTTCATAGCTTTAAATAAGCAGCTCCAGACAGGTAGAAGGTCTTATTTTTGGCTCCGTCTGCATGTGTGTGTTTGAATAGGGGAAGTAAATGGGCTTGAAACCCCACAGTCTGTCTTTGCTCACATTATGACATAAAGGCACAGTCACCGCTATACGCTCCAGCCATATCGCTCCCTCACTTTTCCTGGATAGGTCAGAATTATCGGCACGGAGCCAATGATGCAAGAAAGCCCTGTGTTTGTTATGGATGGGAGAGCATCTCACTTGGACCGCTCACGATGTTATGTTATAGAGAGTTGCAAGCCTATAGGTTATGTTTATTTCTGTTGTGCATGCTGACAGTTTTTGAGGAAATTGTGAAGGGAATTTGATGAGTTTCTTGGCATTCCCAAACACAGACTCCCAAGGGCACCAACACGCATACATCTTGACTGCTCCAAATTTAACTATGCCATCATTTTCCTGTCAGACTTCAGTTTCAGGTGGGAGGTATTAAAATCTTCACACTTGAAGCAACATTGAAGAGTCTTTTACAATCATCCAAAGTCTCAGACAGTCAAATTAGCCCAATTTGAAGGCATGCTGAAGAGTAGGAGAAAAGGATGTTATTATAAATAGGAAATGAACTAAAATTTTAGAGTCTGACCAAAGAAAGCAGAAACGGTATCTATATTTGTCTTTGTGTAAGAGCATCGCATCTTATCCTACTGCTGTCAACATATTCACAGATCTGCAAGAGATACAGTCTTGTACTCTGACTTCATACTGTTTACTCCACTGCATTAAAGACACAAATAAATGTCATGCACTCCTAAATCTGCGACAGAGCATACCTGATTGAGCACAGCTTCCATTCCCTTAGCTCCTGGGAATTCTCTGGCAGAATGAAGATGTATTCCTAAGGTTTGATTTACAGGAGAAGTTAGAATATGCTGAATCTATTTGCTTGGGGCAGAGTTAAGAATATCATGAAATTAGTGATCGTACCACAACTTAATATCAGCTAACATCCTAAATGTTTTTTAAATCAGTTCCTTGCTGCAAAATTCTTTTTCTTAATAAGTATTTGTCTTGTTTTAATGTATGTCTTGTTTTCCAGTTAAAAAAAAAAATCTAAATATCCTTTAAAAAAAGTAATATTGTATGGTTTTAACAAATTATTTTTGGTACCTAGTAGTAGCAGTAGTAGTAGTAATAATAATAATAATAGTAGTATTATAAACTATTATTTTTGAATTAAGTTAACTTGTGTTATATTTATACTTACATTTTTTTATTAGATTTGTTAGTGCTAGTGTGTTAGGGGAAAGAATATATACAAAATATATTTTCTGAAAACAATTCTTATCTTGTATAATTTTACTTCTCAAGTAAATTTATATTGTTTTAAGGAAAACAGGGAAACAGGGCAAAAATATAAATGAATAAAATAATTTTATTTTTGCAGTGCTGGTGTACCTGCTGGTCCTCATTCTGATCCAAAGCAAAGAAATGCTTCATGCATATCAAGAGTTTGTGAATGAACTGCAGATATTGATCCACAATTAGAGATGAAAGTGGTTCATGGTAATGTTTTATCTGGTAATGTTGAAAGGAAAACTTTCAGCCACACTGTTGCTTCACGTGATACAAACATGAATTTTTTTTGACCAAGTTGTACACTATCGCAAGGCTCTTTTATAAATAGTAACCCACAAACTGTATTTGCTATGAGAATAGAATGCAAACAATGAGTGTTTCTTACATTTTCTTTTTCTCTCTCCTTTTTTCCCTCCCTCCCTCCTCCTTCACCGCTGCCCTCGTCTATCTTCACTGGAGCAGTGGATCACTTGGGCATTGAGTTCATGGGTAAGAAAAAGAAAGCGCTTTCTTATTGGCACAGCAATGAATCATGCTTAGAGAGTTTATTTGAGCCACAATGGTTGTGTATCTGCTTCGTGCAGTCGTGCCTCTCTTTTCATTGCATGTGTTTGAACGTGAACGTTCCTGTTATCTCTTTTGACTGTGCACTGTATGTGGGCTAAAATGTTGTTTTCCCTTCTTGACTCCTCACAACAAACAGCTTCTATAAAGATACCCCCCGAGTCATCACAAATGCGTTCACATTTATAGAGATAGTAATATTTGAAGCATAAGACTGCTTCATTCACATTTGACAGGACGAGAATTTCCCTGATCTTAAAGTTATTTGAATTATCTACCAAAGAATTGTGGTGCAGAGACATGCAATCAAACCTCGTTTTGTATCAAATAACCACTCAGTGCACTTAGTCTAGTGTGTGGTCAGAGATTAGTAACAGAGAGCAAATTATAAATGCACACTGTTGAGATCATAGGTGCTTTTCATTTGCTCTCAAACTAATCTCTCCTCTCCTCCAATCACTCACCTGCATTCCACTGCAGAATTCGAATGCTCTTTGGTCTCCTTGGAAACGGCATTGAAATGTTGAGAGGACAGTGACAGGAGACAGTGAGAGTGAATTCATTTTGTTGGCACAGTTTCAGAGGTAACAGTCTCAGTGTCTTTACCACATATTCGTGTTTAATAAAAATGTTGTGTAGGCTAAACGTCGAGTTCTGTAAAATAATATGCAATACTGAATATGTATATTTTGCCCAAATGCACAATTATCTGCTTTGCATCACATAATCTAAACTAATTACTTCAGATTCTGTATTAGACCATATTAAGGGGCATTTCATATAACTATAATGTGACATCATCTCGTGTCTTAGAGCGAGAAATGTCTATCAGTATTTTGATTATAGAGCTTGGAAGATTCCCAGAGCGGTAGATCGATGGGTGACTGAGGGTAACAGGTAGATGGATTTTGTACACGCTGATTTTCAATTTCCGTTGTTGAGGCCTATAGCACACCTCTTCCAGAAGGTTTCTGATTGAGAGTCGCCGGCTCTTTGCTCACTTTTATATCTGGATTTTGATTGTTTTTCCTTTTTTTCTTTTCATCCAACCAAACTCTACAAGATAGATACACTCACTTCTGTCAGCACACTTGTATACAAGTTGGTATACAACTGATTTCATTACGTTAATTACTGAACTCGTTCTTTCGCAGAGCTCAACCAAAGACTTAAGATATAGATATAGACAGTGTATTCATATTATACTATGAATGGGTCCAGCCTGAAAAATACAGTTTTTTGTCATAATTTAGTTTAGAAACAAAATTTATGAGACAGTTGTTGTCAGATTTCCAGCCCAGGCTCATTGGAAAAACACGCCTGTGGCAAAATTTTTGCAAAACGCAAAATACGTTTCATCGTGCAAGTTTCACAACAGATTCAAAGTGAAATGTCCAGTGAGTGGTGCTAAAAGCCGTAGTTTTTTTTCTGGAACAGATGAATGTGAATCTGGCAACGTTTTATTACGTTGGTTTTTGTACGTATCACTGCAGTTCTGAACTGAAATGTCCGGTGAGTGACGCTAAAAGCTTAAATGCTTTGAGTTGAGTTCATAACATAATATTGTGCAAGGAGCTACATGAAAACAAGTCATTGATCCATAATCTGCCCCTGTTATCATAAGTGTGTATGAAAACGATAAAAAAGTGCTTGCTGTTTTACTGCCTCTAGTGTTCATTTCTGTTGGAAACTGCAGTGATATGTACGTATTGGTACGTATTTTGCGTTTTGCAAAAATGTTGCCACAGGTAAGTTTTTCCAATGAGACCAGGTTGCACAGATTTCATTGGTGATTTCAAATATGAAATTTAATCATAAGCTTGGTGAACAACTTTGGAGAATTTGATGTTTCCCCATTCAAAGAAATAGGAGCTGCAATTGCATGACTGAAAAAGCTGCCCATGGGGCGTTTCAAAGACGTCATGGGTATGCATGAATGTAAGCCACAAGACCACATGAAGTCTGTCATTTGAGTCAGGACATAAGCGTTTTGATTCTGCCATCTTAAAAAAGAAGATTGTGAAGGCTGAGACATGCTTTCATGCATTGCTTTATCTCACACAGCTGTAGGACTCAGTGTGACAGCTTGTTTAAGCCTTCATTTTAGCATTTGTTTTCTATGTGATGGTTTGATACAGTAGTTGCCATGTGCACACTCAGAGCTTAGAATGATACCTGTAAATACAGTTTCACTTCCTCTTAGCAGGAACGGCAAAGAGTGGACTACATTGATGAAAGCCTTTTTAAGACCACATACTGAGCTTGGCTTTCCCATTAGTGAGCATGGGGCACATAGGAGAGGAGAGAAGTAAAAGTATAGAATAAAATGAGGGTCCAGGGACAATTTGAAAAGCAAATGTGTTGTTCTAGTTTTGTTCTAGATTTGAATTGTTAAAATGATTGCTACAGCCCTGGAAATAAGTTACAACGTGAGTTTATGAATATACAAAAATCAACATACAATTGCTGGGCTCAACATCAAGGATTTATTTTCTGCCAGCCTTGTTAGTTAGTAGTTAGTAGTACTGAAATGTCCTAGCCCTGCACATACAGTGGGTATTGTATTTGATACACTGCCGATTTTGCAGGTTTTCCTACTTACAAAGCATGTAGAGGTCTGTAATTTTTATCATAGGTACACTTCAACTGTGAGAGACGGAATCTAAAACAAAAATCCAGAAAATCACATTGTATGATTTTTAAATAATTAATTTGCATTTTATTGCATGACATAAGTATTTGATCACCTACCAACCAGTAAGAATTCCGGCTCTCACAGACCTGTTAGTTTTTCTTTAAGAAGCCCTCCTGTTCTCCACTCATTATCTGTATTAACTGCACCTGTTTGAACTCGTTACATGTATAAAAGACACCTGTCCACACACTCAATCAAACAGACTCCAACCTCTCCACAATGGCCAAGACCAGAGAGCTGTGTAAGGACATCAGGAATAAAATTGTAGACCTGCACAAGGCTGGGATGGGCTACAGGACAATAGGCAAGCAGCTTGGTGAGAAGGCAACAACTGTTGCCGCAATTATTAGAAAATGGAAGAAGTTCAAGATGACGGTCAATCTCCCTCGGTCTGGGGCACCATGCAAGATCTCACCTCGTGGGGCATCAATGATCATGAGGAAGGTGAGGGATCAGCCCAGAACTACACGGCAGGACCTGGTCAATGACCCGAAGAGAGCTGGGACCACAGTCTCAAAGAAAACCATTAGTAACACACTATGCCGTCATGGATTAAAATCCTGCAGCGCACGCAAGGTCCCCCTGCTCAAGCCAGTGCATGTCCAGGCCCGTCTGAAGTTTGCCAATGACCATCTGGATGATCCAGAGGAGGAATGGGAGAAGGTCATGTGGTCTGATGAGACAAAAATAGAGCTTTTTGGTCTAAACTCCACTCGCCGTGTTTGGAGGAAGAAGAAGGATGAGTACAACCCCAAGAACACCATCCCAACCGTGAAGCATGGAGGTGGAAACATCATTCTTTGGGGATGCTTTTCTGCAAAGGGGACAGGACGACTGCACCGTATTGAGGGGAGGATGAATGGGGCCATGTATCGCGAGATCTTGGCCAACAACCTCCTTCCCTCAGTAAGAGCATTGAAGATGGGTCGTGGCTGGGTCTTCCAGCATGACAACGACCCGAAACACACAGCCAGGGCAACTAAGGAGTGGCTCCGTAAGAAGCATCTCAAGGTCCTGGAGTGGCCTAGCCAGTCTCCAGACCTGAACCCAATAGAATATCTTTGGAGGGAGCTGAAAGTCCGTATTGCCCAGCGACAGCCCCGAAACCTGAAGGATCTGGAGAAGGTCTGTATGGAGGAGTGGGCCAAAATCCCTGCTGCAGTGTGTGCAAACCTGGTCAAGAACTACAGGAAACGTATGATCTCTGTAATTGCAAACAAAGGTTTCTGTACCAAATATTAAGTTCTGCTTTTCTGATGTATCAAATAATGATGTCATGCAATAAAATGCAAATTAATTACTTAAAAATCATACAATGTGATTTTCTGGATTTTTGTTTTAGATTCCATCACTCACAGTTGAAGAGTACCTATGATAAAAATTACAGACTTCTACATGCTTTGTAAGTGGGCAAACCTGCAAAATCGGCAGTGTATCAAATACTTGTTCTCCCCACTGTAGTTTCAGAAAGAAAAGAAAAAATTCTCGCCAGTATTTGCTTAAGTTTTCTTTTTTTTAAAAATTAAATTGAAAAAATAATTTAAAAAAATCCAGACTTTTACCTATTGTCTCAGTGGGCGTCCTTATTGCTGAGCTCTGAACTGACATGTGATATTTTCATTTTGTGAATTTAATAGACTGTATGTTTAATTAGGAAACCATGTTGCAATTCAGATGTGATGTGTACAGATGGATGATCTACATATCTACTGCTTCTGGGTCAGTTCTATGGGGGAATTCACTAAGAATACTAATATCATCATTGGTTTGCCTATGCTGTCTGAAAGGTTTTCAGACCCTTTTCACTGAAGGAATTATTCAAATCAGGTAACAACACAAAAACGCCTAAGAAATTAGTGCTAGCTGTTGCTTACACTACGCAATTCCCCATTTGCTATATTTTGGAGGATGCATCAGGATGCTGTTACTGTACAGCATGACTTTTATATATGCCATAGTGAACTCAGGGGCATGGGAAGATGTTTTAGGTTGGGGGGGATCACCACATTTGAACAAGAAACAATATAAAACATGTACAACAAGCGTATCGGTGAGAACACTCGTTTAAACAGCATACACACTGGGACATTTGACTGCACATCACATTTTTGTCATTATTGATACTGCTTGCAATTGTAATGCAACGGACTGATGTACGGGACATAAATTAAGCCTTTTAAATAAAAGGGTTATTGTTTACACTGTCATATACAATAAAAGAGCCTGCACAGTGACAGGAAATAAAAATTAACACAAAAAAACCTGCCTACCTTACACAACACTTAAGGTGCACTTGCGCTCAGGAGTAGAGCGGACAAATTATTTCTATGTACACTGCAACGGTCACAATATGATGTCACAATCTGCGTGTATATTTAAAAAAAAATAATTCAACATATAAATATCTAAAATATCTAAATATCACTTAAGGTGTTTATTACAAATAAATTACTAAATGCTAAAAATGAATAAATGTAAATGAAAAAAAATTGCGTTGCGTTTACAATCCTGTAAATACAGGGGGTGCTGCAGCACCCCTACTTCCTGCACCCCTGGATCTTTTATATAATTTTATGAATTGAATTAATACTGCCATGATTACAACAAAATATACACAAATGTCTCTTCTAAATAAAATTAGCAAAGTTTATAGTAAGATGTCAATTATGCTAGGTAAATACTGTAGTGCGTAGCCTTATTTGCAAAGAAAGGATTCATGTTTGCTCTGAAAGAATAATTAATTTACATTTACAAAAATACATTCTATGCTGGATTGTGGGTATTTAAGACACAAGGTTTCACACTTAAAAGACCCAAATATTTAGTGAATTCTCCCCTGGGTCTTTTTTCATAGTGAACTCGTTGACTGTTTTTTGTAGTTAAAAATCTGAAGGAAAAAAAATGAAATCCTGTATTCTCTGTGAAGATTATGGAAATCTTAAGTGAAATACTGTTATTCCAGGTTGACTATAAGTGTTCAGGTTGTGTGTGAGTGTGTGTGTGAGGGGTTGAACCCTTTGATGTGTCTTTGAGATGCCTGGAGCGCCACTGAAATGTCACTCAGGTCTCTCATTCATTATCAAGTTCAATCATGGTTATCAGTCGAGCACGGCTAGCACTGTGCCCTCTAAAAGTGCACACTTAGGTCACACTTACATGGAAACATGTTGAACTCACAACTGTGACTTCTGAAAAAAATACCATACTTCTGTTTACTCTCAGGCCTGACAGGTCAGAAAACCAAAAAATAGATGAGTTGGCTATGTGTAGTGAAGTGTAAAGTTAAATGGAATACCAACAAACAGATGATGCTACATTGCTGTCACTCATGGGTGAGACTTGAATTAAACATTAACATATTGAATTAAATAATAGTTATATATTATTCATAATATGGATTTAAGAATTTTAAATGAATAAAAAAAAAAACTAGAGCTTAATAAAACATTTCGTATAAATATTAATAGAACAAGAAAATGGACCGTTTCAGTTTATGTGATTCAAAATCATTTTTTCATTAAAAAAAAGTTAAAAAAAAAAAAAAAAAAAATGAAAATATGTTTAAAATAATTATTTAATAAATTCTTTATTCATAATAAGATTATTCAATTCAATTTGATGGAATTTTACTATACAATTGAAATTCATACAATGATAAATGGAATAGTATGTTGTACAGAAAAATAGACTAATAGGTAATAATCACCTATTAGTGAAGAAGTTGCATAGATAATAATAATAATAATTATATGCATGCATAAAAGTCATGTAGGGTCACAGTTGAGAAACACAAATGCACTCTAAGTCCCTTTGGATAAACATGTCTGCCAAATGCATAAATGTGAATGCAAACATAAAAAACAGCAACAAGTCTATTTTTCTGCACAACAGACTATTACACTATTACATTTTTCATCGTACAGAGACATGTTTTAACTTGAATATTTCAAAAGCATTGATGATATATGTAAAAGTATGGGCATAAACTAACATAACCCCACTTTCCCTGACCATCGCTCTCTTCTCTTTGAGAGGATCAATGATATGTGGAAGAGGATGAATGATATGTGGAAGAGGATGAGGTAATGTGTAGGAGAGGGCACAGAATGAAGAGAGGATGTGCTAATACATCCCACCTCCTCTTATCTCTCCTCTTCCCTTTTTTATACTTTATCCCAGTGTTTCCAGTCACTTTAATTATGTGATGGTGAACATAATGGCATGGGAATAAGTCCATTTGTAAAGCATGACGATTAATAAATAATGAAAGCAGGAGAGAAAAACGAACGATGCGTGATTAGCTTCACAAAGATTTGCACTCTCGTTTATTGATCTTTTCTGCGAGTTAGTGGACTTATATGAACCTCTGAACCTTTGGAGATTTTTTTTTTTTTTTTTGTATCTTGAAACAGTTTAAGTTGGAGGAGAAAAGAACCAAAATTCATGTAAATTTTTGTCAGATTTTATTCCTGACTTGAAATAATATATTATTGAAACAATCTTGACTAATAGTTTTGTGGTGTCAAGCTGTACTGGTACGCCTATTTCTTATGTATAAAATAACTGCCTGAGGACGTTACCAAAATGGCTACGAAGTAAACTGACTTACCTTAAGGGAGTATGATATTACTTTGAGTGGCCATTATGACTTTACCCTGGTAAGTCAGTATGAAATGGAAGTTACAATCTTTTCTTCCCTATATTGTGATGTACATCTCAGTGAAACGGCTTCTCAAACAAGAAAAAATTTAGGACTTGACTAGGTTTAGGTTTTTGTCTATCAGGCATTGATTGGACCTTTATGCTATTGCTGTGATCTCATGTGAGTGACAGATTGTCCTCGCGTCAGTGAACACATCATCAGAGAAGAGATAAGATGTTGCTGCAAGACGGAGTAAAGTTATTTTGATTGAAGATTACGAGGGAACATGAATTTTGAAAAAAAAAAAAATAATCATTTATAATAACTACTTCAATATTCCATAAAAAATTAGAATTGTCAATTTTGATTTCATGGTGACTTTAATTTTAACTGCGAGGTTAAAATTGCTTTGAGTCTGACCTTGGAAAGCTGATCTGATTGTTTTAATTCTAGTCACACTCACACTCATGTAGTTGACACATTCATTATATTAAGTGCAATGTGAAGTTAGTAGCAGCTCTTGTAGAGTGTTGTGTCTGAGTATAATCTGATTGATTGCCTATTAATAGTTGTGAAGACAAGCATGATTTACTCTTTCATATGAGAAATGACAGCTAATATTTTTCACACTTAATAGTGTCCATTTTGGTTTTAACACTTGTCCTGTGCAATCCGTTCCCACAAAAAACATATATGCGTCTATTACTCGCCTCTTTTCAATGATTTAGTTTCACAACACCCTACAAGTTACATACAAACTATGCAAACTAGCATTTTGGAAAATGAAGCTCCCACTAGAGCAGCCAGCCATGTTTTATTCTCTTATTCCTGGCTACCACTATTGCAGCAACAAATATTTAGTAATGTGCTGCATTCATTGAAAGTGTTTCCCATAGATGCATCTGCATATGTGCTATGATCTTTCTTTTGTATAACAGCGAATGTTTTTCTCATGTCTCTTCTTGTTTTCTTCCTCTTGTTTGTTTCGTCCCAACAGAGAGCAAGGAGGTGTACAAAAGACAAGTGATGTCTATCACATGTATTGCCATGGGGATCAGCTTTCTAGGCACTCTCTGCATGGCTCTCTACTGTCGGAACAAGTAAGTGGACCTCAGAATTAATCAAAGCTTGAGCTGTTCCCCAGAGCATATCTTTTGAAAGAAGGGCACAATATAACAAGCTAGAGTAAAGAGTGACTGCTATGGAAACCCAGAAACATAATGACTAGAGGTGGGGACATAATTACTTTCTCATAAAAGCACCCACAGCTCTACTGGCCACCTTTCCAGCAGGAATGAATTAAAACATTTTTGGCCTATGGCATGCTTCGGCCTGCTTTGAATGTGCTACTGGTGGTGCTTTTGCTATTCAGCTTTTATAGGCTTGTTTCAAGTCTTTAATTGAGACAAATATATTTTACACAATCATTATAGGCTCAAGATTTGGATGACTGGAGCTGCCCATTGTCTGTATTTAAAAAAAAAAATAATTGTCAAAAGTATTTGTCAAAAGACACAATAGCTCACTGCCTACTGCCTAGGCAGATACACTATATTGCCAAAAGTATTGGGACACCAATACACTTCCATGGCCACATGTGTATAAAAATCAAGCACCTAGGTGTAGCAGATCCAGTTCTGCACATAAGGAATCTCACACCAGGGACAGCAGGATAACTTCAAACACCTCCATTTATTGACCCTGAAACATACGGGACACTTGATCAGTGAAATGTCCGCTGCGTTAAATTCTTCCCACGTAACACACACTATAGACTGGGAAGAGGAGAAGGGAAAAATATGCGTCTTGCCTCGCCAGCGTCCATTCGCGGTCTGAGGCTGACGTAACTCACGCACTCCCTTAAAGCATAACGCGCAACACAGATAAGCGTCCCACTTAACGAACACCTTAATTGTTAGTTCCTACCAACAGTAACATTGCATGACTTATATTGGTTTTAAATGCATAAAGAAAAATTGTCTTATACTCCATTAAAAAATTGTTATACAAAATTATACAAAAATACAATACAATTAATATTTCATTTCCCAACTTGCTACATAGGCATGCAGACTGCTTCTGCAAACATTTGTGAAAGAACTCTCAGGAGCTCAGTGAATTCAAGCGTGGTACTGTGATAGGTTGTCACCTGTGCAATAAGTCCATTTGTAAAATTTCCTCACTACTAAATATTCCATGGTCAACTGTTAGTGATATTATAACAAAGTGGAAGCAATTGGGAACAACAGCAACTCAGCCAAAAAGTGGTAGGCCACGTGAAATCACAGAGCGGGGTCAGCGCATGCTGAGGCGCACAGTGCGCAGAAGTCGCCAACTTTCTGCAGAGTCAATAGCTACAGACCTCCAAACTTCATGTGGCTTTCAGATTAGCTCAATAACAGTGCATCACCAAGTGCAATGCAAAGTGTTGGATGCAGTGGTGTAACGCACGCCGCCACTGGACTCTAGAGCAGTGGAGACGTTCTCTGGAGTGACGAATCAAGCTTCTCTGTCTGGCAATCTGATGGACAAGTCTGGATTTGGCGGTTGCCAGGAGAACAGTACTTGCCTGACTGCATTGTGCCAAGTGTAAAGTTTGGTGGAGGGGGGATTATGGTGTGGGGTTGTTTTTCAGGGGTTGGGCTTGGCCCCTTAGTTCCAGTGAAAGAAACTCTTAATGCTTCAGCATACCAAGACATTTTGGAAAATTTCATGCTCCCAACTTTGTGGAAACAGTTTGGGGATGGCCCCTTCTTGTTCCAACTGCGCACCAGTGCACAAAGCAAGGTCCATAAAGACATGGATGTGCGAGTTTGGTGTGGAGGAACTGGCCTGCACAGAGTCCTGACCTCAACCCGATAGAACACCTTTGGGATGAATTAGAGCGTAAACTGCGAGCCAGGCCTTCTCGTCCAACATCAGTGCCTGACCTCACAAATGTGCTTCTAGAAGAATAATCAAAAATTCCCAAAAACACACTCCTAAACTTTGCGGAAAGCCTTCCCAGAAGAGTTGAAGCTGTTATAGCTGCAAAGGGTGGGCCAACTCCATATTAAACCCTACGGATTAAGAATGGGATGTCATTAATTCATGTGCATGTAAAGGCAGGCGTCCCAAAACTTTTGGCAATATAGTGTACCTTATAAGACAACATCCTAAACATCATAGAACATAAAAAACAATTTGCACTTGAATTCAACAGTAGTTTGCTGTTACTAGGCTCATTGTGCAATATTCTAATTATACTATTTAATTGCACTTCATTTTTATTGAATAAAATAAATACATAAATAAAATAAAAAAAATGTATAAACATTTGCAAATCCTGAAATTTCATTATTTTAATTTTAATTGTAATTATTTAGTTCCTTTTTTAAATGCCCAATTACTTTAAATGCCCAATTAAAAACAAAGTTAGGGCTAAGGGGCCTTCAGATATTATTGTGGACAATGGGGGGCCTTGGAGTCAAAAAGATTGAGAATTGCTGCAAAAGGTGCACATGATGCTGTTGGCCAAATTTAGATATCATAGGAAACAGAATAATTAAAACGCCTACCTTTAGAACAGCCTTGGGAGAGTGTCTACGATGCTTTAAAATGCTGCGGGAAAGTGGGTAATAATAGCCACATTAGACTGAAACTTTGATTGATCTGTTCCATGCGGTTGAGTATATATCCATATTTCACCCATGAGTTGAGTCAAGCATCAGTAAGAGCAACTGACTGAAGCAAGAAAGTGTGTGTGCGGAACAGCCCAGCAATTTCAATAAAACACATGATACGAGTGAGCGAACTGACAGAAGAAAAATCAAACAATGATGTAGTGACATTTAAGTGCACCAGTAATTATTTTATCTCCCAGGAAAATAACTATGGGCTGTCTTGACTGTCAGAAAATATTCTTACAGATGATGGGTGATGTGTTTGCATGCGAATGAGTCTGCTCATGTGTTTTTGTGTAAATAAATATCCCCATATTTCGTATTGTTCTCTAATTATGCTGCCCCCTACAGGAGAAGGAGGGAAAAGCTCCAGGCACACTTGAAAGAGAGTCGTAGCCAGAAGAACTACAACCTCAACTCTTCCAGCCTGGCCCCTAAACCCAACCTTAGGCCTCAGCAAGGCCTGCAGATCCAGAAAGTAAGCTCCTCTGGACCTTTTTTATGACTGGCATCAATTTATGTTTTGTATCTGGATAGTATGTGGATTTCTTAAACTGGACTGCATCTTGCTTTCCATTGTGTCTCTGCTAGTGTATTCAGGCTTTTAAAGACCCTAGGAAAATTGCTTTTTTTGAAAATGCAGTTTTATGTGTTGACACATTGCCTATTGAAACAGGAAGCTTGGAGAGGACATATCAAAAGGATTTTCTTTTTTAAGAAAATTCCCAGAAGTGTTTTGGGTTTACGTCACAGCTGTTGTCATGAACAATTCAGTCTGTCCATTGAGTCTAAATAAGACCCCAAACAGATTCCATTGCCTAAGAGACCCTTTAATGGGTAAGGTATTCAGTGCCTGATTCTAGAAAATCACTTGATGTACGGCATCTGAACTATGTTATTATGGCCATAGCAATATATACACTCACCTAAAGGATTATTAGGAACACCTGTTCAATTTCTCATTAATGCAATTATCTAATCAACCAATCACATGGCAGTTGCTTCAATGCATTTAGGGGTGTGGTCCTGGTCAAGACAATCTCCTGAACTCCAAACTGAATGTCAGAATGGGAAAGAAAGGTGATTTAAGCAATTTTGAGCGTGGCATGGTTGTTGGTGCCAGACGGGCCGGTCGGAGTATTTCACAATCTGCTCAGTTACTGGGATTTTCACGCACAACCATTTCTAGAGTTTACAAAGAATGGTGTGAAAAGGGAAAAACATCCAGTATGCGGCAGTCCTGTGGGCGAAAATGCCTTGTTGATGCTAGAGGTCAGAGGAGAATGGGCCGACTGATTCAAGCTGATAGAAGACCAACTTTGACTGAAATAACCACTCATTACAACCGAGGTATGCAGCAAAGCATTTGTGAAGCCACAACACGCACAACCTTGAGGCGGATGGGCTACAACAGCAGAAGACCCCACCGGGTACCACTCATCTCCACTACAAATAGGAAAAAGAGGCTACAATTTGCACGAGCTCACCAAAATTGGACAGTTGAAGACTGGAAAAATGTTGCCTGGTCTGATGAGTCTCGATTTCTGTTGAGACATTCAGATGGTAGAGTCAGAATTTGGCGTAAACAGAATGAGAACATGGATCCATCATGCCTTGTTACCACTGTGCAGGCTGGTGGTGGTGGTGTAATGGTGTGGGGGATGTTTTCTTGGCACACTTTAGGCCCCTTAGTGCCAATTAGGCATCGTTTAAATGCCACGGCCTACCTGAGCATTGTTTCTGACCATGTCCATCCCTTTATGACCACCATGTACCCATCCTCTGATGGCTACTTCCAGCAGGATAATGCACCATGTCACAAAGCTCGAATCATTTCAAATTGGTTTCTTGAACATGACAATGAATTCACTGTACTAAAATGGCCCCCACAGTCACCAGATCTCAACCCAATAGAGCATCTTTGGGATGTGGTGGAACGGGAGCTTCGTGCCCTGGATGTGCATCCCACAAATCTCCATCAACTGCAAGATGCTATCCTATCAATATGGGCCAACATTTCTAAAGAATGCTTTCAGCACCTTGTTGAATCAATGCCACGTAGAATTAAGGCAGTTCTGAAGGCGAAAGGGGGTCAAACACAGTATTAGTATGGTGTTCCTAATAATCCTTTAGGTGAGTGTATATGCACAGCTATTAAACCTATAAGAAATTAGAACAATTCCACATATTGTCATATAACTCTATTCCATATATTATATATGTTCAAATTATATATGTGACAAATTACTGTCACTGACATGTCACTGATAAATGTCATAGAGTCTTAGTATAGATTTTATGTATAAAACAAATTAAATTTAAAATATAAAATATTTTTAATGTTACTTATTACTTCAAAAATAAACAAAACACAAACAAACCCCTTCATGCTACACAGAATTCAGACAACATCAAAGCCCGCTTGAAATAAAGAAAGTGGCTCTTGCACTGATGTTTGTGTTGTCCCTTTTTCCATTTATTATCCTTGTTTAACTCCACAATACATCTTATTCGACTCCACAACACCATAAGAGCTACAACATATATATAACATCTATATGAGCTATAACATCAATGATAAACAACTTAAAGTTAATTATGCAAACACATATAAGCATTAAAAATAAGCATAAAAACAAAATATGCCATATATAAATGCATAAATATACGTAACTGACCTTGTGCTCCTTTTCAGCCAGGTACTAAAACAGTCCAAGACAAAGATAATACAAAAATAAAACAACAAACAGAAACTAAATGTCCTAAATTTTCATTTTTTTTACCTGGGGACCTCTGGTTGAGTTGACACAGAATGACCCTAATATCACAAAAAACACTCAAGTAATTGAGGGTCATTTACAATGAACACTATCCGCATGCTACACAGAACAAAACATGAAAGTACGCGGCTGATGATGAGCACGAGCCCCGTGCTAAACAACACACAACACACGGACATACCAAATGTTTGCATATACAGTGGGGAGAACAAGTATTTGATACACTGCCGATTTTGCAGGTTTTCCTACTTACAAAGCATGTAGAGGTCTGTAATTTTTATCATAGGTACACTTCAACTGTGAGTGACGGAATCTACAACAAAAATCCAGAAAATCACATTGTATGATTTTTAAATAATTAATTTGCATTTTATTGCATGACATAAGTATTTGATCACCTACCAACCAGTAAGAATTCTGGCTCTCACAGACCTGTTAGTTTTTCTTTAAGAAGCCCTCCTGTTCTCCACTCATTACCTGTATTAACTGCACCTGTTTGAACTCGTTACCTGTATAAAAGACACCTGTCCACACACTCAATCAAACAGACTCCAACCTCTCCACAATGGCCAAGACCAGAGAGCTGTGTAAGGACATCAGGGATAAAATTGTAGACCTGCACAAGGCTGGTATGGGCTACAGGACAATAGGCAAGCAGCTTGGTGAGAAGGCAACAACTGTTGGCGCAATTATTAGAAAATGGAAGAAGTTCAAGATGATGGTCAATCTCCCTCGGTCTGGGGCACCATGCAAGATCTCACCTCGTGGGGCATCAATGATCATGAGGAAGGTGAGGGATCAGCCCAGAACAACACGGCAGGACCTGGTCAATGACCTGAAGAGAGCTGGGACCACAGTCTCAAAGAAAACCATTAGTAACACACTACGCCATCATGGATTAAAATCCTGCAGCGCACGCAAGGTCCCCCTGCTCAAGCCAGCGCATGTCCAGGCCCGTCTGAAGTTTGCCAATGACCATCTGGATGATCCAGAGGAGGAATGGGAGAAGGTCATGTGGTCTGATGAGACAAAAATAGAGCTTTTTGGTCTAAACTCCACTCGCCGTGTTTGGAGGAAGAAGGAGGATGAGTACAACCCCAAGAATACCATCCCAACCGTGAAGCATGGAGGTGGAAACATCATTCTTTGGGGATGCTTTTCTGCAAAGGGGACAGGATGACTGCACCGTATTGAGAGGAGGATGGATGGGGCCATATATCGCGAGATCTTGGCCAACAACCTCCTTCCCTCAGTAAGAGCATTGAAGATGGGTTGTGGCTGGATCTTCCAACATGACAACAACCCGAAACACACAGCCAGGGCAACTGAGGAGTGGCTCCGTAAGAAGCATCTCAAGGTCCTGGAGTGGCCTAGCCAGTCTCCAGACCTGAACCCAATAGAAAATCTTTGGAGGGAGCTGAAAGTCCGTATTGCCCAGCGACAGCCCCGAAACCTGAAGGATCTGGAGAAGGTCTGTATGGAGGAGTGGGCCAAAATCCCTGCTGCAGTGTGTGCAAACCTGGTCAAGAACTACAGGAAACGTATGATCTCTGTAATTGCAAACAAAGGTTTCTGTACCAAATATTAAGTTCTGCTTTTCTGATGTATCAAATACTTATGTCATGCAATAAAATGCAAATTAATTACTTAAAAATCATACAATGTGATTTTCTGGATTTTTGTTTTAGATTCTGTCACTCACAGTTGAAGAGTACCTATGATAAAAATTACAGACTTCTACATGCTTTGTAAGTGGGCAAACCTGCAAAATCGGCAGTGCATCAAATACTTGTTCTCCCCACTGTATGTTTAAATAAACGTATTATTACAAATATATATTGTTTACAAATATGATCTTAACATACTGCACAGTACCAAATAGAAATTCATTATATAAATATCTGTAATATATGCATATATACTAATTTTACTATAGGTATTTTATATGTGGTATACAACTATATAAATACATATAAAATCCTATATAAGCATACTGAATGTTTGTAAATATATTTAGTTTAAATAAACTTGCATATATAAATATTACATTTCCGTATGGGTTTATTATCCATTCTCATAAAAGAGAGACTATAATACATTTTCAATGCATTTATCTATTAATTTTGTTAAATGTTTGAAGTACTCTAGCATACAGTTGGCCTCAAAGTTAAAAGCCATAAGCCGCTTTTCCACCATCAGACCGAAAGATTCTAATAACTTTAAAGAACGGTTCCAGTTATATTTCCACTTGAGCTTGGTTCGGCACGGCACGATTATAAACCGTTCTCGGCCTGGAAACCGTGCTGGTAGAATGCATTTCAGGATTGGTCATTTGTCTGTTTCTCTGTAACTTTCCAAGTGTGCTATTTAAATGACGTAAACACAATTTAATAATAAAATTAAAAGTAATATCTGATCATCCTCCATAACGTGGTCGCTATTTACATCTTATACCGTCTGTAAACTCTTGAAATAAAGGGCCCTATTTTAACAATCTGAGCACATGGTCTGAAGCGCATGGCGCAGGTGCACTTAGGGCGTGTCCGAATCCACTTTTGCTAGTTTAACGACGGAAAAAATGGTCGGCGCACCAGGCACATGATCCAAAAGGGTTGTGCCTAGTCTCTTAATGAGCCATGGGTGTGTTTTGGGTGTAACGTGCAATAAACCAATCAGAGTCTCATCTTCCATTCCCTTTAAAAGCCAGTTGCGCCTGCACCATGGCAGATTCGCTATTTACATGGCAGAATTTGCAAGCGGAAAAACTGAATGCCAACCTCGCCAACAATGCGCCTGAACACACCTCGTTTTCAGACCAGCACGCCCATGGGCGAAAAGATGGGCGCGAGTGCATTTGCTATTTAAACAACGTGGCGCTGGACGTGATAACTGCGTCGGGCTGAAACTAGCAAAAAACTCTTGCGTTGTGCCTGGCATCGCATTGCGCCGGGTGTATGATAGGGCCCAAAGAGAGATAAAATGCAGCTGGTATCGGTGTACCGATACTGTGGAAAAGCGGTATTGAACTGTTTCAAATATTTCAGTATAGATATGTATTGAAAAATTTATATTTTTGTCAAGACTATTAAGAAACCTAAAAGATTCAGGGCTTTTGAAAAAATATTCAGGGCTGGAGCCCTGGGCCTTCGAATATTGTCTTGGACAAAGGAGGTTCTTGAAGTCAAAAAGGTTAAGAACCACTGGACTAAAAGCCTCAAAACTCCAAATGTTCTCATGGAGTCATTGTATGTTGTCAAGTGCTATCTGATAGGGATCCAATCACTGAAAATACATGTTTAATGGGGTTTCTGAGACAAATCCCATCACATCTCTTGCTCATCAGCGGGTAAAACCAAGAACAGCTGACGCTTTACACCACTCAGCTCGTTGTAATGAGGCTCTGTTACAGCTATTCAGGGTGTGTAAGTCTCTAAGGACAGCCACACTAATAATGGTAGTCATGCTAGTCCATCATTGAGGGTTTGTGATTACTGCATCATTCTCTGTCTTCCCAGCTCAGAAACGGTGTGCCAGTCCAGTGTCCTAGTGAATGTAGACAGTGCAGCCTGTTGGGAGATTTGGTTAATATTCGTCACTTTCTCAATTGCCTCAGTAGCCGATCCATCACAGATAAGCCGATACAGGCTATTTGCATGGCAAACACAGTTGTAATTTTGAATGTCACTCAAACCCAGTGAGATGTTTAATTGTTACAGCAATCACACACTGTCAGAAGACATGCAAATGCCAGCCAAAACAATCAAAACTAGGCCAGTGACAAGGACAGACCAAGCTTTTGACACATGATGTTAGTTTGTTTTTCATGACAATGTTTTTTTCTTTCATTAATTATATGAACTGTGGTGAATATAGGATGGAATGGCATATCTGCATTAGAGAAACCCCTGGTAGCAATATCTATGAAATTTATAAGATTACTAATTTAAGATATGTTTCCATCACATTTCAAAGTCAGTCCTAACCTGTGCCTCATATATATTTCATATGCACCTCGCTCTGTCTGGTGCACCTTTCGCTGAAAGTTCAGCCCTCGGGCATATAAACAAACATTTATAATACACAGGCAACATTCAACCTGTCTTGTCTAGAATTATATTTTAGGCCATGTAAATGTGAATTATGTGTTGTTAGCTTTATCCCTGCATACCACAAAGATTTTGATTATGGATGTGAAATATTCAGTTCAAACCATTGACGTTTGGCTGACATGAGTGTGAGCAACTCGCAGCTCTCTAAACCCTGTCACGTGTAACACATTTACTCCAGATACTCCTCACTGAAATGGCATTTAAAACAATTACCATCTAACTTGTGACACATCATGCAGATTGCACAAACTCTAGGTGATGGTCTTGCATGCCATTACGGCTAAATTAAAACATCCATTATATTAACATCCCCTTCTAACAGTCCTTCTGAGAAACAAAGTCATACAGCTTTGATATGTGCCAACATGATGTCTGAGGTGATCTTTACTATGCTATTTAAAAATAATCTTTTGTATTTTTTATCTAATTTTTCAGCTCTTTTGTATAGTACATCTCACCCAATCCCCCCCCCCCCCTCCCCTTTCTGAATAACATTTCACAATGTGTAAACATCACATGTTCTGCTCACTGCATATTCCTCCTCAGAAGCATTTACTAAGCAGTTTGTTGCTTGTATGGTCCAAGATTACGAGCACTTTTTGTGAATTTCCATTCATATGTTTCATAAAACAATAGAACCTGCTTGTTACCTGGACATTAGTGTTAATCAGATTTTAAATATGAGAATTCAGGCTATAAAATTGTAATATTTTTGGACTTTTTGTTTATATAAAAATTGGGACATTTTGGCTGAATTCACCTGATTATTTAAAAGCTAAGTAGCCTATTCAAGCCTGTTGGTTTAAAAGCATTTTCTGGAAATGTAGGTGGCTGTGCTTTGAAAAATGCATCTTCCAGATCAGAAAGGCATGCTTTCAAAAGATTTCAGATGAAGTAATTTTTGATTGCATGAACGGGTTCTTTTGAGGTGGTCAGAGTGCATCTCTAAGGGAAAAGAAATTGACTGCTTCAATAATGATAGGCTTCTAGCTTTTCTAATACTAGTTACCCATGTCATAAAGTGTTGACTTTAAATTCAGAAATTACCATTTACATCTTAGAATGAATCAGACAGCTTTTTCAAATCTGTTGTAGGAAATTATTTTTAAGATTTTTTGTAGCACTCTGAGTCATGACTTTGTGAAGCTGCATCATTGCCAGACTATTGCTAGAATATGTTTGGGTTTGAGAAAAAACAAACTGAACTGATGTGTTAATTTTGTGTTTCACACCTTACAAGCACTACTACCATTTCAGCAAACCATATTCTATACCTTTTCTGAATATCTGGCTTTTATTTTTTGCTCTCTGAATTCATATAAATATGTTATTAGTCAGAATGTCTTACCAGTTTTATTTCTACTCTTTCTCTGGCTCCCTTTTTCCTTCTATATAATTCTTTTTTCTCTCTATAGCTCCTTCCCACTCACCTGATATTTTCAATAGCACATTCACTGTCATCATGATTCACATAATCATACAGCTATGCAATTCATATTAACATAGAGAGAAGATGGCCATATCAACATATAACATAACATAACATAAAGTCTAAAGTAATCATAAACTAGATTTTGTTTTGAATTAAACGATTAAGATTTATGTAAGTGTTTTTAAACATATGACTCAAAACAGATTAAACATTATAAAATTGCCCACGGTATTGTGTGTGGGTTACATTTCACATATGTATTGTCAGCTTACTTCAGCCCAGGTTTGAAAAAAAAATGTCAAGCTTGCATATGTCATTTCTTTGTCAAGGCGGTGTCAATATTTCACAGACACAAGACATTTCCTCCATGCTACTGTTATATCACAAATGAATAAAGTCCTGTAGGCTGGGATGTTACATGATGCATTCGAATCATAATGTAAAGATGCTCCCAGTCATAATTTGCAGAACAGAAAATTATTTTTAAAAAGTTACTAAATTATGCACATACACTGCATATTTTTAAGCAATTACAATAAAGTTCCAGTGTTCCTGTAGCTCAGTGGCGCTAGCAATGGCAAAATCATGAATTGGATTCCCAAGGCTTAAACTGATAAAAAGCATACTTTGAGTGCAATGTAAGTCGCTTTGGAAAAAGTGCATAAATGTAAATGAGGAAAGAAAAAGGACAGGGAAAAAGAAACAATATGGTCTCTTCTGCACTGCACATATTGTTCCCACACAAGTTCCATTAGAGGAAGCTATTGGGACATTGCTTGGATTTACATAGTCCTGAAAGTGCTATATTATCCAATTAGAGTGACTCTAGTGCCCTTCTCTGATCCCCCATCAGCCATCAGTTCTCCTACTGTACACTCCCTCTCTCTTCTCTTCCACTCGACACTGTGAAGTGAAGGTGGGATAGTGGAGGAGATTAAGTGTCTCTCTGACATTTAGATCATTGTGTGCATTCTGCCAGAAGCAGAAATGGAATTTTATGAGGAAGTCTTTCAAGGTGTGAAATTTAAATTGGATTTGTCTGCAGGTTCCATAGAGGTCTGTTGGATTATCTGAACATATCAGTGGAACCCGGCCACTGACTCTTTGTCAAAGCCAAGAATCAAGGCAAAGAGTAGAGCAGATGCCTGAGCTCTTCTGGATATATTATCCAACTAGGACAAAAAAAAATATATCAATTGAAAGTTTGAAAGTTTATTGCCTCGCCCATAGACAACAGTGTAATATTTAACGTGTCTTTCTTTTTGTGTCTTTTGCAGTATTATAAACCCACAAGGTCCTTGCCACCACTTAGAGGTGCTGTTCGAGAATCCAGTTATGCTCACAGCACTGCTGCCTCTACCAATCCACAGGGCACAATGACAGGAAAACACACCAGGTATGATAATAGTGATACTGCTTCTAAAACAATCCTCGCAGCAGATTATTCTTAATTTCGTCATAAAAACTTTTTTTTTTTATCCTTCTTAAAACGGCTCTTTCTTCCATGCTGATTTAATGGTGTTGCAAGAATTTACAATGATTATTGTAACGATACCAGTGTTTCCCATGTTCTTTGTCTGGTGTTGTCTCATTGATTTGCTCAGTTTTTTTTCCTAATTTACCTTGGAGCAAATGTATGTGTGTTTACTGATGAGAATGAGGGATGACATTTTAATCCACAGAATGCACTTCTTGCAGTTTATTTAATGATTTGGAAGAAGTACCGTTTGTATCCTCTGGATACTGTTATAAGTGACCTGGCAGCAGCATTTTAAAGTATTTTCTAATAGTATCCATAAAATTGCACTTACAGCTATCCAAATAAATCCTTAATAGACTTACATTAGAAAAGCACAAAGGCTTTTAGACAGTTTAGAGAAGGTCATTTGGAATGTCGTTTATTGTTTTAGGATTTAATAGATTGTTAGGTTTTATTGAATTTATTCATTCATTCATTCAAAAAAAATTCTGATATGAATGATCTTTTGTTTTAAATGATTGCTCATCCACACCCAAAGCGCATTAAGAGTTCTTGTGTGTCATAGGGTTTTATCAAGGGATCAGGGTGGTCTTTGATGGCAGAGACACAAATCCTTTCAGCCTTGTTTAATCCTCATACTTTCCTCAATCTAAACGTTAAGTCCTGTTTTGACTCTGTTTTTGTTTGTGGCACTTTTGCAATACATACATACACCAATCAGGGATAACATTATGACAGTAGAGGTGAAGTGAATAACACTGATTATCTCTTCATCACGGCACCTGTTAGTGGGTGGGATATATTAGGCAGCAAGTGAACATTTTGTCCTCAAAGTTCATGTGTTAGAAGCAGGGAAAATGGGCAAGCGTAAGGATTTGAGCAAGTTTGACAAGGGCCAAATTGTGATGACTAGGGTTAGGGTTAGGGTTCCCAGTCTGCAGTGGTCAGTATCTGTCAAAAGTGGTCCAACAGTGGTGAACCAGCGACAGGGTCATGGGCGACCAAGGCTCATTGATGCACGTGTGGTCCGATCAAACAGACGAGCTACTGTAGCTCAAATTACTCAAGAAGTTAATGCTGGTTCTGATAGAAAGGTGTCAGAATACACAGTGCATCGCCAGTTTGTTGCGTATGGGGCTATATAGCTGCAGACCAGTAAGGGTGTCCATGCTGACCCTGTCCACCGCCGAAAGCACCAACAGTGGGCACGTGAGCATCAGAACTGGACCACGGAGCAATGGAAGGTGGTGGCCTGGTCTGATGAATCACGTTTTCTTTTACAACACATGGATGGCCTGGTGCGTGTGCGTCACTTGCCTGGGGAACACATGGCATCAGGATGCACTATGGAAAAAAGGCAAGCCGGCGGAGGCAGTGTGATGCTTTAGGCAATGTTCTTCTGGGAAACTTTGGGTCTTGCCATCCATGTGGATGTTACTTTGAGTTGCTGACTTGGCCTCCAAATTCCCCAGATCTCAATCCAATCGAGCATCTGTGGGATGTGCTGAACAAACATCTTGGTGCCAGATACCACAGCACACCTTCAGGGGACTAGTGGAGTCCATGCCTCAACAGGTCAGGGCTGTTTTGGCAGCAAAAAGGGGACCAACACAATATTAGGAAGGTGGTCATAATGTTACGCCTGATCAGTGTATATAGTCATCATAGAAAAAAATTACATCTATATATTTTTTTTTCTTTCTTTCTATAAAAAATAGCCTTTGCCCCTGTCCCACCCCTCTCCAACTGCTCACGTCTTCAAACGATCATTAAAATGTAACTGATTGCACTTGACTCAGTTTAAGGAAGGATTTAAATATGCAGTGAATTATCTCTCTGTTGGAGACTCATCTAAAATCGAGCATGAATTCCTCTTCAGGCTATTTTTTACCAAATAGTCAAATGTGTGCTCCTTACTGCCAGCGGTGTGATAGGTCAATTAATCTCTATGTTAATGTGGCCCCATTCAGTGGAAACGTATGTACAACATCTCCCTGTAGTTTGCCTAGCAGTATCACATAAATATCTAATTGGGAACAAAGTGACTCATTGGATGTGCTCCGTTTTTTAACGATAGAGGAAATATACTTTACATATATATATATATATACATATATATATATATATATATATATATACATACACACACACACACACACAAACAAACAGTTGTGGTCAGCATTATTGGCACCCCTGGTAAATATGATCAAAGATGGCTGTAAAAGTAAATCTGCATTGTTTATCCTTTTGATCTTTCATTAAAAAAATTTACCTTTCAAAAATCTAACCTTTCATTGAAGTAAAAGATTTGAAAGTGGGGGTAAATCACATTATGAAATAAATGCTTTTCTCAAAAACACGTTGGCCATATAATTATTGGCACACTTTTAATAAATACTTTTTGCAACCTCCTTGCAACATTTTGCAACCTCCTTCTATAATGCCTGATGAGTTTGACTTGACAAGAGATCAGAGACCATTCCTCCATACAGAATCTCTCCAGATCCTTCACATTCCCAGATCTATGTTGGTGCTTCTTCTCTTCAGTTCAGCCCACTCATTTTCTTTAGGGTTCAGGTCAGGGAACTTGGACGGCCATGGCAGAAGCTTCATTTTGTGTTCAGTGACACATTTTTGTGTTGATTTTGATGTTTGTTTTGGATCATTGTCCTGATGGAAGATCCAACCACGGCCCATTATGAGATTTCTAGCAAAAGCGGTCGGGTTTTGATTTTTTTATCTGTTGGTATTTGCTAGAATCCATGATACCATGTATCTGAACAAGATGTCCAGGACATCCAGCAAAAAAAATAGGCCCACAACATTAAAGATCCAGCAGTATATTTAACCGTGAGCATGGGGTACTTTTTATCCCTGTTTGCACCAAACCCATCTGGTGGGTTTACTGCCAAAGAGCTCTTTTTTAGTTCTGACCATAGAACCAGGTCCCTTTTGAAGTTCCAGTCGTGTCTGACAACTGAATATGGTGAAGTTTGTTTTTGGATGAGCGAGGAGGATTTTTTTTGAATCCCTCCCAAACAACGTAGTGATGTTTGATTTTTGATTTTTTTATTTTATTTTTTTTTTGACCCGAAGACTCAACTAATCTCTGCAATTCTCCAGCTGTGATCCTTGGAGAGTCTTTAGCCAGTCTCTTCCTTGCCGTGCATTAAGACAATATAGACACACATCCTCTGTGAGGAGGCAGATTCGTAACATTTTTAGTTGATTGGAACTTCTTGATTATATCCCTGATGGTGGAGATGGGAATTTTCAATGCTTTAGCTATTTTCTTATAGCCTCTTTCTATTTTGTGAAGCTCAACAATCTTTTGCTGCACATCAGAACTATATTCTTTTTACTCATTGTGATGAATTATTAATGGAATTTGGCCTTTGTGTTTCCTCATATTTATACTCCTGTGGTACAGGAAGTCATGGCTGGACAATTTCATGTTCCTAGTCACCCTGGTGTGCTAAAAATGTAAATATTAATGGGAATATACTTCAGAGATATTTTACTCATAAAAAATTCTAGGGGTGCCAATAATTGTGGCCAACGTGTTTTGGAGAAAAAATATTTATTTCATAATGTGATTTACCCCCCCCCCCCCACTTTCAATTCTTTTACTTCAATGAAAGATTAGATTTCTGCGAATTTATTTGAATGAAACATCAAAAGGATAAATAATGCAGATTATTTTTACAGCCATCTTTGATCATATTTACCAGGGGTGCCAATAATTCTTACCAGGGGTGCCAATATCTATCTATCTATCTATCTATCTATCTATCTATCTATCTATCTATCTATCTATCTATCTATCTATCTATCTATCTATCTATCTATCTATCTATCTATCTATCTATATACTGTACACACACACACATACATACATATGTCTACAGGTGTGTAGACCAAGTACAGAATTCTGAAGTGTTGTTTATTTCCAATGTCTTTCTCAGCAAGCTTTATGAATACATGTCCTGCTTTGTAAAACATTCAGCACACCAGATGGAGACAGAGAGAAAGTGTGAGTGTAAAGCATTTCTAACATAAGAATGCTATATAGACTGGGATAGAATATCTCTGAGAGAAATAAGATTCGCTGCTTTGTTCTGAGTCGTGTGCTATTTTTAGGATTTCCTCACAAAATAAAAAACACCAGCAGAACAATTAAGACAGATGTAAAATCTTTTTTTTTTGAATCTGTTTTATTGTATTTATTTATTTGATTAATTATTTGTTTGTTTCTTTGTTTGTCTTTGTATTTGTTTTAGTAAATATATTTTCTTTTGCAAAAAAAAAAAATTATGCTCACACTACCTGTTTAATGTTCATGTTCTGTCAAGAGCATTTTTGTTTGATTGGTTGTTTTGATTGTTTGCCTCGCCTATCCAGTCATTTCCTCTCTTCGACTGTCCTATCAAACTTAAAATGAAATGTAAAATAAAGGCAAAAAAACAATACCTTATTATAATAATAATAATAATAATAATTAAAATAAAATGCATAATTTTAAAATAAATACTATTGTTGTTGTTGCTGTTGTTCAATTCTCTTCTGATGCTTTTAATATGTTTATCTGGCCTAGTCCAAGCCCAACATCAAGATATTATTATTTATCCCCGAGTAAACATGCACTTGTCAGATTTGAACCGTTTCTCCCTGGGGATCAAATTGACTCGAGCAATAACACACAAAAGTATATATAAAGAAATTCATGAGTGATATATGGTTTGTTTTATTTTAAAGGAGCGGTTCCCTTTCTAATAGTCCAGATCAAAGGAGTCGTTCTGCTCTTCGGCCTGCGTCTCGCAGAACACCACCCATAACCAGAGGATGTCTGAATGCCATTGGTGGATCAAGAGATTCTGGTCCTGCCTACCAACATCTACAGGAAGTAGACAGCTCAGAGAGGGAGTCAGTGAGAAGGTTAGTTAGCAACATTAATTTGCAATGACCTTAATACTAATTATTTAATGCTTGAGCATAGTCGTGCCCCAATGGATTAAACTCTAGTCCGTGATTCTCTGAGGGATGGGATGCATTAATGCAATGAAAATTGCATGCAATGTTTTTTTTTTTTTTTTTGGAGGTGGAAGGGTGGTGTCCATGTGAGTCAGTTCTGGTAGGTGACACTTTCTGCCTCTACCAGGACCCCTCTATCTGCTCCCTCTGTCCTCAGATTTATGAGCCAATCTGTAGTTTTAAACAACAGCTTCTACTACAAAACCCCAAGGCAGAGACCATTACACTCACTCTTTGTCATTTTTTCTTGTTTCTCCTATTGCATCTTAGATCTGAATTCAAGAAGTTTTCACCAGGTTCAATATATAAAGATTTATTTAATTGTTTGTTTGTTTGTTTTCCTCTTAAAGATGAACTATTTTCCATTTTCTTTAGTGTATAATGTTGCTGTTTGAGAATACAAAATGTTACAAAGCACAAAGTCCACTCCAAAGGGAGTTATTCTCTACATCATTAAGCACTGTGTCTGAACTCCCTGAAACACCTTGTTTGTAGCCTTGAGTTTTCTTCTGGGGACGTACACGTCACAATATCCCCCATTTAAATAATTCCTGCCCAAGGCATATGCAAAATAGAGGGGGGCGAGGCCTCTTAACAGGGTTATGATAAGGGGTGTGACATTTCCGAAATGCGCAAAGCGGTTAACCAAATACAACACACTGATCCAGCCGACCAATCAGAGCACATTGCGCTTTTCGGAAAGAGGGGCTTCATAGAGACAGGAACTAAACAGAGCGTTACAGACAGATTGCAAAGATAGGTGCTGCAACAATGTAAAATATGTGAAAATATGTGTTTTTAACATTCAAGCATGAAAACGTATTCTAGTAGACCCCAAAAACAAAATCAGGAGTTTGTAAAAGGGCATAATACTCTAGGTCCGCTTTAAGATTCTGTATGTGTATATAGTATGTTTCCAGCACAGCTTTTCAGCAGCAGCGCTCCTCTGCTGCTGAATCTATACCGTTGGTTATTTTCAGTGATTCATTTTTAGTCTAATTCATAAACAAATTACTCTTATGAGCTTGTTTTTTTTTTTAGTGAATAGTTTTTGGTCTAATTCATGAACAAAAGCTGGTTCTTTTGTTTTCATTTAGGGCTATTTTGCCCAAAATAACCACTGTCTGTCTCCGTCCGTGATATTAATTCAACCTCCAATACAAACTCCCATGCCGCCACTTGTGGGCGGGGCCCCGTCTCTCTCAGGCAAAAGAGGACCCATGATTGGTGCTATGTCACTGGCAAGGTTGACTTTTTATTGTATGGTAAAATACATTTACCCAGAGTGTATCTTTAATGTCTTTGTGTATGTGCCATAAAGCCTGTTTTATAATTGCTCCCAAATTTTCAATGGTGAGCGTATGCCTTTGTCTCCATGCCGACTGCGAGAGCAACAAGCGGGCTTGTCTGAGCTCTATTATTGAAGTTCTGTATGCAGGCATGACTCACTGAGACAGGAGGGCACTGGGGAGTGCTGCCTTTTCTAGGAGCAGCACAGCTAATAAAAACCACACTGTCATAGCCAATTAAACAGGCAGTGATATATCAATGGAATGGGCAGTCCTGGATGAGTTTGCTAGAATGGGCCAGTCATCAAGTCGCACACACTATAGGCTATCCTGGCCCAGTTAGTCCTCGTTTGCTATACTGGAAGGCTTTGCCGTGTGGAAGACACCACATCGCCTTAACATCTCCAACGAAGTCTCAGCAGTGACCTATTTCCAGCCTTCCAGCCTGCAAAAGAATATTTTTTCTGCCGGAGAGAGCTCCGTTACCATAGAGACAGGCTGGGATACGGGACAGGAAAGAGGAGGAGAGAGTGGGAGTGAGACAGGAGAGGAGTGACAGAAAAAAGGAAGGAGGGAGGGAGAGACAGAGATAGAACTGTTTTGCATATGACAGCAGAAAAAAATATTGGCTGTCTCATTCCTTCCGTCCCAGAAAGCTTGCTGTTATCTCGCTAGAGTGGCTTACGTAGGGAACAGATTTCTCATAGTGTTATTGTTCCCAGTATTTTTAGATAGAAAGGTACCTGTCAACCCCCTCTGGGTCATCTCGATTCCCTCGAGCCGAGTACTTTAGGAAGTATATAGGCAACATTTATAGTTGCTTACTCATACTAAGTCCCGCCGATTTCTATAAAACAATCCAGAGATTTCCCAGTTTGCGGCATACCTCCTATTGACAAAGTCGGTTTCTGAAGCCTGACCTCATCAGCTGCATATTTCTCTTACTGTGAGTGTTTGCTCATTAAAGTGTTTTCAGTAAGAGGCTTTCAAAGAGGCCGGGCTGTTCATTATACAGGACCTCAAAACATGCCCTGAATATATTTCACAACAGTGACACCCATCAGGCTGTTTTCCTTTCATCCCAATTCATTTCATGCAGGTATCTGAAATTGTTACATGATATGATGAGAACAACAGCACTGCAGGAAATAAGGTTATAAATCATAATTTGCACAGTGCACATTCCTTCGGATGTTACCTACTAACCCTCAAAAGTGATGTTTCCTCCTTGCTTACACTGTAACAATTAAAATAGCAGGAAATGATCTGTCTATTTGTGAGATGCAGAGAGTGAGTGTCACTTACATTTATATAAGCAGACCACCAACAGTCTCTTTTTCAATCTGACAAGCTCTAATCTGATTAGGTTTTCTTTGTTTCTTGTTTTAAAGAAAGAAATAATCAGAATTTGCCAGGTTTGTGTCATCAGACCATTGAAATATATTTGGTTTCATTTGAGGCACTTAGTAGAATTGGATTGGATTTTAATCAAAAGTCTATACATATTTTCTGCTGTTTTTCTGGGAAGTGGGTCCTGGGTCCTGGGGACTGGAGTTGAGAAACATTGCTCTAAATGACAGTCAGACAGGCTTTTCCTCTCTGTAGGCAGAATAAGATGCAGTGTGAACCAGACCTTTTGTCGTGTAGTCGAAGGTCTAGATCTATGCGACTAGAGGAGAGATGGAGAGAGGGTCACTGGAGAGCCATGCTCAGCAGGAGATAGCAGAAGGAGCTTCATTAAAAGCACATGAATTTGTAGTCTTGTTCAAAAGAGCTCTCTTTTCTGTTGACATTAAGGATTTCTATAAATGATCACATGAAATCAAATCATGATCTCTAATCTCAAGCAAAAGCTCACAAACGCAGGCTAAATCCATGTATCCTTAATATTATCTTGATATTTCAGGATAAATGATCCATGGCCTGCTGGAATACTTGACATTTCTGTCATATCTTCTATTTTATAGAAAATAGAATCAGACAATTTGCCTCCCCTTGATTGGGGCTTAACTCTGACTCGGTCATTATCAGAAAAAGCGGTGCTTGGTTAAATATTGATGCTGTGAGAAAAGCTATTCTTTGTCAGGGATTATGAATTATTACACAAAGATAATGAATCAGGGGAACAACACCAATTGCTCCTAAATTGAGAGATTAGTTTACCAAAGGTCTGGTTGGATAGAACTTCTTTTTCATCCCTTTTAAAAGAATTTTGCATTCAAATCGTCAGAAGATTAACTTAAGAATGACTGCCATGGGGAGCAGCAAGTCCTAAATCAGGAAACAAGCTAAAGCCCAGCTGAACTAAACGATTATGAGTCAAAAACACTGGGCTACCAGCCAGACAGAATGAATGTTGAATAGCTAATAAACTCAGATACTTGAATGTGTAGTAATTGTTTTATTCCATCAACACTTAATAGCTTCAACATTTCAAAAAAAAAAAAAAAAATTCTTGTGTTTTATACATCTCATTATGTCATTTATTATGTCAGACATTAAATTACAAATAACGTCGACTGTGATGACACGGTCAATTTCATGTTTTTTTACATACTGAAATACATTCTTGTATCCCACCTTAATATCCATTCATAGTTGTTGATTTTGTCTAAATGTGTACACAATAAACTCTGTACAGCAAAGAAAACAAGTCCCTGGGCCAACTTTGAAAATACACAATTTTAATGCTATTTGACCGTTTAAAAAATAAATAAATAAATTATGGGTCAGTTCAAGTTATTTTGTTGCTGGATTTGAAATATTTAAATGTGAAATTGGCCAGCAGTTTTTGAGATTTCAGTATTTCCCCATTCAAGTAGATAAGAGTTGGTCTTCCATGCCTAAAATAGCTGCCTGGAGGTGTTTCAAATATGGCCGCCGATTGACTTTTCTTGAAAAGGGACTTTGCTATTGACAAAAGTGACTGTTCAGGAACCTGTTTTAACCAGTCATTATTTTTGCAATTGTGTTTGTTGATGCTACAGGAGCAAATATTACACACTTCAGCTTTATTTGGCTTTTAGAATATGTATCTATTCTTCTTATGTGTCTAATTAGAAGAATGGTGTGTAATCAACAAACATTCCCAAAAAAACAAACTGTTGGCACTCTAATCATTATCTATATACATTCCTGACTTTTCCTTAATCACTCTGTCATCTTTTCCTCTTTCTTCGCAGAAACATCTCCGGCCCAGGTAATGACCTACGTCAGGATTCCTTTTACAATATGCAAGCCTCACAATCCTCAAAATCTTGGAGCAGCCACTTAGACCACAGGTGTGCTAGGAGTCTCAGGTCAGGCGGCCCTAGCCAAAGTCCTCCTGCTCCCTACCGACCCTGCTCTATCCCAATCATTCCCTCCGTCCACTCCTACCAGGATGAGGTCTCGTGTATGCAAACCACCCCTACTGATGGAAGCAGCCGTTCTAGTCCTATGGAAAGCAAAGCAGATGCATCAGCTGTCAATCAACAGTCCAAGGTAACGGTCTCCAACCGAGCAGCTGGTAGACGGGAGGAAGTGACCTCACTACTTGACGAGGCTCAGGAACAGCTCAGAGCGCTAGCACATGCCCAGAGGAAACAGGAGGACATCAGTAGCTTCGTCCCTCAGGGGGCCAAAGAGACTGTGTGCATCCTTTTAGCAAATGGGGGTGGACAAGGGGGAGTGGCCTCTTTTGGGCCCACGGAGACTCACTTAGTGAACCCGAGAGACACACACAAAGATGCCACAAAGCCTGGCCAATGAGAAGGGGTTGACAGGACTAATCACAAACGTTCCGTGTGTCTTGGGGCTTCAGAACACTCTGCCAAAATACCACTGAAACCTACCGTTGAATTTCCGAGGACCTGCTGTGGGTAGAAGCGTGGGAGAGTGGCAGTCTTGAACATGTGAAAAGATAATTTATTTATATGCATTTATTTAAGGAGAAACTTCTACTTAGAAAAAGAAACCAAATAGTCTGTCATCTCCATGGTGTTTTTAACTGTATAAAATATACATAAATATATATAAATGGATATAAATATATGAATTCAAACTGGTGACCAAGTACAAAAAAGGAATATGGGAATGAGAAACTTTCTTTTGTATTGTATCAGCTCCACATCCTTAAAGACTTGATGCTCGGTGGTTTAAAAAAAAAAATATTTAAAAAACAAAAAGGAGTTTTTCCACTCGTTTCACTCATTTCCAGCCAAGCTAAGCTTGTCCGACACACAATCTTGTGTTTTGCACCTGCAGCAGCTGTGTTTACTATCACCATCCCAGTCACTGTCCTTTACCCTGCCAAGGAATATGGCTCCATCTGCCTTTGAAAACAGTGGAACGTGGATTACAATTGGACTAAACTTCTAAACGCTAATCGTATCCAGGCATGAGGTAACTGATAGTTAAGCACTGCCTCCAAGACATCGATTGGAAGAATTTGGTGTGTCTGTCCGTTTGTGGAGCAATCTGCGTTTTGTTTTCTGTGCCTCGGTGAGTTCACTCCTTCATTCTGATTCGGATACGAGTAAGGATAAGCTAATTGAACAGAGCACATCGTACAGCACACCACCTGAGATGCACAAACAGACCGTCGTCGCCTTTCCAGGTGGACCGAGGATATTCCTGCACGGGATAGGGGGTGGGGGGCGGTCTCAGCCAACACAAGGTTTTCTGTGTTTTTTTCTTTTCGTTCTTATGGAATTATCTGCTGCTTTCTGAGAAGGTGGGTGGGAGCAGTGGTCACTATGAGTCTGTGTTCTACCTTTGGATTGGGACATAATATTTCTGTGAATTAACAACCAAATGTGGTAAGAAAGAAAAATTAACAATGAATCTTTAGTGAAGCTGTTTCTTTGTTTCCAATCGTTTTTGTTTTGTTTTTTTCTGACCCCCCAATTCACACAATTGTGCATGTTGGTGGTATTGTTTTGAAGAATCAAGCCATGATAGTTAATACCTATAATGATTAACACAAAAGCCCCACAAAGAGAAAATTGAATTATTATTGACATGCATCTGCTGATTTCAACCCAAATCCTGGTATAAAAACAGGAGTGGTCTGCTGAGTTTTATAGATCAGTCTTAATAGACCTGTGCTCAATGCCGGCATTATGTCGAATTGACTTTTTATGTGCTGTTTTTCCTCCTGAAGCATTTATTTAAGACCGCCAACTTAGTTTGGTTTTAAGACCTTTGTTTTTAATGCATGTTGCATTTGTCCTTCATCAGAGATTGTGTCTACCATGCCAGACATAACTCAAGGCCAAGACTGAATTAAACATATCTCCTGGTAAAAGAAAGCAACGTAAATGTTAGCCTGTGGCAGAAAGGAGCTGTAAGGGCAGGCAGATAAGATTTTCACTTGATCTTATAAAACCTTTCCCTCGCAAAAGCACTGACTTCAATTGAAGTGTGGATGGCATGTCTTTCAAATAATATACATGCCAAAACACCACCAGCGACATGTGATCATGCATCAGAAGTAATGTAACAAAAATTACAGGAAAGACAGGATAGATTTAGATCTTAAAGCTATACCATTTCTTTTATCAGACAAATTACATTTTTATTATATATTTTAGTTGCAACTTATAGTGGTTTATTACAATTCTAGGATTAGAGTTGAATAATTCACAAGTTCCCAAGAGGCCACAAGTTTTTTTTAAGCTTTTTTTTATGCCTATCCATCTCTTTTTATGGGCATAGATAACCAGAAACTTGCAACATGCAACATGCAACAAACTGATGCCACATTGCTAAGTGATCTATAAAACTGCAGACTAATTCATTTCCAGGTCATAGCAGCAGATATATAAACTGTCCTCCATCTGTTACTGCTATTAATGTTCATTTTCAGTTGAAATGGTGTGGGAAAGGTTTCATTTGAGCTGGACCATATTTTGTACACTAGTGCTGAATTATATTAAATTATGTTTTTGCACAGTAATTACAATGTATGGTACTTTATTCTGTCATTATTCCAGAATGCAAGGTATGTGACTGATGAATTAATTACTGAAGACAATATATTGCAAGACATGTTTCGACAGTATGTGCAACCTGCAACTGTACAAGGTGTAACACGAGCACAACCGAAACTTCATGGTTCTGTATAACAGCCCCTTGACGTACTTTAATGTGCAATTTCAGAATCGAGAAATTTCTGTTCATTCTTGTATGTGAGGAACTGCATTATTGCCCTCCCAATTGAAACAGTTTTTCTTTTCATTTAGTTCATTTTTTTTTTAATTTTTTCAATAAAGATGAATCTTCAGTGTTGAATAATTTTAAAATGCGTGCTTTTTACTAAATCAGATATTAATATAAATCCAAAAAACATCAGATTACATAAACCCATGTTATCTTAGTATTATTTATACAGTAGTAATATATTTATGAATATTTTGAATTAGCTTTTATCTTCATATTTATTTACAGTTTTCATTTTATTTCTTTTAGTATTTCAACTTATTTTATTTCAGTTAGTTGCTCAAGGCAACATTTATCATTTATCAGCTAATATTTCAATTGAAATGATATTCTGTTGTTTCAGTTTTATTTTCAATTTATTTAAATGTTCTATCCTGCCATCTTCACACATTATGGATGAGCTCATAATCTGTCAAAGAAAAGGAGGGGGGGGCAGTACGTGAGAAAGGCAAGTCCACAGTGTCACATTTTTTGTGATGAATGTTTACAAAATCTACGATTTTATAACATCTAAAGAAATACTATAAAGGCAAGATATATATGCAATATCTAAACACAGACAGAATGGGGTTTATCATTTCTACTGAAAGCAAATAATAATAATAAATTAAAGCTGCAAGCAGCGATGAAAGGGCCCTCACACCCGGGAGCACCGCCACCCGGTGGCCTCAGGAAAACAGTGAATAGTGGGTGACAAGCATTTAAGTGGGTAAATATAGGAGAAATATGGCAAAGTCACTTATATGTGCCACACTTCCTGCTGCCAGCAGGTGGCGCTTTGACTATAACTAAATATTGCCATGTAGAGGTCTTCAGGCCAGGACTATTATCAAACATGTGAAGTTTGGGGCAGATCGGACATTGTATGCCTGAGTTACAACAACTTCCTCTTTCGTGGCGTAAATCACATACATTAGCACTTAGCCAAGTGTTGTATGATTTAATGTGTTTCTAGCATGTTTGGGACTTGATGGCATATTTAAATGTGTTTCTGGGAGTGAATTACAGTGTAAAGCATGCCATTTCCTGTTGCCAGCAGGTGGCACTATGACTAACTGAATATTGGCATGTAGATGTGAACATGTGAAGTTTGAGGCAGATTGGACATTGTATGCCTGAGTTACAACAGCTTCCCGTGTCATGGCGAAACATCAGATTTTGTCAGGCCGCCACGGACACGCCCTTCAGCGAAAACTCAAGATCTTCACAATTTAACATCACCAAGGCCTTAAGATTAGACTGACCAAACATGATGTTGTTCTGGTTAAATCTCAATGAGGAGTTAATCACAGTGTAAAACATGGTCTTTTCTGTTGCCCACAGGTGGCGCTATGCCTGTAACTGAATATTGGCATGTAGATGTCTTCAGGCCAGGACTCTAATAAAACATGTGAAGTTTGGGGCAGATCGGACATTGTATGCCTGACTTACAACAGCTTCCTGTGTCATGGCGAAACATCAGATTTTGTCAGGCCGCCACGGACACGCCCTTCAGCAAAAACTCAAGATCTTCACAATTTAATGTCGCAAAGGCCTTTAGATTAGACTGACCAAATATGATGTTGATCTGGTTAAATCACAATGAGGAGTTAATCACAGTGTAAAACATGCCATTTCCTGTTGCCAGTAGGTGGCGCTATGACTGTAACTGAATATTGGCGTGTAGATGTCTTTGGGCCAGGACTCTAATAATACATGTGAAGTTTGGGCCAGATCGAACATTGTATGCCCGAGTTACAACAACTTCCTGTTTTATGGCGAAACATCGAACTTTGTGAGGCCGCCACGGACACGCCCTTCAGGGAAAACTCAAGATCTTCACAATTTAACGTCACAAAGGCCTTTAGATTAGACTGTGCAAATATGATGTTGATCTGATTAAATCTCTAGGAGGAGTTCGTTAAAGTTCAACGTCTGGAAATGGCAAAATTTGCAACAATTTTGCAAAGAAAATTCTAAATATCTCACTTCCTGTTGGTTTTCAGATTTTGTACCAGGAGACTTTTTTGTAGGTATTGGGCTGTTACATGTGTCTCCCGAATTTCATACCTGTACGTGAAACGTAGCGGGAGGGACACTTCGTTGAAATGTTGTAGGTGGCGCTATCGAGCCATTTTGCCACGCCTAATTCTGAAACCCATATCAGACGTAAATTTTCACCACTTTTGACGTGTGTGCAAAGTTTCATGAGTTTTCGAGCATGTTTAGACCATCAAAAATGCGATTCATTTGGGAGAAGAAGAATAATAGGCTGAGCAATTCCAATAGGGTCCTCACACCATCGGTGCTCGGGCCCTAATAAAAGCAACAATAAAAAAATGTGCAAGTCATAGATTAGACAATTTCTCACTGTAAAATATTTTAAAAAATGAGACAGGTTGCATCCATTCTTGTTCACACAGCACAGAGGATCATTTGGGAGGCTGTCAGTGCTCTAGAAACACAAGCTCAAGCCACTTTTTTGACACATAAGGCCACCAACCAAGGAATTTTAACTCAGTAGTATGAGAATGATCCAAGAGGATTAAATTAAAATTGGGTAGGAGTCTGACTTATCTTGAGTTGTTACAGTCCACACAGCCAGATGATCAGTCCAATAAGATGTCTTCCACTAGTTGTGCAAAGTGGAAGGAGCAGGATTCCTTTTCAACAGCCTTGAACAGTCCATGAAGTGTTGGAGAACTTTGGTGTACTGAGAGGGTCCATGCTGCTGTCTGAAGGAGTTGTGACAGTCAGGCACAATCGATGCAGAGAGTGATAGATCTGAAACATGCAACTGCCGTGAAGGTCAAGCAGTTACTACCATCAAAGAAAATCCTTAGTGTAGCAGCTGAAAAAAAACATAAAGGGTTGATGTGAGTATATGTTGTGGGTTTTTTTTCCTGGCTGAATAATAAAAACACGCTCTCGTCACTCCCAGAAGTTGCATAGCAGGATTAGACCTTAGTTCAGTTAGGACATTTAAGTAGCTTTTATAAACATGCCTTAGAAAAAAAAAAAAACTACTGGTGGTGTACTTGAGACAAAACAATGGCACTGACATATTTTAAGATATGCCAGTGCAAGTTGTTGTCAGTTAAAACAGCTCAAACATGCATTTTAGTCTAGGCTTAAGCCTTGTCTGTGAAACAGGGGGAATGTGTCCTTTAATTTTAGTCAGAATTAAGCCAGAACATTTCAGGAAATTTAGTATCTGCATCAGGTTGGCACAATGGTGGCACGTTGAGGAGTAACCGCTTCCATTGACAGAATTTTCTGCCTTTTTGTATTTTCAGTTATTTGGTAGGGTGGCACTATTAGGCATCTTCTAAAAGAGTACCGAATCTCCAGATCAAAACACAGGTGAAGAAGAAGCAGAAACATGCGATAGAAGCATTGCTTATGCACGTGCAAAATAAAGCAATCATTAAACATTAAACAGCATATACATTAAAACTGCCTAAAGTTACTGAATTAAATGTCGACCCAGGAAGAGGTATAGGACTGTGCAAGGTTTAAGGGTGTTGATGGAAGCTCTGTTCTTTCTTTTGATATATTGCATTTTCAGATATTCATACAACAAAATATGCCTGGGACCATGAAAGTTTTGTGAAAATGGTCAAAAATGCTGGCGCTGACTGGCAACTGGCGGGGAAAGAGTTAATATTAAGGGCATTTTATTGTTTATTTTAGTCTATTATAAATTGATTATATCTGCAAGTCAAATGATTTATTTCAGTAATCTTCCTCATTGTCTATCGTTTTAGTCATGAGCTGTATGGGAAAGCCAAACACTTCAAAAGTATAATGAAACCAACTGAACTGCACAGAACAAATTATCCTCGCAACACACTGGTTTGGTCATGGTGATGTAGATTGGTATGTTTTTGTTACTCTCAGAATTATACTTTATATAAATGAGATGTTACCCCAAACCATGTTTTAATATGAGGATCTCTCCAGAAGAAAATATCTTGGTACATGCATAATCAAGATTTCAATCCGGCATATAATGTCTTTAACATTCCACACACAAAACACAATGATAGTGACAGTCAACATCAAATCATTAAACAAAGAGATGCACTCAAAGTCATCACCACATAACTCAAAAGAAACGAACGTAAACAAACAAATCATTCTTGAACTGACCAAAGTGTGAAAAGGTAGAAGGAGGAATGTTTCATTTGGAGAAAAATCTCATTCTCATTCTCAAAATTAGTTTTATGTTGTTTTTTGTTGAGTGCTTGAGATCAGAATTATCTAAAGCTAAGGTTCTAACACTCATTAACACTCTGTTAGCTGCTGTCAGCTAGTTTCCTATTTTATCATTAGCTGTAAATTTGTTTTCATGTCCATTAGTGTGTCCTGAGTTAACTATAGCGACCCTGCATATTAAATACTGCATGAGTAGTGCATTCAAATATGTATCACAACCCAAGTGATATGCCTAATAGTGATAGTTCAATTTGTGAAAAAAATGTTGTGTAGCCCTACTATGAATCATCAAATCCTCCTTTCCACCCTCCTCGAACTGGGTAAACAGAAGCTACTGGATATCACAAAAAGCATCCGCTTTATTTCCATACCAACTGTAGTTCCACCATTGTACTGTAGTTCCAAAGGGATCACTAATCATATCCCCTTTTACAGTAAACCACTTAGTAAATTCATCACTCATGGCTAGCTCTCATAGCTTCTCCCATCATTCTTTTGCAGATGATATGGAATTAATTCTCTCTATTCCACCCTCTGACAACCAGATACCCTTATGAATCACTGCATGTCTGGCAAGCATTTCTGCCCGGATAAACACATCAACTGAAGCCCAATTGATCAAAAACCAAGTTGTTGTTGGTCCTGGCCAAGAACCACCCTTGCCAAGACCTTGCCTTTTCAATAAACTCAACAATCTCACCCACAATGAAAGCCAAGAATCTTGGTTTCACACTGAACAACAGATTATAATCAAAAATACTCCCCTTTTCAGCAGTAATTGATTCTCACTATCAGGGGCGATTCTAGGATTTTCATTTTAGGGGGGTCAGCCTCCAGTGAGGGTATGAAAAAAATGGTAACACTTTAGTTTAGGGTCCAATTCTCACTATTAACTAGTAGCTTATTAGCATGCATATTACTAGGATATCGGCTGTTTATTATTACTTATAAAGCAAATATTAATGCCTTATTGCATGACCATATTGTACATCCCTTAATCATACTCAGGAATGTAGGCAGGGTTTTATAATCACTGAGATCCCAAATGTGAGGTAGTTAGGGGGGTTGGGGGGCATGCTCCCCCGGGAAAATTTAGATTTTTATGATATACATACGTGCATTTTAAGATGTTCTGAAGGCCAAAAAATTAGATAACAATAGCTTGAAAACCATGTCAGTGGGCAGTAGATTATTTGTCTTTCTTCTTATCTCCACATCTCTCTTTTTCTCTTTGTTTTTATCTTGCCCTGTCTCTTCCCCTCCTAACGCTGAACTTTGACTGATATAGTTTTCCATTTTCGTCAGTGTAGTAAACATGGTTAACTGATATTTATATGTTTTATGAATCATTTTTTTAGACAGTTAATTTACTGAAGGCTACTAGGAAAGCTAGGTAACTAAGTTTATTAAATTAATTCACAATATGCACACATTCATTACTAATCTTATGCCAATACAGGCTGAAAAAAGCTGAGCTTTTTTAATTTACTGAAGGCTACAAATGGAATTTTATTAATTTACAATATGTACACATTCATTATTATGTTATGCCTAATCTGATGAAAACGGCTTTGTTAATATTTCTTGTTCGTTAATTACATTATGAATCACATAGGCCTATTTTCAATTCAAAATGGCGAAATTAGACAAAAGTTTATTAATTTGCCTGAATATTTTTGTCACTTGAAGCAGCTGTCAAATATGAAATGTTTAGTTTAGCTACTTATCTCTCACTTGCCGTCGAGTCGCGCTGCTAAAATTCGCGCTCAGCCTCAGCAGCTTCTGTGTGAAAATAAAGCCCGCCTACTCTGATTTGATTGGTTTTCTCAAATATTTTGACATTGACGAGCGTTGACAGACCAATGAGGCTCAGATGAACGCACACACCTCTGCTTCTGACGTGCGCTCTGCTCGGCGCCACTGCGGATTGAAGAACACGCAGACTAAAAGACAAGAGGAAGCCGAAGCCTCCCGCCAGTTTCATATGTTTTAAAGGTTAAACATTTTTTTAGAGGGGCTGGGCAGAAGTTTAGGGGTGAAGCCCCCCTAAAAAGGGCCTAGTGACGCCCATACTCACTATTGTATTTTGCATAGGAAGCACTTCTCTTGCAGGTTCTGGCCAAAACACATGCTTGCACATGTCTGTTGATCTCAGTGGTCTCAAATGTGATACAAAAGTACTTTCAGAAGTCGCTTGGATAAGAGAAACTAAATGCCTTAAATGTAACTGGTAGATTTTCTCAACATGTTAAAAAGTAGATCAACTGACATACTAGTTCCAATGACTTAGACTGTTGGGGAAAGTTACTTTTAAAAGTAATGTGTTACTTTCCAAAAAAAAAAGTGACTAATTGCGTTACTTAGTTACATTTTATGGAAAGTAATGCGTTACGTCACTTTTGTGTTACAAACCCAATTACAAAAAAGTTGGGACACTGTACAAATTGTGAATAAAAACAGAATGCAATGATGTGGAAGTTTCAAATTTCAATATTTTATTCAGAATACAACATAGATGACATATCAAATGTTTAAACTGAGAAAATGTATCATTTTAAGGGAAAAATAAGTTGATTTTAAATTTCATGGCATCAACACATCTCAAAAAAGTTGGGACAAGGCCATGTTTACCACTGTGTGGCATCCCCTCTTCTTTTTATAACAGTCTGCAAACGTCTGGGGACTGAGGAGACAAGTTGCTCAAGTTTAGGAATAGGAATGTTGTCCCATTCTTGTCTAATACAGGCTTCTAGTTGCTCAACTGTCTTAGGTCTTCTTTGTCGCATCTTCCTCTTTATGATACGCCAAATGTTTTCTATGGGTGAAAGATCTGGACTGAAGGCTGGCCATTTCAGTACCCGGATCCTTCTTCTACGCAGCCATGATGTTGTAATTGATGCAGTATGTGGTCTGGCATTGTCATGTTGGAAAATGCAAGGTCTTCCCTGAAAGAGACGACGTCTGGATGGGAGCATATGTTGTTCTAGAACTTGGATATACCTTTCAGCATTGATGGTGCCTTTCCAGATGTGTAAGCTGCCCATGCCACATGCACTCATGCAACCCCATACCATCAGAGATGCAGGCTTCTGAACTGAGCGCTGATAACAACTTGGGTTGTCCTTGTCCTCTTTAGTCCGGATGACATGGCGTCCCAGTTCTCCAAAAAGAACTTCAAATTTTGATTCGTCTGACCACAGAACAGTTTTCCACTTTGCCACAGTCCATTTTAAATGAGCCTTGGCCCAGAGAAAGCGCCTGCGCTTCTGGATCATGTTTAGATATGGCTTCTTTTTTGACCTATAGAGTTTTAGCCGGCAACAGCGAATGGCACGGTGGATTGTGTTCACCGACAACGTTTTCTGGAAGTATTCCTGAGCCCATGTTGTGATTTCCATTATAGTAGCATTCCTGTATGTGATGCAGTGCCGTCTAAGGGCCCAAAGATCACGGGCATCCAGTATGGTTTTCCGGCCTTGACCCTTACGCACAAAGATTGTTCCAGATTCTCTGAATCTTTGGATGATATTATGCACTGTAGATGATGATAACTTCAAACTCTTTGCAATTTTTCTCTGAGAAACTCCTTTCTGATATTGCTCCACTATTTTTCGCCGCAGCATTGGGGGAATTGGTGATCCTCTGCCCATCTTGACTTCTGAGAGACACTGCCACTCTGAGAGGCTCTTTTTATACCCAATCATGTTGCCAATTGACCTAATAAGTTGTAAATTGGTCCTCCAGCTGTTCCTTATATGTACATTTAACTTTTCCGGCCTCTTATTGCTACCTGTCCCAACTTTTTTGGAATGTGTAGCTCTCATGAAATCCAAAATGAGCCAATATTTGGCATGACATTTCAAAATGTCTCACTTTCAACATTTGATATGTTATCTATATTCTATTGTGAATAAAATATAAGTTTATGAGATTTGTAAATTATTGCATTCCTTTTTTATTCACAATTTGTACAGTGTCCCAACTTTTTTGGAATCGGGTTTGTACTTTTTCTCACCTGGGCTGGGCTTGCCTGCTTGTTTTTTTAATTTAAAAAAAAGTTTTGGCAAATATACAGGCCCTTTTACACAAAAAGTGAAAAAATAAGCATCAGACTGAATGCAGACAGACTGATGTTTATCTAAAGTAGTTTTTGCTTATTAGTATGGTGGAAGAGGACCATCGAAAGTCAACAGTAAAGACATTGGTTAATTAAGTGAGGTTAAATACATAAAGCATATGTATTTAAAGGTGTAGTGTATAGTATTTATGAGGATATATTGACAGAAGTGCAATCTAATATACATAACTATGTTTTCAGTGGTGTATAAAGACCTTACTTAATGTACCGTTATGTTTTTATTACCTTAGAATGAGCCATTTCTATCTACATACACCGCGCGTCCCCTTACAGTGAAGTCGTCATTTTGCGCCACCATGTTTCTACAGTAGCCCTAAATGGACAAACTGCTTTACAGAGCGCTAGCCACTCTCTGCTGTCTCAGACAACGACATCTTTCTCCTGTGTCGGCCACCGTAGCTTCTCTATGTGCTTCGAAAGGAAGGAGTGAGCAGTGGGCTGTTGCAATTCACAACCTCACCACTAGATGCCACTAAAATTTACACAGTGCACCTTTAACATTTAATTATTGCAGTTTTGCGTAATATTGAGTTTGCATATGTTTTATTCATTTTGAGAAATACTGAATCTGTTTTTGTGCAAGTGAGATGAGTAAATGTATGCTCATATTTAGTCTAGAACTACAATATCCATCATGCACAGCGCACACAACGTCTCTGCACTTACTCCCGATGTCTCTCAACATGGGAACAGAAGAGGTGTCAGTCAATAAATGGGAAAACAAAGTAACTATGTTGAAAAAAGATATTTTGTTGTAACTTTAAAAGCAATGCTACCCCCAACACTGCTTAGAATACATTATAAAGAACTTCCCTGCAAATGAATGGCGTGCAATAGTGTGGTTTATTTGTCACTTCATTTTAAATTTTTCTTTATTTAATTGCTATTACTGTTTATATATAATCTATTGTACATGGGAGACATTTGTACTGCAGACATTTTGCACAATGAAAAAAATGTCTCAATACATTGTGACTGTCTGATTGTTCATTTTTAACTGAACGTTCTTATATTTGTTGTTAACTAGGCTTCAAAAATTTATCCTGGAACAACTCATACAAAAATGTAATTGAATTTGAGTCACAAGTTATGAGTTGTATCAAGTGTTTATTGTGTAACTGTGGCTTCTTAATTATGTTTATAACGGACAGGCCTGGTTTTTCCTAGTTTCTCCTCAGAGCAATATAAAGAATGATAATGAGGTTTTACGAATAACCATGTTTATCACTACATATTGACAACATAACTGAAAAAATGAAGATTGATGTGGCTTCAGTGCATTAAATTTTGTGTATAATACTGTATTTCATTGCAGCTACATGCATAAATTACCCTGGCGGTGTCTAAGTCTGCATTATCTGAAGCATTTTAACTCTCATATGATCTTATTGAAGTGTTGCAAGATCTTATATATTTTCGATTAAAGACAATAACTTGTTACTTAATAATTGCACAGCAAAGCTGAAGTCATCATGATGTCACATTGATTTTACATCTTTTGTTTTTTACATTTCAAAATCTTGACTTACAACATGCTCATGCTGCAGAATAAATGGATGCATTAAAAGCACAACACTGCAATTCTCTGAACTAGAACATGAATAATGCATTGTTATTTCAGATAAACTACAAAATTCCAAGTAGGCCAGTTTTCACTGTTTCGCCCATGTACAGTGGGGAGAACAAGTATTTGATACACTGCCGATTTTGCAGGTTTGCCCACTTACAAAGCGTGTAGAAGTCTGTAATTTTTATCATAGGTACACTTCAACTGTGAGAGACGGAATCTAAAACAAAAATCCAGAAAATCACATTGTATGATTTTTAAATAATTAATTTGCATTTTATTGCATGACATAAGTATTTGATCACCTACCAACCAGTAAGAATTCCAGCTCTCACAGACCTGTTAGTTTTTCTTTAAGAAGCCCTCCTGTTCTCCACTCATTACCTGTATTAACTGCACCTGTTTGAACTCGTTACCTGATACCTATGATAAAAATTACAGATTTCTGCATGCTTTGTAAGTGGGCAAACCTGCAAAATTGGCAGTGTATCAAATACTTGTTCTCCCCACTGTACATTCTATGTACTTATTATAGTTTTTACAATAACTGGGTAATAACCCTGAACCTACACCTAAACCTAACCTTAACCCATGTAGTTACCTTATATTAACCAGTACTTTCTTAGGTAAGTACACTATGTGCTGTAAAATAAAGTGCAAACTGTCATGTGTGACAAGTGGCATCAAACATAATAACTGCAAAAATAATTACTGTTTTTAAACAAACTTGCTTGGCTTCCCCTTATGTTTAGTTATTCAAGATATATTTTTGGCAGAGGAAGCCTTGGATTCTTTTTAGCCAGGGTTCATTCAGCGTGAGACTCACACAATTGACACTGTTTTCATGCCACACATCCATTTTCTCACGCAGTGAAAAAACATTGCGGAGCAGAGAGGGCACTAACAATGTGCTGACAGAGAAGACAGAGCAGAAAGCAAGCTGTCAGCGTTCAAATTCTGTCAATTTTATTCAAACAAAATAGCATTTTGGCCTTTAAAGTACCTCAGTTCAACTGGTATGTGAACCGATTATCTCCTCTTTACTACTAGTTATAGCACTAAATAAACATGAATGAACATCAGAGAGGGTATGTTGAAAGATATAGTACAACAATAAGTGTTTTAACTTCGGAAAGACATCAAAACAGCTTGTAAATAACATTTACATTTACCTCAGGAAAGCCATTCAATGACCATAGCATAATTAGCTATGAAAATTAACTCTAGAGAGGAGCATTTTGCTAAATATATGCACTATATTCATTCTATTTTTACTCAGATATCATTATTTATATATATATACACTCACCTAAAGGATTATTAGGAACACCTGTTCAATTTCTCATTAATGCAATTATCTAATCAACCAATCACATGGCAGTTGCTTCAATGCATTTAGGGGTGTGGTCCTGGTCAAGACAATCTCCTGAACTCCAAACTGAATGTCAGAATGGGAAAGAAAGGTGATTTAAGCAATTTTGAGCGTGGCATGGTTGTGGGTGCCAGACGGGCCGGTCTGAGTATTTCACAATCTGCTCAGTTACTGGGATTTTCACGCACAACCATTTCTAGAGTTTACAAAGAATGGTGTGAAAAGGGAAAAACATCCAGTATGCGGCAGTCCTGTGGGCGTAAATGCCTTGTTGATGCTAGAGGTCAGAGGAGAATGGGCCGACTGATTCAAGCTGATAGAAGAGCAACTTTGACTGAAATAACCACTCGTTACAACCGAGGTATGCAGCAAAGCATTTGTGAAGCCACAACACGCACAACCTTGAGGCGGATGGGCTACAACAGCAGAAGACCCCACCGGGTACCACTCATCTCCACTACAAATAGGAAAAAGAGGCTACAATTTGCACGAGCTTACCAAAATTGGACAGTTGAAGACTGGAAAAATGTTGCCTGGTCTGATGAGTCTCGATTTCTGTTGAGACATTCAGATGGTAGAGTCAGAATTTGGCGTAAACAGAATGAGAACATGGATCCATCATGCCTTGTTACCACTGTGCAGGCTGGTGGTGGTGGTGTAATGGTGTGGGGGATGTTTTCTTGCCACACTTTAGGCCCCTTAGTGCCAATTGGGCATCGTTTAAATGCCACGGCCTACCTGGGCATTGTTTCTGACCATGTCCATCCCTTTATGACCACCATGTACCCATCCTCTGATGGCTACTTCCAGCAGGATAATGCACCATGTCACAAAGCTCGAATCATTTCAAATTGGTTTCTTGAACATGACAATGAGTTCACTGTACTAAAATGGCCCCCACAGTCACCAGATCTCAACCCAATAGAGCATCTTTGGGATGTGGTGGAACGCGAGCTTCGTGCCCTGGATGTGCATCCCACAAATCTCCATCAACTGCAAGATGCTATCCTATCAATATGGGCCAACATTTCTAAAGAATGCTTTCAGCACCTTGTTGAATCAATGCCACGTAGAATTAAGGCAGTTCTGAAGGCGAAAGGGGGTCAAACACAGTATTAGTATGGTGTTCCTAATAATCCTTTAGGTGAGTGTATGATCTCTGTAATTGCAAACAAAGGTTTCTGTATCAAATATTAAGTTCTGCTTTTCTGATGTATCAAATACTTATGTCATGCAATAAAATGCAAATTAATTACTTAAAAATCATACAATGTGATTTTCTGGATTTTTGTTTTAGATTCCATCACTCACAGTTGAAGAGTACCTATGATAAAAATTACAGACTTCTACATGCTTTGTAAGTGGTGCAAAATCGGCAGTGTATCAAATACTTGTTCTCCCCACTGTATATATGTATATACACTCACCTAAAGGATTATTAGGAACACCATACTAATACTGTGTTTGACCCCCTTTCGCCTTCAGAACTGCCTTAATTCTACGTGGCATTGATTCAACAAGGTGTTGAAAGCATTCTTTAGAAATGTTGGCCCATATTGATAGGATAGCATCTTGCAGTTGATGGAGATTTGTGGGATGCACATCCAGGGCACAAAGCTCCCGTTCCACCACATCACAAAGATGCTCTATTGGGTTGAGATCTGGTGACTGTGGGGGCCATTTTAGTACAGTGAACTCATTGTCATGTTCAAGAAACCAATTTGAAATGATTCGAGCTTTGTGACATGGTGCATTATCCTGCTGGAAGTAGCCATCAGAGGATGGGTACATGGTGGTCATAAAGGGATGGACATGGTCAGAAACAATGCTCAGGTAGGCCGTGGCATTTAAACGATGCCCAATTGGCACTAAGGGGCCTAAAGTGTGCCAAGAAAACATCCCCCACACCATTACACCACCACCACCAGCCTGCACAGTGGTAACAAGGCATGATGGATCCATGTTCTCATTCTGTTTACGCCAAATTCTGACTCTACCATTTGAATGTCTCAACAGAAATCGAGACTCATCAGACCAGGCAACATTTTTCCAGTCTTCAACTGTCCAATTTTGGTGAGCTCGTGCAAATTGTAGCCTCTTTTTCCTATTTGTAGTGGAGATGAGTGGTACCCGATGGGGTCTTCTGCTGTTGTAGCCCATCCGCCTCAAGGTTGTGCGTGTTGTGGCTTCACAAATGCTTTGCTGCATACCTCGGTTGTAACGAATGGTTATTTCAGTCAAAGTTGCTCTTCTATCAGCTTGAATCAGTCGGCCCATTCTCCTCTGACCTCTAGCATCAACAAGGCATTTTCGCCCACAGGACTGCCGCATACTGGATGTTTTTCCCTTTTCACACCATTCTTTGTAAACTCTAGAAATGGTTGTGCGTGAAAATCCCAGTAACTGAGCAGATTGTGAAATACTCAGACTGGCCCGTCTGGCACCAACAACCATGCCACGCTCAAAATTGCTTAAATCACCTTTCTTTCCCATTCTGACATTCAGTTTGGAGTTCAGGAGATTGTCTTGACCAGGACCACACCCCTAAATGCATTGAAGCAACTGCCATGTGATTGGTTGATTAGATAATTGCATTAATGAGAAATTGAACAGGTGTTCCTAATAATCCTTTAGGTGAGTGTATATATATATATATATAAATAATGATATCTGAGTAAAAATAGAATGAATATAGTGCATATATTTAGCAAAATGCTCCTCTCTAGAGTTAATTTTCCTAGCCAATTATGCTATGGTCATTGAATGGCTTTCCTGAGGTAAAGGTTTCCTGAGCTTGTTCTCCCCACTGTGTATATATATATATATATATATATATTCCAATCTATTCATCCAACCCATAATTCTTACTTCAAGCTGAACTCAAAAGCTGGCAGCCCTGTTTTTGGCATTTTAAGCTGCACATTAAAAAATTTATTTCTTACTTATAGGTACATAACTGTATTCAGTGGGTCATGCTGAGAACTACAGAAATAATTTTTGCTATTAGCGTTAATACAAACGAGGGAGATGATGAGTAAGAGAATGTAATGAGTAGCCAAGGAGACAAACTAGTGGCGGGAAAGGAGACAGGAAAAAACTAAAAGTCCATGAAAAGGAAACTAACTGAGCATAATCATGACAGAACGCCACCCTCGCACCATAAATTGGCTGAGGAGCTGGTTCAGGGGCGGATGAAGGGCTGATGAAGGAGGAAGGAACCAGGGTAGCGATGATAATGGAAGGAGCCAGGGTGGCCAGGATGAGGGGAGTGGCCAGGTGGTATCCCAGAGCACAGCCCAGATGAAAGCCAACGGTGGAGTCGACAGAGAGAGAAGCCATGATGATGAGTCTTGGCTGATGATATCCGGGGGACAACTGATGGAGCCGTTGACAGTGGAGCCCTATGCGCAAACGGAGAGCCTATTGAACTGGATGACTCTGAAGGCTTCGGAGGCCGCGACGGAGCTGCAGCGACAACCCCCCGAGGTAGAACCAGAGTACCGGAGGGCTGTGGCAAAACTGGAGCGACTGAGGGCTAAGGCGAAGCCAGAGAGAACCGAAAGGGTGGAGAGCCAGAGTGCACAGGTCTGTGGCGCAGGATGGTTGACGTCCGACCAAGGTGAAGCCAGTGGTCCGGGGGAGCCCAGTGGAGCTGTAGGGGTGATGATGGAGCCAAGGGAGGAAGGAGCGAAGGCGGAGGAGTCAGGGCGGCGGGCCGAGCTGGAGTGATCAGCAGCCAGAGTTGGACCCAGACGAGAGCAGTGAAGTTTGCTGCATAATCCATCTTGAGGTTGGTTATTCTGTCACGCTTCCAAGCGTGGTGAAGAGAGTAGGCAGGATGAAGAAGATTAATTCTAATAGACTTTAATACCAGAATGCAAACCTCTCAATGCAAACCAAACTGGAGTATCGTTAACAATAACAGACAAAGGGAACAGAAACACAGGCATAAAAATACCAAACAGAACAAAGGATGATTGGTTAAACACAGGTGATACAAACGAGGGAGCTGATGAGTAACCATAGAGACTAACTAGAATGTAATGAGTAACTAGTGACAGGAAACTAGTGGAGGGAAACTGAGAACAAAGGAAACGGGAATCTGATGAGTGCAAACTAAAAGTCCATGAACAGGAAACTAACTGTAGCTCTCAAAATCCATCTAATTATGAGAATACATGTCATTTACAATTATTCTAAAATGTGAAATCTGGTATGGTAATATATACAGTGGGGAGAACAAGTATTTGATACACTGCCGATTTTGCAGGTTTGCCCACTTAGAAAGCATGTAGAAGTCTGTAATTTTCTTCAACTGTGAGTGACGGAATCTAAAACAAAAATCCAGAAAATCACATTGTATGATTTTTAAGTAATTAATTTGCATTTTATTGCATGACATAAGTATCTGATACATCAGAAAAGCAGAACTTAATATTTGGTACAGAAACCTTTGTTTGCAATTACAGAGATCATACGTTTCCTGTAGTTCTTGACCAGGTTTGCACACACTGCAGCAGGGATTTTGGCCCACTCCTCCATACAGACCTTCTCCAGATCCTTCAGGTTTCGGGGCTGTTGCTGGGCAATACGGACTTTCAGCTCCCTCCAAAGATTTTCTATTGGGTTCAGGTCTGGAGACTGGCTAGGCCACTCCAGGACCTTGAGATGCTTCTTACGGAGCCACTCCTTAGTTGCCCTGGCTGTGTGTTTCAGGTCATTGTCATGCTGGAAGACCCAGCCACGACCCATCTTCAATGCTCTTACTGAGGGAAGGAGGTTGTTGGCCAAGATCTCGCGATACATTGGCCCCATCCATCCTCCCCTCAATACGATGCAGTCGTCCTGTCCCTTTTCCAGAAAAGCATCCCCAAAGAATGATGTTTCCACCTCCATGCTTCACGGTTGGGATGGTGTTCTTGGGGTTGTACTCATCCTTCTTCTTCCTGCAAACACGGCGAGTGGAGTTTAGACCAAAAAGCTCTATTTTTGTCTCATCAGACCACATGACCTTCTCCCATTCCTCCTCTGGATCATCCAGATGGTCATTGGCAAACTTCAGACAGGCCTCGACATGCGCTGGCTTGAGCAGGGGGACCTTGCGTGCACTGCAGGATTTTAATCCATGACGGCGTAGTGTGTTACTAATGGCTTTCTTTGAGACTGTGGTCCCAGCTCTCTTCAGGTCATTGACCAGGTCCTGCCGTGTAGTTCTGGGCTGATCCATCACCTTCCTCATGATCATTGATGCCCCACGAGGTGAGATCTTGCATGGTGCCCCAGACCGAGGGAGATTGACCGTCATCTTGAACTTCTTCCATTTTCTAATAATTGCGCCAACAATTGTTGCCTTCTCACCAAGCTGCTTGCCTATTGTCCTGTAGCCCATCCCAGCCTTGTGCAGGTCTACAGTTTTATCCCTGATGTCCTTACACAGCTCTCTGGTCTTGGCCATTGTGGAGAGGTTGGAGTCTGTTTGATTGAGTGTGTGGACATGTGTCTTTTATACAGGTAATGAGTTCAAACAGGTGCAGTTAATACAGGTAATGAGTGGAGAACAGGAGGGCTTCTTTAAGAAAAACTAATAGGTCTGTGAGAGCCGGAATTCTTACTGGTTGGTAGGTGATCAAATACTTATGTCATGCAATAAAATGCAAATTAATTATTTAAAAATCATACAATGTTTTAGATTCCGTCTCTCACAGTTGAAGTGTACCTATGATAAAAATTACAGACCTCTACATGCTTTGTAAGTAGGAAAACCTGCAAAATCGGCAGTGTATCAAATACTTGTTCTCCCCACCGTGTATATATATATATATAAACAAAGGTAGTCTAACGAATAAGTAGGTGTGTCCAAACATTAGACTTGTAGTGTAGATTTTCATTCATTAAATGCACAGAGAACTGCATTTTCAAAATTCACCAGTGACATAATCATAGTTTATCAATGTCTGTGGGCGATCTAAGGGCAAAAATCAAGTTTGCATTCTCCTTTATAAATAACATTGAATTACCACAGCATCTGTGATGCAAATGAGCCTGCAGATTCATAAAGTGTCATATGTAAATATCAGCATGGTTAAATGGTCATAAATCCACTAAAGCAGTTTCACAATTTATGGTCAATTGGGTTTGTGTGTGCAATCGCTTCTTTAAAGGTGTTGATAGAGAGCTGCCCAGAAGGACTACTTTACTGGATTTTTCAGGAATGCTGCATGTTGCTTGTCTGCCATACTGGAGGTAGACAGATCCCCAACGTCATCCATCCATCCATCCATCTATCTATATATATATAAATGGTGTAACTCTGTTTGAAGCAAGGAAGGGACACAGTGATGGAATATGGCCTAAACTAGAGTCCCAAATGTGTCAATAATGCGCTGACAATGATAAACTTCTACAACAGAAACCTGCTTATTTTATTTTTTTTTTTTTTTTAAATGGCCATCAGGTTATATAATCTCATCGAAACCCAAAACATGGATCCTAATTTACAAAATGTGTCCATCTTCTCAGTCAGTGAGTGCTGAAACATTGTCCAACCTGAAACCACTCTCACCTACATAGAGAAATATGATTCAGAGATGGACCGTGTCTGGTCAGAGAGGTCCCCTGTGCAGCAGATTCATGGTTAAATCTGGCTCTTTTAAAGAGGAAGCCTTTTTTCTTGTCTTTATGAAACACTTCAGCACTCTTCCACATGCAGTATGTTGCTCCACCAGTATATATTCCTGTACCAGTGCACAGCAAAATTGAGAAATCAGGCCACTTTGACCCTCCGCCTCCAAATTACCCACCCAGTATATCTGTGAGTGACTCTTTCACCCCCGTGGGTTCAAATCCACAGATAGCTGAGATCCCACTCCCGTTGCGATTGGACAAGCTCTTTTATTCTGCCTGTAGGACAAATATTGGTTAAATTAATAAACTGGAGGCTCTCTGGGTTATATTGCAGTTGTTCACAGCAGGGGTGGAGCAGATTCGTATACCCTAATTGGCACAATATATTCAAAATTTCACAAGTTTTATATAATTCTTGAGAAAATCTAAACATATTTGGCTTGCTGACCATAATAAATAATTTCAAGGATGAGATCCAACTTGACTTATAAATTCCCCAGAAAAAATGTAAAGGGAACCTGAACATTCTGTCATTTTACTCACCCTCAAGTCATTTTGTATGACTTTCTCTCTTCCACGGAACACAAAAGAAGATTTGTTAAAAAAAAAAAATTCTTTTCCACACAGTCAAAGTCAATGGGCTCGTTGTTTTGGACACCAATGGCTTTTAGTGTATGGACAAAAACAATTGAAACAATCTTCTTTTGTCTTCCAAAAGTTATAAAATATTCAATACATAATACATATGAATAAACACAGAGATAAATATTTTGGAGAGATGCCAGAAGAACTGTCATATGAGTGAAGTGACCCTTGTGAAAGAGGATCTAGTGTTCCATACAGACTCAAAGACTTTCTGTCATCCAGATGTTCAATCCCAGGAACATCAGACGAATCAGATTCATAAAGGTGCTGTGACAGAGAGAGACAGCCGTCTAATTCAGTCAAGCCTGGTGGAAGTTAGCGAAATGACTAACATCTCTTACAGCACTTTAATGCTAAAAAAAATCACCCCTATAATCCACTCCTCGCTAAAGCAAATGTCAATCATTAAACAAAAAATACAATTAGACACATCACTGTCCACCACCTCTGGCTATAGAGATGAGTACTACTGGATTCTCAATGCAGAAGCAGAAGGATGTATACCTAAATGATTGAAAGGAGGTATTTTATTGGTTTTCAGATGGGGGCGTGATCTAATCTGGTTCTCATGCAGATCTAGATTTCCCATTTACAGAGTCTTCCTTTTTGCCTATTTAGTGTCATCTATGTATCTTCAGTAAACTCTGTCTGTATATAGGTTCTTCATGGGGCCCCTTGTGAAAAAGAAGTGTTAATTGTATTGAAGGAGCAATTGTAGTGTACTTCAAATCTTAACAGTATAGTTTGCCAATAATGACTATATGTATGACTATAACAGATTCATGACTGTGTTTTAAACACACTTAAGTACACTTTTAAAAAGATCACTTTGTAATCTTAAAAGTAGCCTACATTTTAAATCATGTTTTAACAGTGTTTTGTTTTGTACTTTGTACAGTGTTATGTTGACTAACATACTAAATCACATGTAGAGTACTTTATTATAATTTTAACTCAAGTGTGTATATTTTAAGTTAATATACTTTAAATGTTCTAAATTTCAACTTCATTACAAATGTGTAATTACAAATATATTTAAATACATTAGGTGTTGAAATAGAAATTACATTTAAGTATATTTTGGTTTGCTAGAAATGCTTGTCAGTCACGCACAGACTCAGACGTAAATGACCTGGGGCCGTATTCACAAAACATCTTAAGGCTAAAAGTAGCTCCTAACTTGCTAATTTAGGAGAAACTCTTAAAAATAATGGGCGTGTCAGTCCTAATTTTGGGACTCCTAAATTTTTGCTCTAAGAGTATTTCACAAAGCATTTTAGCACTAAAACTAGCTCCTAGATCTGTGAAACGTTAGGAGTAGTCAAGAGGACTCTTAAGTCACTAAGACCAATTCACTAAACAATCCTAATGGATGTTGCCGGCGAGCCGCCGAGGGCTCCAAGCTCGGAATTTAGCCCAAACCCAGAGTTCTGCCCTGTATCGCAGACCGAGAGTGAGGTGTCGTGGTGGTGGAGGGATGCAGAAAACTGTCGAGGTAACTAGGTGAGTCGGCTCTCGGCTGTGTATATACCTCCTCTCGCGCTGATTAGATAGACCATTTCAACGTGCTCCTCACAAACTTTGTTTATAAAACATAATTTTCGCTTGAATTCTGCAATCTCACAAGATGCAGACATGTAAAAGTCTGACAATTAGTTTAATTAGTGACACTTGGCCTACTTTTTAAAATCTTTATTTGAATATGGCAACATTTTTATTTTAAAATCTTTATTTGAATATGGCAACATTCTTATTTTAAAAACTTTATTTGAATATGGCAGCATGAAACCTCGTTCTACAATATTTCTATAATTAAATCACTGACAGAGATTCTCCAATCCCAATCCTCCCCAATCAGCCAATCACTGTAGGCATAGTTAGTAAGCGTGTTGACATCATCCATAGCAACGAGGTCAACCCCGCCTTTACTCTTAGCTTAAGACTTCTCTCTATTACTTAGTAAAAGTTGGTCTCAGCAGCTTTGTGAATAGGTTTTAAGAGAAAACTCTTAACTAAGAACTTTTACTGCCATTTAGGAGAACTCTTAGTGGTAAGATAAAATGTTTTGTGAATACGGCCCCAGGAAACCAGGTAAAACTCATAACAGGTGTTTATTAACAGGGAACAAAATCGTAAAACAGGTAAGTAGTGATTTTGGGGATTGTAGATGGTGAGAATAGACGTTATTGTTAAGTTTGAGTCTTTTCCTTACAGATCGAGTGCACACACACACACAAAGGAGACACGTTGAGAGGTTAACTGGACAATAATTTGGAGTACTTGCAGATCCTGAGATGAATGAGCTGACTGGAGATAGACTTGGAAGCCATAACAGGATTAGAAATCTAGGTAACCAGGCACCTCAAACAGGTAAGTGGACTGTAACATCTAACAAGGCCAGACAGTGAGTGAGAGTGTGTGCGCTCTATTTATAGTGCCTATTTAAAGAAAATGGAAATCATTATAAAATAATATATAAAGATGTATGTACTTATGCAGGTCAAAAAAGCACTCTTAAGGCTTGTTCACACCGGGACGATTATCGTGCGAGCTTATCGCCGACGTTTAACGCCTCGTGACTAAACAAAGGGCGCTAATGTAAGTGTGCACACCGACGCAAAACACCAGGCGTAAAAGCGTCATTTTTATAAAAAAAAAACGCCACGGGTTTGTTTTTTTGGTTTGATGCGACATGTTAAAAACTGGCCGACCAATGAGATTGGTGCTTTTGTTCACGTGCCTGGAGCTGCTGAAGTTACAGTAAAATACGACTTAGTGGCGCTCAAGCACAAAACGGTCTTGCCGAGCACACACTGATACATAAGAAGAAGACGACAAAGAGGAAGTAAGTAGACGAAGAAGAAGATGCAACGAGGCAAGATGAATGTAGAGCTGCTGGTCTCTTTGGTGAACTTTATGACAAACGCCACAGCGACTACAAAAATCTCGATAAGAGGGAGTTGTTACGGAGAGGAATTGCAGATCAAATAGGATTCGATAGTGAGTTTCCATCGAATCCTATTTGATCTGCAATCAAATCAAAAGCGCCATCTACTGTCAGGGAGTGAATTTGCACGTTCACTCGGCGCATCGCCAGTAAAAATCGCTAGGGTATAAACACAAAGACGCTTTGAAAAACATTTCGAAAAACGCTGCCGATAAGCGTGAGCGCGCGATAAACGTCCCGGTGTGCATGAGGCTTTAAGTTTGCATTTAATATAAATGTAAACTATAGCACATTTCCATTTAATTGCAATTTACATGCAATTAAGCGTTCGAAAACATTACATTCATTTCGCACTTGTGCATATTTTTTTTAAGCATATAATTTTCATAATTATAGTACTTTTTTTTTTTTGTATGCTAAAGTGTACTTCCTTTTCACAAGTGACAGTTCACCTAAAAATGAATATTTAGCCATTATATTATGATTTTCTAAAATTAAAATGAAATGTGCTGAGGCTTTATTTTTATTAAAGGTATACATGGTGTCTAAAAGGATATGCCTGAAGTCCATGCTTATCTTTTTCTCAAACACATGTGTTTCCCCATTTGTGATGTCTGCTTCCAGCCCATGGCATTTTTCATTACATCTCCGCTTGCCCAAGGGACTTGAAAACAGGAATTAAGAAAGGATGAAAGGCATATTTACCAGTACTGTTCTATGATTTATTAAGATCAGCTCAGCTCCACACTGCTGCTTGTTTAGCAAAGAATAATGAGGCCTGTGGTCAAACACTGTGTTTAATTGCCAGGAATCATGATTATGGTTTGTTCTTCACTGTTTATGGTAGCGCGCGCTTGGGGACTGGACTCTTTTCTTGTATGAGTGTTTCAGACTTTATACAGATGTTTGACAGTAAGCAAGATTAGATACGAAATGTAATATTGTTGAAATCACCATCAAAACGTACAACGAGGATACATTAAAAAGAACTGCAATGAGGCAGCGCTGTTCTTTTCCATGAGGAATATTCCTCAATAATGGATTGTTCCCTGACGTTGCTTTTAAATGATATCAGGGGTGGTATCAGTTTTACTTGATTCTCATTTAAAAGTGACAGTTTAATATCAAAAACATGTCTCTAAGTGTCTAAACTGCATTATTGGTGGAACTATGGGGTGTGGAGAAAATGAATAGCTCTTAGGTGTGGTTTTTTAAACAGCTAGTTACAGTGTGAGTGTGTGTGTGCTCAGCTTCAACTCTCTGCTCAGCTTCCAGATCGATTACAGCTGTTGATGCTGACAAATGATGGTAATTTTCTTACTGTCTCTGAACCATTAGAGTGGTGATTATTTTCACAGTGTGGTCACCACTATAGAAACTGCTGCTTGATGGCGAAGGTACAATATCACTGAAATTAAACTGATACTGCATTTCGGTGAAATTTATATGACACCAGGGAATGCTTACAATGTTTTTAAAGAGTAAAGACAGATAAACCGCATCTGCATATCCATATGCTGTACATTTTATCAGTGATATATTAAAGGGATAGTTCACCCAAAAATGAAAATTCTGTCATCTTTTACTCACCCTCAAGTTGTTCCAAACCTGTATAAATTTCTTCTGCTGAACACAAAAGAAGATATTTTGAAGAATGTCGCTAACCAAACAGCTGATGGGCCCCATTGACTTCCATAATATGGGAAAAAATACTATGGAAGTCAATGGGGCCCTTCAGCTGTTTGGTTACCGACATTCTTTAAAATATCTTCTTTTGTGTTTAGCAGAAGAAAAAAAACAGGTTTGGAACAACTTGAGGATGAGTAAATGACGACAGAATATTTTTGGGTGAACTATCCCTTTAAAGACGCTCTGTTTATATCACAAAATATTCAAATTTTGCATTACACTACTGTTCAAAAGTTTTAATGCTCACCAAGGCTGCATGTATTTAAAAAATACATGCAGTATCAAAAATACAGTAAAAACAGTAATAATGTGAAATATTTAGAATAGAATATTTAAAATTTCTATATGAATCTATTTTAAATGTAATTTATTCCTGTGATGCCAAAGGTGAATTTTCAGTAGCCATTACTTTCTGTCCCCAGTAACACTTTATTTTAGGGTTCAGTTCTCGCTATTAACTAGTTGATTATTAGCATGCATATTACTAGGATATTGGCTGTTTATTAGTACTTATATTAGTACTTATTAGTACTTATAAAGCACATATGCCTTATTCTGCATGACCTTATTCTTATTTTATGGTGCATTCAAGTCATGTTGTAAAGATCGTATTTACAAGTTGAACGCACATGAACGGCACCACAATATCATAAATACGAGTGGGAAGCACGGGAAGTACCGATCTTTACGAGTTGGGGCGTGTCAGTGAGAAACATGGCGGAATACCACAATACTTACAATAAAGGTATTTAGCAGTGATACTGTCAGGCTTTTTAACATTCAAATATTTTTCTAAAGTAGTATTTGTTTCTTTTATGTTTGCTTTTTTGAAAGGTAATAAAATACTTAATGTAGACCTTTGTTTGAATTACATTTTTCATTAAAATTATGCTGGAATATAGAGTCCAGAGTCATTCATTGACTTTACAGGTCTCTTGCTCAGCATAGTAGTAAATACTACTTTATCATTGTTCTGAAGTAATAAATAAATACAAATAATATATAGACATCCTTGAGTATTATATCATCAAAAATGTCTTGTTGGAGCGGCTTTTCCTAAAGCCCTTCTGCTTCCGCTGCACAGCGTATGGTGATAGCAGGTTTGCTTTTGATAGCTTTTGATCTCTGAACACCAGAGTAGCTGTAGTTGGCATTAAGATGGCTACTCTAAAATGAAGTGTTTTTACAGTTTAAAGTGTTTCAGAGCACAGTGCTTTACTGATCAACTGATTTGTGCACAGAACAAATGGTAGACAAGGCATTTTTATTTTATGCAAAGGCTGGTCACTTGACTATACACAATAAATATTACTAATAATACTAAAAACGGTAACACTTTAGATTAGGGAACACTATTCACTATTAAAGGGATAGTTCACCCAAAAATGAAATTTACTCACTTTCAAGTTGTTCCAAACCTGTATGAGATTTTTCTACTATTAAACACAAAAGAAGACATTTTGAAGAATACAGTTGACGGTAGCAATTGACTGCCCTAGTATTTCTTTCCATACTATGGAAGTCAGTGGTGCCCATCAACTGTTTGGTTACCAACATTCTTCAAAATATCTTCTTTTTTGTTCAAACAAAGAAAAAAACTCATACAGGTTTGGAACAACTAAAGGGTGAGTAAATGATGACAGAATTTTCATTTTTGGGTGAACTATCCCTTTTTACTAGTTGCCTGTTAGCATGCATATTACTAGCATATACTACTACTAGCATAGTAGTTCTTATAAAGCACATATTAATGCATTATTCTGCATGACCATATTCTAGATCCCTTAACCCATACCCCATACCAAAACAAAACCACTACAACAACTACCTTACTTACTATCAATAAGCAGTTTATTGAGGGAAAAACCCTAGTATATGTAATATGTTGTAACAAATTAGCTCAAGGGGGAAATATTAATAATTAATCATAGCTTGTTATAATTAATTATAAATATTTGGATCAGTTAACTGAATTAACTTAATGTAACTGAATTAATATTACAATCAAATAATCAGTTCGTCCAGCGAACACTCAGTACTGTTTTGTCTATCAACTCTTCAGAAAGGATATTTTCTGTGGCCAAAGAAAAATAACTCTTTTTTAGCTCGTAGCTATGATCGATTTGTTAAAGTGACAATTTATTTATAAGCAGACCAGAATCAACTCGTACGAATGTGCACAAAGTTTATTTAACTAAAACACGAACACATAACTAATCTAACAAAAACACGTACACACGAGCACACATACATGGGTAGAATGGAAGGTAAACTTGGCTGAAAGGCCGGATCAGAACAGAGGAATGAAGCTATGAAAAAGAGTCTAACACCTGGGAGAACCATCAGTTATGAAAAGCTCCTTTGTCTGAACAAAGGGGTTTACAGCTTTAACTAACTACACAGCGATTTTGTATATCGTACGTTACTTGCATTTGCCTGAGCTGTTGAAGAGCGTCCACATATACAGTCGCAGGAGAAAGTCTTGATAGTTCGGTCCGATGGTGTTGCAGTTGCAATCGATTCCTTCCATGTTGAGAGAAGAAGCGACGGTGAACTTGCAGAGACTCTGTTATGGTTGAAGAAGGTCCACATGGCTTAATGTGTGTGTGGGGCTGGCCGGTGTGACTGCGCCGGCGACGCCGGATGAGATCTCACGCGAACAGCGTTCGGGAATGGAATGCCAGCGAGTACTACTACCAATTCTGAGGGAACTTTGTGTTGGCTTTTTAAGTTCCACAGAGGTCACACCTTTGAGGTTTGGCTTGACCAATGACAAAGGTGCGTTCTCAGGCGGGAGAGTTCCTTTGTTTTGAACAAAGGGCTGACTCATTCGCGTGACTGGAGTGAGCTGAAAATTTGTGTGTTCATTTGTATTCTGATAAATATAACGAACACACTGCATTCTATAAGAAAGTGATGTCCACCAAAGTGTGAGTCATTAAATGAGGAATATTTTGATAGGAGACACCAGCTAGATGGGCTAACACTAACTAGTAATTCTATCAAGCATGCATAACACTATACAATATAAAAAGACAATATACAAACAGTAATGATACACAAAATGTACTGGGGAAATGCATGTTCATTCATTAAACAGATTGTCAATGAATTAGTGGATAGAATTCCATTTCTATAGGGGATTGAATGTCTGTTGGTTGTATTGGTGTCTTATCTGAGAACAATCAGCCCAAGTGTCTTTGAAGTGTATGAATTAGCACCAGGGTTTACAGTGGGGAAACTAGACATCACGGAGCCTGTCTGGGTCCTTAAGGAGATTGTGTGTTTGATCGGTCCAGTCTTTACAATGTGTTCCCTAATCTAAAGTGTTACCAAAAAACATTTTCCATATTTTATTTTCTTTCCTTATTACTATGTTGTTGTTGTTGTTAATTGAATAAATAATAATAATAGTAATTTAAAACTTTTAAATCTGCCTACGGTGTAACAGATTTTGAGTCAAGCTGGTACTTTTTCACACAATGTATTATATAAATACAGATTGATTTAATCTATTTTTTTCTAGTGTTATGTACATTTGTCAATTTTCTTTCACAGGAAATCTTATGGAATACTAATTATGCCCTTCTCCTCAAATCAGTTTAATAAATTATTCAAAATAATCATTATACAATAATTATCAAAATATTAATCATTACAATTGTTATTTTTATTACAGTATATCATATTAATCGTCCTCTCCTTTTCTGTGGTAGCTGAAATGCTTACCTGTCATTGCTTATTAAAAGGAAATCTTTTATTTAAGAGCATCCTCCTCACCTCAGTCCCTCTCTTTTTTACACTGTGTGATGTGAGTTGTCACCATAGTGACAGAACAAGCGAGACCCGCCCACCACAGCCCAGCTACATTACCTATAAATCCTCTGGGTGGCCTTATGCAGATGGCACAGATCAAGAAATGGTGGTACGGCTTCTGTGAGAGGTGGTTGCGTTTTCCTGCAGAGTTAAGTGGTATTGGTGGTCATCAGCACATTAATGAAAGGATGACATTTACTTGTTGATTTTGTCAGGAGTAACACCTATTGAAATGAATAGTTTTGTATGGAGATGAGTTAGGTGAGATGCTATAGCACTCCCATCTCATTAGTCTTCCTGAAGTATAGACATCCTTAGGGTGCTCTGAGCTTTCCATATTTAAATATTAAGCACAAAACCACAATGCTTTTACTAAAGCCATACTGGTACCTGAGTTTGTGTTAAAGTGAAAGAAATCCAAGCCCATTGTTCCCCTCACCTCAAACTGCAAAGCACCTTCATTGCCTCAGGCAGAGCTTTTTTTTTCTTGCTGCATTAGTCACTGGAGGCCTTGCAAGGAACACTGGGTAACTTCTGGAATCTTTCAAAGTGAGTCAAATCAGTTACAAACACCATAATAAAGAAGTTTAGAGGGGATCATTGTGAGTAGTGACCTCAGTAAGTACATGATGCAATGCTTACATCAGGAGCCCTTTTTTAAGAAATGACATAAGAAATAACTATAAAGTATTCCATTCCTGCAAACAGCATTATAATTTATTCAAAACATGTTCCCCTCACCACTTTGGAAAAATTTAAATAAATAGCTGGAATTTAAATGAGCTGTGCATATTTCAAATGTATCATCATGCTTTTAGATGTCCTTTAATGTCCCTGCATGTGTTCAGTCTCTCATGGTGAACCAGGACCCCTTTACTTGTTTCCTGCCCTCCCTTATGTTTGTGTTAGAGCTGAAGGGCGAGAGATACAGAGAAACCCTATTAAACCATATGGAGTGGTAAGTTGTTGACATAATGGGGTGTGACAGACCATGAGCTCTGCTGTGATCTCAGGTCACCACATAGGTGTGGAGACATCTGTGGATGATACACAGACACTCTAGTCAGCTAACCACAGTCGTTTCCATCAGCTGCCGAGTGAATTACGCCAAAAAGGTGCAAAGGTGGGACTTATATACTGTATATAATGCACTAGGAATGCATTTTGTGGATGTTTGAAAAGAGTGCTGTCTTATTTCAGTATTCAAGTCAAACAGTTAACTTCTTGAGATCTCCTTGAAAATGAAAATGAAGTTACTGTCTTTTCTTAGAGATGATGTCGCAAAGCTGTCCTCTAACTAGGTCTTAATCACATGCTGTTATATATACCTAGTTCTGTTATGAAACTCTAGATGGCGCAGGCTGATGGATCCTTAACGCAAGCTGATGATATTTACACACTGTAAACCTAACACTCAAAATAATTAATTGGTTTGAGTAGAGCCAACTCAAATTAAACAAATTAGTTCAATCAAATTAACTTTTATGAATATTTAGAACTTTATTTTTCTTTTGAGTTCACAAAACTGACACATTTTAAGTGATCTGAATTGTTTCATTGTTTTGAGTTTTATGAACTTGTTTCTTTTAATTTAGACAAACTTAAATTTAACTGAAACTGTACTGGGATTTCTATTTCCCAGCATGCTTTGCCATGACACTCAAAATGCTCAAATTAAGTGTTATATAATGTTTTTTTGTGTGCAAGATTAATGTTAAGTGGGAGATTTAGTAGTGTTTAATGTTTTGCTATGTTAATTTAGAAGAGCTATGCTAATTAGCAAGGTAGCATTTATTGAATTAGCTAGTTAAAGCTAGCCAAGTTTCCACTACTAAAAATGTTGATACTTTTAATTTAAATGTATGAATTAGCTTACTCAAATATTTAAAGTTAAGAGCGATTAGAATGTTTGAGCACAAAATAAAAATCTGCAAGTTGTGCTTACTTAAACATTACATTTCTTAACTTAAAAAATTTAATGTAACCAATTGCCTCAATTTTTTGAGTTTTGCCAACTTATTCGGGTTTACAGTGCAGCGTTAACTACTTGGCACAAGCTGATTGGTTCATGTCGCATCTGCAGCCCAATGAGCTTGCTGCTCAACATTTAAATGGCTGGTTACCATTCACTATAGCAGTTTACAGCTCACTTTCAGAGTTCGTCTAAAGCCCTCCACCTTCCTCAGCTCCACCTGTATAGATCTGCTATGGGTAATTGATATATGCTATTTGTGCAGCAGCAGTATGTCTTACATACTCACAGCAGTGTACTGGTGTATGTATTGGCAGTAGCAAGTTCCTGTACTTGCTCTGCAGCAGCAGCAGCAATAATCAACAGCAGCAGCAACTCAGCAGCAGCATAGCAGATCTATTCCGCCAAGACCAAATACATTAACATTGTCATATGTATTACCATGCTAAAAATCTTCTGAGTGTTGTCAGAAATATATGTATAAAATGACCCGTGTTTGGGTCAAATATGGACAAACCCTACCATTGATTTATACAGTATATATTCAGTTAAATCAGTGTTTGTGTAAATTTATGAATTCTAAATAGAGCTCATACCTAGCAAGTCATTAACAATATTCTCAGTATTTGTCTGTGTAACAGTTGAGTGACAGTAAAAAAATAAGCTATTAAAAAGCCTTTTTAAGGAATTCTTTAAAAACACATCCATCCTCACAGAGCAATGTCTTTACAGACAATACCCATATGGTCAGTTCAGCAAATATCTTTTTCATTTTTTACAGGCCTTAAGCAAGACTCCACTGAGAGTTCAGTGTGCTGGTCCTCAGTCAACAATGCAATCAAACTTCACACATTCTACCTGCCAGAGCTTTTCTCCCTGTGTAACTAAATCTTCTGGGATGTGGTCTCACCTTCTGCTTCACATTTTTCATTTCTTTGTACTTTTTTCCATGTGTTCTCAAATCCCTGAGCGAACTGTCACTAATTTGAAGCAAGTCTGGAAAACACATCGAAATTATCTGAGAGATTCAGAAACAAAAAAGTGTGACAGAGTGGAAAATGCATGTCTGCTGTGTCAGGAAATCAACTGGTCTGCTTGTCTGAAAGAAAATACAGTTGACTGACATATAGTGGAAGTGAAGATCTACACAGTCTTTCAGAATGAGAATAAATATCAGATATAATACACTAAAATGACATATAAGAGACTCAGAAACTGAATGGGATGACATATTCAGATGTTGATATGCAGGGCAGAGTTGAATTGTATTGTTTGTTTGAACAGATAACAGACAGTGAGCCAATGAATTCAGCATGGCTTAGATGCCAGTCACAGAGTTTAGTTTTCCAACCACCACTCTTACTCCTCTCCATGAAAACCACACGGGTTACTATAGCAACACAGCCTCATTCAAAGGCTTTTTTGACTATTTGGACTTGATTTCAGGGTTATTTTAAATGTATGTAGCCCCTTAAAAGCAAAACTCAATGCCAGTCAGACCAGGAAACAAGAGATCTGTTAAAGCCCAGGGATCCAGGATGCTAAAACTGATCAAAACATGATAATGAGGTTAACATACCAAAGTGCTGATACCAATTTCACAGTATGTACTCCCACCCTAATCTCATTAGTATGCAAGGTTCACACGTTTTTTTATGTGTTGATATATACTGAAACATGCATATGGATGTACTGAAAGCATCTAAAACTCTAAATCTAAAAAGTATTTACATATACAGAGCTTTAGATTAAAAAATCTTTACAAATCCTTTATATTGTATTTTTAAAAAATATATATATTATTATTAATATATTTGCATCGATACATTTTACTATTAAAGATACTAGAACAGAAAATTGAATAGAATGGATTATTGTTAATGATTATTTTATGGTGCATTTGTCTTTTCTTTTTTTTTCTTTTTTTGCCACAGTTGTCCCATATTAAACAAAATAAAAATGAAACGATGAAAGAAATTTTATTCATTTTAAAGTTTAGGCTTGAGTAAATTGATGGAATCCTTCAAAACAAATTGAATGCGGCATGAGAAATCACACGAACAGAATGAAACTGTTAAAGTGAAATTAAATAAATGTTTTATAGGTAAATGTATATTTAATTCATCTCCTTGATTAAATACAATAAAGTCAACCAACTAATTCCATGAATTTTCTATCTAAAAGGATTCATTTATATGTATCTAAAAACACTTACATTTACATTTATACATATCTAATGTTGATCAAAAGTAAAATGCTAAAGTTCAAATGATGTAAATTATTTAACACTTTCATCTGTGCAAACATATGAAAATGTAATGCTAAAACTTTGTTCAAAACAAATTGTAAGCCTATTTTTAAAATGTACGCAATTTAATTAATAGTAAAATTCCATTAAATTTAAGTAACCCTTATGTATTTTAATTGAATAATTGAACAACCCTTAATCAATTATTCAATTAAAATACATAAGGATTATTCGATTCAATTTGATGGAATTTTACTATTCTTTCTGAGTGTTACATTCACATATACGATTTATTAATGACTAATTATGGTGATAATCCAGTGTCTTATTTTGATCATTTAAATGTGTTGCTGCTGTTGTAGAGGTTGTATACTTGATTGTGGATGATGTAGGATAGGTGTAAAACTTTTTCAAAGTTAGTATTTGAGCCTTATATTCTACAGAAGAGTCTTAAAAGGACTCCCAATGGGGAAAAAAATTGATTGTGTACATTTTTCTTGAGTGTCCCTTTTATCTCTAAGTCCTAAACTTTTATTTGTGTCTTTTATTTTGTGCGTTTTAACTTCACACAAATCTTGTATAAAGTTAAATATAACTTGTATCAAGTTAGGTCAACTAATATCAAGTTCTCTGATGCGGATCTCTAAAACTCTGAACAGCGTCCTACGGTGATAATGTTAAGTAAAACTCACAAGCCATCTGTGCCTGTGAAAGAAAATATTATTGCACTGCTTGTTAACAGGGAAAGAAAATGTGGTTCTTGTCCACTTTCAGTGGGAGTCTGTGCCAGATGGGAGTGGACATGTTTTGTTTGCTTCAGCTGTCAATTTGAGAAATAGCACAGTGCTATCAATTTTTATTCAGAGAGGATTTGGAGCTGGCGCACTGGTGCGTTCTCATACAGTTCTTCAGCTGTTCCACTTTCTCAGTTAAGGCTGTAGGCAGGTGCAGACAGGTGTGTAATCTCCAGGGGGTATGGAGGTACATCACAGTGTTTAAAGTGCTCTTTTGCTGATAAACATTTATTATCCATTATTGTGTGTTTAGAGGTGCTAATATAGACTACAGACTTGGGTGTAAAGTGGTTTCTGAGAAACATAATTGAAGTTCAAGCGAACACATGAACAGTATGTGTCTACATTATCTTAAATGTGAACCTTAAATAAACCTTAAATTGAATATTGAATATAACATTCTAGAACCTCATCACTGCTATATCATCCTATAATATCTATATTATTACCTATGGGAATGAAGATATTGACAAAGGTTGACAAAGGTTCTAGTACAAATTCGTATCTGAATGATACGTTAGGATGGATCCAGATTTGCGATGTTAGCCACTGATATTTGGTCACACTGATAGTCAACTCTGGATTGAATGCTTAATATTCCCTACAACCAAAAGGAATGACTGTCTGACATGGAGACCCCCTGTGGATTAATATTATAGGTTCTTAATATGGCTCAGGATGATGGCAGGAGGCGTATTTTTGCACCACCCAAAGTGCCGAAATCAGGGTATCTAGATGTACCAGAGGAAATCTCCTGCTTGCCCATCAGTTTCTAGGAGCTTGAACTCTGTCCTCCTCGCTGGGAGCCTAAAAAACAGCTAACATGTCCATAATGATTACCTCTTGACTCTGGGTGTGATGATGAAAAATACAGGAAACTAAATCCAGATAATGCATCTATGCTAAAGGTACATGTTTTAATACAATTCATTGTTTACTGAGGTTTACTGATGAATTTATCATATTATTATTATTCAATGTAGTTTATATTTTACTAGGAATGCACAAATATTACAATTATGAATTAGCTTATAATTATTAAAAGGCAGCGGCTATTTGCACTAAGTGAAAATAGTGATATATTCTATTTAAACCATGTAAAAGTAGCAGTTCTTTGCAATATGTGTAAATAGTAATTAGATGCTATTTATACTTTATTTTGGCAGATACATACATTTGCACCCCTGTATTGTTGTACGTTAACAGGATGCAATAATAACATAGTGTAAATGATTATATTTATTAAAATTATTAAATGGATACCACCTTAATGGGACAATAAAAGCCCTCCCTACACCTACCCCTACCCAATAAACGTTGTCATAGGAATAATTATATAAATCATTATTATATTATTATATTATTGTCATAATTGTTTGACATCTTAAAACACCAGTGTCAATGTATTGTAGACTGAGACTGTATATCACAACTAAAAAAATCTTTGAGCCCTCTTTAATGTCCAGGTACAAGTCAATGCTTTTTCTTTGATCAATTTGCACACTGTAAATGGGTTAAAGCTCTTAATTTTGATGCGATTGATGCATTTAACCTTAACATGTACACATTTTCTTATGGGGGAGCATGCCCCCCAACCCCCCTAGAGGGACAGAGGTCCACCCAACATAGTTTTACAAACTCCTGTGGGAAACACTGATCATTTTATGAACTTTACTCCAGCATACTAAGTTCCTTTTAAGTCAGTAAAGCTGTTAACGCCAAATGAAAATGTCATTGGACAAACAAGATTTGGGCTAAGCCTCGAATGTTTAGAATGTCTGGCTCTGCCCCTGCCCATAGTGATAATTTAACAAACATCTAATATCATAGATAACCATGGCACCCTAATATTTATTAATGATAAGCAATTTTACTTGTTGTATAGTATAACGTCAGAGTCTTTGCTTTTGGATGTAAACACTCTCTCTATGCATGTTTTTGAAAGGTCTTGTGGTTTGTCTTGTTTTAGTCTTTAAACTAGTCAAAAGGCAAACTTTCATGTTCACAACCACTGTTATGATTGATACTACAAAGCTACAGCGCCACACGTCATGTAATCTGTCGAATTAATGACTAGCTTCAATTCAACTTTGCCAGCCACAGTTTTCCTGCCTCCATTGAACTAAGATCAAGAACAAACACAAACCTCTCTTGATGCCCCTGATTTCCTTGTTTCACTGTGGCCAGGGACAAAAAAGACTGCATGGGTCATTTCTTTTTGCTAGCAAAAAAAAAAAAAAAAAGAGTATATTTTCACTCTCCCTCTCTTCCCTATCTCCTATCGAATGCACAAGCATTGTTTTCTTGTTGAAGAAATGACTATCCATCTGAGAGTGTTTGTCATCAGTCATCACTCATGTATCCAAAGCACAAATTGAGAATGGAGAGTGTTCATATGCCCAATCACTTTTACAAGGTCAGATAAAGACTTCAGATGTACCCTTATTTACAATACAGTCTTCTTGTTTATAATATTTGTAGCAGTCTTGGTTCTGGAAGTATCTTCCCTATTCATTTTCTCCAAAGGGATTTCAAAATCCAAAATAAAGAGTTTTAAGCCATGAACAAAACCACATCCCTCTGATTAACCATTCTACAAACTTTGTTTTGAAGCAAAAATTTATTTGAAATTAAAAGAAAAAGACAAAGTTTTTACTTCCGGAACCCAGAAGTTGAGCACTGTTGTCTTTTTTGATCTGCTAAAATTTTGGCTATGGCCTACAATATAAGCATTATAAATAACACAGTAAACCGTGCTGCTCATTTTCATAAAACTGTTTCATTTATCATTCAATAACATCTCCTCTTGCCTTTATGAGGCAGAGTTCATAAAATCATAAACTGTGTGGCACTCAGAGTCAAGATTTAACCCAATTTATGAGTAAAGTGGCCTATCTATCAACCATTTAGCTCTCGATTAGGTCAAAATATGGAACATCAATTTTGAAAATATGTGTATATACAGATATATTAGAGGTTTGCCAAAAACAGCCACACTAAGGCTGCTATAAAAGAATAATCTCAAGGAACGTTTGTCATGACTGTCCCTTCAAATTGTTGCCTAGAAAATGACAGCACTTAAATTTGAATTTCAGTTTAAATTTAGATTTAAGCCAAAGCTCATTCCAACTCCAAAGTCATTCAACTGTTCTGCTTGAGTGACAGTCAGATAGTCAATGAGAAACATGTGAATCATATTTTAGAAATATATTTCCAGTATGCACTTATAATATGTAATTAATTTTATCAAAATATTTTATCTGTGTCTACCTTCTTTACCATACTTTTTTTTTTTTTCATTTGTCACTATTTGTATGCAGTTCAGCATTGTTGTTTTGGATGTCACAGTAATATCTCTCCAGGTGGAGGGAAATGTCATAAGCAGTGAAGCCTGCGGTGCTGCTGAAGGCTGGTGTAAATCACAGACTCTTTGTAATGCATCTCAACCCATTCTCACTCCCAAGGCGTCAAAAACTGAAGCATGGTCAAGCGCCCCCGGCGTCACAATGAAGACGCCAAAGGCGCCCCTCGGCGTCACTCTATGGACGAACTGGGAACTCCATTCAACTCTATTGCTTTCAATGGGAAACCTGTAGCGTCAAAAACAGACGCAAATTTTTTCGGCATGGAATCGCGCTGAAGAAGTCTCATTCAAAACACATCGCGATATTTGGCATCAGTTCACGTGTGCCTGATGTTGGTAAGTAGTCATAAATACAATGTCCTAATGTCTGATAGTATAATGTCTTTTCTGTTTGTCGATATTAAATCTTAGCTCCCTCATGTTCAGTCACTGCATTATATCTGTCATCTCCACTGAGGCTGTTTCATTGCTTTCTAATTCAAAACACCTTACTAAACTGCTGTATAAACACTGTCTGTCATGTGACGTAGGCCTACTATAGATCTTCAATCAGTTAATCATATTCATATCAGGTTTAAAATAGTGCAAGTGTAGTTCCAAAGTGATATTTGTAGTTGAAGCACAGTAAAAACAACACTTAACTTACCATGCTTTTACCACAGTAACCTTAGTTTTACTGTGATGATAGGTGTAGTAAAAGGACAGTAACCACAAAACTTACCATGCTTTTACCACAGTAGGCTATAGGTAGTTTTAATGTGATATTTGTTGTAAATGCACAGTAACCGCAACACTTACCATGCTTTTACCACAGTATTGGTAGTTTTAATGTGATATTTGTTATAAATGCACAGTAACCACAAAACTTACCATGCTTTTACCACAGTATTGGCAGTTTTAATGTGATATTTGTTATAAATGCACAGTAACCACAAAACTTACCATGCTTTTACCACAGTATTGGCAGTTTTAATGTGATCTTTGTTGTAAATGCATAGTAACCACAACACTTACCGTGCTTTGTTGCATGGTACAAAAATTGTAAGGTAAATCAGTAATTTTTCCTATATATAATCTTATATATTATATATAATGATATTTTCTTTTCTCTTTTTTCAGCTGAAAAGACCAAAAGGGCCTTTCAGACTTAGTCAGCTCATTCTTGTTTGAGGAGAAGTAAACGGAGGAGATGGAAAGCTGCAAATGTTTTGTTTTTAACCCTTTATCAAACATATTATCAAGCATTTGTTGTTTCTTAAACTTTTTCTTACAAAACCCATAGCCCAATCAGTAAGAACATAGTCTCAAAGTCTTAATAATTCACAAAATTTAACAAGTTGTCAAATTCGTATGATACTCATACAAAATCCTACAGCTTTTACTCCTACTGCTGTCATTGGCTACAGCCTCAATTCCTGTACATATTTATCGTGGTATTTGTAAATCAGTTGCGCCCCTTCTTGGAAAGTAGTCGGATGTCCCACACACAGTCAGGATTACTTGCAGATGACTTAGTCCTTCTTACTCAACAGCTCTTTTAAGTCGCAGCGAACCTTGCCATGATCAGTCCTTTCCAGGTAAGTTTCTAGAATATTTCAATCAGCATTTACTCATCAAATGCTCTCCTGAATCATATGGTAAATGAACTTATTTACAACTGTCTTTCTTGTAGAGTAGAGACTTTCTTGTTTTACAGCAGAGAAGGAAGACCAGTCCTTATATCAAAACAAGCTAATCGAATAAGTCTTTTGTTTAGGGTGAGGAAGGAACATGGCCATGTTGTGCCCAAAGAAGACAGAAAGGTGCGCAAGTCCATTGGTATGTCTTGTATTGAAGCAATGCTGTAATATGTAGTACAGAATTTGATGTTGATCTCTCAAAGGACTATGCCACAACTCATTATCTTCCAAAGCTACCCAGAACCCCAGCATCTACAAAACAATGGAACAATGTAACCTCGAGTTTACATAAACGAAATACTTTTTCTCACACTTGTCTGATTTGATCTTTTTTAAAAACAGAAGGTGCCGTTTTTAAGAACTTTTTAAGAACTTAATAGTCCTTTGAGAGATCAACATCAAATTCTGTGCAGGACTATAGGATTTCTTTCTGTAAAGAGTGTTGCATAATTAAATGTTAAATGCATTTTTATGTAATAAGTTCACTGATATGTGGGAATTTCTATGATCAAAAGTTATCTTTAATAGCAAGCTATATTCATTTGAATTTGTTTAAAACTAACATGATTTACATGCAAACGGGACATTATCAGCAGTGTAACTGATCTGATTATGACAAAATAATCGAATATCTGATGTCATGTGACAAGTCAAATGAGCATTTCCACTCTTGCAAACAGAGGTAGGTTATGAGGTGTGGAGAGACATCATGTATCACTGGAACATGAACAGACAGGGCCCAATTTGTAATAATTTTAAAAAATACAATGGAATTAATATAAAATTTCTGAGTCTGTGGGACATCCGACTACTTTCCAAGAAGGGGCGCAACTGATTTACAAATACCACGATAAATATGTACAGGAATTGAGGCCGTAGCCAATGACAGCAGTAAGAGTAAAAGCTGCAGGATCATACGAATTTGACAACTTGTTAAATCTTGTGAATTATTAAGACTTTGAGACTATGTTCTTACTGATTGGGCAATGAGTTTTGTAAGAAAAAGTTTAAGAAACAACAAATGCTTGATAATATGTTTGATAAAAACAAAACCTTTGCAGCTTTCCATCTCCTCCGTTTACTTCTCCTCAAACAAGAATGAGCTGACCGAGTCCGAAAGGCCCTTTTGGTCTTTTCAGCTGAAAAAAGAGAAAAGAAAATATCATTATATATAATATATAGGATTATATATAGGAAAAATTACTGATTTACCTTACAATTTTTGTACCATGCAACAAAGCACGGTAAGTGTTGTGGTTACTATGCGTTTACAACAAAGATCATATTAAAACTGCCAATACTGTGGTAAAAGCATGGTAAGTGTTGTGGCTACTATGCATTTATAACAAATATCACATTAAAACTACCAATACTGTGGTAAAAGCATGGTAAGTTTTACTGTCCTTTTACTACACCTATCATCACAGTAAAACTAAGGTTACTGTGGTAAAAGCATGGTAAGTTAAGTGTTGTTTTTACTGTGCTTCAACTACAAATATCACTTTGAAACTACACTTGCACTACTTTAAACCTGATATGAATATGCAGTTTATACAGCAGTTTAGTAAGGTGTTTTGAATTAGAAAGCAATGAAACAGCCTCAGTGGAGATGACAGATATAATGCAGTGACTGAACATGAGGGAGCTAAGATTTAATATCGACAAACAGAAAAGACATTATACTATCAAACATTAGGACATTGTATTTATGACTACTTACCAACATCAGGCACACGTGAACTGATGCCAAATATCGCGATGTGTTTTGAATGAGACTTCTTCAGCGCGATTCCATGCCGAAAAAATTTGCGTCTGTTTTTGACGCTACAGGTTTCCCATTGAAAGCAATAGAGTTGAATGGAGTTCCCAGTTCGTCCATAGAGTGACGCCGAGGGGCGCCTTTGGCGTCTTCATTGTGACGCCGGGGGCGCTTGACCATGCTTCAGTTTTTGACGCCTTGGGAGTGAGAATGGGGGTTTGAACGACAGAGGCAAAGAGACAGGCAGAATCAGAGAGAAACAGCGGAAATATGAGCAGAAAGGTCCTGAGGAGACATGAGATTATTATTAAGTCTTCTGTCCAAAGCATGTCAACACTTTCAAGCATAAATTTGCAAAATGTTATGAAGTGTCATATTCTTTATTAAATATCTTAGTACTCATGACAAAGAGGCAATAAAAAATTCTGCTGACATCCAATTTTATTTTTTGTTTCAGCAGGAATCCTAAGAGAAAGATTTTATCTTCTTCACAAAGTTTTATCTCTATGGTGTAATTTAAGGACCACTGAGGTATTAAAGTGGCATTTGTTGGCATTGTATGAAATTCTATCAAAATAAAACATGCTCTTGACAAAGGTGCCACAATAAAACTGCTATCGAAATGACCTCAAGCTAAGCCACTGAATTAATATTGAAGCAAAGGGAAGTCAGTAAAGAAATCAATAGTTCTCTATGGGGAGAAATATGTTCCTGTTAGATCCGCCAGTGCATGAATGAAAGTAGACTTCAACATGTGACAAGTACAGAGCTGAAACCATGCTAATAAACGTGTTGAAAAAGTCAAAAGTGTTATCCTGAGGGAAAATGGTTACACGCAGTGAAAATGCTGAAGTCTTTTGTAGTAATTAGCTACAGTATGTGGTTTTAGTGATTTAATTGTTCCAGATAAATACTTCTCTAATTAATTAAAACACTTAATCTGATAATTATAGAATTTAAAATATACTGCCTCATTAAATAGCTTTAATGTAGTATGCTGTTTTTGGTAACTTGTAGGTACTTTTAAAAAAAGGTTGCAAAAAGCTATTCATGGACATCTATTAAAAAAAGACAAAATGAGTAAATGATATACATGTGCAACAACTCGGCACATATTGACGCTTGGTCAGGACCCCTCAGCGTCAATTTTTAACACACAGGGTAACTTACCCCTTTAGCATAATTTTTCGATGTGCAGGGTACTCCATTGATTTCAGTTGTTTGCCCAATGCTTCAGATCAAGACGCATTTAATTCTTTGCATTTGTAAAAGTAGACATGATTTTATAAGTATTTATATGCTACTTTTATATTTTGGAGCAACTAACCCCACTCCTACCCTAAACCTACCCACTCTCAACAATATAAAACACGTAACGTTAAAAGGCAAATAAAAGTACAGTCACAGGTATTTATTGCAAAAACTGACCAAAAACAGTATAAAAATATTAACTCATGTTGCATTCCAAGTCTTCTGAAGCCATATGATATCTTTATGTGAAGAACAGAGTGGATCTTAATGTTTTAATTGCCGATTAAATCGTTTTAATCGCACGCACAGTCATATCTCATTCAAAAGATGCACCGGACTCTTTAGCATGACGCAATTGGTCACGAGACACACGAGAGCCAATGACATTTTACAATCAAAGCTGACGTAATGACGCAATTGTTCACAAGATATACGAGAGCCAATACCATTTCACTATCAAAGCTGACATAACGTTTCTTCGGGCGGCAATTTTTGATTGTGTGCATGGTCTTCGGCGGATGGAGACGCTAATCGCTTTTAGGTCTTTTCTTCACACAAATCAATCGTTACAATATTTGTACTTTTTGAATAAATTATGCTTGCAAGTCGTATCTGCCTGTTATATCCTGTGTTTTATATCATATAATACACAAATTGGAAGGTTTAGGGATGGGGTTGGGTTACGTGTTCAAACGTATCTAAATAGCGTAAATAAAAATAAAATAAATGTAAATAAAATTATGCTGGCTGATTAAATTGAGAATCAAACTCCAACATGTCATAATGTCAAAATCATAACCCAATATATAATTTCATAATGACGATAACATTCCCATACCCAACGCGTCTGTGTATGACGCCAAAGGTTTCTCATTGAAATCAATGGAGCACCCTGCGTGTCGAAAATGATGCTAAAGGGGTAGCCTACCCTGTGTGTTAAAAGTGACGCCGAAGGGTCCTCCTGACCAAGCGTCAATATGTGACGAGTTGGGGGTGAGAACGTGTTATGTGCTGGTGACACTAAACTTCCCAGAAAGATGAATGCCCTGCTAAGTTATGTTCATTATGAGCCAGAGTTCACACTCATACTATAAAAATTATTATTACTTCAGTTGTATAACACACTTCAGTTTGTTCCTTCATTTGTTTTTACAGAATTAAATAAATGTGTTAAACTCCCTGTCTATTGTCATAAATCTGAATTTAAAGTGTATAGATGAGCCCCCCCTCAGAGCTCTTCACTGTCATCTTATTCCACCATACGCTCCTACTGTTTCGTTTCCCATCATTTATTCATTCATTTTATTTTTGGGAATAAGGCACTCGGAGAAGTGTCATCAATACAGAGATTTTATCTCTTTCTTGAAACATGGCAGGCTGTCAGGAGCTTTATGAATGTTGCAGTATCTAAACGTTGATGAAATGGCCGTATGGCTCAGTCATTGATCCACAGACGTTGTAACTTGCTTTAGATTAATGACACTATAGCCAAGGGAGGACCCTATCTGCATGCCATTTCCATCTTGATGGGACTGCGGCATGACGCTGCATTACTACCTGCACGTGAGCTTCTAGGCAACATCATCTACTCCGTTTCCGGAGGATGACGGCAGCGATGCATCAAATGTGCTGGAAACATGACTGGAAAGGAAAAAACGTTTTTTCAAGTGCTCTATTCAAAAGCTTTTACTAGGGTAATCTTTGGTAAAGTTAATTAAAAGTTTACAGATACTCATGATGAGAAACTAATGGAATGAAAGAATAAACCATAGGATTATGCTTTTCTTTTGAACGGAATTACATGCATAAGAACCTTAATCCATAAGAGCATTATGCCACCTCAACAAAATTTAGCAGAGCTGATAATTAATTCAGCATTGTTAAAGATTAGTTTTATGACTGAGCAATAATATTGTAAAAATTGTGTAGGTGTTTGCATGAAGAATAACAAGTAAATAAGATATTGTTTAAAAAAGAGAGAAAGAGAGAGAAAGAACTTGATTTTTACTGTACAAGGGATATTGGTAGGAAAGACATGACAACCCACTGTGGCTCATAACGCCTATGCATTGTATGCTTATATAAATTGTTTTCATTCTTCAGATGGCTGCCCATGCCACTTTGCAGAAGATGTTTCCAACATGTATTGCACAGTCTGAACCTCAAGGCTCACATTGTCATTGTTATCCTGAGGGGCTCAGCATTTTAAAGACACACCCTTCAGCCCCCAACGGGCCTCTGTCCCCCCACTGCAAAATGCTTAAGGCTGAGGAGATTGAATGGAAGAGGGCAGGATCTGCTTAGACCCGAGACACAATAGATCTCAGAAACCATGAGTTCAGTTGTTACGATTTGAAGAGGAATTTGAACATTGAAAAGGTCAACCGAATAATATGCAATAGGATTTTTCACCTGTGTCCCTTTGAAAAGATTGAAAAGCACTTCTATTATACACCTATATCCTATTTTGAGTCCTTTCAATCTTATTACTTTTTCCAAAGATCTGAAATAGTGTTGTGGCAGCTCCTTGTAAAATATGACATATGACACTGAAGACAGAAAGGAAAGAACGAAATAGAAGAAACATAACATAGGAGTCTATGACTGAAATCATGCATATTTTAAGATTTCTTAAACAAGAGTAGTATAGTAGAATAGAGCGGGCCGCTGAGGGTTTACAGAAAATTTCAGATTTTTTTTTTATTCTAGTCAGAAATCATGAGATTATTCACAATTATTATATTCCATTGATAGTTCTGAATTGAATTGAACTAATCAATGTTGAAAACCATTGTGCTGCTTAATATTTCTGTTGAAACCGTCATTTTTTTCAGGATTCTTTGATGAATTTGATGAATACAGCATTAATTTGAAATAGAAATCTTTTGGAACATTATAAATGTCTTTACTGTCACTTGTGATCCATTTAATGCATTCTTGCTGAATAAAAGTATTAATTTCTTAAAAAACTTTCTCCTCAACTCTGTCACTGCAGTAACTCTTTCTAAAAGAAAATTAGAAAATTATTAATTGTAACAAGTGCTATACAAATCAATTTGAATAGAATACTACTATTCAGGTTTATACACCAATAGTGCAAAATAAAATAACACTTTTGCAAACTTTTTTCTATATATATTATTCCTCTTAACATTTTCCTCACACAGTATACATGGGACTTTATAAATGACTTTATTTCATATTTGGGGATCCTTGGCATCAAGTTTGAAAACCTGAATAGAGTGCAGTCATATTTATGTTTGTAGACCCACAATTAGAATGTACCAGTAAATCGTTAATCTGTTAGTCCAAGCACTTGCATGGGCACTTATTTCTGTTGAACAAAGCTGGATCAGTTGCCACAGTAGTTGTTTCTGAAAGGCTCTGTTCAAAATCAACCATGACTAAGATGATTATAGAAGACTACAGAGTCCATGATGCACAAATAGGCTCACAGCACAATGAAATCAATAAAAGTGAGAAGAAAGCTGTGAATGTTTCAGTAATCAGGGGTGCTAGCCACTGCTAATGAAGTGTGTTGAAGCCCGTGTGCAGCATTGTAAATGAAAGGCAGATATTCATGGCAACTCTTTGCTCATTTGCATGTAAATAGCAGCGGGTGTTTGGCCTGCGCCTACCATTGGCCTGTGGTTAGCAGCTCTTTGCATTTTCCCATCTGTCCTGTGTCAATACACTTGATGTGCACATGCACACACACACAAATCAATACACTCTCTTCTCTTCTCTGCTATGCTTTCAAGCATACTAAGCTATGATTACATTCAAACATACCATTGCTCGCAGGGCTGTTCAATGATTCATGCATATGCTACAAATGGTTAAACAGATAAATTGCCTCTGAAAACAAGACAAACATGCATGCACTATGATTTGCCACATGCAATTTGTAAGGAATGTGCTGGTGAATAATATGCTGACACACTCTCAGCAGGTTCCTGAATGTCGGGCACTGCAGGAGCCTGACAGTCTCAGACAATGAGACTTCCTTCTGTGTGATACTCAAGCTAACACATATATCTCCCCTCATATCCAATCCAAATAAAGCAGCCAACGTCTTATTCTCACTACATCATCTGCTTCAATAGGAAACAGGATATAACCCTCTCAGCAAAGTGGAAATTAGTCTCATCTATTCCTTCCACCCTCCATGTGGATCTATCTTTATAAATTAGACATCATTATCATTCTGACTGTTATGTTTTCCTTTCCTCCATTCTTTCCACACACATGCACAAACAAAATGGAAACACATTAACAATGCATGATCCAATATTTTATTCACTGTCTGGTTTCAGTCTTGGCACGTAACCTTCACCAGTTTGCCTATAAATAATGTTGCGTTTACAAGGTTCTGGGTGACTGGGCTTTTGGAGAAGAACTAGTCACAACTAGTGCATTTGTTTTCCAGGTTAGTGTAATCAGATCTTTGAGTTTGGTGCTTAGTGGTAGGATGCACCGATGTATCAGCCAATAATCTGTATTGGACTATAAAAGCAATTACTTTCACTATCAGCCATCAGTCGACTGTTTAAAAAACAGCCTATGATCAGGGCCGATTATATTCTGTCAGTCAAAAGGAGGCGGAAAAACGTGTCAGACTGCAACTCATACTTTGTGTAAAGAAAATGTCTCTTGTGTTGAATTTAAGGCTGTCGAAGTTAATGCAACAATAACGCATTCAAAGTTTTAAAAAAATAGCGATGTCAAAGAATCTGCCGTTTTTCCCTACACCAAACAGTATTTGTAGTGCACCTCCCATCCAATAATCACAAAGAGCTTTGTTACTTGTGATAAGAAACAGTCTCAGCTTTCAAATTTGTCCTTTTATCACAAAATTCAAATAATAAATGGCGTTTTGCCTTAAATGCACAACATGTAAGATTTTTGGATTAAAATATCCCAAAACAACTAGAACAATGTTATATATTTTGTTGACTTGTGTACTTGCATTATCCCAAATGTTTCCAACAATGTTTAAATACAGAGAAATCCGCCATTTTAACCAGTGTAACACCCCATGTCATTGTGTTGCCTGTCAGTGACGTCATATCCGTGTTACGCTTAATTTCTGGTTTTACCTCCGTAAAAACCACGGAAACACCAAAGATGCTTTAATATTTTTTTTTTTTTATTAGATAGGTGAGCAACTGTTTGGCTACCTTTATTTACAGAAAACTATCATTGTTACATAGCTCATATAGCTAATATATCTCTTGATTTACTGTGAATAACATGTTTGTACCAAGCGTGCCGCACACGTCCTGAAAACTGAAGCCAAAACGTCGCGATCGCCCCCAGGTGGTTGTTCCCAGTATAGCTCATAACCCCCGCCCCTCCATGTATTCTAATGGATGCGAGACAAACTAAACAATCAAATTACACTTTAAATTAAAGCTGCAAGCAGCGTTGAAAGGGCCCTCGCACCTGGGGCCACCGCTACCCGGTGGCCTTGGGAAAACAGTGAATAGTGGGCGACATGCATTTAAACGGGTAAATATAGGAGAAATATGGCAAAGTCACTTCGATGTGCCACACTTCCTGCTGCCAGCAGGTGGCGCTTTGACTATAACTGAATATTGGCATGTAGATGTCTTCAGGCCAGCTCTTTTATCAAACATGTGAAGTTTGGGGCAGAGCGGACACTGTATGCCTGAGTTACAACAACTTCCTGTTCTGGCCGTTAATTGCATACATTAGCACTTAGCCACGTGTTGCATGATTTAACGTGTTTCTAGCATGTTTGGTACTTCGTGGCATATTTAAATGTGTTTCTGGGAGTGAATTACAGTGTAAAGCATGCCATTTCCTCTTGCCAGCAGGTGGCGCTATGACTAACTGAATATTGGCATGTAGATGTGTTCAGGCCAGGACTCTTGTCAAACATGTGAAGTTTGGGGCAGATCGGACATTGTATGCCTGACTTACAACAGCTTCCTGTTTTGTGGCAAAACATCAAACTTTGTCAGGCCGCCACGGACACGCCCTTCAGCGAAAACTCAAGAGCTTCACAATTTAACATCACCAAGGCCTTAAGATTAGACTGACCAAATATGATGTTGATCTGGTTAAATCTCTATGAGGAGTTAATCACATTGTAAAACATGACATTTCATGTTGCCAGTAGGTGGCGCTATGACTGTAACTGACTATTGGCTTGTAGATGTCTTCAGGCCAGGACTCTAATAATACATGTGAAGTTTGGGGCAGATCGGACATTGTATGCCCGAGTTACAACACTTCCTGTTTCATAGCGAAACATCGAACTTTGTCAGGCCGCCATGGACACGCCCTTCAGCGAAAACTCAAGATCTTCACAATTTAACATCGCAAAGGCCTTTAGATTAGACTGACCAAATATGATGTTGATCTGATAAAAATCTCTAGGAGGAGTTCGTTAAAGTACAATGTCTGGAAATGGCAAAGACTGCAAAAATTTTGCAGAGAAAATTAAAAATATCTCACTTCCTGTTGGGTTTTCAGATTTTGCTTAATGGGACTTTTTTGTAGGTATTGGGCTGTTACATGTGTCTACCGAATTTCATACTTGTACGTGAAACATAGTGCGAATGACGCTTAATTGAAATTTTGTAGGTGGCGCTATCGAGTTTTCGCAATGTCAATAAGACAGAAATTTGCAAAAAAATTATTTTTTTTTTTTACAGTAATACCATATTGATATATATTCTGAATCTAAAAAATCAAATACTATCAAAGAAACTAGATGTAACTGAACACCTACACAACTGAATACCTACACATTACCATCCATTCAAAATAGGAAAACTTAGGAATAATTTTGTACTGTAATGTAAACATGAATTATAAGCAGTAGAGAGTGTCATTCTGGTTTTGTAAAGAAAATCATTGATATAATCATTGAAATCATTGTATAATGCAACCTGGGTCTGCGTTTTATGATTGACAAAGTGTGTTTGTTGGTTGAAAACCTTTGCTAGTGTTATGGAAGAATGAGTTGATTTGGGAAAAGAATTGTGTTTTGGTAGTTTTAGTGCATTTTGAATGTGAAATTTTCTGCTGTGCCGAGCTGAAAGTTTGTTAGGAGAACTGTGTGAAGAGTTTTGAAAAAGTGACCTAAGTATTGAGAAATGGGTCCTAGCAATTGTTTAAAAAAAAAATTAAAAATAATAAAAAACTGTAAATGGCAAGAGGCATCCTGCACATCAAAAACAGGCAAAGCAACAAATTAATATTATTCAACATATCCTAGCTTTTTACAGAAAATATTCAGCTGTAACCCCCTTTGTAATAATTAACATTTTCATAAGTAACTAATTTAATTACACATTTTTTCTCAGTAACTGTAACTGATTACAGTTACATTTATTTTGTAATTAAATTACATAATCTAGTTACATGTAACTAGTTACTTCCCAGCACTGCTAAGTACATATGAGTAGACTCGTCCCCTCTGTCATAATCAAGGAGTCGAGGGTGCTTAGGGAGGTTTGTGAGTGTGTTGCTAAATTTGGAACTACAGACTACTCTTACTATTTCTGCCATGTAAAGATATTGTAAAAGTAGTAATGCTAGTTACTATTTCAGCATGTCTACAAGCAAAGCGGAATGCACCAAACATCTACCCAGAGTACTTTGGGCAAGCTCCAGTAGCAAACCTGAGCATGAACCTTTTTATTTGCCTTCAGTATGACAAATCTGACTAATTGGAATCAAGATACATCACATGCGTATAATTTTGAGAACCAATGAGAATTTTCTGGTAGCGTAAGCTCCCATTTGGGCAAGTCTGGAGAATCATGACTGTTAATGAAGAGGGAGGGATTATTGTTAATTAGCCAAAATCTTTAGAATACAAAAAGACCAAAGGGCAGCATCTCAACAGTGTGACTAGCTGTTGAATAATGGCAGGAAGTTGGTGTGCTGTTCAATCTCTGGCACTTTGTGTGTGGTTTTGTGCTTTCTGTCATGCTGTTCCGCATTGGAGTAATCTGCCCCAGAATCCTCAAGCTCTGATGTTACAGCAAACTGAACAGCGGGTTCAACAACAAGCTAGTCAACGGTTTCCTCAGCAGGTTCAACCGCAAGCTAGTCAACAGTTTCCTCAGCAGGTTCAACAAGCTAGTCAACAGTTTCCTCAGCAGGTTCAACAAGCTAGTCAACAGTTTCCTCAGCAGGTTCAACAACAAGCTAGTCAACAGTTTCTGCAGCAGGTTCAACAAGCTAGTCAACAGTTTCCTCAGCAGGTTCAGCAAGCTAGTCAACAGTTTCCTAAGCAGCCAGTGGTGCAGGCAGAGCCCCTTGACAAATGTGCTGTAGCTGATTATGAGCAGATCCAATGTGGCCCACCTGGTATTAGTAGTGCTGAGTGTGATGCTATCAACTGCTGCTTTAATGGACAGCAGTGTTTCTATGGGAAGGCAGGTAAGAGTGAATCAATGTAAAGGTGTTCATGTTAAACTGCTCCTCAGCAATAACCTGCTCTTGTACCTTGTTCCAGTGACTGTCCAGTGTATAAGAGATGGTCAGTTTGTGGTAGTGGTGGCTAGAGATGTTACGCTACCTCGCTTGAGCTTAGATTCAGTCCGTCTCCTGGGTGGAAACGACCCACCTTGCAGTCCTGTGGGATCCACACCTTCCTTTGCTATATACCAGTTCCCTGTCACTGCATGTGGCACAAGCATGATGGTGAGTAGTTGCTTGTGGTTCTGTTCTGCATGGCTTAGAATGGACTGGATGCCAACAGTTACTATTTGCAGGAGGACAGTGGATATGTGATGTATGAAAACCGAATGACCTCCTCGTATGAAGTGGGTGTCGGACCACTTGGTTCCATCACAAGGGACAGCCATTTTGAGTAGGTGATTTTATGCTTTAGCATAAATGTTAATCCTTGACAAATGCTACAAGCTCACTGTTTGTCTAGGCTTCTCTTCCAGTGTAGGTACTCTGCTACTTCTGTGGAAGCTCTGGTTGTGGAGGTCAACACTGTTCCTGCACCTCCACCAGTAGCAGCTCCTGGACCCCTCAGGGTGGAGCTTAGGCTGGCAAATGGTCAATGTGTCACCAAAGGCTGTGCAGAAGGTAAGTGTCTGTCCCAAGTATGCATAAGTATTTTCTAAAACTCCAGGTTGCAGCAGTTTCTGGTTAAATGCTGGTGTTCTTTCTCAGGGGATGAAGCGTACATGTCCTACTATGGTGATGCTGATTATCCGGTCACAAAAGTCCTGCGGGAGCCTGTGTATGTTGAGGTGCGCATTTTGGAGAGGACCGACCCCAACATTGTCCTAATGCTGGGACGTTGCTGGGCGACATCAACCCCCAGTCCACTCAGTCTACCCCAGTGGGACCTTCTGGTTGATGGGTGAGTAAGGCCAGTCTTTATCCATCTAGTGTGCTGTAAGGCATTTCTGACTGCCTCTTTGCCTTTCAGATGCCCTTACCAGGATGACCGTTACCTGACCACATTGGTTCCGGTGGCTGGATCTTCTGGTCTTCAGTTCCCAACCCACTACAAGCGCTTTGTTGTGAAGATGTTCACATTTGTGGATCCAGCATCACTGGCTCCTCTACAGGAAACCGTATGCTCTGCAGCCTTACCTGAATCCTTAAGAGTTTGGTGTTTATTTTTTAAATTGTGGTTTCTGTGTCTTAACCCTTACCCCCTCTGTTAGATCTTCATCCACTGTAGTACAGCAGTGTGCCATCCCTCTTCTGGCTCCTGTGAGCAAAGCTGCACTAGGAAAAGTGAGTGCTTGTTGTAAACTGACTTCAGGAACCATGAGTTTTTAAATGCCTCATGATTGTACCATTTCTTTTCCAGGAAGAGATGCTAATGTCAAGACCATCCCTAGTGGGCAAACTGTGGTGTCTAGTGGAGAAGTTAACCTGGTCATGTGACTTAAGTAGTTTTAATAAACTTCTTAACTCAACGTCTCTTTGGTGTTGTGTGTGTGTGTTGGTTTTTTTTTTTTTTTTTTTTTTCTCCCTTTTTCTCCAAGATTGTGCTTGACTTGAACTAAACAAGCCAAGCTTCTGCCTAAACCTGACCTATTTGCCAAGCTCCAGTTGCTAACCTGGGCCCCTGTTCTTAATGGTATCAAATTAGGGGTTGTTTAATCTGGTCTCTACTTGTGGCTTTATGGCTGGACTAACATAACTGCCTGTATTGATATTCAAGCATGCCAGGTTTTTTTTTTTCTTTCTCTATTTGAAAGCCCTTTTAATCCCAAATTGTAACCAGCCTTTTTTCTTTAGGCTAGCCCCAATGTTTATTGAAAAGTAGACTGGTGCTTTAATAAAAGCTGGTTTTAGATTTAGACAAGCTACTTTGTTAATGTCTGTGCTTGCTCTTGCACCATTTAAAAACAGAATGTGGAAGGCAACTTGACTGTAGTGTCCATGCTGTCAAGGAAATGCATCCCACTTTATATTTAACTGGTTTGAAGAGCTAAATGTTGGTGTATTAGGTTTGTGAAACACTTCAAAATGGGGTCTACTATGATAATTGTCCATTTTAGTGTCCCGTCATTAACTTAAGACTTTAGGCATGTTAACTCTTCTTGCTCTTTGTATAACAAATTTTTCCTAGAGACATTTTTGCGGGGGAAAATTGAGAACGCAGGCCTGTGGCCAGTTGCATAATCTGCTGATGTTAAAGAAGCTGAGGGCAAGTGGACAAATGAATGGCTGTTTCAATTCACTTTTTCATGCCCTTCCCTCACTATCTTCCCACTGTGTCGTTGACTCATTACAGATGTACATTGCATAATTGCCCACTACTGGTGGAACCCTTGCAATGGGTTGAATAGGAAAGTACCAGTGTTGGGAAGGTTACTTAGGGTGACTTGTAATCTGTAACCGATTACATTTCCAATTTAAAATGTGTAACTATTTCAATTACTTAACGTAACTCCTTAATTTTGATCACTTTTTGATTACTTTTCTAATTTACAGCATTGGAATGCATTTCACTTGCCATGGTGGCATCTCTCAGACAGAATGTAGCCTTATGCTTTTGGCTTTCAACGGTAATGTGGATTGATGCATTTGGCAGACGTGATGCGCTGCAAATTCAAACAAGAGAACCAATCAAAAGCATCAGAATAGCATCGCTTTACTATACGGCCTTTACAGTGTTTTTTTTATTTTTTATTATACAATCGCTAGGACCCATTTCTCAATACATTTAATCATTTAGCAGACGCTTTTATCCAAAGCAACTTACAAATGAGGAGCGCAATAGAAGCAATCAGACCAACAAGGGGCAACAGTATGCAAGTGCTGTAACAAGTCTCAGTTAGTCTAGGACAGTACATCGGGGTTTTTTTTTTTTTTAAGGAAGAATAGGTAAGTGCTAGTCTTAATTGGTCAGGTGCTGCTGACCAATTAAGACTAGCACTTACCTATTCTATACCTATTCAATACTAAGGTCACTTTTTCAATACCTATTCAATACTTAGATCACTTTTTTAAAACTTCACACAGTGACCACAACATCAGTCTATGTGAGCTAAACTGTGGATAATTTATTATTGCTTTGGCACAAAATACATTCAATGACGACATCTTTGAAATTACATGAATTATTTTCTCACTTAGACACAAACACCACCAAAACTTTATGTAACATACAGGTCAATTTGCACGTTTACATACTCTTTTCAAAACTGTTAAACAAGTTCAAAACCTAACAAAACGCAAAAATGAATTAAAGCTGAATTAAAGTCGGAGTACTGCAGGTATTTGGAAATCTATAAGCAGTAGCAATAATAATAATAGTAATAATAATTATTATTATTATTATTATTAATCCTTATAATAGTTATTGTCCCTAATAATAGTTATTCATCCTGGCAGATAAATCATATAATCATCATATAATCATATAATATCAGCATGGACAACAGTTTTCACATATCGTGATATTACGCACATGCAGCGCTTCTGTGAAAGGAGAAAAACAGAATAAAATTATATATATACACTAACGGTCAAAAGTTTTTGGACGGTAAGATTTTTTAATGTTTTTAAAGAAGTCTCTTATGCTCACCAAGGCTGCATTTATTTGATCCAAAATACAGCAAAAACAGTATTATCGTGAAATATTTTTACAATTTAAAATAACTGTTTTCTATTCGAATATATTTTAAAGTGTAATTTATTCCTGTGATCAAAGCTGAATTTATCATCATTACTCGAGTCTTTAGAGTCACATGATCCTTCAGATGATTTGATGCTCAAGAAACATTTATTATTATCAATGTTGAAAACAGTGTAAAAAAAAATTCAGGATTATTTAATGAATAGAAAGTTCAAAAGAACAGCATTTATCTGAAATATAAAGCTTTTGCAACATTATAAATGTCTATACTGTCACTTGATCAATTTAATGCATCCTTGATGAATAAATGTATCAATTTCCGTAAGTTCTTTCCCAAAAAAAAAAAAAAATTCTTACCGACCCGACGTTAGTACAATGTTGCAAAAGCTTTCTATTTCAGACAAATACTGTTCTTTTGAACTTTCTATTCATCAAAGAATCCTGAAAAAAATGTTTTACACAGCTGTTTTCAACACTGATAATAACTGATGAAATGTTTGTTGAGCATCAAATCATCATATTAGAATGATTTCTGAAGGATCATGTGACACTGAAGGCTGGAGTAATGATTAGAGATGCACCGATCGATCGGCCAGGGATCGGAATCGGCCGGTTTCCCTCATGATCGGCCCGGATCAGTGATCGGCCGATCAGTCTCACTTCTTACCGATTCTGAGCCGATCCGTTTTGTTACCAGGCACAGGCAATAACGTCAGCTGCGCGTTCTCGCTCTCTTCTCTGTCACGGTGAAGTGACACACATCCGCGCGGGCGCCTCCTCTCTCTCACTCCTCTCATTCGCTCCGGTTAAATAGTGCTTGTATTGCGCATAATTTTAGTCATTCCCGCAGGTTTCGCGCTCACACCAAAAGCACGTGCACCACTGATCTATATAAGAGAAGCGAACAAGCCACGCTCAGTCTCAAACAGAGACAGAAGTCAAACAGAGTCACAAGTACCAAAATGAGTGGCTTACTGCGCTTAAACTGTCAAATACAAACAAAAGTATGTCAAAACCAGCGGCACAGGCAATCTTGGCGAGTATTCAGATAAACAGTCAGTTTTGAATCGTTAAATAGCTAAGAAAGTGAACCCATGTGTGTAACAGTATTGGTTCCGTTGAACACCGTTCATAAACTCTTAAAGGGACAGCAGTCCAATATTCCTGCTGCTGTCTGTCATGTTAATCAAAGAACAAAAGACAAAAAAATCACTTTCTGCTCTTGACTGAATACGTTTTATAACTTTAATGGTAAGAATTGATCTGTATTAATATTTACAATAAAGACTACAGAAATTAAGGTAACCAATGTAAAATAACACTGAATGTGTTATTTCACATTTGATTACTTTAATTTCTGTAGTATTTCTTACCGGAATAGAAACCCAGTTAACCTGAAAAACTTAGTTTCATAGCTCTCTTTATTGTATTGCATTAATTTGAGCTGTTTATATTTTATTACTGACTTTTTTACTTGTTTTTTTTATGAAAATAAAACTTTGCGTTGAAGAAAAGTAGATTTTTGTTTGTATATGTTGTCAATTATAGTTCTTAGAAAGAAAATCGGTATCGGCAGATCGCACTAACAAAAAATCGGAAATCCAAGAAAATTGCAATCGGTGCATCTCTAGTAATGATGCTGAAAATTCAGCTTTGATCACAGAAATAAATGACATTTTAAAATATACTCAAATAGAAAACAGTTATTTTACAGGTTTTTTTTTTTTTTAATAACATAAATGCAGCCTTGGTGAGCAGAAGAGACTTCTTTAAAAACATTATAAGATTTTGGATGGTAAGATTTATATATATATATATATATATAAGGAATAAAATAAATAGGCTTACACAAAATATGTTTCACTTAAATTAACACATTAACAAAACAAAAGAAAAAAAAACTGTACAAGTGTAGGCTTCACTGACTGACGCGCTCCACAAGTTAAATGATTTTTTTTTTTTTTTTTTTTACAAATTAAAGCACAATATTTTGTTTTTATTGTGAGTGTATACAAAAAGAAGTAAACCAGCAGTTTCTTTTTTCTTTTTTTTTTTCTCAACACAGTTTTCACTGATAGTTAGCATACCTTAACCATGCAGCAAACGTTTTAAAAATAGCCTGAAAAAAATAACTGTACAAATTAATCAATTAAAAGAATAACCTAGGCTAATTGTTCAAAATAAAATATATAGCCTGCATGTTTTTTCAAAACCCTGTTAGCATAATTACGCGGCATTAAAGTAAATTTTTTTAGCATTATTTAGCATGACCCCGATTTCGGCCTCGCTAAAATTCTTTTTCTTGCCGTTTAAAAAACGTGGACATTGAATGGTGCTCTTTCATATGGTAATAATATTAATGAGGGGCGTTTACAAGGCGGAGATCTGAAACTATTCATCTGCGCACAATTTCAAGATCATTTGCGATTTATAGATTTCACATGCGAAAGAGAGGTGTACGCATGTTTTTTGTGCATACGTTCGTTTTTCGGAATCACACGTACACACATTTGAGAAATGATCTTAGATCAAACGTAGGACAGTTTCTACGCAACATTTTATAAATGAGGCCCCAGGACTCTTATCAAACATGTGAAGTTTGGGGCAGATCAGACATTGTATGCCTGACTTACAACAGCTTCCTGTTTCATGGCAGAACATCAAACTTTGTCAGGCCGCCACGGACACGCCCTTCAGCAAAAACTCAAGATCTTCACAATTTAACATCACCAAGGCCTTTAGATTAGACTGACTAAATATGCTGATCTGATAAAATCTCTAGGAGGAGTTTGTTAAAGTACGTCTCAAAACAGCAAAAATTTTGCAGAGAAAATAAAAAATATCTCACTTTCTGTTGGGTTTTCAGATTTTGCTTCCAGGGACTTTTTTGTAGGTATTGGGCTGTTACATGTGTCTACCGAATTTCATACTTGTATGTGAAACGTAGTGCGAATGACGCTTAATTGAAATTTTGTAGGTGGCGCTATCGAGCCATTTTGCCACACCTAATTCTGAAACGTAGATTTCCACCACTTCTGATGCGTGTGCAAAGTTTCATGAGTTTTCGAGCATGTTTAGGCCCTCGAAAATGCGATTAATTTCGGGAGAAGAGGAATAATAGAACAAGCAATTCCAATAGGGTCCTCACACCATCAGTGCTCGGGCCCTAATAATTTTTTCCCAAAGATGGTTTCTGTCATTTTAGGCAGTTTTTATCAATCTGATTTCATTTCAAGTGTTCGTTTTTTTAAATATGTCTGGTTTTAGTTAGTTATTTGATGCTATAAAAACGGGGGGTGTGTCGTCATGATTGACAGCTTCTCTGAGTGAAGTTGTCACTGAGGCACCAACAGACTTTTTTCTGGATTTTCGGGAGGAGATTGGAGCTTTAGCTTTAATTTCTACATTTCCATAACTGAATTGTTCTGCATCTGCGAGAATGTGGGCGGGCTTTTGATATCGCAGCTCTACTTCCTGCCCTCTGCTACTCTACTCCGCAGATGTTGCGCACACACAGAAGAGGCGGTGTTTTCTGGTGGCACATATTTTGTTTTATTTCTGTCAAAATGTATCTGCAAAATCAACAAAAGACAACAATAAAATTCACAATGTTGATATCGCTGGCAGTGTGACTTCTTTATCAAAAGTGAAACTTTGTTCAATAAACTCACATATATACCCATTACTCTGATATACATTATGTCAGGAAATAAAAACATTTGTATTCCACCAACTAACTGATACTAACATTTCAGTAATCAGATACTAATGCTCAATTTATATTCAAACTGTATACAAGCACTTAAAGTACCTATATTGAACCGTATATGATTGTAAGATCTGTCCTTTAAATAACATTAGGCCATATTACTCTGAATGACTACAAACTCTCTCAACAGCGTCATAATAGTCACCCACAATGACAGAATGTCATGACACAAACAAATTAATGATCAAATGATACTGAACTATCTTTAAAGACTACATTGAGTGCATTAATTCACAATCTATCAATCATTCTGTTAAACCGCGATCCACCGCGCATTCCAGCCGCGGCGATCTCTCGGCCTACTCTGCATTCCAGCCGCGGGTACGTCGATGCGGTTATTTTTTACCGATTTACAACACAAATGCGTCAAACAAACAAATCAAATTCACATATAAACATTATAAAACATCAGTTGCGATGTCCCATCACTCATCTTACCTGCAAAATCAACAAAGACAACAATAAAATTCACAATGTTGATATGGCTGGCAGTGAGACTTCTTTATCAAAAGTGAAACTCCCTGCGGCTCACCACTGCCCCCTAGCGTCACCCGCCAGTATACGCAGATATAAGTTATGTTAAAACAGACATCAGTATAGGCTATTTAATAAATGATAACTAATAATAAAAAATAATAATAACAATACATAAGACTTGAATTTATATAACCATTTGAATCTATATGACTACACAGACTTGGGTCCCAAATCTGCGCAAGATGTCAGCGCCATATTCAGACGTTGGCGGCTTCATTTTTCTTCGGTGGAAGGTAGTGAAGATGTGTCGTCCATATTTTTTTTACGGTCTATGGTTTGTACCATGCCTCAGAGACAACACTATTTTGTCAAGTGGCTAACATAGTATAATTAGAAAGAGCTTTATTTGTAGTAACAGGAATACAGCATACAATATATTTCAAAATGAATTGCATGCCATTTAGCAACACAAGGAGGCAGGAAATAAAAAAATAAACATGAACAATAAAATGAAAAGAACGGCAACGGCCGACTGTGGCATAGAGTATAAGCATAATAAAAGCTCCAGAGCTTCTCCATGGGACTCGAGACCAGTGTGTTGCATTAGCATTCGCTCCTCTGAACTCATTCCATTCTCACGGCTCCCAGCCCCACCCTTCTTCCTACCACAGTAACATTAATAAAACTTTAATACATTAGCTAATCCATGAACATGATTTCTGCCTAAGTCCCGTTGGTTTGCTTTCTATCAGCTGTGGAGGTGAAGACGTCAACTCTCATGATGCCACGCTCATTCACGACATCATCAAGCTACGCCTTTGTTATTGTTTTGAATAAGCGACCTCTGGCAGCAAAACTTACATACTGTGCCTTTAAATGTGGCAGCTCACTGTAGCACCTCAGTTCAAGCAGTAGTGCGGAGCTTGAGTCTTTTCTTCCACTTTAATGGCACAAGAAACATGCATGATCATCAAAATGTTGAAAGGTACAGCACAACTTACCGAAATGTATCATGTTACATGTAATCGCTCAATCAGTGTTTCAACCACAGAAAGACATCAATAAAACAATTGTAAACAATATGTCACTTAACATCCAATGTTCACAGTTTGTTCGTTATTTACTGTTAATTAATTATATATGTATGTCTGAATAAATTTGTCATGAAGAGAAGAAATATAAATAAGAAATATAGAAAAAGCAGTAAACAGTAAAAAAAAATTTCTTGTGGCTTTACAAATTAAATTTCAGCTCAGTATTAATACTTTTGGTAAACACATTTAGTTCAAAACTCAATGAAATAAAGGGGTTGAAATAAAGGGGAAAGTGATGAAAGCACACACTTCAGCATACTCGCTTTGAGCTACTGAGAGACAGTGAAAGAGAGCAAAAGAACATGTGACAGGGAAGTAGACAGGGTAATAGAGATACGGACACTCTCACGGTCTGAGCTTTGATTCATTCTCACAGAAGGAGCTTTAAGCTTTTATTCCTGCTACAATTCCTGCCACACTCTTTACAAAAGTTGCTGCACTCAGCCAGCTTTCGTCTGTCCTAAAATGAAACAAGGAGTACAGTTGTTTGAGCAATTCATGGTGACAGTTACAAAGATTTGAGTTGTCGGTCTTTGACTACACTGTATACCCGAACAGTGAAGTTAACCAGAGTAAATGTTTATTTCACTCAAATATTACTGGAAGTACATTGTACCTACCTTATATATTTTAGAAGAGTATGTATACAGCATATTGCGTACATGCAAATGTATAGTGATAGTCTCTTTGCTAAAATTATATTAGCACATGTAAGTGCGCTATTGTTAGTTAACAGCTAGTTGTAAAAAAAAAAAAACATTAATATGATGTTTATGAAATGAAAATGTAGCTAGTTAGCTTAGTCAACCTTTCAATTAAATTGCATGTTTGTGTAGTACAAAAATCTAAATTTTAAGTTCTACTAACTTAATCTTGGAGTTTGTTAACTTAAAAAAAAAGTAAAAGAATATAAATGTAGTGACTACTACAGTAACCGAAAATTGAACAACAAAGAATTGATTCAATATAGTATTTGGCTAAAATAATCATATGAGAAAGTATTCAGTATTTTATATGCATTAAAATTCACATCATGTTAAATGTGATTATTAATATGTCTAGGTTTTAATTAAGATATCATTAAAAAAAGTATCCATTCTTTTGTCTATACTGTCCATAGCAATATTGTTTGTGCCAGTCCTGTAAAGTTGTAATGAGGCTTTACAGTGATTGAGGTGGTACATGGAAAAAATATATCAGTATACACTGTTTATACAATTCCTCTTCCAGGACTTTGTTAGCCAGCAGAAGTGGCAAATGCTCTTGACTTGCATCACTTATTTTTCGATATACATCTGAGAAGTGCAAAATTAGAATTGATCAGAACAATGAAAGGGAAGCAATTACAGAACTGTCTTGAGTCATTTGAATATAAATTAAATACAAAATCAATGAGTAGTAATTGTAATATACTTTTTCTGGCTGAGTCATACAGTACATGCAATGTTGCAGACTGCTATTAGTAAGTTTTACAAGCTTCTAAGACTCTGCAGTCAAACGCTGCCTGCTTTAATGCTTTTTCACATACAACTTAAATGTTTTTTTTTTTCATATGGTCTGACTGCTTATGATAATATATTCCTTTATATGAATGTGTTAACACATTGCAACACATCCACTGCAGACTCGTTCCAATCTAAAACGGAGAGGCGAATCTAGCAGTAAGGACAAAATCAAAGACACGGATGTGGCTACCACAAAAACGGGAATCAAGAACAGCCTTTTCTATATGTATTATTGTCTATTCTTAACCAAGATTGCAGGACTTTGTTGCAAGAAGGAAAAAAATGAAAGTGAAAAATGACAATACAACAGTTCTAGAGATGTTTGAGATATTTGCAGGATGATACTACTGAATTTGTGACTTAAAGAGCTTTATAAACTTTGCAAGAGCTAACTTTCCCATGCTCTTATTGTCACAATTTTCTCAGCTGTCTGTGCACAGCTGTGCTCGGGTGAAGACCAATGGGTTGGCTGAGGAGATAAGAAAACAACTGTGCAATCTCTAACTCCTCCAGCAATGGTCTTTAAATTGTTCTTAAACGGAATCGGGTTATTTTGCTTCTTCCACTTGTTCAGCCAACCCAGACCAATCCTCCAGTTTAATTTTTGGAGTCTGTATTGACGTTTTCTTGTAGATGGCATGAGCTAATTTCATGCTTCAATTGTTTCTTCTTCATAAGATCTGCCTTGAAGCGGTAATAACAAGGAATATATCAGAAACACAGTACTTTACGTTTAAAAAGTACCAAGTAGCCATAGATTGTTTAAGGTCAGGAATTGTTACCAATAAAAAAAAAAAAAATTAAATCGAAATCTGACCACAAGGAAGTTATACAGTATATTGGTAACTTTTAGTATTCGTTCCCATATTAAGAAATGTCAGCATTCAACAAATAAACTCCAATTTAAATATATGCACACAGAAATAAGTTTTCAAAGAAATGAAGAAAAATGTGTGTGTGGGGGGGGGAGGGGGGGGGTGACATCTCAAGCTATGATTATCAGAAGCCATTAACAGAAGTTTTTATAATTTACCTAATTCCCTGTTTGTTGTGAGACATGAAACATGAACATGAGACATGAATTGTGTCTGTGTCCACGGAAGCAAAGTCAGACATTTGCTTTATTCCACCTGCCACATATACTGTAGTTAAAACAAGATCAGTAAAATTTCAGACACAGAACAGTTCAATTCATCTGTGCCATTTCCAAGGAAACTACTGAAGTAAATGGGTGGACAGAATCTGCTTCTTAAAATCTAAATATGTTCTTAGATTATGAACCGTGTGCTTTGAGACACTGGTTTAAGGCTACTGTTCTCTGACCAGGTGAATGAATGAATTAATCATAAGGTATCTATTGAAGCCAAAAGAAAAGGGTTTTTTGTGTCACTCACATGACACAAAAATACACTGTAATTAATAATAACATTCAAGCTAAACCTCGAGACTTGGCCTCAATGCCCAGGCAAATCAGTACAAGTGAAAACTCTTCTCTCAAAAATCATCCACCTACAACAAACGCTTGTTGTGTTCCCACAACATGGCACATGTACTGTATCCATCCAAAGTGGTTGTTAATTAATGGAGAGCAACTCCTGTGGAACAAGGACATTAAAACTAAAGCTAATATTGGGCTATCTATAATTAGCAGAGATAAGTCAGTGAGAGGCAAAGTCATTTGTCTTATTATACATCACAGAACCCCATTAGCTCAGCCTCAAACAATGGCTGTGCTGGTGTCACCTGTTCTGTGAGAGACAAGCTCTTGTCAGAGTTTGGAAGCCTGTAAATAATAATAATAATAATAATAATAACAACAACAACAACAACAACAACAACAACAACAACTTTACTTATTATAAAAAGCTTAAAATATATAGTGTCTAAGTTGAGAGTTTTGTGAGGCTACTCAACAGATTTTACTAACCCAGACTGATTTAGAAACACAAACACATGCAAACTTGCACATTTCAGATTAGCAAAACAAATCTTTTAATTATGGAATTTAGGGCGTGTACCTAACACAATTTATCAAGCATAACAGTACCTGTGTCTGCAAATGAAAACAAGAAAGACAAGAATTAATCTGATTCGTGTTGTACACTATGGCTGTTGTCACAGAGAATACAAAGATGTATCAGTGCTTCTGGACTGCTGACATGTAATAATGATGTGAAAATATTTCTCATGAGCTTATGGTAAGATGTTGTTCTATTTAATTGGTATATATTTTGTCAAAAAAAAGAAAAAGAAAGAAGAAGAGTATTTCTTTGGCACATTTGGTATTAAGAATAATGTACATGCCAGAAGCGCAAACGTAATTTGGACAAGCAAATTATTACCCTTTATTTGTTGGGATGTTAATAAATCAGGGCCCAAAACTGCTCTCTTAGAAAAAAAAGGTTAAATGGGGTTCTATTCTATTAAATTTTAAAAAAAAAAAACACTTTATGCCAAAAAGGTTCTATATAAAGGAAAAATGTCTTAAATAATTACATAATACTTTCATGTTTAATGGGTTATTTCAATTTGTTTCTACTGATAAAGTATGTTTACAAGCTGTTTAATTCATAAAATTCAGTTAAAATTTAAAGTGAATTAAAACTAAATGAATTAAATCATCCTTGATTAAAACCTGCTCCAGAGCGCTCTGAACCTCAGACTGGGGTGAAGGTTCCTCTTCCAACAGGACAACGACCTTAAGCACACAGCCAAGATAATAAAGGAGTGGCTACGGGACAACTCTGTGAATGTCCTTGAGTGGCCCAGCCAGAGACCAGACTTGAACCTGATTGAACATCTCTGGAGAGATCTGAAAATGGCTGTGCACCAACACTCCCCATCCAACCTGATGGAGCTTGAGAGGTCCTGCAAAGAAGAATGGGAGAAACTGCCCAAAAATAGGTGAGCCAAGCTTGTAGCATCATACTCAAAGTTTTGAGGCTGTAATTGGTGCCAAAGGTGCTTCAACAAAGTATCGAGCAAAGGTTGTGAATACTTATGTATTTTTTCGTTTTTTATTTTTAATAAATTTGCAAAGATTTCAAACAAACTTCTTTCACATTGTCCTTATGGGATATTGTTTGTAGAATTGAGGGAAAAAATAATGAATTGAATCCATTTTGGAATGAGGCTGTAACACAACAAAATGTGGAAAAAGTGAAGCGCTGTGAATACTTTCCGAATGCACTGTAACTGAACACAGTTAAAAGACTGAAAACGTTGAGTGGTATGATTCCGAGTTTGAACAATCAAACCGGCTGTTTGAGAGAGTGTGAAAAATGAAGGACATGGATTTGCCTTGATGTTTCAAAGAACACACTGAACGCTGAGGATGAAGCTCAAACTAAAGCTTTTGATCATAATCACAGGGTAACACTTACTGTAGTGACGCACACCTGGAAGGATCATAGTCGCTATACTTCATTTGGCTGTACAGTTTTCGACCATGAAATCCACATCCTGTGGGCAACATCTCACCTTGAGGGAATCAAAGGATTTATGGATGGAACCTTGCGGACCAAAGAAACAAGACACGTTCATCAAACTCCTTTAAAGTTGCATTCAGACAAGATAAATAAGTCCTCTCTTCTGAGTGAATACCTGAGCGTTCTTTGGTTTCTGTTATACTTATTACTGACAATTTTGAGTAAACGAAAATCTAAATAATAATTATATTTATCCTCCAGCAAGCTGGTAACGAATGGATGTCAAAAACTTTGGTAATCATATTCAGTCTTTAAAAAAAAAAAAATAATAAAAATAATGGTATTGTAAATACTGAGAAAGAAAACAAGATTGAAATTCTGGCTGATACCAAAAAGCTGTTGATTATTTATGTTATTGCTGATAAATGGCTAATGTTAAATATAATACAGTTTTGTCTGTGTTATTTAAATAAATAAATAAAAAAAAAAAAAAAATTTAAATTAATTTTTTTAATTTAAAACTTTGGTAATCATATTCAGTCTTTAAAAAAAAAAAAAAAAAAAAAATGGTATTGTAAATACTGAGAAAGAAAACAAGATTGAAATTCTGGCTGATACCAAAAAGCTGTTGATTATTTATGTTATTGCTGATAAATGGCTAATGTTAAATATAATACAGTTTTGTCTGTGTTATTTAAATAAATTTAAAAAAAAAAAAATATATATATATATATATATAAAATAAAATCAATAGTCAAATCAATACTGTGATGCATGAATATGCATCACAACACTATAATGTACATTATGAATTTTGTATAACTGTTAATTTTGAGATTAATAATAAAACGCTGTGTTCGAAATCAAATACTTCCCTACTATATAGTACGCGAAAAACAACATGCCAAAAAGAGTAGTATGTTTCAATACATAGTATTCGGAAAACAGTAGGAGAAATGTCCCCAGATGTCCTACTACTTCCGTCGAGATTCTGAAGTGTGCATTTGATGGACATTTTACTATCCCATGAGGCCCCGGGAGGGGATTTATGAATGGCAGTGAAGCAACGCAACAGACGCTGGTAGGTCACGTGACAGTAACAACATGGCAGTATGTCCGGATTTCATTCATACTACCCATATTCATACTGTATAGAGCATACTTTTTTTAGCGGCCGCAAAGTAAATTCCAATTCAAATGTAGTACCTACTTAGACAGCATGCGATTTTGGATGCAGCGAAAGGGAAAATTGCTATGTATAGTTGCAAGAAAAAAAAATATGTGAACCGCTTGCAGAATCTGTGAAAATGTGAATAATTTTAACTAAATAAGAGAGATCTTACATAATGCATGTTATTTTTTTTATTTATTTTTTTTTTTTTTTAATTTAGTACTGAATAAGATGTTTTACATAAAAAATGTCTACATATAGTCCACAAGTAAAAAAAAAAAATAGCTGAATTTATTAAAATGACCCCGTTCAAAAGTTTATGAACCATTGATTCTTAATACGGTGTGTCGTTCTCTGGATGATCCACGGCATTTTTTTTTTTGATGAGTCTCGTTTGTCCTGAGCAGTTAAACTGACCAATGTTCTTCAGAAAAATCCTACAGGTCCTGCACATTCTTCATTTTTCCAGCATCTTTTGCATATTTGAACCCTCTCCAGCAATGACTGTATGATTTTGAGATCCATCTTTTCACACAATATTGTCAAAACCAATAAATAACATAAAAAAAAAAAAAAACAATAATACTGTATCAACCAAAAACCAATATGCAAAAACCACTAACACTGCACTTTGAATGTATGCTTGTGTGTGACTCTTGCTTACCACTGCTCAGAGGAAGGCCATCCTTCAGGCCACACGCAGAAGCACGTCAGAGCGGAGCCATCAATTGACCAAAGTCCTGACAGTGAAACTCATCTAAAATCCTAAGTGCCTTCCCCATTCTCCTTTTCCTGAATCACAGGATCAGCCATAGGATAACAGCAAAGAGAGACATAATGCACAGCGAGTGACAGGAATACTGAGCAGACTGAACTCGTAGAGACAGGGAGGAGGAAACATCAAAGCTTTTAAACGAGAACTCATTCCAGCTTTTGCCTTTTATTTTCAGGGCTGATTAATTTCTCATACTTCTGATTAAAACAAGTCCTTCCTGGAATGCAATCACCAGACAAAATCCATTGATCAAAGGCTCGTTTACCATCGCTACAGTCATTTACGACAGAGAAATCTAAGATGAAGTGCCATCTGAGAAGTGCCAAGGGTAGTGGAGCGGCTGCATGTGAAATTGTTACATCCGGAGAACTGGACTGAGAGCAGGCTGAGGCATGGATCTACGTGCAGGGGTTTACTAAAGAAACAAGGAACAAAAGGTAACTGAAAACAGGGAGCATAACATTCAACAACTGACAGAGAGCAAATGAAACACAAGGGCTATATATATACACACACAGGGGCAAACAAGCTTTAACAACAGTAACGAGGGAACAAGATACACCTGGGGAGACTAATCAACATGAAAAACTACAAAGAACTACAAAATAAAGCACAGGAAACACTTTAACGTAAATGAAAGTAAAATGAAAATAATGAAAATAATCGAACGGCTCTGACCTACTGAAACCTCAAACGTTTTCTCTACACTTTGAAGTCACAACTTTTTTGTTACTTTATATTCATGATTTGGAGCTGAAGCTCATTGGAGACTTTAAAAATAAGTTGAAATAACACAGGCTTATAGCTTCAATAAACGCATATACCATAGATTAACAACCTTATAGATCACAGTAGGTCTTTCTTTAAAGGGCACTTATTATGCCCCTTTTTACAGGATGTAGTATAAGTCTGAGGTGTCCCCAGAGCGTGTCTGTGAAGTTTCAGATCAAAATTCCTAACAGATCATTTAATATACCATTTTGAAAATGCCAATTTTTGGGTTTGAGTGTGTCTCCTTTAAATGCAAATGAGCTGCTGCTCCCCACCCCAGAGGGCAGAGCCTTCATAGCTCGTGAACACGCGAATGAAAACTGAAACATGATATACATCTGTTTGTTTTTGATGATCATCTCTATCGCGGACACGCTCACGTGACATTGCATTTCTTCATCATCATGAAATATTATCATCTGCATGCATTTTAAAGCCATATCACTCTCAACTTGAGCACACACACCCGACGCATGCGCACAGAGAGCTGGATGTCAGTGCATCCGTGAGTATTAAACTAGACTAGTTCTCTTTCATGTGTTATTGTGATTAAACTGTCAAATGCACACAAGGTTATGTCAGAAACACAAAGTTCACATGAAAACAGTTGGTTATGTCTGTGCACGAATGCAGCAAGTACAGAAATCCTGTGTGTATATTAGATCTGTGTATTAAAGTGAAAGCAGCGTAATAACAGTACCTACTGCTATATCTGCTGTTAATATGAATCAAACAACAAAAGATAAACAGAAAACCACACTTCTCTTGACTGAATGAACTTTAGTAGCTTTAATAAGAACACTTTTCTTACTCGAATGCTGCTGTTAACTGCTCTGGCCAGGAGATAAACATGGCGGACTGTGTACAGCTCTCTGAGGGCGGGGTCTATGCTAATACGGCAGTGTCCATCAACACTTGTGGGCGGGGCCTGTATAATGTGACGTCACATTGCCCAGAATCTGCAAATGGCTTGTTCTGAGACATTGCTTATGAAAAAAAAAAAAGAGTGGGTGGATTTTTACCATTATAGGGTGGTTGTGTACACACACTGCCAACACACATTTGTGTTCAAACACCATGTAAAAGTGAATTTTGCATAATAGGTGCCCTTTAAGTGTTTATATCATTCAAAATCAATGGGATTTTTACTTCCACAACCCAACTTGGAATCAAGTATTCCAGAGAGCCTTGTAAATTCCTATAATCCAGTCTTTGAAATGTGTCTACAGTGGTTGCAAATGTTTGTTCAACAGCTTACATTTTAGTGTGATTTAGTGTATTTCTGCAGCTGGTAATTCAATAACACTCATTACCATGCATCACCACATACTTTCGTTATACCATTTTGTGATCTTCCTCCACGGTTCCAAGTCTGACTAATTATAAGTTCTATTAAACTGAATTATTACATGATATAGCTGAGCCACTGTGCCTGTGGTGACAAGTAGGGGGTCTCTGCCCTCCCAGCGCCTCCACTGCCTCATTTTCTGCCTCTAATTATGAAGGTGGGAAGGAAGGTTGCTCATACACCCTGCTGCTCTCCTGTGCTGATGTTCACATAATAACCTTCTCTCCAAAGATGTGCAGGTTTTCACGCAGCAACAGGATAAATAAAGATGTCCTGTTTTAGTAAGCACACTGTGGCATTCATGTTGGCTACAGGCAGTTGGTGATCCAAAATAATTGGAAATAATTTTAAACTTGAATCAGCGCATTTTTATATGTTAAATCACTCATTATATCAGCTTGGTAGATGCAAACAGAGCCAGATATCATAAATGTCACTAGTTTCAGCATAATTATGACAAAGAATGACTTCAAGGGTTACTTCAAGTCATATCAAGAAGCTACTGTTCTGTATCCTATCCAAGACATCAAGGTGGAACCAGGTTCTGTAAAACCTTAAAGGAGTAGTTCACTTCAGAATTAAAATTTCCTGATAATTTACTCACCCCCACGTCATCCAATATGTTCATGTTCTCTGCGATGCGCCGCATACTACTTAATCACGTTGGAAACGTCATGCATGACGTAGGCGGAAGTACCGCGGTAGGGCGAAAAATTTAATCTCATTTTCTCCTCCAACTTCAAAATCGTTCGACATCGTTGTTTTACCTTTTTTTGTGAAGGCCGTTTGACTTAGTCTTTGCACGTTTGCTTTGTAAACACTTGATCGGTACTTTCGCCTACGTCACGTGAGCGTGACATTTACAACGTGATTAACTGGTAATTGATTTCATTTCGTTAGATAAGACCCTTATTCCTCAGCTGGAATCGTGTAGAGCCTTTTGAAGTTGCATTGAAACTGGAATTTGGACTTTCAACCCATTGTACCCCATTGAAGTCTACTATATGGAGAAAAATCGATCGAAAAATCGAATGACTGAAGAAAAAAAGACATGAACATCTTGGATGATGTGGGGGTGAGTAAATTATCAGGAAATTTTAATTCTGAAGTGAACTACTCCTTTAAAGAGGTCATATCATGAGGAATTTTCCTTGATCTTTGGAAGTTGGAAGTTGGAAAATGCTCATAAATAAAACAGAAAAAAATCTAAAAATGTGTCACAAAAAACAGGACTAACTTTATAAATTTAAAAATATATAAATAGAGGGGAAAAAAAGAACGATACGACCTCTTTAATATTCAAAGCAGAATTCAGCTCTCCTCTCTGTTATCACCGTTTTATACGCAAGACATCAAAGGCTGTTGATCACAAGACAAAATGAAGGAAGCCTGATTTGAATACACAGAAATGAGTTCAAATGGACCGCAATTATTGAATACTGCATGAGATTAAGAGGCTCAGCACAGCATACAACCCAGAGCGAGAGAGATCAGATTAAAGGTTGCCAGATCAGTTCATTACAGTCACTTTTCATGTGAGTGGGAGGACATTCAAAATGCACAACAGTTTAACATGATGCCAGTGCAAGTAATACTGGACCATCATCCCTCATCTACAGACAGAGAGAGAGAGTCAGTGTCCAGAAGATAAAGAGGGTTCGGGAGAGAGAAAAAACAAGCATTCAGACATGTGGGGTAACATTCAATTAAGTTTATTCACAACCACCAACAGGCTCGTTAATCAAGAGGAGATAAATATTACAGCACATTAGCTCCATTTATTCTACAAAATCAATTCTTCTCCAGACTATGTTTTCCTTCCCTTTCTGCTCCGAGCTAAAAGAGAAGACAAATCGCTACTTTTTAATACAAGTCCTTAATGCAGATGAATGGAAGTGTCCATCTTTACACAATTCTCCTGTCAGCCCGCTTCTCCATAAACAGCTGCACCAGAAGCTCCTATCTCTGCCAGAAATTTAATCTATCAAACACCACCACAAAAGCACACCCACTAATGACTATTCACACACATATCTACAGTTGCAACCAAAATTATTCAATCCCCTTGACCTACTAGACATTTTGCTGCAGAGAATAAAATGTTATGAAAACAATTAAGGCATCAGTTTAAATCTGAAGACTGTACAGGCCACTCAAGAACATTCTACGACTGATCCCTGAACCAAGTTTAAATAGATTTGGATGTATACTTTGGGATGGCTGTCCTGCAGGAAATTCATCATCAAGCTTCACTCTCTCTTCCACTCTGCATTGAAATGTTTTTTCTTCCTTTCATCAGGTCATCTTGCAAGTCTTTGGCAGTAAAATGAGGGTTTTCCTTAGATGCTCTGATCAACCATTTTATTCCCCTTAATGATATTGTGCTTTTTCTTTAACACCCTCAAAGGTTTTCTGGTACAACAAATGTTAAACTTATGAATAAGGCTGCCAGCTGTGTCTCAAGGAACTTTTGGTGTTTTGGAAAACTTCTTGTAGCCATAGACTTTCTAACGTAATAAAACACTTTCTTCTCTAAAGCTTTTGTGAGAGCTCTTTTGACTTGATCATATTTTCTACTCAACTTTAGTACATGCCTGGGCTAAATGTATGTATGTATGTATAACAGCACAAGCTTATTCAGTTTTGTTATAGTTTCCAAAGACTTTTCCAAAGACTACTATACCACACAAATAAATGACTTAAAAACAGCAGCATTGAAGAGGGGTTGAATAATTATGACATACCTAGCTGTATTACAAAAAAAATCCTGTAACTCAAAAGCATTACATTATATATTAACATTATCACTTTTAATTTGCCACTAAACTATTATAGATGCAATTTTTTTTTTTTACATTTGAAAATTATTACAGTCTCTGTGGGGTTGAATAATTTTGATTGCAACTGTACATATGCACATGTTTATCTCAGTCAGTGATGGGGGTGTAACTAAAGGTTGGCCCACACTAAAAGATTTTTAAAATCCTATTAGATTTTCAAAATGTGAGAGACCACAAACGATAAAAATAGATTGAGCAGTTTTGTTCCTATAGTGTAAGGAACGCTGCAATGTGACCAAGACAGCACACCACACACTAACAGATTCCATTCACAAACAACCAGATTACTGACTGTGATCACGGGAAATCTCGCAAAATCTCTCGCGGTCAAACGTGACTTTAGAGTAAACAAACATGGCAGACGACGGGCAAGAAGAAATGTTGATAATAGTGTTTACACTGCTTTTTACAGAAAATTTGCGGGGGGAAAAAGAAAAAGGTTTGGATGAAGTCGTGTCCTCGTGGTTTCCTCCACACAACAGGATTTCTGATCATAAATATTCAACATGATTTGAGATCGGTGTGGCCCCGACGTTCTTCTGAGCAGATTTAACCACTCTTAACACACCTCACACCACAGGAAAATCTGATAATATAATCTGTAGAACCGTCAAGATAATCAGGACTTTACCTAGAATTGTCAGAAGGGGAGAATTGTGCCCAAAATCGCCCTGATTATCTTGTAGTGTGTGGGTGCCTTAACCTAAAATAGTAAAGCGATTAACTTAACTACATTTGCAATACTGACGACTGTATGCTGCTTTGTTTTTACTCTCAGCTTTACATCCGAAAAAGTTAAAGGGGTCATGAACTGAGAAATCAGATTTTCCTTGAGCTTTTGACATACACTAACCTAAAGGATTATTAGGAACACCTGTTCAATTTCTCATTAATGCAATTATCTAATCAACCAATCACATGGCAGTTGCTTCAATGCATTTAGGGGTGTGGTCCTGGTCAAGACAATCTCCTGAACTCCAAACTGAATGTCAGAATGGGAAAGAAAGGTGATTTAAGCAATTTTGAGCGTGGCATGGTTGTTGGTGCCAGACGGGCCGGTCTGAGTATTTCACAATCTGCTCAGTTACTGGGATTTTCACGCACAACCATTTCTAGAGTTTACAAAGAATGGTGTGAAAAGGGAAAAACATCCAGTATGCGGCAGTCCTGTGGGCGAAAATGCCTTGTTGATGCTAGAGGTCAGAGGAGAATGGGCCGACTGATTCAAGCTGATAGAAGAGCAACTTTGACTGAAATAACCACTCGTTACAACCGAGGTATGCAGCAAAGCATTTGTGAAGCCACAACACGCACAACCTTGAGGCGGATGGGCTACAACAGCAGAAGACCCCACCGGGTACCACTCATCTCCACTACAAATAGGAAAAAGAGGCTACAATTTGCACGAGCTCACCAAAATTGGACAGTTGAAGACTGGAAAAATGTTGCCTGGTCTGATGAGTCTCGATTTCTGTTGAGACATTCAGATGGTAGAGTCAGAATTTGGCGTAAACAGAATGAGAACATGGATCCATCATGCCTTGTTACCACTGTGCAGGCTGGTGGTGGTGGTGTAATGGTGTGGGGGATGTTTTCTTGGCACACTTTAGTTCCCTTAGTGCCAATTGGGCATCGTTTAAATGCCACGGCCTACCTGAGCATTGTTTCTGACCATGTCCATCCCTTTATGACCACCATGTACCCATCCTCTGATGGCTACTTCCAGCAGGATAATGCACCATGTCACAAAGCTCGAATCATTTCAAATTGGTTTCTTGAACATGACAATGAGTTCACTGTACTAAAATGGCCCCCACAGTCACCAGATCTCAACCCAATAGAGCATCTTTGGGATGTGGTGGAACGGGAGCTTCGTGCCCTGGATGTGCATCCCACAAATCTCCATCAACTGCAAGATGCTATCCTATCAATATGGGCCAACATTTCTAAAGAATGCTTTCAGCACCTTGTTGAATCAATGCCACGTAGAATTAAGGCAGTTCTGAAGGCGAAAGGGGGTCAAACACAGTATTAGTATGGTGTTCCTAATAATCCTTTAGGTGAGTGTATAAGAGGTCATCATACTATAAGAATATCCTGTAAGTTTCAGAACTGAAAACTTCCTTGTTAGTCCAATAAAAGCTTTTATTGACACCAGGCCCAGCAAACGACAGGTTTTTCAAAGTGGGGATCTATGACGTCAAAGGGAGGCAAGCACCGCCTCTGCAGAAGAATATCGACGCCTACTTCATCACTGCCTGTTTAGCCCCGCCCACTGATTCGCGCATGACATGCAATAGGCTACCTATTCTAAGTAACATAGGCCTAAGTGGTGTTAAACCAGATCGAGCTACCAAGCAATAAACATGCCTGTTGAGGATACTGCCTGGATTCGACAGTAATGCAACATGTAAGTAACTGTTCATTCTAATGCCTGATCTGAAATGTAATGATTCATGTACAGTCAGATGTTCTTTGTCTGTGTGTCAATCAAACTGCGAGAGTTTATCAGTGACGCCCGTTTTATTTAACGAATCTCTTAACTATATCACATTTGCACTGTTAGTTATGATGAAAGCATTCGTTAGTGTACAGAAACTGAGTTGCAAAGACGAGATCACTGCTTTCATGCGCTCAACATGTCTGTGATCGGCTACAATGCTCATCTCTGCAACTTTTCATGCCACAATCTTAATATAATGCCATAGATCTAAATATAATGCCATAGATCTAAATGTAATGCAACACTTTTCATGATTAGTTAACCATGAGAGCTGTAATAGTAAAAACGCGCTAAAAGAGAGAGTAATACTTAGCTATTTCAAATGGAAAGACGTTAGCCAATCACAGCAGTGGGTGTTTACACTGAAGTCTCACAGCAGACACGCCCCTTAAAACAGCATTCAAACCAGAGGGCTAAAATCAGGGTAGGAAAAATGCCTTTTATTTATAAATTATGACAATTTTTGATGTAAAAAGCATTCTAACATTATAAGTGCACCCCAGGAAACATCATAAAACAATGCAGTTCATGACCCCTTTAAGGCAATAATCAAACACGCTCTCCTGAAATGTTCTCTCTTCCGTATTGTGTCCTGTTCATTTCAGCCGATTTGTTCAAAAGTCTGTGCAGTTTAGGCTTTAAATTGTTTTTTGAAACCTCAAAAATAGCAGCTTTGTCGTAATGCAGGATGGCAGTTAAACCCACAAACCATTTATGATGGGTGAAGTGAAGAGATTTAGAAAATGTACCTGACTTGTAATTGAGAGATACATTTTGTCCAACATAGGTTCACTAGAAAAACATGCCCCTACCTACATGTTTGCAAAACTCCAAAATCATCCCTAAATACATAGAATTCATTGCAGTTTCCAGCAAACCTTTCTCTGAACTCATTCTTCTCCCTTTTCCCATCGCATATTAGCTTGGAAATATGTTTATTTTAAATAAAAATTAAGCATTAGTAAATAGTATATAGCATTTAAGGCTATTTAAGCTTAGTGCAAATAAAATACTTTTTGTTGCTATTTACACTTAATGCCTATTTTAAGTAGTAATAGTATTTCCTAATATTGCTGTTTTTACTGTAGTTTTGATCAAATAAATGCAGCCTGGGTGAGCATAAGACTTCTTTCAAAAACCACCTGACTATATTTGGTCAAAATTTAGTTTGTATCCACCAATTTAATCCCATAATGTTTTTCATATTTAATTATGCATAGCCATTTTTTTTTTTTTTTTTTTTAAATGACAGAGCAGGGTCTTATGTTGGCTTCTCAGGAAGGAAGATGGGAACAGTAAGGCAAACAGAAGAAATGGTAATGACATAATAGACAGAGAGCTGATGTTTGAGTCTAATTCCCTGCCCCATTAGCCAGATAATGGCTAATTAAAACGAAGAGGGGTTAGATGCATTGAGTCCTCCATAGTCATCGGGGCACTGCACTCCCAAAGGTTTGCAGCAACTATTGATGGAGCGTCATTACATTGAGATGTGGTGAAATCCATATTCACCTGAAGGCTCATGAGATCATCTAATTGACTGCAGAGCATTTTTAATTACATTTTATTTTTAACATTCTGTCTTAATTTATTTTGTGTTCAATAAAATAAAAATATGGGTTTGGAATTTCCATTTTTGGGTGAACAAACCTTTGTCTGTGTTCTGTTCTTGGGACAAATGTCCTAATATATAAAATCTTTCTATAAGAAAGAAAAACATACCAGAGCAGAGCTTCTCATTACCAGCAAAAACTTTTTCTGTCATGACAACTCTCGGAGTGTTTGGCATTTGTAATGGGTATGACAATGTTGATATATTTGGTCTTGGAGGAATAGCTCTGCTACACTGCTGGTGTTGGTTACTGCAGCTGCTGCAGAGCAAATAAGGCATGCTGTTGCTGTACAATATAGCTTACGTGAATTACCCGTAGCAGATCTATACAGGTGGAGCTGGGGAAGGTGGAGGGTTTCTGAAAGCGCGTTGCACTGCTAAGGCAAATGCTAACCAATATTTGATGGGTGAGCATGCAAGCTTATTGGCTACTGATTCAGCACAAACCAATCAGCTGTGCCCTATAGAGAAAGATGAAATTTGAAGGTTGAGATAAGGACCTATTAGCCTGCGCCATCTAGAGTTTCATGACAGAACTTTGGCACTCACTTTCATCAGAGTCAGGGAAGGTTGAAACACCTAAAACATGAAACAAACTATTAAGTGAAGCCTGTTTAAAGGTGCTCAGCCTCAAAAAGAAGTTGCAGACACCCTGACGATTCCACATATTTAGTTATAACATCAACATCAAAGAGATTTCTGATATTCTGCAACTCAAGCATGTCGTTTTTAAAAGGCTCACTGAATTGAACACAGGTGGATTGAAAAAGAAAAAGTTATACATTTTTTATTTTTAAAAAAGGGGGAAAAAAACATTTTAACAAACCGAATGTATATAATGTATACACTCACCTAAAGGATTATTAGAAACACCTGTTCAATTTCTCATTAATGCAATTATCTAATCAACCAATCACATGGCAGTTGCTTCAATGCATTTAGGGGTGTGGTCCTGGTCAAGACAATCTCCTGAACTCCAAACTGAATGTCAGAATGGGAAAGAAAGATGATTTAAGCAATTTTGAGCGTGGCATGGTTGTTGGTGCCAGACGGGCCGGTCTGAGTATTTCACAATCTGCTCAGTTGCTGGGATTTTCACGCACAACCATTTCTAGAGTTTACAAAGAATGGTGTGAAAAGGGAAAAACATCCAGTATGCGGCAGTCCTGTGGGCGAAAATGCCTTGTTGATGCTAGAGGTCAGAGGAGAATGGGCCGACTGATTCAAGCTGATAGAAGAGCAACTTTGACTGAAATAACCACTCGTTACAACCGAGGTATGCAGCAAAGCATTTGTGAAGCCACAACACGCACAACCTTGAGGCGGATGGGCTACAACAGCAGAAGACCCCACCGGGTACCACTCATCTCCACTACAAATAGGAAAAAGAGGCTACAATTTGCACGAGCTCACCAAAATTGGACAGTTGAAGACTGGAAAAATGTTGCCTGGTCTGATGAGTCTCGATTTCTGTTGAGACATTCAGATGGTAGAGTCAGAATTTGGCGTAAACAGAATGAGAACATGGATCCATCATGCCTTGTTACCACTGTGCAGGCTGGTGGTGGTGGTGTAATGGTGTGGAGGATGTTTTCTTGGCACACTTTAGGCCCCTTAGTGCCAATTGGGCATCGTTTAAATGCCACGGCCTACCTGAGCATTGTTTCTGACCATGTCCATCCCTTTATGACCACCATGTACCCATCCTCTGATGGCTACTTCCAGCAGGATAATGCACCATGTCACAAAGCTCGAATCATTTCAAATTGGTTTCTTGAACATGACAATGAGTTCACTGTACTAAAATGGCCCCCACAGTCACCAGATCTCAACCCAATAGAGCATCTTTGGATGTGGTGGAACGGGAGCTTCGTGCCCTGGATGTGCATCCCACAAATCTCCATCAACTGCAAGATGCTATCCTATCAATATGGGCCAACATTTCTAAAGAATGCTTTCAGCACCTTGTTGAATCAATGCCACGTAGAATTAAGGCAGTTCTGAAGGTGAAAGGGGGTCAAACACAGTATTAGTATGGTGTTCCTAATAATCCTTTAGGTGAGTGTATATTAACGTATGTGATTGTGCACCAGTAACAGTGTATCCTGTTTTTCTCTCTGCAGAATTCCACAAACATCCTTTCTATCACTGTCCCACTCTTTCAATATGGGCTTTTTGTCTTAATTATATTTACTGAAATTCATCAATGTTAAACCTTAGAGAGTGATGATGTACACCTGCTTGATCAAAAAAAAAAAATTATAGCTGTATTTGTAAATCTGACAGCACTCTGCTTTGGCCGTTCCACAGCAATCAACAGCAGATGTCATAATAACTAAAAGTGACTGTCTCTGCTGTACTGGATAAACTGTTCAATGTGCAGTTACAGAAAGATGTCATTATGCAACTACTTTCATAATCCATCATCTTAACCAACACCGGTTACAACAGATGAATGCATTTTAAATGTTAATACTAAAGCTACATTCCATAATATTTCAAAAACATGTTGACATTAACAGTGAAGAGTTATTGTATTGCACAAAATAGACGATTCTTGAATATGAATATGCTGTATGCAACATGAAATTACAGTTCACATGGTCAACTATGAAGCCCCTAAATGGACATGGTGATGGAAAAGAAAAATAGCTTACAAAGAACTCAAAAGTTTTGCGAGCGAATGCAAAGTTTTTCGGGGGAACACAAAGGATTTTAGAGAGATCACAAAATCATTAACATAATTTTTCCTCCCATCTCTTTTTTTTTTTCCCCCAATTACTGTCTCTTTAGGGGCTCCTTAAAAAACCTAGAAATACCAGGAAATTCATGGAATTTGATTCTTTTTGTTGTTGTTTATATTATTTTTTACAAGATAAAGCCTTTGAATAACCATTTGATTTGATATTCAGATCAGTTCTCTCACAAATAGGCTTAATGTTGAAATTAGTTTCATCGTGCTATGCATCGCATTTGTCCATTTTATGTAGGCCTATGTCCATACTTCTTTAATTCTCTGCTAGATAACAGAAGAGTACATGCTCAAGTAATATGATGTACTGTCTGACCTCACGTTACAACCCTTTTGTAAAGAAGCATGATCCTGTAGTAGTTATGTGTTCAGCCATGATGATTAATAATTGCTAAAAATGTATTAAAAGAGCTCAGCCCTTCCCTTTCTACTAATACATCTATTTCCATTTTCTTGCAAGATTATCATGGTACTATTAATAGCTGTGGTGCTTATGTTATCTATTTGAAATATCCTAAGAACTCTTATTTTTTTCATTTAAAAAAGGTTATGAATCCAAAAGTTTGATTCATTTTAATAGAATTGCATTATGCATGTGTATCATTTTTCTGTCCATAATACAAAATTATAGGAAAATTATTAATTTATTGACTAATTAAGTAACTATTACACAGGCTTGACAACATCTAATTAATAGCAAAATAACATAACTGGGCAGTAAATATATGCCTGGAAGTACAGTTTTGTGCCTGTCAAAATGGAAACCTGAGAGCTTTATTTTCCTATTCTGCTGGCTAAAATATCCCCCATTATTTCAGCAGGGTGTCTGTTGTCTTTCAGGTAAATGGAAGGCTTGTCTGTGAGACTGTAATGTGAGCTACGTCAACCGTCTTTGAGACCCATTATGGTCATAATCGCACTTCAATGGCTTCTCTGTAACAGACATTATTAAGTGTTGCATCTAAGTGTTGAAAGAAAGTTGATGTCATCCAAATTATACTGTCAGGCCGTGTCATCATTTCAATCTGTTATTCTGACTGAAACATGCAAAAAATTGCACTTGGAGTTCGCAAGCAACGAGAGGAACTTCTAAACAAAAATCATGCCCAGCAGGATTTTCCAATAATGCTCTAATGCTCCAAATAACAACAGAGATTTTGAACGTTTTTGCTTGTCACTGTGCTGACAATATTAGTATTAGCTTTTCGAGAAGTCAAGTAAGTTACTTTTGAGTACTGTGATCATCCGAGTAAATGTTTCATTTAAATTGATACTTTTAACTGAAGGGTCACACATCAGATGGATTCTACCCCTTTATTCTCTCAGATGGGTTCATCAATAAAATTACCACTGACAGTTAAGATGAGAAAAGTGTCTTGTGCGAATTGAATAGCGTAAAATATGCAGTCAGTCAAAAACCAGCATAGACTCTTAATCACAGACATTTGTGTCCTTTTAACATAAACATTCAACCATGTTTAATTAAGATGAATTGTGCGTTGCTACTTTGTTTGAAAGATATTCTCTAAAATGGTGGCTCTCAAAATCTGCGTTTTTACTAAATCTAGAATTATTCTTTGCTTTAATAAAACAGCTGTCAAGGCAGCACATATCATTATTTTCAAATATCTAATAAATACACATTACACTGAATTATACATATATATATAGAGAGAGAGAGAGAGAGAGAGAAGGGGGGGAGACCTATAGATGGGTAAATCAGTCATGCTAGCAACAGTCTACATCAAAAGATGTAGTACTTCTCAGGTTGTAAATTAGCATTCAAGAGAAATCCTTTAGAGTGGAAAAAAAAGTCTACAATTGCTCTTTTTGAGAAAGGAGAAAGACTGAAAGTGATCATGAAGGATTCGGAATTGGGGGTTTAGACAGACCAGTGTTTTTCATATTTGACAATGGTCATCCTTTTTCAATGGTCTGATTTACAGTGGGCCTACAAAGTATTTAGAAACTTAAGTCGCTTTTACAATATCATTCAAAAGTTTGATATCAGGAAAATGATTTAAACAAGTCTCTTATGCTCACTAATTCCAACGCGACGCTTTTAGTTTTTACAGTGAAAGTGTGCGTGCGTGATAAGATATACGTAGCTAAACATTTAATATTTGTTTTACAATGGATATATTTAACGACCCACAGTAACATACAGTGATGCAAACTATTCAACTTTTTTAATGTAATTTCAACATTTTGAATTGAAAATATGCGAATGATAATGTCATTCATAACTGAATGTAAGGAGACAATATTAGACATACAAACAAGAGTGAACGTGTGCATATTTTTAAATAAAATATTATTATTTGCAAAGAGGATTTAAATGGATTACTTGACAAATATATAGGCTATAATTAGACCAGGAACTTCTTTTACCATTCTTTCTTTATTCCCTTAAATCCCTTTTAATCCTCTAATCACTTTAAATCTTTAAATAAAAAGGCCACCCCTCCCCCCCTCAAAAAAAACCCTTTGGTCCCCCCCAATGTTCAAGACATGGTTACGGTCTTGTCACTAGGGCTGCATTTATTGAATCAACAATACAGTAAAAACACTAATATCGTGAAATATTATTACAATTTAAAATTACTGTTTTCTATTTTAACATATTCTAAAATGTAATTTATTCCTGTGATGTCAAAGGTGGATTTTCAGCATTATTACTCCAGTCTTCAGTGTCACACGATCCTTCAGAAATCATTCGAATATGCTCATTCGGTGCTCAACATTTCTTATTATCAATGTTATCATTGAATGTACAATCAATGTCTTTGTCAAGTTTTGAGTTTGTTTTTTATCTGTTTTTCTGTTCTGTTCATGTTTCTAGGCTAGCTTTCTAAGTTTGTTAATTAGTCTATGTTAAAAGCTGTATAATCTGTTTGCTGCTGTTCTGCCTGGATATTCCTGAGTTTCTTGGTTTTGAATTTAAAATAAAAGTTTTGCCTGCATCCTAGACTCCTACGTCAAGAGAGTCTTTAAGATACAGCGTGACAGTCTTATTATCAGTGTTGCTTAATATTTTTTGCGGAAGCTGAGATACATTTTTTAAAAACTAAAAAGTTTAAAATAACCACATTTATTGATTTCTATTGAAATATTATAGCAACAATATAAATGTCTTACTGTCACTTTGAGGGGAATTTGAGGGGAACTGACTTCATAGATCCACTAAAAGCCACCTTGAGACTAAGCTTGGATCAAAGACTTTATATACAGAAAGACTGTTCACTCATATTACTATGAATGGGAGAAAGTGCAACACGCAATATGGCGGAATAAGTCCCTCCTTCGAAAAGAGCCAAACGCTGATTGGTAAAGTCATCACATCACTGCAGCTGCTGTTAGAAGCTTCGGTTCTGAAACATGTGCTGAGGACTGCACATGCGCATTAGCTTGGTCCAGCCTGAAAAATGACATTATTCAAGCATTTAGAAACAAAATTGATGAGGCAGTTTTTGTCAGATTTCATAGGTGATTTCAAATATGAAATTTAATCGTAAGCTTCATGTACAGTTTTGGAGAATCTGATATTTCCCCATTCAAAGAAATAGAAGCTACACTTGCATGCCAGAGAAGCATTTCAAAGATGGCCGCCGAGTGAAATGACTTGTCTTAAAGAGACTTTGTCTTGGATTTGGTTAATCCTAATTGCAAATTAGAATTGTAAAACAATCTAAGAAAGGGGAAGTTAGTTCTGAGAAAAGGTCAAGCATAATTTGTTTGCAGATGGCACTTGGTTTGATAAGTAATTCAAAAACATTTGTAGGGTCACTGTATAAAGTTTATCATGACAGAAAGATAGAAAAGTATTATTGGTTGCTGTATTCTTGAAAATTCTGTGAGCATTTCAAAGTAGCAGTTCCTTTCAAGGAAAGTCTGTTCACCCGGCAGCCATATTTGCAAGTATTCCGGGGATCAAAGACCAAGTCCTATCTATTTGCATGGGGAATCCTGAAATCTCAAAAACTGCTTGCTGAACTCACAATTAAATAACATATTACAAATCAACAACAAAATCTGACGAACTATCCCATAAGTGTTCTTATGCTCAAATGGCATTTAAAAAAAGCTTATTTTTCAGGCTAGCTAATGTGAATCCTAAGAGCAGTCCTAAGAGCGAGTCTCAGGTTTCTATGAATAAGAGAATCTAACGGCAGCTGCAGTGATGCAATGACTTAACCAATCAGCGATTGGCTCTTTTATTTAGAAGGTGGGGCAGTTTCTCCCATTCATAAGTAATAGAAGTGCACTATCTTTGTGTATCTATAGTCTTTGGTATCAGCTAGCAAAACCTTATAAAGGTTATGAACAAGAACTCTATTTAAGCTCACATTTGTGACTCTTTCCATTGAAGCTCCCTGTGGTTCTAAAACAGCAGGTTTAGTACAGAGTTGTACAGAAAGCCAGCTCTACCTGGGGTTTAAAACATACCTTTCTTTATGGTCACGCTCCAGTCCAGCTTCCACTAGCAAATGTGCAGCCACCGCAGTGGCACAGCTAGCACATTACTGCTGTTGGAAGAACACAGTGAACTACAGCCAAATGTCCTCCGGCCAACCTGATGCTCATATGACTGTTCTCATATTATTCTGCAGTTGTGCAAAATGGTTGAATGACCATTTCACTTGGTCTCCAAGACAGTCTGTAAGGTCTAGTTTTATTCCCTGTACCGCTGTTGGTGAGTTCTGTGCCTGTTCAAGTCAAGTCTGTTCTAGTCATGTCAAGTTCAAGTCAAGTCATCGTTTGTTTTTGTTTACTCTATCACCTTTGTTAAATAAACTGCACTTGGTTTCTTCAACACTTGCCTCCAGTGGATCCTATATCGTTACACAGTCTAAAAGACTGTTGAATAACTATCTGTATTTGATTGTGAGACCAGTGATCAAGTTCAGCGTTATTGTATATGTTTTATGTTTTATTTTCAGTATTGAATTTGTATATGGATCACAAGTAAATCATTCTGTGACAAAACCAAACTATATATAAGTTTGTTTTGACAAATTGTAAGCTATATTTGTTTGGTTGTGGTTTTGTGACTTCAAAATACAATATATAATATAATATAATATAATATAATATAATATAATATAATATAATATAATATAACAAGCAGGTCCAGCATTCTGCAAACCAGTGGTTTGTGCAGTTGTAATGCATTTAGGTCTGCATTTTACAAGCAATATAATAAATGGCACAATCAATTAATATCTCATCCTGCGTAAAAATATACTCCTTAAACATGCATACACTTTTATTCAGTTAACCATACTACACAGCCAAAAGTATGTGGACAAACACTACACCTCTATGTGCTTGTTGAACATTCAATTCCAAAACCATGGGCATTAATAGGGGGTTGGATTTCCCTTTGTTGCTATCGAAGCTTTCACTCTCACAAGAAGGTTTTCCACTAGGTGTTGGAAAAAGGATGTAGAGATTTGCTCCCATTCAGACACATAAGCATCATTGAGGTCAGACGTTAAGATTCTAGCTCCTAGTCAGTTTCAATCCCAAAGGGGTTCATTGAGGTGTAGGTTGGTGCTTTGTGCAGTCTAGTCAAGCTCTTCCACACCATTTTAATTTTAAAATCACTAAGCTTTTTCTGGTGCACTCTATTTTGCTAAAAAAAAAAAAAAAAAACAGTTTGATGTATATGGTTCTATGCTTGATTTTACACACTTGTTAGCCCTTGGGTGCAGACGAAACAGCCAAAGTCGTTCATTAGAAGAAACTTTTGGGCAGTTATTATTGGGAGTTATTATGTATCCACAAGTCTTCCCTGTGTTTAAATAATGCCATGTGGAAAAGAATGTTGGGTATCACCAGAAGTTTGAGTTCAGATTAACAGAACTGTCCTTCCCTGTCATGTCCAAGGACTCCACCAGAAGGGTCTTCTCAGACAATTCATTGGCACTTAAACCAGAATAGAGTGAGTGAAAAAGAGTGTGTAAGAGAGAAAAAGAGGTTGAGAAATTCTTCAAAACACCACCATTTTGACAAGCTGTGCAACATGCATACACTCTCCTATCAAAACAGTATGCTCAGTTATGAGTTACATTGCATGAGCAAATAAAAAGACACAATGTTCATAAATTACAGAACATTTACAACATTATAGAACCACCTTTAAACCAAAAAGCATTAGAATAGCATGAAATTAGCCACTAGCATGAACTCACCCCACACCTGCCAAAGCAGTGAAACAGTGGCCTCTGGTGACAAACACCATGAACTGCACAAATGACAGGACCACGTGATGGTTCAAGGTTTTATCACATCTACACAGTGTACAGCGGATGTTGACTATATTTAATTTTTTTTTTTTTTTGTCTAATCACAAAACAAACAGTATGTATAAGCGATACAAATGACAATATTTGATCATAAAAAATAAACTTGCAGACTTCCCAGTCTAAAAAATTATTGAATCTACCAACATGATCCCTGTATCTATAGAGGCGATATTATGAAAAGTATTTTGTGTTTCAATGTGCTGTATTGAACTGGATCTGTGAATGGAACAGGATAACATCCTTTCAATCTTCAATAGCTGTCTTCATTGCCGGTAGTTTTTGGTCTCAAATTTTATCTTGAATAATGGTTAAAGTTAGACGAGAGGCCGGAGATGTGCAGGCTAAACAATTTCCATTTCCGTCATCCATTGCAGCTGCTAATTGCATGAGTCATTGTGACTGAGAGCCTCAAAGCAACCATTCAATTTTCTGAAATGGCCTACCCAAACAAAAAGGACTGATTTATATAAAAACCTTCAGCAAAATGAAACATACAGTCGAATCAGAAAGTATGCGATAAACTTCTGAAGCAAAATGATATCTAGCTACAGTCATGGTAAAACGCAACATTCAGCAATCTGCCATTGGTACTGTAAGTGATGCCTGAGATGTGAAGGGTAAATTCTTTCCCTCACAAAGCCACAAGAGCCCCATCCACTCCTACCACATCTCCTTGAAGATGATTGCCTGCATATCTTGTGTGAGGTCTAATTTACGTGTGTGATCATAAGATCAAGGATGTGTCTTGTTATTTCTATGCTAGATAAGTGAATGAAATACTATTCAATCTATACTGTTAAATTAATGAGGCCAAAATGTGTGTTGATGATTATTACTGTAATCAGTTCTCTTGTCGAACTTTGAAGCAGATGGGCTACAACAGCAGAAGACCACACCAGAGAGCCACTCCTGAGAGCTAAAAACAGGAGACTGAGGCACAGGCTCTGAAGAGTCTCAATGTCTTCTGCGACATTCAGATGGTAGGGTCAGAATTTGGCATAAACCACATGAAAGCATGGATCCATCCTGCATTGTATCAAACTTTCAGGCTGCTTTTAGTGGTGTAATGGTGTGGGGGATATTTTCTTGCCACACTTTGGGTCCCTTAGTACCAATTGAGCATCATTTATACGCCACTGCCTACCTGAGTATTGTTGCTGACCATGTCCATCCCTTTATGACCACAGTGTACCCATCTTCTGAGGGCTACTTCCAGCAGGATAGCGCGTCATATCACAAAGCTCAAAACATCTAGTGAACACAATGAGTTCACTATACTTAAATGGCCTTCACAGTCACCAGATCTCAAGCCAACGTGGTGGAACGGGAGATTTGTGTCATGACAAATCTGCAGCAACTGTGTGATGCTATCATGTAAATACAGACCAAAATCTCTAAAGGACCTTGTTGAATCTTTGCCATGAAGAATTAAGGCAGTTCTGAAGGTAAAAAGGGGTCTAACCCGGTACTAGCAAGTGGTACCTAATAAAGTAGCCGGTGAGTGTATTATATTATATTATTTTGCTTATGCCATTATTGCTGAAATATTTTTAAATAACAACAAAAAAATAAATAAAACCATGTGCTGTGATCATAAAACACACTGTAAACATTTGAATAGCAATATATATTCCAATCATTTGACTCAAAGTCTTGGTTAAGATGCACAGACACCAAACCACGTTATTCAAATTTGTGACCATTTACTCATTCGCCATTAATTCTCCCTTCTCCATTGTCCAGGCAATTTCACCACTTACAGCAGTTACATGAACGTCTTTTACCCTGGGTCACAATTACCACACAAGCCTTTGGTTCCCAGGCAGAGAGTCATATGTCAAGCCCATTATGAAGCCCATGATTGAGGTTTCATTTTTTGCATCCAATTCAAAAGTGTGCCTTGGAGAAGCACTGGTAATTTGAGTTGTAATTGTAGTCAAGATCCGTTTAGTCACCGGAAAACTGCAATTACCCTCGAGATGGATCCGCCTGTGTGAATCTGTCTGCTCTTTCTGAGGCATTCTGTGACCATAGGAGGCTTATGTCAGAGTTGGTACACACGCTATTATCACTCTCTGTTTAGTTGTGAACATACAAATACCCGTAATGACTTAAATATTTTATTGCCAAAAGTCATCAATCCTTCTTGTTCTGGTCTGTTTATCCAGCAGGAAAAGCAGCTTTTTGTGGTAAATTTGGTTTGCTAAGTGATGTTGTGAATGCACACACTAACAGCAAAGTCAGTCTCTTGATTCAAAAGTGCTTCTTTCACAAAAAAATTATTTGCAAAATGAAAGCAGTAAAAAGAGGGATGTGAGAAAGAAAGAATATCATACAAAACTATCACAAACGACCTACAGTGCCTGAGAAAAGTTTGTAAGACTTGCTGGGACTTTGTGCTGCCTTGTCTGAAAGGGTGAAATTGCAATATTCCTCCCATAGTTCCTGCTCTCACAAATCAATTTTTGTCGAGGGAAGATGAAACTCATTTTCACAATTGTTCCATTGAAAAAGTAACAAACAGACGTACTCAATCGGCACTCCTTTTCCTTTTTAACATTCCATAATATTCATGTGACCAACATCCACTTACTATTTCTCTCAAACTGCATCTTTTTCTCTTTTTTTCTTCCTTTTTCATAATTCACAGACATCATAATGCAATGTGTAGGAAATCTGCTTGGCCCATAAATTAATATAGCTAAATGGTTATAAAAAATAAAAAAGTCCCCATAAAAAAGTCATTAAATCAATAAACCACATTAAATAATTTATACATTAATGATGTAAAGCACTAAAATGATTGCATTCATAATGAACATATTAACGAACGCTGCCAGATGTCCACACAAAGTTTCAGGACTGTACGTGTTATAAGCCAAGTAGGCCTGTAATTGAAGAATGTACTCCATACTTCATTTAAGATTTCATCGTTTGCTTCAGAAACATAGACGAGCACTAATAGATATCTCGAAAGCCTTAGAGAAAGCTGTCAGAAAAAAATATATCCCTTCATTACCCTATTTTAATAATCAGTTCTACCACCTGTTAGGCGCTAGCCATGTACATTAATATTCCTTGTCTCTGTCTTACGGTTTTAGTTACTGGCTGAATTATACACCAGACATCTTATCCAATGAAGTCCACCCACTGGCGGTCTGCCATGCTTATGAAATCAGTGCGAGTCTGTACAAAGTTCTTTTAAAAAAACACTTGAAAATGGTGCCTGACCTCCTGAAACCATAATTGGATTCAAGCTGTTCCTTCACTCATTTTGGAAGGAATAGTCCAACCAACATCTCTCAATCTCACAGAGTCTCTTGAATCTAAGTGAGCTGTATGCAACAAAGTGACCACTTACCATGTGTTTTGCTGAGCTGTCACTTCTACAGTAATGACTGAAAGTGCTTCCTCAAAGAAAGTGATCCGGGGCTCTCAATCCCCCTCAATGAATGCTCCTGTGGTCCGGAACCTGAATTTGTGGTTTTTCACCAGGGATATACACTACCGCGTATAGCCGCTTTTATTATGTTTTTGAAAGTCTCTTATGATAAAAAAGGTAATGTTGTGAAGTATTACAATTTAAATAACTTTTATATTTTAATATATTTTAAAATCTAATGTATTACTGTAATGGCAAATCTAAATTTTCAGCAGCCATTACTGTGTCACATAATCCTTCAGAAATCATTTTAATATGCTGATTTGGTGCATTTATATGAGAAACATTTATATGATTATCAATATCAATATTTGTAGAATCTGTAATACATTTTTCTAAGGATTCTTTTATAAATATAAAGTTTAAAAAGAACAAAAATAGAAAAAAAAATAGAAATAGAAAAATATTTAGTAACACTATAAATATATTTACTGTCACTTTCAATCAATTTCATACATCCTTGCTGAATAAATGTATTAATTTATTTTAAAAGATTTTTGAACAGTATAGCGTGTGGCATTATGCTTACTTAAACTTCAGATTTATAGCTAAATTGTAACAATTGCTGAAAATAATAGAAAAAATATAACACAAGCAAAGGAAAAGTATTATAAGTGACAAACTACGGCCAAAGCAGACACTGACAATCCACAGGCCTATGATTACTTTACTGCAGTGCAATTTTAGACATTTTGTCTAAATTGAGTTTTAGACTATAATATCAACTACAGAAAATTGGTGTGAAAATTGATATCACTTGAATCAAAATTTGAAGTTTCAGTGTTGGAGTAGTTACTGTGTTTTGCTTAGTAAAGAAATATTACTGTCCAATAAAACAACAATTTTGTCTGTAATTACTCTCAGATGCACTCAAGGTTTACCCTCATTAAAATGATGACTCATATGAGATGAAGACTCCAGGAAAATCAGTCTTCTAGAAATGCTGTTGTATTCTACATGGAGCCGGTTGCCCCTTCAAACATACTATTGCTACTACTATTGACTTCAGCTGAACAACACCCGAAATGCATTATTTTCCTGTTATCACTGTAAAGCTGCTTTGAAACAATCTGTATTGTATAAAGCTCTATATAAATAAAGGTGACTTAACTTGACTACTAATGATAATAATATGTTTACTTCATACAGCCCATCTTTTAGTCAGTGGTCAAGGCTATAAGCATAAACATACCAAATAATATAAGACAAAACAATATAAGAACAAACACAGTATACATACTACAGACAAAACAACAGAGCCAGAGTCGACAGCATGGAGTGATGTATGGATCAGAATGTGCGCAGCCCAACAGACAGTCCAAATAGAATGAGCGCAAGTGGGACAAAAAATGTCCAAAAACAGATTGAGGATAAACAAAAATGCCTCAACACACAAAATCCTCTGTCCGAGATACAGCCGTGACAGGAAGAGAGCCTGTGTCACTCCTCCCATAGAAAGAAAAATCCAAAGTGAGATCTCTTTAACATCTCAAATGTTTCTCCTAGAGAAAAATGAGGTTAGTTTAAGATCAAATGGAGACTTTTGCTTGAGTCTCCTGTTTCTTACACTTGTCTCCTGAGACAAAAACTCTAACACTCTCACAATGGTCTCCTTTAAAGTTTTAGAAGAGATCTCAACAACATCACACGCTGTGCTCAGATTTTACTCCTTAGCTAGAGACTCCAATGGTCTCACACTTGTCTTCTCTGAAGTTTCATAAGAGATTTCAACAGCATCACACACTGTGCTCAAACTTTTCTCCTCAGCTAGAGTCTCTGGAACTCTCGCTTTTGTCTCCTCTAAAGTTTCATAAAAGATCTCAATAACATCACACATTGTGCTCAGATGGTGCTCTCACGTTTGTCAAACAAATGATGTGCCCTATGCACATAAACTGTACAGCTTTCTTATTGTATCAACAATTAAGAGTAACGTTAACTTTATTTCTGCATATTTTCACTCTTAATATAGGCTTAAACCCTGAAATTATGGACTATTTGTTTGTTTGTTTCTTATTGGTGCACACTTTGTAAAGTTGTTGAGATCTCATCTAAACTTTAAGAGGAGACAAATGTGAGAGCTTCAGAGTCTTTAGCTAAGGAGAAAAGTCTGAGCAAAGTATGCGATGTTACTGAGGTCTCTTCTAAAACTTTAGAGGAGACAAGTGTTAGACCATTGGAGTCTTTAACTAAGGAGAAAAATCTGAGCACAGTATGCGATGTTACTGAGGTCTCTTCTAAACTTTAGAGGAGATAAATGTGTGAGGTTCAGAGTCTTTAGTTTAAGGAGAAAAATCTGAGCACAGTGTGTGATGTTAAGATCTCTTCTAAACTTTAGAGTAGACAAATGTGAGAGCTCCAGTGTTTCTAACTGAGGAGAAAAGTCTGAGCACAGTGTGTGATGTTGTTGAGATCTCTTCTAAAACTTTAAAGGAGACAAATGTGAGAATGTTAGAGTTTTTGTCTCAGGAGACAAGTGTGAGAAAGAGGAGACTCAAGAAAAGTCTCCATTTGATGTTAATGTAACCTCATTTATGTCTCGCAGAAACATTTGAATTGTTAAAGGGGTTTTTTTCTTCCCTGTGGGTAGCTTTTATGTCATTCATCCACACCATTTCAATCAAGCATGCACAATGAACAAAACAATCATAACCTATGTTTACATGCATGCAAAATGGGTTGTACAAGACAAACTTTGCAATGTTAAACGAAGAACAAAAAGGTTATGCGGCAACCATGAAGCACTGGTACACTATAGTATTAAATTTGTTATAAAGAAAGAATTTATCTAGACTAAACATTGTACACTTGTCTAATCCCTTGTTGGGAATAAGCACTGCATATTCAATGCAGGGTGTTGAAGATACATTTAAATGAATAACCCTTGATATTCTGAAACGCAACTTTTCAGTAGTTCAAAGTTTCAGTATTCACAATATTAGTAAAAATGTTAAATGTAACATGTTTCTCCTAAAATAAAATTTAAGACATCTGGGGTTGGTTGCAAAAACTTCTTAGACTAGTCTTAAAAGTTAGTCATGAATTATTTTTTCCCCCAAACCTGGTAATAACTTATTTAAGTCAGTTACATAAAAAGGTAGATCGGTTTAATTTTAATTGGGAAAGGTAAGACTGATTACCCATTGGTTAACTACTACTTAGTCAAAGTAGTTCTTAAGTTACAGTTCTTAAGTTCTTAAGTTATGCAACTATGCTAAGTTTATGCAACTGGCACCAGAAGGCAAAGCTGATACCTAAATGAGACCTATAAGAGATAATCAGCCCTTAGTGTCCTGATCTTAGGGAAAGCTCTGTCAGAGACATAGTCTTGTGGACAGCACATCAACATTGAGACACAGCAGCACCTCAGACAGCACGAGTTCAAGTCCCAGCTAAAGGTATTTTCCTGCACCTGTTCCCTTCTCACCTCTCCCATTGTTTCTGGTCTCTCATCCTATGGTCCTGTCCATTAAAGGTGAAAAACCCAAATGTCATAAAAAAGAAAACAAAACCCTTTGAAAGAGATTACAGCAAGACAATAAAGAGATCTCCCATGTTTCTCATTTTGGACTCCTTTCTCTCAGATATTTCTCATATCTACTTTTATTTCTCCTAAGGAATTTGAAGAGAAACATCTGAGACACTGTTGATTCTACAATGAGAGATAAATGAGAATCACAAGTCTCATGAGCTTAGAAAGAGCAACCTCTGAGCAATAAAATATTCCTATAATGGAGTCTTGAAAGAGATGGCAGCAAGAAGATAAAGAGATGTTCTATATTTCTTCCACCACATTCTCAGTTTTAACTCCTTTTCTCTCAAATATTTCTCATGTCTCAGTTGTGTCTACTCTTATTTCTCCTAAGGAATTTTAGGAGAAACATCTGAAACTCTGTTGATACTGAAATGAGAGATATATGAGAATCACAAGTAAGTCTCATGAGCTTAGGAAAAGCAACCGGGCTGTCATGGTGCAATGAAGCAGAAGAATTTATTTGTGTGGCTCCACCAAAAAGTATTAGGCACAGGTATGATTTTTTTTAAATGACTTGTAATCATTAAACAATGTGCAATTTACTGTAGTGCATTCTCACTACAAAATCTCTTTTACTGAACAGATTGCAGCGCTCATCCATAAATCACACATCATTTTTATTAAAGTGGTAAATTTGATTTCTCACCAAATATCTACATATCATATCATATGAAGAGAAGTTATCTGCAGCATTAATGTCTTTACACCTTTAGAATCAATTGTAGAAACTCTATTTGTGCTTATTGTAAAATTGCAGCTATGTGAGCACTGATCAATGATAAAGTGAAAATGGACATGCAGGTGAGAACCAGAATAAATGAGCACCATTATGAGCAGAATATTAAGGTGTCTGTTGCAGTCAGGCTGAATGAGGATGAGCAGTGAGTGCCTTTGAAAGGACAGTGGCCCTGGGGGTGACCCTATTAAAATGGCAATCATGCAGACCTGTCCTCAATTCCCTCTGCTGGTTTCTCCTCTGAGAAGATAACACTTCCAGTTCATATCAGTCAAGAGTGAGCAGTGAGTGCATCATATTAAATAATTATTCGTCTATAAGAATCAGTGTTATATAATGGCTTTTTAAATGGAAGAAGGTAGTGCCTCTCTTAGGTTAAGATGAGTGGGAATTAATATCACCATTCTGTCATTTCTAGCTCCACTTAATTTTTTTCTGTGTCATTTTTAATGGTTAGGAAGCTCCCTGAGGATTACAGTCAATTGACTGTCAGGGAGGGGATGTATGAGGAAAAATCTATTAGAATGAGCTGACATAGGTATATTTCATATAGGTTTTGATGACAACCTGATCAATGACCTACTCGCACTTGGATAAGGCTGACACCACTGTCAGTATTTTGCCCGTTGACTTCTATAATGCTTTTTTTATCATTCTGCTTCTCCAATTTGGGATTAAACCCAGGCTGATGTAAGTGAATCTTCCCACAGTCTACTAGATCACAGATTACCTTACTGACAGGTGGCAGCTCATGATGCTCCAGATTTATGTGCCTGAGATGATGTAGTGAATAACAGCGGAGTACCACAGGGTTCTGTACTGGCCCCTTTTCCATTCACCCACTATGTGGTTTCATATTTTAGATTTGGCAGATGCAAAGTATAAGTTTATGCAAAGTAACTTACAGTATATACATCATCTTTTCAATATATTTGTTCCCTGGGAATTGAGTCCATGGTCTTAGCATTGTTAGCTGTTGAACTACAGGAACACTTTAAGACCCAGAGCATTCATTTGCTTAGAAACAGTCTCAAAGTCTTGTTTTTAATTTAAAAACAAACAAAAAAGAATTTCTGCATGCAAACAGCAATCAGTGATAATTTGGTAGTGTCACAGCATAACCACATGAAAACAAATGTACTGTATGTTCAAATGTATGTTTAAAGCAAAAAATATGTCTATGTATGTTTCACATTTTGGCTGGCCACAACCTTCTTCCTATAAGATACAGATATTTCTGATGGTCAAGATAAGAACTGTCAAACAGAGCGTACACACTAATTATCCTTATGCATACTGGGTCTGTGATAACTGGCATGCTTAACATACTAACTCTGTGCCCAAGATGCATTATAATAACAGCTTCATAGTAATGTTGTTTATCTTTCAGCCTTTGAAACCGAGAGAATAGAGAGTGTACTGTGGAGAGTTGCAGGCTTGGTCCTTTCCCTAATGTCTATTTTGTTCATTGAGCCAAATGACAAGAAAGAAGACAACAGGCTTTGCCTATTACATGCCACTTCAAGGTTTATAGAAGCCGGTAATATGGCATCCAGAGCATTTTATGTTCAGAATTAGGGCACCTCTGTGGTTTCAATAGAGGAGGGGGCAGGATGAGCTCTGGTGAGACTTCAAATAACAAAAATGAATACAAGCCAAGTCTCACCATTATGAAAGCATGTCAAATCTCTGAAGCGTACTGCATTGCCATTCAAAGAGGAAATGTCAGGGATACAGCAATATACAAAAGCAATTATCTGTAGTCAGAGAAACAAAGACAACCAGATTTACTTCGTATGATAGGCTGTAGGTTTTTAAGCCCTTCTTCAACTATTAAAAATACAGACTTTAACACCTATTAGCATTTGGTTCAGTTTTCCTTCATCCTAAAAGAAACACTAAACATCACACCCTCTGATACATTAATTATTAATTTTAAAAAAATGTATAAATAAATAAATAAATAAATAAATATATATATATATATATATATATATATATATAAGTATATAAAAATAAAACATAATTCTCAATCTTCATCCCTCAAAATGTCGCTTAAGAGTATTACACATCTGCCCACATGCAGCAATAAAAAATTATAGTAAATATATTCAGGTATTATTATTTAGTTTATATATATATATACATATATATATATACACTCACCTAAAGGATTATTAGGAACACCTGTTCAATTTCTCATTAATGCAATTATCTAATCAACCAATCACATGGCAGTTGCTTCAATGCATTTAGGGGTGTGGTCCTGGTCAAGACAATCTCCTGAACTCCAAACTGAATGTCAGAATGGGAAAGAAAGGTGATTTAAGCAATTTTGAGCGTGGCATGGTTGTTGGTGCCAGACGGGCCGGTCTGAGTATTTCACAATCTGCTCAGTTACTGGGATTTTCACGCACAACCATTTCTAGAGTTTACAAAGAACGCTGTGAAAAGGGAAAAACATCCAGTATGCGGCAGTCCTGTGGGCGAAAATGCCTTGTTGATGCTAGAGGTCAGAGGAGAATGGGCCGACTGATTCAAGCTGATAGAAGAGCAACTTTGACTGAAATAACCACTCGTTACAACCGAGGTATGCAGCAAAGCATTTGTGAAGCCACAACACGCACAACCTTGAGGCGGATGGGCTACAACAGCAGAAGACCCCACCGGGTACCACTCATCTCCACTACAAATAAGAAAAAGAGGCTACAATTTGCACGAGCTCACCAAAATTGGACAGTTGAAGACTGGAAAAATGTTGCCTGGTCTGATGAGTCTCGATTTCTGTTGAGACATTCAGATGGTAGAGTCAGAATTTGGCGTAAACAGAATGAGAACATGGATCCATCATGCCTTGTTACCACTGTGCAGGCTGGTGGTGGTGGTGTAATGGTGTGGGGGATGTTTTCTTGGCACACTTTAGGCCCCTTAGTGCCAATTGGGCATCGTTAAAATGCCACGGCCTACCTGAGCATTGTTTCTGACCATGTCCATTTCTTTATGACCACCATGTACCCATCCTCTGATGGCTACTTCCAGCAGGATAATGCACCATGTCACAAAGCTCGAATCATTTCAAATTGGTTTCTTGAACATGACAATGAGTTCACTGTACTAAAATGGCCCCCACAGTCACCAGATCTCAACCCAATAGAGCATCTTTGGGATGTGGTGGAACGGGAGCTTCGTGCCCTGGATGTGCATCCCACAAATCTCCATCAACTGCAAGATGCTATCCTATCAATATGGGCCAACATTTCTAAAGAATGCTTTCAGCACCTTGTTGAATCAATGCCACGTAGAATTAAGGCAGTTCTGAAGGCGAAAGGGGGCCAAACACAGTATTAGTATGGTGTTCCTAATAATCCTTTAGGTGAGTGTATATATATAGAGAGAGAGAGAGAGAGAGAGAGAGAGAGATAGAGAGAGAGAGAGAGAGAGAGAGAGAGAGAGAGAGAGAGAGAGAGAGAGAGAGAGAGAGAGAGAGGTGTTGCTGTTTTTTTTATTATTCCATATATAATCAAATAAAAATAAAAAAATGTACAAAAAAATTCAGTCATATAAAAATTACTGGCCAAGGTCAAAACTAATCATGCTGAATATTTTTTTATTTTTTTTATGTTTTTAGAAATCTGTCCATGGTAGAGAATATCATTAATCATGCAGAGTTAAAGATCAATCAACTTCATAAGCTGCTTTGACAAATAAAGTTAAATGTGCAGAGATGAAGATGATTTGCGTGGGTGTTTGGCAGCATGCACACCTCTCAAAATGTACAGCAACTGTACAGATTAATATAGAATTCATAAACTGTATAAAACACACTGGAGCCTACAGTAATAGTTTATCTTGTGATCAACGTTGAGAACAATACATTGACTTTAATGTGTAGAAAAGTACTGACATAACAAACACATTTCTGGGACGCAAATTCAGACACAGATTGCTATGATTGAGGAGAAACAACCTCCAGTAATGTGGCTTCTTGTACCACACAAACAGCAGGAGGATTTTTTTTTTTTTTTTTTGTGAAAGGGAATTTACTTTGACTCAAATTACAGGCACCCCTGCTGTTTGGCTTGATCGTCTGAGGCTATATTTTTTAACATTACATAAATGTGTGTGTATATACACACATAGCCCTCACAAATGCATATAATTTTATGGTGCATATGGCGTCTGCTTAGAAAGACGTTTTAGCACTGCTACACCCAAGGCAATGCATCTCTCTGACACTCACACAAATCTCAATGTCAATCCGCATGTCTCCACATTTTCACTTAAGCTTCTGTAATAGAGCTATAATGCCGCATGGAAAAAGAGCGAGGAGGAGAGAAAGAGATCACACAACTGGGGCACCTGTCATAACCCAAGCAAATCTATCTGGACCATTAAAGTGCAACTCAAACAGCCAGATTGATTGCTGTCTCCCTACCTCGCTGCGTGTTTGATCCAGTGCTTTAATTCCCTCTACTTGTTGTATCTGATCCATACAGCCTTCATCTCTCTGCCCAGTGCACAACAGATGCGATCACTGAAGACTCTCATTGTTGTGTTAATTTATGTGCTGCTGTGCGTAGCCCAAGGCAACATGGGCATTGCAGGTGGGCTGTGTGTGTCTCTAAACATGGAGGAGATTGTGTCCATGAGACTGTCTGAGGGAGGATATATTTCTGCTGCACTTCACCATTGAGCTTTCCCACTCATCTCTAATTCCTTAATTACAAAAAAAGATGGGATTTTATTACCATCAGTTACATAAATTAGCACCAGAAAAGAATAAGAATAGAAACTAAAGTAGGAAGACAGAGAGAGGTGGATGAAAATGTGGTGGGGGGAAAGGGGTGACGAGTCACTGGAGGGAAGAAAGCAACATAAAGGAGAAAGAATAGAGTCAGGTAGACAGAGTGAGCCAGAGAGAGCATGAATATGAGACTGGCAGACACCATTAGTCAAAGCCTGACAACAGACTGTGAACGACAGGTAGACCAGTGCCAAGCAGGCTGCGACAGCCTTGGCTCTGATTGGTCCTTCTTGTTTGGAAGCCTTGTTCTTGATTAGTGCTGTTTTGAGAGACCAACTAATCTCTAATGGACGTTCAACTTTAGCTCAACACTGCCCCCTGTCTGTTATATATCACATAAATGTAGTGTGTTCAAAAACATGAAAAAAATATATATAAAAGAAAGGGAATAGAGTACTGAAGGGATGATGTATTTTATAGGCTAAAACCTGGAAACAATTTTAGCACTTCTGGTTTCAGTGGGTTTTTTGAATGGGTTGTTGGTTAAATGCCTTAAATAAGGTCTGTGGTTAACACAAGCTCAAAATATTTTCACGTTTTATTCTACAACATAAAATGCATCAGTAATACCCCTTAGTGATTTACTTCCTTTGTGATTTTCTTCACAAAAGGTGGAGAAGGTGGTTGCTAACAAAGGTTGTTGGGGATATTAAAGGGGTCATGAACTGGCTTTTTAAATTTTTTTATATTGTTGTTTGAGGTCAACTTATGACGTTTGCGTGGTTTTTACATTTAAAACATCATAATGAATAAGTAATAGGCTATTTTTTACTCTGGTTTTGAGCCTAGCTCCTGGAACACTCGGTTTTTATGGGCTTGCCGCATTGAAGACTTGGAAGTAAACACCCACTGCTATGATTGGATAACAGTTTTGCATATTATAATGAGCTTCGGCTCCCTTACACGTGAGGAATTGTTTTGAAAACTTTCAATGTGGAGAAACGGCAACCAGAATGATTCGCCCTCAGGGCTCGCAAAATGTCAAACAAACACAATGATTTATCTCTCATCCACCCGCAATTAATTGGAATGTTATTTTTTATTACTTGGCCGGCCCGATCGGTGGATATAACCGCGAACCGTGCATATAACACACACACATGCGCGCACCCACAAGCCAGTACGTGCATCAGCAAAACTTCACCTCAGACAAATCAGCATGTTCAAAACTTCCGCGATTGTATTTTTCCTTCAAATTACCAGTCAAGAGAGTGAACAACGCACATCAAGAAAGGAATGTTATTTCACTATTTAAGATATACATGGCCCATACATGTCCGAGTCTGATCATGAATCGCAGCACAATGAACCAACAACACCTAAAATACAAAGGATACTCCAGCCTGTGACAGCGTGGAAGTTATGTTTAGTTAGACACGTACACATAATCAGTAGATATCAAATGTAACAATGCAATACTATCACATATGAAAAAAACATTTTTTACTCACATAATTGTGTTGCATCATTCCTGTCAGATCCAGAAGCCACAGCATAATTTTTTTAATCTCATCCTGTCTGCAAATCCAGTCTCTTGTTTACAAACGAATCCGGTGAAATGAAGCAAACTAATGCAATGTCTTTACCCACGTGAGCTGGATCTTCATTAAAAATAAAGTTCAACCATGCATTGCTAATATTGGAATCCGAAGGAAGCTTATGGCATTTTTGAAACATGCTTTATTGCTTGGAAGTTTGATCCGGTTTAGCTCCACGTAGGCCTATGTTATTTATCTAACATGTTATTACATGCGCGAGTCGGTGGGCGGGGCTACAGAATTAGGCATTGGTCTTGAGGCATCATTTCACTGCACTCTGACATCACGGGGATGCACATTCACAGATCGATTCGTTTGCTGAGGCAGCTGTCAATAAAAGCTTTTTTTTGACTAACAAGGAAGTTTTCAGCTCTGAAACGTACAGGATATTCTTATATTACCATGACCTTTTATATATCAAAAGCTCAAGGGAAAGTTGATTTCTCAATTCATGACCCCTTTAAACATCATGTCGAACAGGAAAACTCATCTACTCACTAGTCCGCTTTTACTGCCTCATTGTGTTTATAATCATGCTCTTGCAAGCTACTCTAACCCAAACCTTCAGGGGAAATGTTTTTAATTGAGACAGAAAGAGTTTAATGGTGGTAACACTGAAGTCATGCGACCGTGGTGTAGTTCATTTATAGCCTACATTTCGCTTTTTACTTATGGCGATTGTATTTACGCTTTAAAATTCATAAACATTGTGTTCATTTGTGAAGATTATGACAAGGAACAAAAAAGTATCTTAATCTTTTGTTGGTCACTTATTTTTTGCAAGAATCCAAAAGCAAATGGAAAAATCCTATTTTTGTTTCAGATCAGTAAATCATCACTGCAGCATTTTCAATATTATATTGCAAAATGTACAAACATATGCTGACTTTGGTGAAACATATCACCCCTCAATTCAGACAAGCTAATAATGGGAGTTTCATGAAACCTTTGAAGGAGAAACAAGAAGGCTTAGACAGAAATCCCTGAGTCCAAGGGGTCGTACTTGTACTGAGAACTTCTGGTGCCAGTGGCCCACACGTAGTAGCACTTGATCGATTTTGTCCACTCACATCTGATACACACACATACACAGTTACACAGATGGTGTAACACACTCACCCACACATTCAATTCTGCTAGTCCATATCTCATGTGTCATTACAGCTGAGCAAGGAGGTAAAACAATCTGTCTTGATGCCTGGGGCTTAAGCTTGCTGGGAGATAAATTGACTTTTTAAGAAGTACTGAAGAGGAAAGCGCTAGTGTGAAAGTCCGAATGTTTAGCTTTGCCCGCCAGAAAGTATTGGTATTTTAAGTTGTCTGTATTTATAACATAAAAATGACAAATGAAAAGTAGGCAAGTACACATATATGAATCAAAGTTTCATGACATTTCTGCTTATATGTACATTAAGTAAGGAATAATTGACCTTGGGCCGTTGAATTATTAGAAAATAATGCACACCTGAGGTGGTCATGGCCGTTACACCTCGGGTGTGCATTATTTTCTAATAATTCAACGGACCAGAGTCAAATATTTCGCTTATAGGGTTACCACACCTCAAGATGTTGTATTTCAAGACATTTATCTTGAATTTCTTACGCCTCTCATCCCACTCTTCCATTGCTAATTCCAAAACGTCATTTTAGAGCTATATCATGGGTGGCGAACTCCGGTCCTGGAGAGCCATAGTCCTGCAGAGTTTTGCTTCAACGCTAATCAAACACACCTGAACAAGTTAATCAAGGTCTAAAGGGTTACTAGGAAGCTACAGGCAGGTGAGTTTTATCAGCGTTGGAGCTGAACTCTGCAGGACTGAGGCTCTCCATGACCAGAGTTCGCCACCCCTGAGGTAGAGGCTTGAGCCACTGATAGCAGTCTAATGCATTTATTAATGCAATTATTAGAGAATGAGAGCGAGAGAGAGAGAGAGAGAGAGAGAGAGAGAGCGAGAGAGAGAGAGAGAGAGAGAGAGAGAGAGAGAGAGAGAGAGAGAGAGAGAGAGAGAGAGAGAGAGAATAAGCGTGTGAATTACCTGAGTAAGAGCGTCTCTTCTAATAGCCAAATTGTAAGTTTATCTGCTTCAAGAACAGCGCCATATTTACCTTACTAGTGAGAAATGTCATGTAGTTTTTAAGTTGAAAATATTCAAGCCCCAGTGCATGATGGGAACACCAGTATCAGAAAAGATGATTAGGTTTTACTTAATTTTATAACGTTGATATTTACGCTTTAATTTATACAAGCTTTAATTGAGTACTAATATAGAATTTACTTAGTTTTTTTTTTTTTATTCTTGCCTGAACTAACCTTTTCATGTAGAAATTACATTTGTTTTTTTCTGTAGTATTTACTTCACCACAGAATCATTTGTATCAGTGTGGGAGTCTGGGAGATAGCCGGAGAAATATAGTATGTGCTTTCCGTACATAATAAAACGTAATTTTGTGGCAAAAAAACATGGAAATAATTTGTCGTTTTTACCCTATTGTTTACTATGTTTATTTGCTTGGTCAGTGTCACAGTGGGTTTTGGTTCTTTTGCTGTTGTAGGCTGTAATGACCTTTGAAATAACGGAATACTGAAATCATTTGACGAAGTGATTTGGACATGTAATGCGCTCAAGACCTGCCTGAAACTACTTTAGCCGTATGTTTCCCTGAACAGAATTGCACACCTTAAAAATGTTCGTCAACCAATCAGATTCAAGCATTCAACAGCCCCGTAGTATAACTAATAATAATAAATTGTTAGAATGTTTAATGCTATAAATTAATTTGATTATAGTATGGTATTGATACTGTCAGTGTCAGTCATTACTGTGCAGAACTTGAAAGTAGATGGTCTGATTAAAAGAAAATTTAATTAATTAATAATTCAAACAGTAAATATTTCAGAAATATTTATGTTAGGGGAGTTTCAAATGAGAAATACGCTTACATTTTTATCTGAATACAATTAAAATATAGATTATTATTTGAAAAAAAAAATCTAAGTTAAAAACTTGCATGAACATGCACAATACTATTTAACATTCACCAACGCTGTACAAAAAAACAAAAAAACAAAAAAAAAACTCAAGGCTCTTTTGAAAAGGAACGATAACCTTGACACAGAAAGATAAAGGACAGAGAGAGAACAAGAGAAAGAGAATTAGGCACCATGTGGTTGTTTGTGGTGATCAGCTGAGAACATTTAAACACTATACAATTCATTGTTTTCAGTCACATGACTGTCACGGAGCCCTGGAGGGCAAAACAGCCATAGAACTGCAGCACAAGCCTGTCAATTTTCCATCTTAAAAACAAAAATATGTGAACAAGATGCAACTTTTGGGCACTTGTGATCCATATACAGCACCTGCTGCAGTATTTCAATCACTAAAAACAGCGGGACGTTTTTAAAACGCTTAACGTGAAAAACACTTATAGGGTGAGTTGCACTAATAAGGATTAAATTAAGCAAAGTTCGCTAATCAAGGATTTGTTGATCTGGGTTTTATTTTAGATTGCGTTGTGTTGCACTTAATTTTAAACACAGATTAACCATGTAGAAAGACCGTTAGAATTAAATGGCTGATCGGGATGAACCGACACCAGGCTAAAGAATTCTTATTAGTGCAACCCACCCTTAAAGTGCCTTAATGTACCATGATATTAAAAGACTAAATTCAGTCTACACCTTTTTGATGATGCATACTATATAGGCGAGTAGATGAGCCAAGAATATGAACGCAACGCGTTTTCTTTGTAATGGTTTTCGATTAGAAAAACGCTTTACGAGAAACCTCGTGTTGCATTAATATTCTGTGTTCATTTGCTTGCCTGTACAAAGTATGCAACATCAATAAGGTGTATATTGAATTTGGTCTTTTAATATCACTGTCTTACTACATTAAAACTTACTACAAACCTGGTAAAAATGACTGGCGGACAATGGAGGAAAGCCTTGTTTTGCCCTCCAGGTGGGCGTTCCTATAATGGTGTGACGTCGCGTGAAAACTATGAATAGACATTATTCAAATACATCAACACACCTGCAGACATTTCCCCAGATGTATACAGATATAAGCTTAAAGTCACAAGGATCTGCTTTGTTTAGTCTGTGTTTAAGGGGATTAAAGATACAGAATGAACAACATAAAGATGAATAATTCATACCAAACAGATCTCAGTGAAGTCAGCAGCATCAAATTTGCTTAAAGAATAATTCAAAGTCTCTCATGCAAAAGCATTAGCATTGTACCGCAGGAGGACAGACTTAATGAAGAGAGCAATGGGCCCAGATGAACCCTAGATAGGACAACAGAGAGGTTTCTAATTACATTAGCAGTATCTCTCTCTCTCTCTCTCTGGGTGTGTGTGTCTATCTGTGAACCGAGGTGAGACCAAACGAAAGCATGCGGGTGAGATCCAGTTGCATTATAGGTTGACAACAGCCCTTGTCCATTCGCCTGTGGGAACCTCTGACCTTCAGTGCACACATCATAACAGAGACCTGTCACAACATAGATGGAACCATATAAATCTTCATCATGGATCTGATGGGACACAATACTGCACCACTGTATCAGCAATCACCTGGCTGTGCTCGACTCTTCAATGACACAGCAAGAAGCTCCATGCTGCCAGGACACTGAGGGAACTGAAGGAGCCAGAGCAGGTGAGTAAGATGAATAATGTAGAAAAAGAGTGACCTAGGAACACAGACAGCAGAGTGTTGATGAATGCTAGCTATTGATTTTTCTGTTAAGAGTTTATAACATGAGACAAACTTGTATTCGTTTGGGGGGTGCTTGTATTCTGATACTGTGAGATATTTGTATTCTGATATTGAAAGATTAAAATAATACTGTGGAATGAGCACTTTAAAAATACACTACTGTTTACAAGTTTGGAATCACTAAGGCATATTTATGTATTTAAAGGAAACTGGTATTTCTACCAATGTAACTTTAAAATGTGGTAATGTTTTACAACTTTTTATATGTTAATATTACTTTACAGCATTTCAGTTTCTATATACAACTTTAACATTAATTTGTATTGAATTTATTAAATGTTCAAAATACACCTTTTCACATATTTTACATTGTTGCAGCACCTCTCTTCCCAGTCTGTCTGTAATGCTCTGTTTAGTTCCCGCAGTGTTTCCCACACATAGACTAATTCGTGTTAGACTAAACACAGAATCATCAACAATATTTAAAACACGCAGCGTATTCGTTCAGCTGCATTTCCTTTCCCTCCTCTCCCTCCGTCTCTCTGTCACTCACGCGTCTCTCTCACATACACACACACACACACACACACACACAAGGTGCGTTCCATTCGACCGTAAGTCTTAGACTCAGCAGGGTTGCCAACTCTCACGCATTTGGCGCGAGACACACGCTTTCAGACTCTGTCCAAGTAAATCTCACGCCGAATTGCCAAACTTGCTTTTGATATGAAACAAAGTCTAAGCTTTTAAAAAAAAATTTAAGTTTTAATATAAAATCCAAACAATAAATAGCGTTTTGGCGCTAATGTGGCATAACAGTTAAAGCCAGATCCGTTGAAAAACAGAGTTGCGCGCGCGGTCACGTGGTTCACGGAGCTCTCATTAGTTCCAAACAAACCAGCAATGTCAATACATTTGAAAGGCTTAAGCAGGATATACAACAGCTTCACTGTACAGGTATTTGCAGCAATTTTTGGTAAACAGTACAGCATAGTGTGCATTGATTATTACGTGAACCACATTTACAGTATCATTTTATTATGGAGAGTGATGTAGATGCAACATTGTTAACATTAATGTTAATGTTTTTCTTGTATTTAGCCCTCAGGTATTCCTTACTAATTGGTCACACTCATACTCATTGGTGGTCAAATGTGACCATACACCTTAACTATTTTTCAATTAAATAAATGTTCTATATTTTAGTTTAATAATATTTATTGAATATTTTGACGAGATCTTTTGGTACTAAACACTATTTGTGAAATAATTATAGTCCATTAATGACCGCTTAAAATATTTGTTATTATTTATATTACCATTAGTGTAGTAATTAAGGTTAAAATAGAGAATTCCCATGCAAAAAGGCAAATTAGAGTCATTTTGTGGCTGGAAAAATAATAACTTATATTTGTAATGTCATTACCTACTAGGTATCTAGTCTAGATGCTCAAAAAAGTATTGCAGATCATAACTGTTTGCTTATTTTTAAGTTTTGCATTTGAATACATATTTAGACATGATCAAACACTAGATTTCTTTAAATGTGAAATTTTAAAACGTTAATAACTTACATCCTAATATTTTTAATGATACTTATATAAGCCCACACAAGTGAATATTAATGAATGCAAGCAAATATAATTTAACCCAAGAAAAGTTTAAAATAGTGCTAAAAAGGCAAACTTATTGTTCCTTATATGTACAGTCAGTGGGCTATATACATATGAATTGATACTGAATCAAGATTTAAATTGAGATTTGGCCTGTAGCATGTTTCCTTTGCTGCCTTTGATATCCCACAATCCTATGCGTTCCATTCCATGACAGTTCAGCAAAAAAATAAAGATTGCATCTGAAAGTTGCGGTTGCTGACAGTTTGTGTGTAAATGTATGTTTTTGACCAATGTTTTCCACTTTTGATGTCATTTGTAGCGAGAAATTACTATTGTAGTAATTAAATATTTGCTTAGTTATCATCAAAGCTCTCTCTATTTTGCTGTAGATCATTAAACCGTTACGCTGCCTCAGAAGTCTCTCCGAAATCAGTTTTGTGAGGTACCTTCGTGTGCAAACACTGCCTGCGAAGTCATTGCCTGATAGGGCAGCAAGGCAACAAGTCAGCTTCCTAAGTTTTCGGACGCAGCCAGTGAGTTCAGAAAAAGTGCTTACTGATATAGGGCCCTATCATACACCGCAGTGCGGCGCCAGGCGTGGTGCAAGTGTTTTTTGCTAGTTTCAGCCCGACGCAGTTGTCATTTTCACGTCCTGCGCCACGTTGTTCAAATAGCAAATGCATTTGCACCCATTTGTGCGCCCATGGGTGTTATTAGATGCCTATTTATGAGACATTTGTTACATTTCGTAGCCTGCTACAGTTGTTCTTTGACTAGTGTGAATACCTTTATAGTGCTGGTCTGAAAACGAGGTGTGGACAGGCGCGTTGTTGGCGCGTTGCTATTTTGAGGCAACTGAAAATGACTGCGCCATTGACCAACTGAAACCTGGTCTAAAGTCAATAGCGCAGTATTTTTTGTGTAATTTAAAGAGTGCGTTAGTAATGTGCGCCTATAGGCGGGTCCACAACGCACGTACACTTTGCTTATTACACACACAGGGACACGCAGCAGCACACAAACATTTTTAAATATGAAAAATTAAAGGATTAAAATGTAAAATATTATTATTATGTTATAAAAATGCCTACATGTCATAATGGATAGTCATTGCATGTATCAGAATTAGCCTACCTATTTGCAGTAATGACGAGCAAGCAGGCGTCATTGGACGAGCAGATCCGTTTCCTCGCTAGAGAAGCGTTCAGTTTTTACGCTTGCAAATTCCGCCATGTAAATAGCAAATCCGCCATGGCGTGAGCGCAACTGGCTTTTAAAGGGAATGGGAGATGAGACTCTGATTGGTTTGTTGCACGTTACGCCCAAAACACACCCATTACTTATTAAGAGAATAGGGACAACCCTTTTAAGACCATGCGCCGGGCGCGCCAACCGTTTTTCCCGCCGTTAAACTAGCAAAAGTGGATTCGGACACGCCCTAAGTGCACTTGCTTTAAACCATGCGCATAGATCGTTAAAATAGGGCCCATAGAGTGGAAGTGGAATTTAGGTTCTATAACTTTACACCCTAAAGAAAGTTGAAAATGTAAAAAAGCATAACAGGACCCCTATAAGCAATCATTACAATAATGTGTTGATCTGAAGATCCTTTTTTATTATGAACAGTTGAAAATGCTTGACCTGATAAATGAAGTGTGATGAAGTGTAAATCCCAACACAGTATCTTTTTTCAGCTGTTGAAGTAGCCAGTACACTTGCATTTCTTGCATTTATTCAAATTTAAAAACGGTTTTAAAGAAACATTGTAGTCTATTCTTTTAAGAGATTAACATATACTATCTTGAAAGAAGAAAAGAAACTGGATCTAAGCAGAATAGAGCAAGATGAGAATGGCCCAGATGCACATCAACAAGAAGATAAGAACATCGGACTCTCTAATTTGAAAAAAAGACACCTAACTGGTCTGTAAACAGTGCCAACAAAAATATATATATATATATATATATTTTTTTTTTTTTTAAATAAATGTAACGAAACGCAGAACGTGATTTAACCAAATGCACACTGGAACAACATTCCAATCAACCAGATTTGAGGGACAAGTTTACAGTTTACATGTCAAGTTTAGGCTTACAACCAAGGTTAGGTGCTTCTACATCAGTGTTATTTACCTATAATTTCCCTCTGATTTCAGGGATAACTTATGGGTAGGGTTAGGTTAGAAGTAGGGATAGAGTTAGGGCTAAATTTTCGGACAGGAATGTTGTTCCAGGATCAACAAAATTGTTGACCAACGAACGTGTCTAACTCGGCAAAATCAGGATGTGTATATGTAGAAGCATATTATCAGCCATCATTATAAATGTCTTTACATTAATTTGGATCGATTTAAGCCATCCCTGATTAACAAAGTATCAATTTATTACATTTTATAGTGATTTGTGACTTTTATTCTGCATACAACCTGTAAAATGTTTTTCAACTACCTAAAAAAAATTCTTCTAAAACCAACAGTGCCTAACACATAAAAGTCAATATAAATAAAGTGGGAACTGTGTTACAGTCTCAGGGCATTTACTGTTGAAGAATTAGTTACATTTTATAAGTGTAAAATGTTGCAGGCTATTCCAGGCAAGCATGCTGATATGGTAGTTAACGCTTCACCTTGTTTGACTTTTTTGAAAGAATTCTGCTGCAAATATATCTGGCAGTTCTCCCAGCGTGTTCCTGGAGAGGATATTCTGGCAGTTCAAAATGATGCAACAGATCTTGAGAGACATGTTTGTGGATCCAGAGCTTCTGGACGAACTTAATGAGGAGCAGAGGCAGATTCTTTTCTACAAAATACGTCAGGAGCAGGTGCGACGATGGATGGAGTGTGAGAGCCAAGAGGGAAGCTGGGAAAGTCCCCTGACCAAGGAGAGAGATGGTGGGTCCGGCAAGGAAATCTTTACTAGCACTACAGTGCATCCAGAAAGTATTCACAGTGCTTCACTTTTTCCACATTTTGTTATGTTACAGCCTTATTTCAAAATGGATTAAATTCATAATTTTTTTCCTCAATTCTACAAACAATACCCCATAATGACAACGTGAAAGAAGTTTGTTTGAAATCTTTGCAAATGTATTAAAAATTAAAAACAAAAAAATCACATATACATAAGTATTCACAGCCTTTGCCATGACACTCAAAATTGAGCTCAGGTGCATCCTGTTTCCACTGATCATCCTTGAGATGTTTCTACAACTTGATTGGAGTCCACCTGTGGTAAATTCAGTTGATTGGACATGATCTGGAAAGGCACACACCTGTCTATATAAGGTCCCACAGTTAACAGTGCATGTCAGAGCACAAACCAAGCCATAAAGTCCAAGGAATTGTCTGTAGACCTCCGAGACAGGATTGTATCGAGGCACAGGTCTGGGGAAGGGTACAAAAAAATTTCTGCAGCATTGAAGGTCCCAATGAGCACAGTGGCCCCCATCATCCGTAAATGAAAGAAGTTTGGAATCACCAGGACTCTTCCTAGACCTGGCCGCCCAGCCAAACTGAGCGATTGGGGGAGAAGGGCCTTAGTCAGGGAGGTGACCAAGAAACCGATGGTCACTCTGACAGAGCTCCAGCATTTCTCTGTGGAGAGAGGAGAACCTTCCAGAAGAACAACTATCTCTGCAGCACTCCACCAATCAGGCCTGTGTGGTAGAGTGGCCAGACGGAAGCCACTCCTCAGTAAAAGGCCGCCTGGAGTTTGCCAAAAGGCACCTGAAGGACTCTCAGACCATGAGAAACAAAATTCTCTGGTCTGATGAAACAAAAATTGAACTCTTTGGCCTGAATGGCCGAAGGTTCCTCTTCCAACAGGACAATGACCCTAAGCACACAGCCAAGATAACAAAGGAGTGGCTATGGGACAACTCTGTGAATGTCCTTGAGTGGCCCAGCCAGAGCCCAGACTTGAACCCGATTGAACATCTCTGGAGAGAACTGAAAATGGCTGTGCACCGTCGCTCTCCATCCAACCTGATGGAGCTTGAGAGGTCCTGCAAAGAAGAATGGGAGAAACTGCCCAAAAATAGGTGTGCCAAGCTTGTAGCATCATACTCAAAAAGACTTGAGGTTGTAATTGGTGCCAAAGGTGCTTCAGCAAGGTATAGAGCAAAGGCTGCGAATACATGACTTATGTACATGTGAATTTTTTTTTTTTTTTTTTTTTTTAATAAATTTGCAAAGATTTCAAACAAACTTCTTTCACGTTGTCATTATGGGGTATTGTTTGTAGAATTGAGGGAAAAAATAATGAATTTAATCCATTTTGGAATAAGGCTGTAACATAACAAAATGTGGAAAAAGTGAAGCGCTGTGAATACTTTCCGGATGCACTGTATATATAATCATATTGTTTGACATTTCCGGGTCCAAATGCTCAGACCCCAAAACCAAACAAAAAACAGTGCTAATATACACTCAGGGTGTGCTGTAGTGCTACTGAAAAATCATAATTCTAATCTATATACATAATGAAATCTCAGTTGGCCAGACGGTGATTAATTTTTTATGAATCGTTAAAATATTAGTATCCGGGACAGTCCGGAGACTGGAGTGTACACCTGTGCGCTATAAATGAATAGTGCTCATAAACAGCTGTCGAGATGGCATTCCCATTTAAAAACAGAGTAGAGGTTTGGACACGAAAACAGTATTCACATCAACACACAATAAGTAGATAGTTTTGTTATATTTTACATTTAGCTATAATTTCTTTTGGCAGCTTCATAACCTTAGTGAAAAAGACCATTTCAGTGAGTACTGTGACATGGCCAATATATATATGTGTATTGTTTTCTACAATATTTGTCTGTGAAATTAATTTTTGCACTAAAGGTATTAGCTTAGCAATATGCTAACAGCAAACTCTGAAACTCTGTGCGTCAATTCTCCTTTATTTGTGTGTTGCTGCCTATGTAAACTGCTTCAGATCTGTCACTTGTGAAGTTTCATGATTGTTAGGATGGTCCCTTAGAAGTCAGCTGCCTATGTAGGCCATAGGCAGGGAGGCAGCTAGCACAAAGTTACTCTTTAGTTAAAGGGTTATTTCACCCAAAAATGAAAATGTTGTTTTGAAATCCAATAAAACTTTAATTCTTCTTCAGAATACAATTGAAAATATTTTTAATACAGTATTCTTTTATCATTGTACATCCTTTAAAAATCCACACAACCACAACAACGCATCAAAAACTACAAAAAGACATTGTAAATATAATCCATATTTATCAAGTCTTCCAAAAAGACACCTCTTATATGATAAAAAAGACTCTCTTTATATGATAAGGTTTCATTTAGGCTATTTACATATAAACATTGATCAACAGTATTTTAATCTTTGGGTGAACTGTCTTTTTAAAGGTTGGTTTTCACATCTGCCTTTATCACTGTTTCCAGAAAACAGGAAGAGTATTCAGTGGCTGCAGGGCAAAGATGGTGAGGTGTGGGTCTGGGTAATGGGGGATGCCCCTGGAGACAAACCATACGAGGTGATTGTCAAAGAGTTGATGGAGGAGAGAGCCAGGCGACAGGCTCAGCTAGAAGCCCAGGAGCTGTGGTGAGGATTGTGAGCAATTGCATGATGTTTATCTGAATCTTTCGACTAGATTAGAAACTGGAACATGGAAACATAAGGTTTATTTTGTTTATAAAGAAATGTCATGTCATTATTCCAAATAGATTTAGATAAAGATTTTCCACCTTATTTTTTGGCTTTTTCCAAGGCGAAAGAAAGAAGAAGAAATAAAGCAAAAGTTCAGAGATGCCATTGCAAAGGAAAAAGCACGTTTAGTTGCAGGGAAGTGGAAGGAAGAAGCCGAGGACAGAAAGGCAGCCAAACAGGAAGAGGAAAGTATACGGGAAAAGCTAAAGGTGATTGATCAACAAACCCCTCAAACTTCTAACTGTGCTGCAAAATGAGAATGCACTAATTGGCCTCAGCAAGACGAAAATGGTTTCCAGTGTTCCACAATGATCCAAACTATCTGCTAGAGAGTCAGGGGACTAACTTAGCAGTGGGAGTCAAAACAATCCATGTGATCAATTACTTGTAGGAGACCTGCACTGATGTCCACCTTTAGGGTCTAACATTCGTTTGGTGGATGTTGTTTTCCACCAAACTCTCTGTAAATTATTTAGGTAAGTGTGTGGAACGACTGCTGAGGTTGGCCCTCTGTACTTCTATTCTCTGTACCTCCCTTTGAAAGACAGAGAACAATGAGGAAAACAACTAGGCAATCAATACTCAATCTGAAACCAACAGGAGGGCAACTTGCTGCATCAACGACAAAAACTAGGGCTGAGTGCTTTTCTAGTTCTCCTGAACAGTCTATATATGTACTTTTGTTTGTCATGTTAGTCTTAGTTGCTTTCCACTTTGAGGCTAAATGAAACCGAAAATGTATTATGCAGAGCTAAGGCTGTTTTGGTTGATGTTGTGAGAAGTCGTGTTATAGTGTAAAAGATTCAATGACAAATAAGAGTGCTTAGGAAAATGAAAGGAAATTGTTGCCTATTGTTCTTTATAATTCTCTTCCACTTTAATCTCTTTGAAACATTTGTTTACTTCATACATTTTTTGTTTATTGTTTTATTATATTCAAATGTTCTGAGCTCTTTTTGTTATAAGAAAAAAATAATTAAACCTCTTATAGAATGACAACACTTTTTTGCATTTTTTTTCACCATCGTAATAATACTGTATACCATTATAAAGGCAATAGTAATTATTGTGATATGAAAATTTGATACTGTCACATACCTATTGTATAAATGAATTTGCATTTGAGATGATGTCATTGACCCAAAATCTAGATGCTTGATAATTCTACAAGCCAAAAAGCATGTCAATTTAGCAAGAAAGTGAGGGGAGAAGTCAATTAATCTTAAAGGAGATTACATCCTAAAGACATCAATGCTGCAAGATTAGTTATTCAGAAGTTGCGCTGATTGCGTTATCTTTTCAAAGAGGAAGAAAAAGAAAACGGCAGAACGTAGGAGTCGGGGCAGACAAGGGTGGCGGCACGACAATTTTTCAATATTCACACTGCAGATTCCTAAAGAGGCCTTGATGGTTATCCATGATTTGCAGCCTGGTAATGAGACCTTCTAAAGAAACTTGTCAAATATTAAAGAGCTCATTTATCAAAGCCCACATATCATCCCTCTTACTGGAAAGTGCTGAGTCATTAAACTTTAAAGTGTTTCTCTCACAATACTCCTTAAGAAATCTTTAAAAAAGACTGTCGAGGCAAAAGGTATGGAGAAGAGTGTAAAGAAAAGGGTAGCTATCTAGCTTTTAGTTAGATGTGCTTCAGTTTTATGAAGAGGCACTTTAATATAGGGCAACTATGTCAGCAAACTTGAAGAAAAAGAAACCTCAGTACTAAACAGAGTGAACAATATTAACTGCAGTCAAGTTTTTGGACTCTATAGTGGTCTGGGTGTCTGTTTTCAGATAATGCCTCATTGGTAATTACCTTATGCCAATAATTACACAGCTTAAGTATCTCAAATAACCATGCTGCCACATGTTACTGTCCTCGAGGATTAATTATTCAACCAAATGATTTCCATTTCAACACAGCTAATGAGCCACTGGTGCTAATTCATTAGTGCTGCAAGAGTTAGAACAACATACTGAGGCTAAGTAAGGACTGAGGTGCATATGATTTGACAATACACTCTCTCTCTCTGTCTCACAAAAATAAAATAAAAATTCTATGTTACTCTCACACAGAAACAAGAGGAAGAGGAGAGGCAGAGGGAAGAGGAGGAGATACGTCGTGCAGAGGAAAAAAGAGCGAAGGAGCTATATATGTCCCTTGAGCAAGAACAAAAAAAAAATGAACAACGTGACAAAGAGTGGGAGGAACAATGCGAGTGATGTTATTTCTTCATATGCATTTCCATCTGCTTATTGTTTATGTTTCTTCTTAACATCTACAAAATTTGAATCTCTTGAAGTCTCTGAGCTTCAGCCTGTTGTGTAAATGTGAAAAAGAAAATAGATGATAGATAGATAGATAGATAGATAGATAGATAGATAGATAGATAGATAGATAGATAGATAGATAGATAGATAGATAGATAGATAGATAGATAGATCTGGATTTTGTGACCAATCAATTCTTTCTTCTTCCTCCTCTTTAGTACGTCGCTCCAAAGCAGCTGATAAGGAGATGACACGGAAGGCTCGCTGGGCAAGAGATGAGTATAAGCGTCAGTCACTACGGGCCATAGAGAAAGGCCACGTTGCCGGCCTGAGTGGCCACTTCCAGAAACAATCCCACCGAAGACACAGTACTTTCATTGAACCATCTGCTAGTCCTGTCTCCAGCAATGAAGTCAAACCCAGGCCCGGCATTCAACGTGCAGAACCTCCTTTGTACCGCCGCAGACAAAGCCGCAGGCATAGTACAACAGCAACACAACCACTAATGGACAGGTAACCATTCTGTAGAGAAATAACAGTATGTGACATTAAAGGGATAGTTCACCCAAAAATGAAAATTACCCCATGATTTACTCACCCTCAAGCCATCCTAGGTGTATATGACTTTCTTCTTTCAGATGAATACAATCGAATACAATCGGAGATTAAATAATGTCCTTGCTCTTCCAAGCTTTATAATGGCAGTGAATAGAGGACATGATTTTGAAGCCCAAAAAGTGCATCCACAACGGCTCCGGGGGGTACGAAATGATGCGTTTGTGTAAGAAAAATATCCATATTTAAAACGTTATAAACTAAAATAACTAGCTTCCAACAGACGGCTATACGCATCGATTTATGGCGTAAGAGTAACCCCTGACCCAACGCATGATGCATTGATGAACGCAGAAGCGCAGAGGATAGAGCAAAACAAAACACGGTCATGAATTAGAAGTCTAAAACGAGAATTTTTAAAGAGAAATGTTATAAGAGGATTATAAGAGTTTGTTGGCCAGTCCTATTTGTTTGAACCGCAAAGCTTATGCTACTCATACATCGTGTCAAGGGGTTACTCTTTTGGCATAAGTCGACTTGCGTAGGCCGTCTGCCGGAAGCTAGTTATTTTAGTTTATAAAGTTATATAGATATTTTTCTTACAAAACCGCATCGTTTCGCTTCAGAAGGCCTTTATTAACTGATAAAGTATTATCACCCAGGGCTGATATCTTTTATGATGGATGGATGCACTTTTTGGACTTCAAAATCATGTCCTCTATTCACTGCCATTATAAGGCCAGGACATTATTTAATATATCTCCGACTGTATTCGTCTGAAAGAAGAAAGTCATATACACCTAGGATGGCTTGAGGGTGAGTAAATCATGGGGTAATTTTCATTTTTGGGTGAACTAGAAATTTAAATAGATTATACTATATAGTGCTTTAAGCAAACTCATTTTAAATACTAAAAATGAAATTAGGCATTAAAAATGTATAATGTACAGCATTATTTTATTTATTTTGAGATTTGCTCAAGATTACATTTAACAGTATTATTTAAATATATGTAATCAACTGATACAGTGGTGAGAACAAGTATTTGATACACTGCCGATTTTGCAGGTTTTCCTACTTACAAAGCATGTAGAGGTCTGTAATTTACTGTAAGGTACACTTCAACTGTGAGAGACGGAATCTAAAACAAAAATCCAGAAAATCACATTGTATGATTTTTAAATAATTAATTTGCATTTTATTGCATGACATAAGTATTTGATCACCTACCAACCAGTAAGAATTCCGGCTCTCACAGACCTGTTAGTTTTTCTTTAAGAAGCCCTCCTGTTCTCCACTCATTACCTGTATTAACTGCACCTGTTTGAACTCGTTACCTGTATAAAAGACACCTGTCCACACACTCAGTCAAACAGACTCCAACCTCTCCACAATGCCCAAGACCAGAGAGCTGCGTAAGGACATCAGGGATAAAATTGTAGACCTGCACAAGGCTGGGATGGGCTACAGGACAATAGGCAGCTTGGTGAGAAGGCAACAACTGTTGGCGCAATTATTAGAAAATGGAAGAAGTTCAAGATGACGGTCAATCTCCCTCGGTCTGGGGCACCATGCAAGATCTCACCTCGTGGGGCATCAATGATCATGAGGAAGGTGAGGGATCAGCCCAGAACTACACGGCAGGACCTGGTCAATGACCTGAAGAGAGCTGGGACCACAGTCTCAAAGAAAACCATTAGTAACACACTACGCCGCCATGGATTAAAATCCTGCAGCGCACGCAAGGTCCCCCTGCTCAAGCCAGCGCATGTCCAGGCCCGTCTGAAGTTTGCCAATGACCATCTGGATGATCCAGAGGAGGAATGGGAGAAGTTCATGTGGTCTGAGGAGACAAAAATAGAGCTTTTTGGTCTAAACTCCACTCGCCGTGTTTGGAGGAAGAAGAAGGATGAGTACAACCCCAAGAACACCATCCCAACCATGAAGCATGGAGGTGGAAACATCATTCTTTGGGGATGCTTTTCTGCAAAGGGGACAGGACGACTGCACCGTATTGAGGGGAGGATGGATGGGGCCATGTATCGTGAGATCTTGGCCAACAACCTCCTTCCCTCAGTAAGAGCATTGAAGATGGGTCGTGGCTGCGTCTTCCAGCATGACAACGAGCCGAAACACACAGCCAGGGCAACTAAGGAGTGGCTCCGTAAGAAGCATCTCAAGCTCCTGGAGTGGCCTAGCCAGTCTCCAGACCTGAACCCAATAGAAAATCTTTGGAGGGAGCTGAAAGTCCGTATTGCCCAGTGACAGCCCCGAAACCTGAAGGATCTGGAGAAGGTCTGTATGGAGGAGTGGGCCAAAATCCCTGCTGCAGTGTGTGCAAACCTGGTCAAGAACTACAGGAAACATATGATCTCTGTAATTGCAAACAAAGGTTTCTGTACCAAATATTAAGTTCTGCTTTTCTGATGTATCAAATACTTATGTCATGCAATAAAATGCAAATTAATTACTTAAAAATCATACAATGTGATTTTCTGGATTTTTGTTTTAGATTCCGTCACTCACAGTTGAAGAGTACCTACGATAAAAATTACAGACTTCTGCATGCTTTGTAAGTGGGCAAACCTGCAAAATCAGCAGTGTATCAAATACTTGTTCTCCCCACTGTATCAAAATGTAAAAATTGTCTAATATCATACCACATATGGTACCAATTTAATGTGCATCCATAACACGTGTGTGCTACAGTTCCCTACCAAAGAAACACTTAAGACTAGCCAAGCTGGTTTAAGCCAGTCTAGCTGGCCAAGATGGTGTTCAGTTGGTTCAGCTGCTCTGCCAGCTTTACGTCCTCTAATATAGGAAAACCCGGTCTTTTTGAGCAGGCTGGGAGACCAGCAAACCATCTTAGGCTGGATTAAGCTGTCTTTTCAAAGGTTTATGCACCATATCAAGAACTGTGTAGTTCTGTAAATTAGCGCTCTCCTTTCCATTAGCCCTGCATGGTTGCGGACACCACGACCCAGTTCCAGGGAGTTGGTTATTCTTTGGTTTACTGAAGAGCAGAAACCAAAACAGGCGGGGCATGAAAGGAACGGCAATGCTATCGCCCCATGGTTCCATGGTAAGGTTTCTTAATGACCTCTCTGGTGTCTCTGGTTATACTATACGATACATTAAAATCTATTATCACCTTATAAATTGTATAGAACATAAATAGCTTGTCAATGTCGACATTAATTGCAGAACATAGCTGAAAATTACTGTGCTGTAAGCAAGTGGGAAACATGAGTAGTTTTAGCATCCCAGACATATGCTAGCACCACTCAAGCAGATAACAGAACTCTGCCCTTTTACCCTCTTGTACACACTGTCAACCAGATCCAATAGGAGAGAGAAATGGAGTATGGAATATGCTGCCTTGTTTTGAAACCAGAAACTGCCCGACCAACAGATGGAGAGCAGTGTTGTGTGTGTCTACTTGTACACGGACAGACAGTAGAGAGAAATTGAGGGGAGTGCTCAATAATTCAAAGGTTTTGCTAGGCTAATTACTGGCGTGAGTCCTGAAGCTTTGTCATGTTTGATTGGGTTACAGTGTGTGACTCCTGGTTAAATGACAAGAGAGCAGATTAATAGGCTTGTGAGTGTCGGAAATTCCAACGGAATGTGGGCCACACATCAGTCTGTGTGATTCTGAATAGATGCGTCTAGATAAGAGATCCAACGCTCATTCATACCCTTACTGACACACATACACAAGCCATGGTGTAGATTTACACCAACACTGCTGGTACAGATACATGGAAAAAACATACTATACCACTTTCAACCTAGCACCTGATGACTCTATTACAGAGATAACAAGATTACAATGGAAACAATGCTGAAATGCCTAAACAACTACTCTTTACCTTTGTCCAAGTCATTACCTTTGTGAAAAAGAAGTGTGCTCATTGAATGTGCACTTGTAGTGTACACATCTTAAAAATATATTTTAAAAAAATGTATTTGCAGAATTAAATAAAAGGCCACTTAAAAATAGTACACTTTCATGGCTGTTTCTTAACACACTTAAGTACAATTAAGTGCACAAAGTGCACTTTGTTGTAATGTCAATTGTCAAATGAAAAGTTTTACTTTAACACATTTTAAATAATTGTTTTAATAATCTTTTGTCATGCTTTAAAGAAGTACACTTATTTTGATGTGTTGACTAATATACTAAAGCACATGTAAAGTACTTGGTTATATATATTATATTTTAACTGTGTGTCATTCAATATTACATTTAACATCATTACAAATGTGTAATTATGAATATATTTAAAAACATAACATACAAGTTTCAGAAGGAATTACATTATATTTTAGTTTACCATTAGTTTACCAGTACATTTGGCTGTACACTTTAACCATCTTTCAAAGACAAAGGAAGTAATGATGTAAAAGAAGTAAAGATGTACTACTTAAGTATGTTAAAAAAGCACTCTTAAGTTCAACTAATTGCATTTAATATAAATTAAAATTATAGTACAAAAAACATGCCATTAAAATTCAGTTATCACTTAAGTATATTATTTCCATAATAAGTACTCTTATTTTAAAGTATGCTAAAGTGCATTTCTTTTTCACAAGGGTAAAACAGGTCAGGATCTTTGAGGTGCTTCAGTTAATATGAACAAAAAACTATGTGAATGTTTTGGGGAGTTTAAATTAGTGTACAGTACACATGATTAACTCTCCACTGAAAGTTGACTGTGATGTCTATCCTGAAGGTATCATTTCTCGAGAGGACTCAGAGAGACTGCTTATGAATTCTGCTGAGGGTTCTTTCTTGGTACGGGTCAGTGAAAGGATATGGGGCTACACACTGTCCTATCGCACAGCCAGCGGTTTCAAGCATTTCCTTATTGATGCTTCTGGGGACTATTACAGCTTTCTGGGTGTGGACCAAAACCGTCATGCCACCCTTGCTGACCTTATTGACTTCCACAAGGTAAGAGAGCAGAATAGCAACTTCAGAAAGCTACTGTGTGACATATGTGTAAATGGATTTTTACATCAAGAATGCAAAAGATTAAAAAAAATGTCTCTACACAAACCAAAAGAAAATACTAACTAAAGAAAATTATTTAAAATAGAAAAATAATTTTCATATTACTGTATGAATCATTCACAATAAGGCCTAACAAGAATTTGAATGTTTTTGAGAGAAATTGCTGGATTACACTATTGGGTTTCATCTTAACTTATAACTTACTAAGATGCGATTTTATATAGTTTATACTCTTTATTATGTACAAAAATGGCCTTTAAAGTCTGTGTCCTTTGAAGGATGCAGCCTCTGAAATGGGATACAGCTAGGGTGATTTTTGTTGGCGCAAGCCTTCATCGTGCCATTTCCTACTCCTGATCTCTCCTCTTCACTTTTTGGAATAGTTCACAAAAAACTGAAAATTCTGTCATTATTTACTCACCCGGATGATGTTCCAAGCCCATATGACTTTCTTTCCTTTGTGGAACACGAAAGATGTTTTGATGAATGTCCACACTTCTCTTTTCCATGAATGTGGATGGATGAATGTCAAGCTTACAAAACTGACCAGAGATTTTTAGACACTTAACATATGAGTTCACCACATCAATACCATATAGTGGCAAACAGTGTTGGGAAGGTTACTTTGGAAATGTAATAGGTTACAGATTACAAGTTAGCCTATTTAAAAGTAGTGTAACTATTTCAATTGATTTATTAAATGTAACTGATTACATTTGATTACTTTTTTGATTACTTTTCTAAATTTCTAACGAATGTTTTCAACTGCAAACCATTTTCAAACATTTAAACTAGGCAGGGTTAACCTTACAGTAGTCCTCAACACTGATTACTGTCAGACTTTCAAAATCCTTCATCACTTGAATTAAGATTATAATACTTTAATTTTAAAGAACAGCCACCACAAAATCAGACTTTAGCACCTCTTTTTACTTTGAGATCGTTCTGAGGTTAAATACAGATTTCTGGATGAAATGATTTTTAAATTTCCAGCACTGGAACGCATTTTTATCACTTGCCATGGTGGCAACTCTCAGACAGGTTGTAGCCTAAAGCTTTCGGCGGCAATGTGGATTGATGTAATTGGCAGATGTGGTGCTCTACGAATTCAAACAATAGAGCCAATCAAAAGCATCATAATAGCATTGCTTTACTAAACGCCCTTTAAATGACAGGAGGCATCGTGTACATCAAAAACAAAAGCAACAAATTAATATTATTCAACATATCCTAGCTTTTTACAGAAAATATTCAGATGTAACCCCTTTGTAATCATTAACATTTTCATGATTAACTGTAATTTAATTACACATTTTTCTCAGTAACTGTAACGGATTACAGTTACATTTATTTTATAAATAAATTACGTAATTCCGTTACTCCCCAACACTGGTGGCGAATCATCAGAAAACAAAAAGTCAAAGCTTTGAGTCTCGTTTGCATTATTTACATGACTTGACAAGTTTGGTATGCTCTCCAAACCCCTGATTCGAAAGAAAATATTGAGGTTTCGAAGCTTCAGCAGGGTTCCTAAAGCACCCATCTTTAGTACAGGCCAACTGTCATAAGTTTGATGTAAAAGTCAGCACATTGTGAAGTGTGTGTGACAGTCTGAAAAAGTTAAAAAATCTTAGTATTTTTCTTGCACACATCTGTTGTTTAGCTTCAGAAGACACACTGATTTATCAACTGGGGTTGTATGGATTCCCATTTGCTTTGTGTAACTTTGGAGGTCCCGTACACTTGCTTTTATGTACTCATATATACACTCACCTAAAGGATTATTAGGAACACCTGTTCAATTTCTCATTAATGCAATTATCTAATCAACCAATCACATGGCAGTTGCTTCAATGCATTTAGGGGTGTGGTCCTGGTCAAGACAATCTCCTGAACTCCAAACTGAATGTCAGAATGGGAAAGAAAGGTGATTTAAGCAATTTTGAGCGTGGCATGGTTGTTGGTGCCAGACGGGCCGGTCTGAGTATTTCACAATCTGCTCAGTTACTGGGATTTTCACGCACAACCATTTCTAGAGTTTACAAAGAATGGTGTGAAAAGGGAAAAACATCCAGTATGCGGCAGTCCTGTGGGCGAAAATGCCTTGTTGATGCTAGAGGTCAGAGGAGAATGGGCCGACTGATTCAAGCTGATAGAAGAGCAACTTTGACTGAAATAACCACTCGTTACAACCGAGGTATGCAGCAAAGCATTTGTGAAGCCACAACACGCACAACCTTGAGGCGGATGGGCTACAACAGCAGAAGACCCCACCGGGTACCACTCATCTCCACTACAAATAGGAAAAAGAGGCTACAATTTGCACGAGCTCACCAAAATTGGACAGTTGAAGACTGGAAAAATGTTGCCTGGTCTGATGAGTCTCGATTTCTGTTGAGACATTCAGATGGTAGAGTCAGAATTTGGCGTAAACAGAATGAGAACATGGATCCATCATGCCTTGTTACCACTGTGCAGGCTGGTGGTGTAATGGTGTGGGGGATGTTTTCTTGGCACACTTTAGCCCCCTTAGTGCCAATTGGGCATCGTTTAAATGCCACGGCCTACCTGAGCATTGTTTCTGACCATGTCCATCCCTTTATGACCACCATGTACCCATCCTCTGATGGCTACTTCCAGCAGGATAATGCACCGTGTCACAAAGCTCGAATCATTTCAAATTGGTTTCTTGAACATGATAATGAGTTCACTGTACTAAAATGGCCCCCACAGTCACCAGATCTCAACCCAATAGAGCATCTTTGGGATGTGGTGGAACGGGAGCTTCGTGCCCTGGATGTGCATCCCACAAATCTCCATCAACTGCAAGATGCTATCCTATCAATATGGGCCAACATTTCTAAAGAATGCTTTCAGCACCTTGTTGAATCAATGCCACATAGAATTAAGGCAGTTCTGAAGGCGAAAGGGGGTCAAACACAGTATTAGTATGGTGTTCCTAATAATCCTTTAGGTGAGTGTGTATATATATATATATATATATATATATATATGGATTATTTTTCTAAAAATCATCTATAGCAAGAAAGTCATATACCTCTGGGACAGCATGAGGATGAGTAAATGATGGGAGAATTTTCATTTTAGCCAGCATTATCCCTTTGAATCAGTTCACAATTCAGTCTGAAACATTCAGAAAGTTCAGTCATGAACTGAATCGTTTGCAACTGTTTGTCATTGAACAGAGAACAAAAAGTGGTGGGATGAAGTGACTATTTACTTACAATCAAATTAAATAAACTTGCAAAAACATTATTCCCGGAAGAATGTTCTCACTGAGGAGAAGCCCTGATGTCCAGATACATGACAGCATGTGCCACCCTTGTGCAGATACAAGGTGCAAAGTTAAACAAGGTTAAAGTTCAGTCAGTCTTATAGTCTCTAGATCTCTAAATGTGCTGTAATATTTGAGAAATGGATTAGGAGTCAGAGCAGATTCCTAAGGTAAACACTGTAATGTAACTTGCACTAAGGCAACTTTCAATAACTAAGAGCTTCCTCGACATCACCACAAGCCACAAATCCCTTCAGCATACCCTGTGTAACCATGGATACGTATTTCACTGTCTGGAATGCTGTCAAAGTTGGAGTCACAAGCTGTGAAATCTCTGACTTTAGTTACATGCAAATGCAGGCAACGTTGCACAACTGTCAACAAGCGTTCCCGCTTCACGCCTCTGCAATATGGTAAAAATAAATAAAAAACACTGTAGAGAACCTGTCGACATATACATGAAAATTACAACAGGTTTAGCTCAGCTAGAAAAACATGCAGAAATATAATAGCAATAGCAATCACAGCATGAATAAAAAAGCAACCTCAACCTCACTATTTCAGGCCACATTTGACACATTTTTGAATATGTAAAATACATCGAATGACACATAGCATGCGCATTTTTAGCATATGATGATTTCAGGCATTTGTGTATAAGAAAACAGACTTCAAATCTTGTACTCTTGTTATCAGAGTGCACAGCACTCTGAATAATGGCAACATCTGTCGATTCTCAGGAGGAAGTCATCACAACTACAGGGAAAGAGCTGCTGCTGGAGGCCTGCATGCGGACTGGGCCCTCAGCGGACTTCGGAGGGCTTTTCCTATGATAAAGACTTCAAAGATGAATCTCTGCAGGGCAGCTAATGTAGCAGGGTGTTTGCTGCATTTCAAAGAACATGGTCAAAAATAAACAAGACTTCTGGTCCTCATGTTCTGCCTCTGATATACAGTGCCTTATGATCGGGCCCCAGACTTTTTCTTTGCATTTTCTGTGCTCATGTTTGAGGGAAATATGTAGAATTCTTGTTTTAAACATGGTAAAATATGAGAGTACTCTACTCTTGTTGGTAGCTGACAGCATTATCAAATATTTCAGAGATTTATGAGTGATTGCTGTACAAGTCTCTTTATGATCCTGGCAATTGAAAGAGTTGACACTAACTTAATGTAAAGGAATGTCATGTTGTGTTTTACATGGATCAGTGGTCTTTGTAGTTGAAAAGCCATTTTGTGGTCCTTTTTTTTGTGATTATTAATGCATTTAAGTCAAATGCATTCATGTAGTGCAACTGCAAGTATAAATGTATCTGAAACAGGACTATTATTTTCTGTTTTTTAGAATGTGATGAATAGCTATGTAGATTAGAACCAGTGGGGAAGACCTGATTTAACAACAACAGGAAAAGACCATTTCCTCTGTCCATCCTCTAGTCATACTGCAGCTTTTTCCATGAGGGAGATAGTCGTTCTGTACCTTCCAAAAGAAATCAGATCTTTTAAACTTCTGACCCAGCAAAATATGTGCACATCACCACCCTACAGAGGGACAATGGTATTTTTATTTGTTCTCAATATGTTCCCATCTGCCCTGCCAGAAAAACCCATAATGGGACTTTTTTTATCAGGACCGATTGTCAGAGGTGTTCAATCTAATGTAGAGGCGACTCTGAAATGGCCAAGTTACTGAGAACCCAGTTCTGCTTTATCACAAATTGAGCAATAATCCACAGCAAAGTTTTAATTTTAAAGGCCTATTTCATGTTACATTGTTCAGGTTGTTTTTTTCCTGCTCCCCTGCCAAAGTCAATCAAGAATTAAAGCTGCAGGTGATTTTCTAATTGAGCTCTCAGGAAGTTTCTACTTTTAATTGCTCCAGTAATTCTCCCATACTTCTACAATACTCGTAATGCAAAAAACTGACATTATCATTTTATATATATTTTTTTTTTTTTTTTTTTATGAAAACAATGAATATGTATCAGTAGTTTTCAACATTGATTATAAAAAAGAACTGTTTCTTGAGCACCAAATCAGCATATTAGAATAATTTCTGAAGGATCATGTGAACCCTAAAAATGAGTAATGGCTGCTGAAAATTCAGCTTTGCCAGCAAAGGAGTAAATTACATATTCAAATATATTAAAATAGAAAACAGTTTCTTTAAACTGTAATAATATTTCAAGGGCGGCTCAGTTGGTAGCACTGTTGCCTCACAGCAAGAAGGTCCATCGTTTGAGCCCCAGCTGAGCCAGGAGTCCTTTCTGTGTGGAGTTTGCATGTTCTCCCCGTGTCAGCGTGGGTTTTCTCCGGGTGCTCCGGTTTCTCCACAGACAGCGTGGATTAGATATGTCAAATTGGATATGTGAGTGTGTCCCAGCACTCTCAGTGCTGGGTTGTATCAGGAAGGGCATCCTGCGTAAATCCTGTGTCAAATCCAATGTGTGTGCGCGGATAATTCCGATTAAGCAGACCCTGCAAATGAGTGGGACTAACCCTATAGGGAAGAAAGAAAAAAAAATTATATATATATATATATACACACCGATCAGGCATAACATTATGTCCTTATATTGTGTTGGTCCCCCTTTTGCTGCCAAAACAGCCCTGACCGGTCGAGGCATGGACTCCACTAGACCCCTGAATTTGGAGGCCAAGTCAACACCTCAGACTCTTTGTTGTGCTCCTCAAACCATTCCTGAACCATTTTTGCTTTGTGGCAGGGCGCATTATCCTGCTGAAAGAGGCCACAGCCACCAGGGAATACCGTTTCCATGAAAGGGTGTACATGGTCTGCAACAATGCTTAGGTAGATGATAAATGGCAACGTAACATCCACATGTACAGTGGGGAGAACAAGTATTTGATACACTGCCGATTTTGCAGGTTTGCCCACTTACAAAGCATGTAGAAGTCTGTAATTTTTATCATAGGTACTCTTCAACTGTGAGTGACGGAATCTAAAACAAAAATCCAGAAAATCACATTGTATGATTATTAAGTAATTAATTTGCATTTTATTGCATGACAAGTATTTGATATATCAGAAAAGCAGAACTTAATATTTGGTACAGAAACCTTTGTTTGCAATTACAGAGATCATACGTTTCCTGTAGTTCTTGACCAGGTTTGCACACACTGCAGCAGGGATTTTGGCCCACTCCTCCATACAGACCTTCTCCAGATCCTTCAGGTTTCGGGGCTGTCGCTGGGCAATACGGACTTTCAGCTCCCTCCAAAGTTTTTATATTGGGTTCAGGTCTGGAGACTGGCTAGGCCACTCCAAGACCTTGAGATGCTTCTTACAGAGCCACTCCTTAGTTGCCCTGGCTGTGTGTTTCGGCTCGAAGACCCATCTTCAATGCTCTTACTGAGGGAAGGAGGTTGTTGGCCAAGATCTCGCGATACATGGCCCCATCCATCCTCCCCTCAATACGGTGCAGTCGTCCTGTCCCCTTTGCAGAGCATCCCCAAAGAATGATGTTTCCACTTCCATGCTTCACGGTTGGGATGGTGTTCTTGGGGTTGTACTCATCCTTCTTCCTCCAAACACGGCGAGTGGAGTTTAGACCAAAAAGCTCTATTTTTGTCTCCTCAGACCACATGAACTTCTCCCATTCCTCCTCTGGATCATCCAGATGGTCATTGGCAAACTTCAGACGGGCCTGGACATACGCTGGCTTAAACAGGGGGACCTTGCGTGCGCTGCAGGATTTTAATCCATGACGGCGTAGTGTGTTACTAATGGTTTTCTTTGAGACTGTGGTCCCAGCTCTCTTCAGGTCATTGACCAGGTCCTGCCGTGTAGTTCTGGGCTGATCCCTCACCTTCCTCATGATCATTGATGCCCCACGAGGTGAGATCTTGCATGGTGCCCCAGACCAAGGGAGATTGACCGTCATCTTGAACTTCTTCCATTTTCTAATAATTGTGCCAACAGTTGTTGCCTTCTCACCAAGCCGCTTGCCTATTGTCCTGTAGCCCATCCCAGCCTTGCGCAGGTCTACAATTTTATCCCTGATGTCCTTAAACAGCTCTCTGGTCTTGGCCATTGTGGAGAGGTTGGATTCTGTTTGATTGAGTGTGTGGACAGGTGTCTTTTATACAGGTAACGAGTTCAAACAGGGGCAGTTAATACAGGTAATGAGTGGAGAACAGGAGGGCTTCTTAAAGAAAAACTAACAGGCCTGTGAGAGCAGGAATTCTTACTGGTTGGTAGGTGATCAAATACTTATGTCATGCAATAAAATGCAAATTAATTATTTAAAAATCATATAATGTGATTTTCTGGATTTTTGTTTTAGATTCTCACAGTTGAAGTGTACCTATGATAAAAATTACAGACCTCTACATGCTTTGTAAGTAGGAAAACCTGCAAAATCGGCAGTGTATCAAATACTTGTTCTCCCCACTGTATGTACACCGATCTGGCATAACATTATGAGGTGAAGTGAATAACACTGATTATCTCTTCATCACGGCACCTGTTAGTGGGTGGGATATATTAGGCAGCAAGTGAACATTATGTCCTCAAAGTTGATGTGTTAGAAGCAGGAAAAATGGGTAAGCGTAAGGATTTGAGCGAATTTGACAAGGGCCAAATTGTGATGGCTAGACGACTGGGTCAGAGCATCTCCAAAACTGCAGCTCTTGTGGGGTGTTGTGGGGTATGCAGTGGTCAGTATCTATCAAAAGTGGTCCAAGGAAGGAACAGTGGTGAATCGGCAACAGGGTCATGGGTGGCCAAGGCTCACTGATGCACATGGAGAGCGAAGGCTGGCCCGTGTGGCCCGATCAAACAGACGAGCGACTGTAGCTCAAATTGCTCAAGAAGTTAATGCTGTTTACATACAGTGCATTGCAGTTTGTTGTGTATGGGGCTCCATAGCCGCAGACCAGTCAGGGTGTCCATGCTGACCCCTGTCCACCGCCAAAGCGCCAACAGTGGGCATGTGAGCATCAGAACTGGACCACGGAGCAATGGAAGAAGGTGGCCTGGTCTGATGAATCATGTTTTCTTTTACATCACGTGGATGGCCGGGTGCGCTTACCTGGGGAACACATGGCACCAGGATGCACTATGGGAAGAAGGCAAGCCGGCAGAGGCAGTGTGATGCTTTGGGCAATGTTCTGCTGGGAAACCTTGGGTCCTGCCATCCATGTGGATATTACTTTGCCACGTACCACATACCTAAGCATTGTTGCAGACCATGTACACCCTTTCATGGTAACGGTATTCCCTGAAGGCTGTGGCCTCTTTCAGCAGGATAATGCGCCCTGCCACAAAGCAAAAATGGTTCAGGAATGGTTTGAGAAGCACAACGAGTTTGAGGTGTTGACTTGGCCTCCAAATTCCCCAGATCTCAATATATACAACTATCAGGCATAACATTATTGTGTTGGTCCCCCTTTTGCTGCCAGAACAGCCCTGACCCGTCGAGGCATGGACTCCACTAGACCCCTGAAGTTGTGCTGTGGTATCTGGCACCAAAATGTTAGCAGCAGATCCTTTAAGTCCTATAAGTTGTGAGGTGGGGCCATAGATCGGACTTGTTTGTTCAGCACATCCCACAGATGCTCGATTGGATTGAGATCTGGGGAATTTGGAGGCCAAGTCAACACCTCAAATTCGTTGTTGTGCTACTGCATTACTGACATGGGTCAGAACCTCAGTCACCTCTCAGATACCAAATACAGACATTGCCTGCAACATAAATACCAGAATAGATCTGGTTTTAAGAAAACTGTGATTTCCAGTTCATTATATAATACAATGAGAGGGATTGTAAATCCACCCCCTTCACAAAGCTGGTATGAACTTCATCAACCACCGTATTTTTTTAAAAGACAAACAGCAATTTGGCTGATAACTAACGTCAAACTTTTTATTGAATATAAAAACGATGAAAAGAATTTTGAAAGTATTTACAAAGACAACACACATTCAAAAAACAAGTGACATAAATCCAACAAAAAAACATCCCTTCATTACAAAGGAGGCTCTTGCAGTATAAGAGAAACTACTGCATTTTAGTAAATACTCTAACAAGCTTTAACACTACACAGTGGCACAGACAGACACTCCAAAAAAGGGACAAAATAGTACACTCTAAATTGAAAAGATTAACGCTTTTTTTTTTTAAATTTCATTTTGCATTGATGAGAATTTCAGAGGTCATATTATACAAGTAAACTATATAGAACTGCAAAACGGAAAGCTAGCAGTAAAAGTCTTTGGGCTATAGAAAAGAGTAGGCAGGCAGATGTTTGCATTTATGTCAGAGTGCATATTGTGTTATGGCTAATTCAAATGTGAAGACTGTTAATGTTATGGATTTTAAGTAGTTTGTTTCAAGTAATAAATATTATTTGATGTGTAATGATTGACACCCAAAAAAACTCTAACCAGCTAACACATGGTACAATATATTTTATGAAACCTTCAATGCGAGAGAAAAGGCACAACCTGATTTTTTTGTATACAGTCACCAGGTAAGAATAGAAAAAAGGAGGTAAGTGTTGGCATCTCAAAGGCAATGTTGACATCAGTATTAGAAACCATATGGTGATTTCCATCAAACTCCAGTGACTGCTAAAGGTCTGCAAATGTCCAGTAGATAGTTATCAAATTCAAATGCGAGACAATCAGATCAAATGATCATCAAGAGAATAGAAAAATAATAGCATAAATGTGTAGAAATACAGGGCGCATACTGATGCATCTAACCTGTACGATGTAAGATAAGATCAGCTCCATTCTCTTCTAGACTCGCTGGAATTTGATTTCTACCCATCTGCATTCTCAATATGTTCAGTTTGCATGTGAGTCTGGTCAGATCTTGATATATTTCTTCTGCAGTTAACATTAAATGCAGACCTTCTGTCTGCATAAATATGAATAGTTGATAAATAACAAAACTCAATGAACTACGAAAAGGGATACGTATTTACTGCAGTTAAAACTGCTTTATAATTGTTCTTTGACTTCTTTCATTACACTTCTTACTATGTGAGGCTATTAGCATGTTATTTAAGAAAAAAAATATGCTTCAAAAAGACATTACTGTTTGTGCTTTTGAACTAATTATTAAAAAAAAAAAAAAAAAAAAGAGTACACAAGATTTTGGAGTGTGTCTAAGAGGACAGAGATACATTTCAATAATTAAAGCTTGGTTGACTAGTCTGCTTCTTCTCATTAAAATTACATTTCAGGTTAGTTTATAGGTAATGGTCCCACCCTGTGGCCAGTATGTATATCAAGTTTGGTTAATAGTGGTCCCAAAATTACAAATGTTAATGGTGGTCCTATTAAAAAAAAAAAAAAATACAACGGGAGTGGGCTGCTGGAGGTAAACTTGAAGAAGAGAGAAGGCACACATGTGACAGTATCCAAATGAACTTAGGCAGCTGCGTATTCAATATGTGGTCTTCAGAAATGCTGAAAAGGTGGCCCAAGTGAATGGTCCAGAGTCCTCTTCTCCACAAATGTTCTTGACCTCCACAAAAAAGATGCAGAAGAATAACTGGAGGTCCACATATTATTCCATACATTGACCTTCGCTCGCTTCCAGTTACATGAGCTCAGTAGTTAAACTTGACTTTTTCTATGTCTCCAATCAGCGTCCTTGCCAAGAAGATTCCCACCATCTAATAGCAAAGTGACAAGACACAACATTAGATTCAGATTCACTTCAAAACTGAGTTTTAAAAAGACATACTCTACATGCAGAAGGGTATTTCTTTTCAGGGACTACAATTTGCATTCATTCTGATGACAGAATCTGAAATTCTTTAACCATTTGTTTTGTGTTTTTTTAAAGGACTTTTGGTTGCTCTGTGAAAATTAAAGTGCTGAGGGTGACATCTAGCTGTAAAACATATTTTCCATGCTGTATGGGTTTTTTCAAGCACATCCAATACCTGTAGCAACGATATGACTATGAAGACTCCAGCAACAATGTACAGATTGCGTGGAAGCCACTCCTCTAAAGCCGTCATGCATCCTTTGACATAAATGGTGTTGCTCCATTGAGCCTGAAAAATAAAACACTGTGTGTTATGTTTATTCACAAAATAAGTGACATTAAATGATAGTAAAATTGATGCAATTATTTTAAAAAGCATTTTATTACAACTACATAGCAGCAACTGCCCTGTGCCACACATTATAACATACAAGTGCCGGTATTCTGCTCTCCCAATTGCAATTTCTCACTGCCAATAGGGTACAGAAAGAGAATGATTGCGAGCGGAGATGCCCCATTTAGGAAAATGTAATTTTCAAACTGACTTATAAGGGTGCCATCAGAATGGTGGCATAAAGACTTTAATTTCAGAAACTTTTACTATATTTTCTTGTACGCGCAAGCTGAGAAGTGTTTTAATTTATTCCACTTTCTATAGCAAGAACTCACTGTACAACTTAAAAATTTCTAGGGGAATGTGTATTAAAGCAGAACTTTTGTCAACAATGGTAAAGAATAAAATACTAGTACAACTGTACAATATGCACTCACCGCTGTGCCAGTTGATCTAACATCATACCCACACTGCGTGTTCAACACTGTATCCTGTAAAGAGAAGTCACAGGTTCATGAAAATGAGGCCTATAATTACTGTAAAGTCATTTACAATAGAAGAAAATTACCATGCATTAAGTAATTTAAACCAAAACCAGACATAACCTGTGCCTAGGAGAAAAAGCTTTAGGGTGAGTATTAGGGGTGTGTCGAGACCTCGTCGCGATATTAAAATGTGACGATATTTCTAATCGAGGTGAAAAGCTGTCTCGCGCTATCAACATGACCAAGTTGAATTAGTGGCAAAACCTTTTACATTATATTGTTCTGTCTTTTACTGCATATGATATTTCATACCCAGAAAGTAGAACTGAAGTGACATTCATTACAAGATGATTAGAGTAGGGCTGTCACAATTCCTCGATTAAATTCAAGTGCTCGATTTAAAAAAAAAAAATCTTCGATTGAACTGGAAGTGGTTCCAGGATATATTAAAACCATTTAAAAATCATAATATAGCATAGCATAGTGCTATCATTTATAAACCTACACTAACACAGGAGAATACATCAGTATGTTTCTAAATATGCAAACTGTTGTTCATTGCGATTTCAAAATAAAAGTTCAAACACTCACGCTGAGTTAGCATGTTTTGATGTCCATATGATCTTGTTCATGAAATTACAGTGGCTGTAGCATTTCTATCGTAAAGAAGTGGCCAAATATTAAAGATTAAGTGGACACTTGAATTAAATGTTGTTTGGCCAATATTAAACAAGGATTTGGTCATGCTGTAAAGTGCAACAACAACAATAAAACGGCCATTGGCGCACTCTGCGGGCATTTGTTATAATGAACATAAGTTGATTGTTTATAATATTATGTATATTACATTATGTATTATAACAGTGTTGAACAATAAAACCATAAAATTACTTGCTTTTGATACTTTATTTTAACCAATTATTATTGTATTTTAAGTCACTATAACGATTATTCTCGACAAAAAAAATATTATCTGATTACTCAATTAAATCATCAAAATAATAGACTGATTACTCGATTACCAAAATAACCGTTAGTGACACCCCTAGATTAGTTAAATGATAAATAAAATGTACCTGCATTGTTTTGCATTTTGTGACTTTCAGTCGAATAAAAGAGTTTTTACAGACATATTTTTTCATTGAGGATTTCTTAAATATAGTGTTTCTTAAAAATATAGTCGTCTCATTCTCGTGAACCCAATATTGTGTATCATCTCGTCTCATGAGCTAAGTGTATTGTCACACCCCTATTCAGTATCCTAAACACAAATAAAACCTAGCCCTTCTAAAATTAATTCCCTAACACAATGAAAGTGAATTAAATTAGTTGCAAATAAAGGAGAATGTCATGATGTTTACAAAAAATAGAGGTAGAGTAGATAGGATAGGATAGTAACCAAGTTGGCAGATTGGCTTGATGCACAAAGAAATAAAAAGATGTTTTTGGGGGAAACAGTTTTCAGTTCACCCTCATGTTGTTCCAAATCCACATAACTTTTTTTTGTTCCATGGAATTTGGAATAATGTATTGGTTGATCCATGCAATTACAAAGTACATTCTGCAAAATTTCTCAAACAAAGACATATGGGTTTGGAATGACATGGCATTTCAAGGCCACAACATCCAAAGGAAGTCTTCAACGCTTTTGGCCTTCGACTTGAAAGCACAATGTGTTCTTTTAAAAAGAATTTTTTAGGATGAAAAGATCTCTTTTTTTCTGTGGAGGGCTGCTGTGAAGGAGAGAGGAACCTACAGCAGGGTCGCTGATGCAGCAGGAAAAGGGCACGCCACATTTCTCTCTGCTGTGGTGACTCTGTGAGCAGTTAAAATACACATTCAGGTTCCAGTCGTTGGGGTCTTTAGCTCCACAGCAATGATTCTGTGAATAAAACAAAACGTATGTTCAGGACATTTAATCAAACCCTGCAACAGGCAAGGTGAGTTAGCACAGTGCTATAATTCCCCAAATTACATCAATAATAATTTTAAATGTAAAACATTTATTTGTGAAAACAGATATAAATTCAAAACAAAGTAGTGCTGTCAATTTAATTAATCGCGATTAATTGCATCCAAAATAAAAGTTTGTGTTTACATAATATATGTGTGTGTACTGTGTATAATTATTATGTATATATAAATACACACACATGCATGTACATATTAAAGAAATTTTTTGGTTATATTTATATATATAAAATATGTATATTTATATATAATATAAATTGTGTATTTATATATACACAGTATATACATGCAAATATTTCTTAAATATATACATGAATGAGTATGTATTTATATATACTATAATTATATAAAATTAACAGTTAATGGTTTTGTTCAGGTTAAATAATGCTTGTTAATTTAGCATTGATTAATTAATTAAACAAGAATTGGCGAAAAGACACAGAAGAGTGAATGGTGAAGCAAAAAGTTTGTTTTTAACAGTTTCACCTCTACTATGTATGTGGTGGTTGGCATGTTGAGCAAACAGAACGCATTCATTTTAATGAATGAGAATTGAATATATTGAATTGGTATATATTTAAAAACTCTCTCAGACTTACCAGCTTCTGGAGAGAGTCGATCAGATTCTGCAGGTCAATGTCTTCCCTGTAGGCCTTCACATTGGCCAAGAAGAATTCGTTGATCCACTCCCTAACTTGGCCCTGGAACACAAATGCTAACACTGCAGCCGTCAGCTCCAGGAAGAAGATGAAGCCAATGACTCCAGAGAACTGAAAGGAAAAAGTCAAGAATCAAGGTAATTCAAAGAGCAGCATTTGACAATGTAAATACAATTTGTACATTTTTATGTCTGAGAAGTAATTACATTCAACACATCATAAAGTTCCTAACTTCTACAGGTCTGGCACTGCAAGGCATGCAAAACTGACCAGCATATGTAATGGCACCTCAGTATCACATCGAAAGGATGAGAACTTACAAATTTAAGGAGGCAGATGTTTTCCCGGAGTGCTCCGACACACCCAGCAAATCCCAAAACGAAAGTGACTGTGCCCACAACAAGCACCCCCCAAACTGGGTCAAAACCATGTAGACGTGTGACTTGCGTCAGATCTGATAAAACACCCTGTGGGCAAATCAAGGAATAAACTATTTTCACTATTTGCCACTAAATACACATTTACAGCCACATAAACTCATTTTTAGAAACTCAAGTAGAAACCGTAGTACAGAGTAGAGAGCAGAAAAAGATTTTTTGAGTGATTTTCAGATGTGTTCACACTTGGCAGATTTGGTTTGGTTAAAGCAAACTCTGGTGCGATTGCTCTGTTAGTGTGGTTCATTTGAATAAGTGTGAACTGTGAACGCTGCCATCCGAGCCATCTGAACCTAGTGTGTGTAAGACAAAGGGATTTCTGACACTGTTTTGACTCCTTTACACATTTTATAAGCTGTGTGCACATTTACACATGTGTGCACATACAGCAAACGCATTTAGCGCAGCACACAGCATTTTTTTGGATGTTCGACAAGTTCCATCACAAAATATACATCATAAAAGCTGTTTTTTTTTTTTAGGGTTTTCAGGCATCTTCAGGTTCTGTATTAAAAATTACAGTGTGAACGCCAAGCGAACCAGGACTAAATGTATTATTTTCCTTTTTGGTCTGGACCAAAAGAACCAAGAGAACTGAACTACAAGTGTGAACATACCCATAAAAGAGTAGATAAAGGAAATTTCACAGACGCATCTACTCACCTTTTCACTCCAGGCCCAGAAGCCTATTGCAATGAATGCTGTTCCAGCTAGCTGAAAAGCAGAAGAGGTTTAGGAGGCATTAAGAAATGTTGCATCAGAGTAGTCAAGTTCAGACAAAGCAAAAACCTTCAATGACTAAGGCCCTGTCCCAAATGGCAAACTTCATATGCATTTTCGGTCTTGTGGACTTACAACGGCTGCCGCATACGCGTGTCCGTTAAGTCCACGAGACCGTAGGGTGTCCCATTTGTCATTTTAGGTCTCAGAAGGGTGCTCACGAGTGCCCCCTTTGCGGTTATGCTCCCTCGATGCGCACTTTTGCCGAGCACTGATGCGGGCTCCGCAGCGGACTTCTTCCCGACAGTCAAAGCGGTGTTACGTCACGAAAGTGTGGACTCGTAGGAAGACCGCGAGGGTTTAGGGTGCCATTTGGGACAGGGCCTAAGTCTAGAACACTAAGCAACTAGACACTTCTACTTGGAATAAAAAAAATGTAAAAAAAAAAGTTTAAATACACAGTTCAAAAGTTTGGGGTTGGTAAGATTATTTTAATGTTTTTGGGGGAAAAAAGTATCTTACTCAACAAGGCTGCATTTATTTGTTCAAAAATACAGTCTGTACAAAAAAACAATATAGGAATATTGTAATATATTATTACAGTTTAAAATAACTTTTTTTATATAATTTTCATTTTAATATATTTTAAAATGTAATTTATTCCTGTGATGGCAAAGCTGAATTTTCAGCATCATTACTCCAGTCTTCAGTGTCACATGATCCATCAGATATCATTCTAATTTGCTGAACACAATTGTTCTGCTTAGCGTATTTGTGGAAACTTTTTTTTCTATTTATTCTTGATGAATATAAAATTATTTTATATTGAATTTTGTAACATTATAGCTCAAATGTCTTTACTGTCACTTTTGATCAAATTAATACATCCTCTTTAATAAATATATTAACTTCTTTTTTTTTTTTTTTTTTAAATCTTACTGACCTGACCCCAAACTTTTGAATGGTAGTGTATAAAATGTATGAACATGCTAAAGATACAAATTTTTCAGCTTTATTCAAAAGTATGGAAAATAAAGACTTAGACTTATAATTCATATCTAAAACAGGGCATGAAACATTCAGTAATAACAAAACTTGTTTCTCAGGAGCCATGTTTAATATTGAAAACAGGAAAACGGGTTAGAAGCTGTTATCTGGTATGAACTCTAAAACTCCTCCCATGCTTCCTTATACAGGACACCACAAAATATCGCAATAGTATGTCAGCGTAAATCTGTTTCCTGTTGACGTAAATATGGAAACCTGGCATCATTAGGCTCGCTGACCTTTTCTCCTGATATATAAAGGTTCAGCGGTAGAACATGCTGTGATGAAAATGCAGTCAGAAAGTGTGAAACATCTGTGCACACGGTGTAAAACTAAGTGGAACAAATAAACATAAAATGTGGGGCTCGTCGGAGATCATGTTATCGGAGCAAGAGTGGCATAAAAGATAGGCAGGGCAGACACAGTACTGGACGTTATCTAACGTAAGAACTGGGAAGGGTGGCCATTTAAACATGATTTGCAGATGAGGGCATGTTTGTGTGTGATTGTGCATGTGTTTACACTAAAATAAAACATTTGTCATCAACTTACCCAAAAGATAATGTTGTAGCTGAACATGAGGTATTTGTAGCAACAGCTGACCTCTGCATTTTCATATCTGTAATAGTGCATCTTCTTCTGTAGCATAAAGAAAAGGACATTTGAGATTACCACATTAAAACATCTAGAGATCTTTATCATATATTGTTAACTTAAAATGCGCATTAACAAAAGCTCAAATACATGGGGACGCATAGAAGTGTTAAAACTAATGTTGATCTGATAAATTCACCCAAATTACATCACATCCTCAGGATTAATCAATTGCACAAGAGTTTAATTACAAAATTCGCCCGCATCTTAAACAGCTGCTGGTAATACTGGGAAGAGTCTGTACTGTAGTACACTTCCGGTTATGACAGTAAAGAGAAATTTCTAACTAAGAGCATTTACAGAAAGAAAGAAAAAACTTCCCTTTTTTAAATGCAAGCAGACCCTCCCTTGCTGGATGGGGTTTTAACTAAATATTGTTAAAGATAAACATTAACTTTTAATTCCAGTAAAATTTAACATGCTTTACTTTCTTATAGGCCCCAAATTTGGGTTCAAACCAAAACATGTAAAATTAAATAAATTATTTTAAAATGAAAACTAAACAAAAAAAAAAAAAAAAAAAAAAAAAAAAAAAAAAAAACTTACTAAAAAAAAGAAAAAAATGATTTGTTTACCTGCATGTTATGTGACCATTAATCAACACTGCTAAAATGTAAATGTGTTGTTAAATGATTGAATATTAATCTTATTAAAATAATCTGAGGGGGTATATCAAGCCAATATTTTAGGTCAATGGGTTCTGCTGACAAAAATGTTTGGGAATTCCTGCATCTACCTTATACATTCACATTCAAAAGTCTTGATCATTAAATAAGTACTACTTAATGATCCATGAAACCCTTCATAATAAAATATTTGCCTGTCACTAATCTGCAGTATACAGAAAACTAAATGAGAATCTGCTTCAAAGATTTATGAACATGTCTGATAAAACGTCTAACCATTTAAAAAACAGCTGGTTAAACATTAAAGTGTTATGTTATCATAATTATTCCTATTTGCATCACCTGCCAAGTGGTACCAACAGCTGCAAACAGATCATTGGAAAACCACTGAAGATATTTCAACAAAAATTCCGTGTGTGTTTGGTTTTCTTTTGATTATTACATCAGATCTGACCACAGAATATTTTTCAGAGACAACTCATAAGGGAATATATCCGTCCAGTAATCAGAAATCATTAGCGATTACACACACAAGATGGCTCACGAGCGCTTCCCCAATACTTCTTCCTCTTAACGTACTAGTTAGCTAAGTGGCTAGTTGATTAGCAAAGTTGTCAGTTCACACTTTAAAACCACCTGGCAAGGCAACTCTCAGTCTTCCACAACAGTTGGTGTTTCCGTTTAGGAGATTTTGCAAAGTTAATGCAGGGAACACTGTAGTTCAATAATTCTATAATATATGTATTTTTTTGTTGCTGCAGTAAACACAAGAACAATGCTAAGAGCTAGATATCTCAACATAGCTAGCCAACTTTATCCCCTCACAACTTGTCAAAACCAACTATTTTCTCCCAATTGCCAACTAAATATATAAATAATATACCGATATATAAAATCTTTACAACGACTAGTTAAAAATGCAGCCACAGTTTAATTTATTTACTTGGGAGGAGAGTGCGCGAGGGCGCTGTGGGTGAAATGAGACGCTCGAGAACTTACGTCTGTATAAAATATTTACAATTTAAACGCACAAAGTACAGCGGTTTATTAGCAAGAAAATGACTCAATGTTAAGAAATATAAGTAAATAAATAAGCAGTTATAATATGTAATCTAAAAGCGCTCACCTCTTTGTTTATGTCACACAACGCCTCCGCCTGGTAGAGTTTGAAAAAAAAAATGAAAAAAACTAACTCTTCTAACACCCACCCCACACATGAATGCAGGACTTTGTGAGTGAGTGTGAGAAAGACACGCCCGAGTAATGATCACTCAAAAACACTACCAAATCTGTTTCACAATTTCTATTGTTTAAAATAGTAATATATATATATATATATATATATATATATATATATTGTTTATACTGTTTAAACAATAAATTAAATATATTATAAATATATAAAATAATTAAGGTTCAGGCTAATTCTGCCACATCCGCTGCTCTGTCATGAATTGTGTAAACAGGAAGAGACAAAGGGTTTAAAGGGTTAAAGGGTTTGCTAGTGCTCCTCTCCCTCTCCCTCTCCCTCTCCCTCTCCCTCTCTCTCTCTCTCTCTCCCTCTCCCTCTCTCTCTCTCTCTCTCTCTCTCTCTCTCTCTCTCTCCCTCTCCCTCTCTCTCTCTCTCTCTCTCTCTCTCTCTCTCTCTCTCTCTCTCTCTCTCTCTCTCTCTCTCTCTCTCTCTCTCTCTCTCTCTCTCTCTCTTCTCTCTCTCTCTCTCTCTCTCTCTCTCTGTCTAGTTTTTATGGTCATTAAATTGTTTGGAGCATAAGAAACCAATTGAATATATTTTCACAAATTAAAAATATATTTTATTCCTATGTTATGAGGAATAAAAAGAGGACACCCATTTATTAAGAATTTTAAAAAATTAAAAAATTAAAAGACATGTAAAGACATAAATAGGCAAAAACAATGTTTTTTTTTATTTTATTCACCAATCAATTTTTAGGTTTTAAGCTTTTTATCCAAACTTTGTATAAAGATGATTCTCAACTATGTTATGAAAGATATAACAGAATGATTTGATATACCATTTTACTTCATGCAATATGCGTGTAAACATAGCCATAAATGCCATTCCCATTCTATGCAATGCATACAATGCATCTAATTTGCATAATACTGTGCTCTTGGGGCAACATGTAATGAAAAAAGACGTGTAAAATGGGAGTGATAATTGGGAATATTTTCATAAGAATATCTCATATTTCATAAGAATATTGATGTATAATTTCTTTCCCTATTCACTTTCATGTCTGTAAAATGCCTGATATGCCTGGTGTCCTTTACAGAGATCACATGAAACTGAATGATTTGAAACCCCATAACATTTTCCTGAGATGTTGATTTCTGACAAACAATTTGAAAATTAGTAAGATGTAAATGATAATTACAAAATATTATCATATTTCCCATACGAGTGCTAAATTTGATCATTCAGTCATTTTTAAAGACCAAGGAGAGGGAGTTGTCATGGTTACACCTCCAACTATCTCTGCAAAGCTATAAATGTGCTCTTCACAGGTATATTGTACAAACCCAATTCCAAAAAAGTTGGGACACTACAAATTGTGAATAAAAACAGAATGCAATGATGTGGAAGTTTCAAATTTCAATATTTTATTCAGAATACAACATAGACGACATATCAAATGTTTAAACTGAGAAAATGTATCATTTTAAGGGGAAAATAAGTTGATTTTAAATTTCATGGCATCAACACATCTCAAAAAAGTTGGGACAAGGCCATGTTTACCACTGTGTGGCATCCCCTCTTCTTTTTATAACAGTCTGCAAACGTCTGGGGACTGAGGAGACAAGTTGCTCAAGTTTAGGAATAGGAATGTTGTCCCATTCTTGTCTAATACAGGCTTCTAGTTGCTCAACTGTCTTAGGTCTTCTTTGTTGCATCTTCCTCTTTATGATGCGCCAAATGTTTTCTATGGGTGAAAGATCTGGACTGCAGGCTGGCCATTTCAGTACCCGGATCCTTCTTCTACGCAGCCATGATGTTGTAATTGATGCAGTATGTGGTCTGGCATTGTCATGTTGGAAAATGCAAGGTCTTCCCTGAAAGAGACGACGTCTGGATGGGAGCATATGTTGTTCTAGAACTTGGATATACCTTTCAGCATTGATGGTGCCTTTCCAGATGTGTAAGCTGCCCATGCCACACGCACTCATGCAACCCCATACCATCAAAGATGCAGGCTTCTGAACTGAGCGCTGATAACTTGGGTTGTCCTTGTCCTCTTTACTCCGGATGACATGGCGTCCCAGTTTTCCAAAAAGAACTTCAAATTTTGATTTGTCTGACCACAGAACAGTTTTCCACTTTGCCACAGTCCATTTTAAATGAGCCTTGGCCCAGAGAAAACGCCTGCGCTTCTGGATCATGTTTAGATATGGCTTCTTTTTTGACCTATAGAGTTTTAGCCGGCAACGGCGAATGGCACGGTGGATTGTGTTCACCGACAATGTTTTCTGGAAGTATTCCTGAGCCCATGTTGTGATTTCTATTACAGTAGCATTCCTGTATGTGATGCAGCGCCGTCTAAGGGCCCGAAGATCACGGGCATCCAGTATGGTTTTCCGGCCTTGACCCTTACGCACAGAGATTGTTCCAGATTCTCTGAATCTTTGGATGATAACTTCAAACTCTTTGCAGTTTTTCTCTGAGAAACTCCTTTCTGATATTGCTCCACTATTTTTCGCCGCAGCATTGGGGGAATTGGTGATCTTCTGCCCATCTTGACTTCTGAGAGACACTGCTACTCTAAGAGGCTCTTTTTATAGCCAATCATGTTGCCAATTGACCTAATAAGTTGCAAATTGGTCCTCCAGCTGTTCCTTATATGTACATTTAACTTTTCTGGCCTCTTATTGCTACCTGTCCCAACTTTTTTGGAATGTGTAGCTCTCATGAAATCCAAAATGAGCCAATATTTGGCATGACATTTCAAAATGTCTTACTTTCAACATTTGATATGTTATCTATATTCTATTGTGAATAAAATATAAGTTTATGAGATTTGTAAATTATTGCATTCCTTTTTTATTCACAATTTGTACAGTGTCCCAACTTTTTTGGAATCGGGTTTGTATATTGTTAGAGAAATTTGCTAAAATGTCCTCTACAGAGAAAAAAAAATCCATTGCTTGGTCTCAGGAGGATATAATACACACCACATTGCTAATGCATGCAATAGTAACTGTACAATAATATAATAATTAAATAATAACAATAATAACTGTAGTTTCATCCAAGAGGAACAGAATAACCACAAGCACCACTTCCTCCTCCTTTTTTTTGAAGTGTTGTTTCAAAGAAAATGTTGAGGAGAAAATGCCAAACATCCCCAAAATCAAACATCCTGCTGTATTGTGCATTGTGAGCATTGTGAGCACAACATCCCAGAATACAAAATGTAATAGAAAACATATCAGTACATCTTTAACTGTTCAAATACACTTTCAGTCATTTGTAAAAGCCAGTTCACACTGCAGACTCCAACCAATGGCAGATACACTTCGGCAGATACCCCTGTTACCATCTGTTGGCGTAGGTCGGTTCATGTTCAATCACTTTTTGTCAGGTCGTGGAATGTCTGAGAAGTGACACACTGTAATCTGGTGATTGTCCGCATCTATTGGTGCAGTGTGAACTGGCATTAAAAGATTACTAAGGGTTAGATGAATGTACAGACACATACATAAATACAAAGAATATAAAACAGCACATTAAACTCCCTACTAGTCCGTTCTTACATCCATACCAGTGTAGATGTGTAAGGAGTGAGAATGTGAAGTTTGTAATGCTTGTTGACCAGACTTACTGTCCAAAACTTCCACCTGGCCTCAGGCCGGTTGCACCCTTCTTCAGAACAATCGCTCCTGTTGGTTGATCAAAGGAGCTGCAAGCAGACAAAGGCCTTCCAGTTTATGCAAATCACTTATCTCCTCTTCCTGTTACATCACTGTTTCTAAAAACACCCCAACCCCACACTCACAAATAAAAAACAAATAAAAAAGTAAACTATTCACGATGTAAAAGCAGCTGGTGCAGGTAGATTACACCAGAAACATTTTTTAAAAAAACTAATCCTACCAACCCCAGACTTTTGAATAGTAGTGTTTTTCAGATCAGAAAAGTGACAGTATCAAGCACAAATATTTCACCTCATGGATGACAGAAACACTGTGTTATGCATATTTGACGATTATCATGATTTTCTGCCATTGAGGTTATCCATGCATTAAAGAAAAGTACAAAAACCTATAGCAATATATACTGAACAATTGTATGAAATCTGACATTTGAGAGAACATTAGGGGAAAAAAACATCTTTATTTAAATGCAAGTGCAGTAATTAAATGAAGTCAATAAAGATGTCTGTACACACAGCTGCATGATTCTTTAACAGAGACTATTAAATAAATAGCAAAAATGAAGATAAATAAGATCAAAGCCCATTTAATTAGTCTGAAAACATCTGAAAGCTCTCATGTTGTTACTTTCAGATCAGATAAATAATAAATTATTGTTTAGGCATATCCTTATAGTCAATAAATACATTGAATAAATAGTCATAAATAGATTGCACAATTCAGCCATACACATGGTTGTCCTCAGACGACTGGCTGTTTAGTCCTTCTCCCTGCCACCAGTCTCCTTGTAGTTCTCTCAGGATCTCCTGCAGCGACAGGGCCGGCAGCTCAGGCAGAGGCCCGTGGTGAATCCCGCTTTCCTGTTGGCTCTCCATCCTCGGAACTTCTGGTTTGTCTACACGAAAAGAGCTGGAAGCTGGAGGAGTGCCCTCCAAACCGCCCTCCCAGGAACCCGAGTCTGGGGTAACAGGGGTCAGTGGCTGAAGGCTGTTGTGTTTTTCAGATGGAGAGTAAAAATAGCTCTGGGTGGAGCTGGTATTGCAGGCATAGGCATCGAGATGATATGGACTCCACGTGGAGCTCATAGGTGACCTCCTGTCATACCTCGCCGCCCAGTTAGGGGGCATCTGATGCCCTGGGCTTAGAAGAGGAGGGCTGCAATGAGTGTTCATGGCTCTGGCCTGATGGTGTCCATATGAAGGGGTGCAGTAGCCAGAATCATCACTGACAGACATGGAAGATGGAGTGTCACATCCATAAAGGCCATCCCTTTCCATTTCTTCCTTAATATGATCGGGGTACGCAGTTGGTGAAGTGCATAAAGGCCCAGTGACCGCACCCTCCCTGTTAGAAGAGTGTACCTGCACCGGTGAATTCTGCGTGGCACTGTAGGCTGGCAATGGTGAGTTAGATTGCCACAACGGTTTCTTTCCACCCTTGCATTTCAACGTGCGAGCCCTCCTATTCTGGAACCATACCTATTGCACATGGAGACATTAAGATATAAACGGTCAGCCTCATAAGAATACAGTTGATAGATTAGACTCAACCATCTAGTGTATACAGATAAGAGCTTCCTTGTCAAAAGATTCAGGTTAATCATTGTGAGATGACACTAAGCTACGGTGGCATAAATTCAGGATGGTTATCTATGCCTGGTATGTCTATTGTTTACAGGCTGTATGGTCTCTAAACTAAACAGCAGATAAACACAAAGACGCTTACGTCATGTCAGATATTGATAGTGGTATCAGACAGCAAACAGTATGGCCTTATTAGCATATCACTTCACCTGTTGTTATGCGTATCTGGTGAATTTGTACATGCGTAAGAGATACGAAAAAGAGGTTGTTTCCTTATTTACATAAATAAAGAAACAGTTCACCCAAAAATGTACTCACTCTCATGTTGTTTCAATCCTGACTGACATTCTTCTGTGGAACACACAATATGAAATTTTGAAGGAAAAAAAATGCCTCACTTTTTTGTCCATAGAATGAAAATCAATGGGGCCAAAAGTTGTTTTAGACCCTGCTGACTTTCATTATATGGATAAAGATAATGGGGGGAAAAAATCTTCAAAATATATTTTTTAGTGTTCCACAAAACAAAGAAAGTCATTTAGGTTTGGAACGACATGAGAGTGAGTAAATGATGACAGAATTTCATTTTTGGAGGGGTGACCTACCCCTTTAAATTTTAGTGATTTCAGTGTGCTATTGTACATAACGTGCCATAAGACACCATGACCCACCTGTATGCGAGACTCTGGCAGTCCAGTAGTTTGGGAGAGACTTTCTCTGAGGCTGATTCCTGGGTAAGGATCTGTCTCAAATGTGGCACGCAGAAGCTCAACATGTTCCTTTGAGAAACTTGTCCTTTTCCTGCGACTTGCACTCCTTGATACAGTACCGCTTCCAGATATTTTAGCAGATATATCTAAAAAAAAAAATCAAAATGAGTCAAAATAATGTTATCATGATTGTCATCCTTCAGTTAGTAAACAAACTTATATTAAAAACAAACAACATCAGTGCAATGTATGAATACTTCTCCACAATAATAATATATGCAGCAGAAGAATAGTAACAGTGCCTGACTTTTGGTTTGAGATAGAGAAGCTTGGGGGGGGAAGCTTTTTCCTATGGGATCTTAAATGTCAATGTCTATCCATCAAAAATGTTGCCATTCAGCATGCTTACCAATTCTGTTGTCTTTCCACATGTTGTGTCACCACTGGTTGAATCCTGAAAACTGCTGAAGAGTATGAAGGTCTGTCTTGTTTGATACTCCTCATGGATTTGATTTCTGACCCCTACAGCACTGTTTTATACCTGTACCTATCCCATGACCCCCCTTTCACCCCCACCTCCCCCATTAGAAGTGCTTATGGGTGAAATAGGAATGAGATGAGGGACACTCTTTGAAGGTCAGCCCAAGCCATTACTTAAGCACTTAAAAACACCATTCTCAAAAAATAATGTTTTATCTCTTTAAATTGGATTTTATAACATTTAAAAGTTTTCTTTCCAGATCTTTCAAAAAACAATTTTTTTGAGAGGATTAATGGCTTTTATATAGTACGTTTATATCCTTTTATTTAGTCAGATCTTTGAAATACATGCTATTTATCTATGTTTATCTGTATTTATTTTATTATTTGATTGGTATATGTATATTGCACTTTCCATTTTAAATATATAAAAATTGTATATTTATATTCTTAATATATACATCATAAAGAAATATTAAAGTTTTCAGCTTTGCAGTTTGGATATTCTCATAATGACCATTATCTGTAAATCATTGATAAAATAACTTAAAACAGCAGAAAGTCATTTAAGAATGCAATGAAATATTAATTTGTTGTTTCATATTTTATATTCCTGTATACAAAGGCTAAAACTGAACACAGACTGTACCAGATAATATAATTATATTCTTAAAATATATATAATGTTAATTTGTCTGTTTCAAAACTATTTTTATATTATATTCCTATATACAAAGGTTAAAAATAAACACAGACTGTATGTTAATACAGAAGGCTTCTTGCGCACTAATCAAACATATTGTATAGAATTGCACTTATTGGAAAAGTGTGTAAATAGATGGTGTCCTTTCCTGTAATTGCTCTTCATTCAAGCATTGTAATCAGTAAAACAATAGACTCAAGAAAATATTAACTAACAAAGACATTAGCAACATGCTTAACATAAGTTTAAGCAAAAGGCTGTGAATGGATATCTCTTTGTGTCACCTGATCTCTTTTCAAAAGAAACATGTTTGGAAGCCAGGGAAAACAAGGAGGGCGATTTGTGAAATGATTAATAGGAGAGTTTGCATGTGTGAGTATTATCACTCCCTCTCTCTGCTCCAGAGGATCCAGAGGGGATAATGGTCATTTCAAAGTCAAGGTTCTTGCCAAGCTTGTCAATGCAGATGAGCTGTTTAGACGTGCTGTTGAATTAAGCCAGACTAAAGCAAACTAAACACAGGGACCTTTCAGTCCAAGGCATGGATGACCAGTTCATTTTGATGGTTTTCCTCAAGTAAACCCAGAACGGATCAATAAATAATGTCCATATCTGACCAGATAAATATTTCCATTCAAACAAGTTAAAATAAAGTATGGCATCTGGCTAGCTACCAGACATTAAGTGATGTTTGGACTGATTTTCATGAAGTCCAGGTTCCTCTCATCATCTCATCTTTTTAGTGCTCTTGCTAATGGTTATTAAATGAAATTATCATGTAAAGCATATAGAACCTCAAAGTTTTTTATTAAGTAGTTTGGCAAGCATCCATTGAGTAGGCTATAAAAGCCCAGTTTTCTCCTAACAAAATGTAGAGTATGACATCCCCCCATTAATCAAACACACCCTCTTAGCTGATACTGCATTCTGCTGCATTCTAAATCCAATCAGTTTGTTATTTTAAGATAAATGTGCAAATTGCAGATAGTTTTCATTTATTTGTTTTGTATACAATTGCCTTGCAACATTACTTTTGTATATAAGAAAATATAGAGAGAAACTTTCTTTCCCCCTCTGTTTCTGTATTGCTTATTTCCATTAATTGTACCGTTTTGTCCTTGTAACTCCTAGTCCAGCTGTTCTATAGACAGAACAGTAGGTGGCAGTATTGAGCTTTAACAGCTTTATTAGATTGTGGCAGGTTTTTCCGTGAAACACAGCTCTAAAATCATCAGATGCTTTCAAACATTTCAGGTGATACATAGTCAATGCAATTTATAGTTGTTGATTTTAGGGGATAAAATAATTGCAGACTTTACCTCAAAATATCATTTCTGTACCTCTGATCTAACCAAATAAACTACTGAGATTTAGTGAACGTGCTGCAGGGATTAGTATGTGTTTTTTAGGCCAAAAAAAAAAACAGAAACGAGTTAGCATATTAGCGCTTCCGGTTCTAATGTCTATTAGTCAATGGGTTTTATGTTCAAAGAATGGAGTAGCCTACTGTCTGTGGTTAGACAAGCCCAAGATATTTTACCATATTATTCTACAACATAAAACCCCTTCTCAGTAATTTTTACTTATCTTTAAAAAAGGCAGTTGCTAAAAAATGGTTAAACTGGGCTGTCGGGGACATTAAACATCATCACGCTGAACAGGTAAACCTATCTACTCACTAGTTCACTTTCACCACCTTATTGTGTTTATAATGACGCACTTGCAAACTATTCTAACCTGAACTTTCCGGGAAATGTTTTTAAAATAAAGACTGAAAGGGTTTAATGGTGGTAACATTAAAGTCATGCGAAGTCATGGTGTAATTCATTTATAGCGTTTAACTTTTTACTCTGGCGATTGTATTTAGGCTTCAAAATACAGAAGTTGTGTTCATTTGTCAAGATTATCATTAGGAACAAAACATGAATCCTAAACTTGTTGGTCACAGAAGCTTATTTTCTGCCAATTTTTTTTAGGGAACTAGGGTAATGCTAACTTCCAGGTTGAAAATGAAAACGAGGCTGTGAGGGATAGACATACATCTCTTCAGTAGATTGTACTGTTATTTAATGTGTTTTTGGATTGTTCTGGTGACGAAACACTGCAAAAATATCTTTCCGAGAAATTTCAGTAGACAAAAAAAACCCAATATTCCAATATGAGAATATAAAATTATAAGTGATCTAGGAGCTTTATACAGGTTTTTACAGCAGATGCCATTGAAAACACAGTATATCCCTCACAGCCTCATACCTGTCTTGGCGCTGCTCTGAATAAGGTCTGTTCTCTCCTCATTGGGTATTTATTGGTGGCTTAAATTTCATGAACAAATGAAACAAAAATTGCTGCCCAGATATGTTGTGCAAAGTATGAGCAGTAGGGAATAAGCAGGCGCTGAATACTATCTCTGTATCACTGCTGCTGTAGTCATAAGTCGCTTAACCTCTGGTTCCAGCAGGGCGATGAGAAGTGTCACCTAAATGGCAAGTTACTGACTGGCTTCATGAAAAATGCTGGGGTCAATGTACGGCTGCTTAGTTCCTAACCACATTTTTGCCTGCAAGTGGAGAACACCACCCAGAATATTTCCAGAGTGAGTGTGTTTTTGTTATTACAGTTGTTAAATATTAAAACCTCTGAAATGAAAGGATGTGATAAAGAAATCACTAATTTCTGAAGAGGCTTCCAAAGTCATGTCCAACCACAAGAGCTCTATAATGTACTGGGGGAAAAAAAAAAGTGACTGGCCCAACTGAACTGGGAGAATGAATAAAAGGAAATGACATCAATCTCAAGGGCTACGTTCCAGTTAGTTTTTATTATGCCTTTCACTCGCTAACTTCCCTCCGTCTCGTTCACTCGGATGGGCGTCATTGCTTACGTTGCATGAGTGCCCACTACTGGCAGAACCTTTGCAATGGACTGAATTGGAACGTCCTAAGCCCTTGGTCACTTGGAATCCACTATGGAGTTGATTTATTTTTTTTGTGGTACATGGAGCTGCCTGAAGTGTAAATATGAAGTAGACAAATCGAATCAGTCAAAATCGAGGGAGCGAGGATCTGTCCATATAAACTTCCCTCGTCCTCTTCACGAAGTGGAACACACTTCAAAATGGCAGCAGAGATTCCCCCGAGGGGAAGTGCGCAAGTGTATGTCTAAAAGTGGAGTGGAACTGTAGGTCTACATCTGTCACAGAGCTGAAAATATGTAAAACTTCCTGTTTACAACAAATGTGTTAATGCGTAAAATATTCCAGCTCAGAGAACCGGTCAGCTGACACTATTTGTCTGTGAAAAGTTGAACACAATACACAATACAGAAACAACTTTAATAAAACAAAAAAAATAAACATACAATCATAATTACTTCACATTGGCTAGGAACTTGTACAGACGATCAGGTAAGAAAGATACATATTTACATTTGACACCTTTATCACATCACATTTCACTCTTTATTAAAATATAGGAGTTGTAAACATGTTTGTTGTAAATGTTTTGTAACTAGTGCCACTATACATTCAACTTCATATTAAGTTCCTACAAACACAATGTTATTTCTAACGTTAAGACAAAGTCATAAAATTTCCTTAAAACAAATCAAAACGTCCTTTAAACGGAAATTTGCTAATATAGAAACTTTCACAGTCTTAAAATAAAGTGATTCTAAAGGGGGAAAGAAAAAAAAAAATGGTAGCAGCAACATTTCAGATTATAAATTAGAATGCATGTTTAATTCCACTGAATATTCTCAAAAGGCTTGTTCTCTACCAGTACTTGATAAAATATCTTAAGTGAACATAGGTGGAAACCTTATCATTGTAATTTCAGTGGAAAACCAAATACCCCCACAACCATAAACTGAACTATGTCCCAAATGTGACTGTGTGATATACATGATTATATAAACTGTGCATTTTATTAATGACTTAAGTAACAAACACCATTATAAGGACAGCTAAAGGTTAACCACTCTATCAAGCACCAATTCAATACTTACTACAGACAGAAAACCAGGAAGGAATCATTTCATACTGACTCATACTAACACTGACTCATACTTGTGACATTCACGGGTGAATGAGTCCAAATCAATCATTCCTCAGCTAGTATTACATACTGTAACTTCAGTGCATCAGAGCTGCAGTGAACTAATGACAGAAACACACACAGAATGACGAGTGAGAACATGGGTGTCGTCCTTCTGGAGAATTCCAGCCTTAAAAATGCCCATTTTAAATTTTTAAGAACCTGTCCAACCAGTCAGCACAGATAATTCAAGTTTCTGTAACATCATGAGGAAACACAGAGCTAGCATGTAGCAATGCCTACACACCCAGGAGAACATGTACCAAATGGTGGCCATTTAAACTAGGACTTTGTATATTAAAACTAGGACTCTTTTGACAAATTCTTCACTTGTTCTCAAACTACAACACATATCTTGGATCTTGGCACATGCTACAACGTACACCGTGCCTTAGCAGGGTTCAGGGCACGTTACCAAGTCCACAAAGAGTAAACAAACATGGAATCTATGAAGATTAGAAACTGGCCTGTAAGACTGGAGGTCAAAGCGGTCACCAAATCACCCTCCAAAAAAATTTCTGGAAGTTCTTCAAAATCATTTAAAGTTGTCAACAACAACATAAAGAGCTGTATTTGATGTGCTTTGCTCAACTAATACCAGTATAGAACGAACAAACACGGCCCTGAAACAGCTTGAGACACAGCCAGACTGTAATAGCAGATGACATCTTCATTGTTCACCTTGCTTTAAAAACATGAAATATAACAATAATATATTTTAACAAGGTAAACTATCAAAAATAAAACCTGTATATAAACTGCAGTCCTGCATATCACTCTGTTTTGATGCCTGTGGGTTTTGAACCCTTCATGTAAGACTGATAAAAGAAAGAAGAGAAGAGGAGCAGATAGCTGAGATACATGAGTGAAGCCCACACTATGTTATCCACATAAGAGGGACAATTCCCATCCTGCATCCACCAGTACACTAGTGCACTTACGGCCAGCCCCATGGCCATCTGGGCAATTTGGGTGCAAGTGATGATGATAGCACAAGGTTTCGGCACACGGAGTCCTGCAGCTCGAGCAGCATAGTAGCTGTACATGAGTGCATGCACGGTGTAATTCATGGTCATGAACCAGCCTCCACCGGCGACCTGGTCTTTGTAGGAATACCAGGAGTACACCAGCACAGTAATGTGATGATACCAGTGCAGGAAGATCAGCCGCTGCTTACGCAGGACGATGAATATGGTGTCCCCTGAAAAAGTGAGGGTGTGTGCAAAAAGGGTTAGATTACAAGTGCAGAATTAGAGACAATTAACCTAAAAATCATTTAGTCCATACAACGAAAGTCAATGGGGTCCAGAGTTGTTTTGGACTCCACTGACCATTATATATGCAAAACAATTGGAACATTCTTCAAAATATCTTCCTGTGTGTTCCACAGATTTATGACAACAGAATGGTAATTTTTGATTAACTATCCCTAAAAAAAAAAAAAAAAAAAAAACCACACACACACACACACACACACACCAAGAAAAGTCTCACCTAGCTCTGGCGCTTTGCTCAACACAAAAGCACAGGCCCAGAACTTGCTAATCGGTCCACTGTAGAAGCTCTGATCACAAACAGACTGTTTAAAACCACTGGTGCTGAGAATGTACAACATGAAGCAACCAGTTCTCACCGCTCCAATGATACTGGAACAAGAAAAACATGAATTGTATATGAATATTGTCTGCCATGGCTGTGAAACTATGGTATCCAAGATAAACAATTCAAGCCTCTTAACACTGGGGGTGGGGGAGAACAAAACAACAGAAACATTGCTATAGCAGGTAGTATCTGTGATAAACTGCAATCAATATCAAAACATTCACTAAGAGGTGAAAGTCCAGTTGCCATGGGAGATCTAAAGAGCATGTGACCAGAGGTCACTGCTGCCATCCAATCACAATATTCCATTGTTCTTTTCACAAGCATGCAAACAGTTACTTTGTGCTTGCTGTCATTTCTGTTCTCTTTTGAGATGGGATGAAGACAGCTCATCCCCACCCAAGTGAAACCAAACCCAACTTTAAACAATAGCTGAAGATTTAAAAAAAACAAAAAAAACACGAAGTAAATCTCATTCACATGCATTTTGGCACTCTCACCTTTCAAACAGTCATTAAAAGTGCAGTCATTAAAAGGTCAAAAGTTCAGAGTAAATAGAAAACTCATATAGATAGATATCATCTGGTATTCCCTACATTATGGGAACCAAAATGTCCCTACAAACATAATAAGTCATTTTTCAAAATTTCACATTTAGTTAAATGTGTTACTTGCTGTTCCACAAACTTGTAATTGTTTGTTAAATTTACTCGCAATTTCTGAGTGATTTTTTTCCAGTGTACCCAGAAGTGGGCTAAATCTAACAAAACATAATTTTAAGGATGTCCTATGTGTAAGCTATATTGGTTATCTAGATAACCAAGTAAACGTGCGTGTGTGTGCGCTATAAACCAAACACTACTTTTTACTTAGCCTACCTAAAGATGGCCAAACTGAGGGACCACAGCAGTAACACTCTACGCAGATCAAGTCTCCGTCTTTCCTTCATGAAGCGCTGCCCACCAAACACGACCACTACATACACAGCCCCAAATAAAAACGACTTTTTCCTGAAAGAGACAAAATAGAACACCAGAAAACAAATTTATACTGGACCTCCAAGCAAAAATGGCAGGTGTAAACAGACGACATTCCTATTCAATCAAAGACTTCTCTTAGTTCTTACCAGTTGTCCTGCATCCATTCAATAGCAAACCTCTGATCAAAGTGACGCTCGAAATCATACTCAGCCAGAGGAAGCTGAAATTCAGTGGCATTCATTTTGAGCCCCCTTCAAAAAATAGCGATATAAAAGTGAGGATAATTCGGAAGGGGAAAATTCTGGTTACTATCCACTCGGCAAGGCGGCCACCAGTTATAAGCAGCCTCAGACACACACCTGTGCACACACCTGGCCTATGTAAATCAGGGTGGAGTTTATAGTGGAGTTTAGGGAGTGACTCTCGGCCATAAGGCTGGTTTTTTGTATTTCCTGAATGGAATGCCAGTTTTTGCGATGCAGCCAAAGAACACTCTTTATGTTAAAACGAATAGTTGTAGATATATAAACAGAGGGAGAAAGAGGCTGAATGAGAGTCTCTTTCGATTGCCTTGTAACTCAGAGCTGTGATAAAAGACAATTCAATTACAATTCAGTAGCCTATGGCTTATGCAAATAATAGCGACATTAAAGCTAGAATGCCGAATAGTCTCAGTAGTGTTGCGTACTATTTTAACTTCATAATACATTTCTAATTTCTTATTTATAATTCTAATTAATTTATATCTTATACTAGGCTATTTCATGAAAAATATAAAATTATTAAAAACTAAAAACTACTGTAATTTGATAAACTGCTAAAATAACAGCATAGCATTTCTGTTAAAGCTGTGCTCGACAATAGACTACAAATAATTTTTTAACATAGGCTATATTAATTTAGCCTGTATATTTAATCATATTTATTTGTTTTGATTTCATGGACCATGGTGCCATGGTGAACGAACACAATGCTCTAATTATCTAGCCTATTTATAGGATCTTTTTAAACAAACAAACAAAGAAATATATATATATATATATATATATATATATATATATATATATATATATTTTAAATATAAACTGTTAAAATAGCCTATTTTTAGCCTATGTTTATGATTTTTAGTGTAGGCCTATTGAATTTATTTTAGAGAAATATGTAACTATAATTGGAAAAAAGTGAATCAATAGGCAAAATGTATATCATTATTTATGATTTTTCGCAAACCGTTTGTGTGACTGTTGAATTTCTTTCTCGAATTCTTTCTCGAACTCGAATTCTTGACTTTCCTATTCAAATTCCATTTGAACAGTGTGGCAAATTCAATTGTGAACTGCATGGCAACCCATAAAAATGTAGAGGAATAATTCTGCTTTTATTACTCAACTATAAATGTTGGCACGTGAGGGCGCTATTGCTAGTAGAAATCAAGTCACCATTATTTATATAGGCTAGCGAGTTATACAATACCGAATGTTTTCGCTCTAAAAATGCTGGGTTAAAAACAACCCAAGTTGGGTTAAAAATGGACAAACCCAGCAATTGGGTTGTTTTAACCCAGCGGTAAATGTGAATTGCCTAACCTGCTTAGTTTTATTTAAATCACCTATTGTTTAAAAATTACTGTATTGCTTGCTTAAAATGAACCCAAAGTATGTTGGAAATTAACATGTATTATGTTTAATAAATTAACTAATAAGTTTAATGAATAATAATTAAACAATAAACATCTATCTATCTATCTATCTATCTATCTATCCATCCATCCATCCATCCATCCATCCATCCATCCATCCATCCATCCATCCATCCATCCATCCATCATCTATCTATCTATCTATCTATCTATCTATCTATCTATCTATCTATCTATCCATCCATCATCTATCTATCTATCTATCTATCTATCTATCTATCTATCTATCTAATTACGTGTCTGATTTTTTATTTCCAACCTATTTTGGGTTAATTTTAAGCCAGCCATATAGTAATTTTTAAACAATAGTTGGGTTAAAACTGCCCAGCATGTTGGGCAAACATTTAACCCAACAGCTGGGTTTGTCCATTTTCAACCCAGTATTTTTTAGAGTGTACAGTGATAATAGGAAAATTATTCAATGATGCAAACAGAATTTATTTCGGCTGTACGGAAGCTTTAAAATAAAACAGTAGGCTATATTGTTCGAAATCAGATATAAGATACCCAAAATAAAGGCCAGGGTAATTGGAATCAGATTTAGGCCTACATTACAAGACTTGTTAAAAAAGCATGCTTTATTCACCCTTTTCTAAGGAAATATAGGTAAAAATCAGCGTTTCAAATTTATTTTGGCCTATATTTCATTCATAAACCTACTGTCAGATATTTTAAACTCAAGCGTAAAAATAATTACAACTTTAATAATGAAAATTAATTCATATAGAGTTTCGCAACGTATAATACCTGCTAAAGATATGGCAGAGAATCTGGACAGTGCTACAGTTTTCCTCAGTCAAACGTCAGTGCGCTCTGTAGTTCCCCTGCTAATCCTGTAGGTGGCGATGATTGAGTTTCTTCCTGTACAGTCAGAGCACAGAAGAAGTATGGCATATGTAGGAGAGTGATGTTTACTACAGTGTTTTAAATTAAATCGTTTAGAAGCCTTTAGTTATACGATTTTGTTGAAAAGCAGCGGTCTTAGTCTTGCAAATACATTATATATATAGACTGATCCGAGCGGCCACGATGAGAATTTATCATTCTTTACTCAATGCTACCAAGTTTAGGAGAGTGTTTGACTTTGGTGAGCGAGAGGTGGCGCATTGGTTCCCTGGACATATGGCTAAAGGTGCGTGACACATAATAAAAATCACTAAATCTGGCTATTTTTTTGTTACAGTTCTTTAAGACATGGGCCTATTGAATTTATTTTAGAGAAATATGTATAATTGGAAGAAAGTGAATCAATAGGCAAAATGTATATCATTATTTATGATTTTTCGCAAACTGTTTGTGTGACTTGAATTTCTTTGAAAGTTAACATCTAGAGCAAGGGCATTTCAATCATTCAGCATTCTTTAGTTACTAATCTTATTTGGGGTAATCAGATAAAAAAAAAAAAAAAAAAAACGTACTGTAGGTGTCTAAAGTTTCTAAATTAATCATGTCATTCTACAGAATTATGTTCAACATTGTAACCTTCTCTTGTTAGGACTCAAGCGGATGAGAGACAGTCTAAGGAAGGTTGACTGCATTATAGAGATCCATGATGCTAGAATATCCTTTTATGACAGAGAACGTACATTTTGACTGATTTAAACCTCAGTTAAACCCTCTTTAACTCGCTAACATACCCTTTTCTGGAAGAAATCCTTCATTTCAAGAAAGCCTTGATGTCCGGCCACATTTACTTGTATTGAACAAGATGGATCTGACTGACACATCCAAAAAGCAGGTCTCATGATCTTATGCATGTCATTATTGCTTTGAAAATAAACTACATTATTGAATGCAAGAACATAAAGTGATTAAATTATGTGCTAATCAACACATTTTTTAAATTCCACCAGAACATTATGAAGCAGCTTGAGAGAGAAGGTGTGAGTAATGTTTTATTCACAGACTGCTTAAGACAGCGAGATGAAAATGTAAAAAAGGTGAGAGGTGCTAAACATTACATCAGATGTTTCTAAATTAAAGCTTGACTGGAGAACCTGACACCTTATAATTTTGAACATTCTGTCTTTCACTGTCTGATTTTCCAGATTGTTCCTCTCGTGACAGAGTTGATAGAAAGTGGGTCGCGTTTTCACAGAGAAGAGGTGGGTTTCAATTATTTCAGTGGCTTACTTTTTGCTGTAAAGTTTTCTGACTTTGTTATTCATCTATGTGTAGGACAGAAGTTACTGCCTGATGGTCATTGGTGTGCCAAATGTGGGAAAATCATCGCTGATTAATGCTGTGAGAAGAACATATTTGAAAAAAGGTATTTATTTTATTTTGCTGTAAGAAATTCCAGTCAATTAATCTTAAAGTCAGCATGAAACTGAAGTTGCAATCAACTTTTTTCCCTATTGTGACGTATATCTAATTAAAATGGCTTCTTGAACAAGAAAAAAAAAGTAGGGCGGGACTTGATTTTGTCCATTGGGAATTGATTGGATGGTTGTGGATTGCTATTGCTGTGAGTGACAGGTTGTCCCGCCCTCATGAGATGTCGCTGCAGGAATGAGGGAAAGCTATTTTGATTATATATTACGAGAGCACATGAGTTAAAAAAAAAATGTGCAAGGATAAATAATTTATAATAAATACTGCAATATTCCTTTAAAAAAAGGAATAGTCACATTTGATTTTATGGTGTCTTTAACAAACAAACATAAGGCCTAGACATTATATATTATTTTATTGCTCTCAGGGAAAGCCTCAAAAGTTGGAGGTGAACCAGGAATTACAAAAGCTGTCCTGACCAAAATTCAGGTTTGCTGTATTAATTCATAATAAATAGGTGGATTCAACTGGGTTGATGTGTTCTCTCTTAGCATTAAATGAAATTTTGTTTTACTAGGTCTGTGACCGACCCATAATTCATTTACTGGACACCCCAGGAGTCCTGCCACCTAAAATAGAGAACATAGAGACTGGAATGAAACTTGCTTTATGTGGTAAGTCCACAAATTTTAGTGTATAGTAGCTTTGTTGTTGTAATGTCATGATTGTAAGGTAACAAAGGCATTTTCTTTTCAAACAGGTACCATTTTGGACCATTTAGTTGGCGAGGATATCATTGCGGATTATCTTCTTTTTTCACTGAACAGACTGGAAAGATTTAGGTAGGTTTTGCAATGATAATTCTTAGTGAGTTTTGAGCAAATCTACTCAATTACTCATCTGTTGTGTATTTTATGAAGCAGCATGTACAAGTAGAGCAATCAATAATGATTGTGAAAATTTCTTCTGTAGTTACGTTGAGAAGTACAATCTCGAAGAGCCTTGCGATGATATTCAGCATGTGCTGAAGTGTATAGCAGTAAAGCTCGGCAAGACGAAGCGTGTGAAGGCCATCACTGGAGTTGGTGAGTTGATTCATTCAGGCCACTCAGTTTTTTTTATTTTAGTGAATTCACACAATAAATCAACCTCACTTACACTTCTTAAAACATTGAAGCATTCAGTTGTTCATGAGACATAACTTATCCGATGTATTTAACCAATAACACATTAACTCTTTAGGTAACATCACTGTCCAAATGCCAGACTACAGTGCAGCAGCCTACGATTTCATCAGAGCATTCCGGAAAGGAGAACTTGGAAAAGTGATGCTTGACTAGTTGTGTCTTAAATGGCTGATTTGTACCTATTGCAGTGAAAGCTGGACTGTATGTACGTTGAAGATTGAACCACTTATTACTTTTAATGTTTTAATTAAAAGGTGGTGCACTGGGTATTTTGGACATGTCTTGTAGTTATCAGATCAAAGGTGCATTGAATGTATTATTTTTCATTACTGCAACTGAAGCAAAAATAAATTATTCAGTTTAATTTTAACGGCATTGGTATCTTGTGTGCATAAGTTTGTATGTGAAAAGCAAAGATTACAACCAAACGTCAATTGGGAACACAAAAGAACTTATAACAATTAGATTTTCTACTTTCACAACATCAGCTGTTTTTCCATACTAATATGTCCATTTTTATAAAATACTGTATTTGGCATGTAATTGCTTTGAGTTCTAAAATTATAATCTTTTAAATGTATCTAACTGCTGGCAAACAGTGCTTGTGTTATGTTGTATTATTAAAAAAAAAAAACATCTTTAATTGCACTGCATTTTTTTTAAACACTTCTGCACTTAATACATACTGCATTATCAAAAATTTCTACTAGAAATAGCATGACTAAGGTGGAAATTTAAAAACAGGACGTTTTCACACCCACAGCAATGGAAGTACAGATAGAAACGTTTTCATATTCTAAACATGTTACAGCATACCCCTTCAATCTACACACAATTATTAGCTAAATGTATAAATATTGGTAAACAGACAAAGGTTCATATAAAAAAGTGTAAATCTCAACAACAGTGGTGTTTCTCCAACAGTTCAGCAGAACAACAGTTACACAGTATTTTTGCCATCCAGTACATACCAGCATAATTTAAGAAGTCTATAGTTGTATAGTTTACTAATGCTTCTGTTGAAGCAAACTATGCAGTCTACCTTTTCAGATTCTATTCCTAAAATGTCTACTAAACTAAATAAAGGTTTTGAATCTTTCTTTTGTTTTCACATACTCTTTGTTGTGCAACAGACACATTATTAAACATAGGTGTTGCACAGTAACATACATATGCAGCTTATTAAGCTGTGCCAATCTGTGTCTTAAACTGCCTCAAGGGGCAAAGTACATCACAAGGTTTATTGGTAGGAGCAGAGCAGAAAGTCTAGTGGTAGTGGAGTCGTGCACTATTGCGCTTGATGTCCTGGCGAGGTAAAGCTCCCAGTCTGTTCTGTTACTGTAGTAATCATCTCCATGCTCTGAGCTGTCATCGGGTCGGCGCTGGGCCGACGCGTACCATCCTCCGGCTCCCAGGGCCACCACAGCCCCGGCCGCTGCTGCCGCTGCCACCCGCACAGCGGGGGAGCCTCGGGTGCGGGACGTCCGGCCGCCTCGGGCGCTGCTCCGTGCTGAACCTCTGGCACCTCCTCTGCCACCTTTGGATATCACCTGATCGCAAAGGAATGCTGAAAGCAGAAGAAATATCCAGCAGGTGGCGGCAGCCCTGTTCATTCTGGATCACCCTGGAAATGGAAGAAAAACATGGAGATGACTCTGAGAAAAAAAATTACCTATTCTACCTATTTTCCACTAATTGTATTTGGACACTTTCCCCCAGTTTCACAGACAAGGCTTAAGCTAGTCCCAGACTAAAATGCATGTTTGAGCTGTTTTAACTCGAAGCAACTTGCACTGACATATCTTAAAATATGTAATTGCCATTGTCTCAAGATGCACACCAGTAATATTTTTTTTTTCTAAGGCATGTTTATAAAAGCTACTTAAATGAACTCAGGTCTAATCCTGGCTTAATCTAAGCCTTGTCTGTGAAACCGTGTCTTTAAGTCTTTTAAGGATATTTAAGTCACACTTAAAACGCATGAATGCAATTGCATTTAATCATTGATTCTCAAACAGAGGGCCTCAGCAAACCTTAATGACTTAAAAATTATTTTAAATGAGCCAAAGCAACTAAGAATCAATGGCCTGGTTTCACAGACAGGGTTTAGATTAAGCCAGAAGTAGGTCTTGTTCAATTAGGACATTTACGTAGCTTTTATAAATATGCCTTAGAAAGAAGAAAAAAAAAACATTACTGGTGTGCATCTTGAGACAAAACAATAGCATTGACATATTTTAAAATATGTCAGTGCAAGTTGCTTTCAGTTAAAACAGCTCAAACATGCATTTTAGTCTGGAACTATATCTTAAGCCGTGTCTGTGAAACTGGGGGAATATATTTCTTATTTTAATTCACACCCTCATCAACCTAAATATATGAGGTAATCTAAGTGTGATTTCTAGAATGGGAAAAGTCATGTAAATTAATCAAATCTTATTATATACTTATTTTTCTAGTTATGCCGAGCTCTACAATATTTTATCGGTTAAATTTTTTTTTTTAAATCCTTATCTAATACTTCATAAACCCTTTTCTAATACTTCATAAACAATGGCCCGGTTTCACAGACAGGTCTTAGATTAAGCCAGGATTAGGCCTTTGTTAAATTAGGACATTTAAGTAGCTTTTTTAAATGTGCCTTAGAAAAAAAACATTACTGGTGTGCATCTTGAGACAAAACAATGGCACTGACATATTTTAAGATATAGGTTATCAGTGCAAGTTGCTTTCAGTTAAAACAGCTCAAACATGCATTTTAGTCTGGGACTATTTTAAGCCTTGTCTGTGAAACCGGCCGAACAAGTCCTTGGGAGGGCCTTGGAGTCAAAAAGATCAAAAACCACTGCATTAGATAAAATATTTAAATCTCCAAAAAGTATTTGGAGACTTTCTTGTTGTCAAACTTTGTGGAACAGGTGCATAGTTTATGTGATGAATTACACCTGTTAGGACATGAGTGAACTTGAGGGGAATGATGCAATGTAAAAAATGTTAGTAATTTTAACTGGGGGAAAGAGTGTAAAACAAGCTACAGAAAAAAAAACTGTTAACTTAGTGAACTTTGATGTACCACACTATTACATTTTATGTAATTTTACTGTAAAATATTGTTTACTTATTAAACCTTTCACAGAATTCCTTATGCAATCAATCACATTTATTTTATATTTAATTTTTTAAATTATGTGATTATGTGAAAAACACTGATGATGGCTAATGAGCTCATATTCTTAACAAATACATTAAGCTATCTTAGTTTTTTTTAATGTCTTTGCCTTAAAATGTGGCATTTACTCTCGTGTGGTTAATGAAGTGAAGAAATCTGGCTATTCTCCAACTAGGTCACTAGATATTGACTAATTTACGGCTCACAATATCTGCAAGAGAAATCAGAAGACTATATTATCCTGACCTTGTGTTATTCCGACTATACAGTAATGCAATTCATGACACATAATACAATATATGAGGAGAAAAATACGATTTACACAGAGCGTTCGCCTGGTCACAAATTCAAAATGGTCACGATATCAACAATTTATTTAGTTTTTTAGAACACGATATGAGACCCATTATTGGCATTGACAGCCCCTATGAGAATAGATACGGATATGCCTGATAATATGACATTATGCATGCGACGTCGACTGATGTTCGTACAAACGCAAGGCGTTTCTGTGGAGTCTCGCGACGGTGTAGCCTAGTAGTATGGTTAAATGGATGCTACACCTCAGCAGCAACAACAACCCGTCATTATGCATATTCATTCATTTAAATCCTTTTATTTTTGGCCATATCGAGGCACTTACCTCCGTTTGTGCCCGTGTCCACAGAATAGCCCACGATATCTCACTATCATGTGTGAGATCAAATCAAATGCACGCGTTATGTAAGGCAGCACTGCTCGTAGTGTATTGCTGCTGCTGGAGATGATGAATTAAGACACTGCAGGTGTAGTGTTTGCTGCTCTACTAAAATGTAGCCTCTGTGAAATGTCTAGAACAGCAGCTGAATGTATTTAAATGCATAATTTTGCAACTGTATTTTAAAATACAATTTTTAAATGCTTGAAAACACACAATGTGGAAAACCGGTCGGACATTAGCAAATTTATGAACTGTGGCAATAACTTATTAAATATTTATTCATGTATGGATATTTATGTCATGGAAATGGCTAGACAATATTCTAGAATTGTCCATTATGCTACAACCAGACTAGGCAGCTTTGAACACAATAACATCAAATATAGGATTATAAGATTTGTGCATCAGTGAATACTTTATACTTAATTTTGATATTATTTTGTAAATGTTCAGGTGTTTTTGCTTGCTTTAAATGTTCAATCAGTCTGCCTCTAAATGTATCGCTGATCATGAACATGGATGATGAGAGCACAAACATAGTAGAGTAAATGGATGGTACCTTCATTCTTTTTTCATAATCACAAATATTGTCCATATTAGTGTACTAAAAAAGAGTCACTATAAAGAAACTAGAGAGCTCATATTAATATAAAGCTTACATGCATTTTGCTTACTTATGTGGTAACAATCAGTCAACGTGGTAACAACATTGAATATGGTTAGAATTACAGATGCTGAGTCTTTTCAATTAACTGCCATATTGCTTTTATTGTTACAGTAGAATACAATTCTAATAACTGAACAAATCATAGGCCTACTCCACTTCCAAGTGCCAAAATGTGTTGCTCAGAATACAGTATAATCCCTCTTCTTTGTTATTTTCTTTCATGCTTATACCATTCTGAAGTAAATCAAATGCTAATTTTCTAATTTAATGTGAAACTGATTACAAATTATATTATTTAGAAATATATATATGCCTATATATTTTTTTAAAAATGTCTACTGACAAGGACTAAAATAATTAGCTCACCTGCTACATCTAATATATATATATATATATATAACATTTTAATAGGCTATTATTATTCATTTTTAAAATACACTCTTCATTCGAAGAGTGCTCCTCACTCCTACTCTATTCACACTTACTCCTACTCTATTCATGGGAGTGAGTGTGAATGTGTCAGGAAGGGCATCCGGCATAAACCTGTGCCAAATCAAATGTGTGTGTGAAGCGGACCCTGCAAATGCGCAGGAATAACACTAGGTGGATGGATGGATGGATGGATGGATGGATGGATGGATGGATGGATGGATTCATTAAATTGATCGAAAGTGACTGTAAATACATTTATAATGTTAAAAAAATAACAAAAAATTCAAATAAATGCTGCTCAGTTGAACTTTCTATTCATCAAAGAATCCTGAAAAAAATCTGACAGTTTCCACAAAATATTAAGCACCATTTATAACAATAATGTCTCTTTAGAACCAAATCAGGATCATGTGACACTGAAGTCTGGAGTTTTTGCTGCTGAAAATTCAGCTTTGCCATCACAGGAATACATTTCATTTTAAAATATATCAAAATAAGAAACAACAATGCTGTTTTTACTGTATTTTGATCGAATAAATGCTGCCTTGGTGAGCAAAAGAGACTCAAAAACATCCTACAGACCCCAAACTTTTGAACAGTAGTGTATTGTATAGTATTTCACTTTTAAAAGCAGTTATATTGTAAAGTAAACAAATTGTGATACCCTCTATGTTACTGTCATGCTTTGACCAGCAGGTAGCACCACAGTTACTGTATTCTCTTACTTTCATCACAGTGCTTCCACAGAATTAAACACTAAAAGTTTTTCATCGAATGGACACGGTTCCACATAGACTAATGCAAGACAGGAACTCATAATCATTATGTTTTACTGATGGAAAATTGATAAACCAAAGAGCAGTTAACTATTACAAAATAAAGTTTTTAAATCTACTGCGCAAACTACTACAGCAATTATGTAAGGTGTTAAAAATTAAAGGAAGACATGATTTTTTGTTCTGAAATATATTACTTTTGCTTTAGCAATGTTGCTAAAAATTCACTATTTTGAACCTGTTCTTTACTTGGCTGTCAAATCAGTATTTAATTTGTCTATTTGAGATCACAGTCAGGTTGGTTCTTTAGTCCACTGCACCAGTGGTGCGAGAACAGCATCCCGGGCGGCGCAGAGATCCCAATAACCCCTTTTTTCTCCTCTGGGTCAATCCTGAGCTGTGCTGGGATGTTGTCGTGTTCTGGCGCGAGAGCTTCGCCGCTATTCCCTTAGTCTCTTTGATCTGTATTTCCAGATGTTTCTGAATCGCAAGTCCAAGTTCCTCAGGGTCGACCGAGGCCCCGTACACCTCCCAGGTCATGCCCTCGGCATCCCATTTCACCTCCTTCACTGAAGACTTTTGACTCTTTGACACCGTTTTCCCACTCACATTCGTCTTCTCCTCAACCAGGCACACTTCTGGGAACACGTGCTGGGGATGTTCCTCAGAGTCCTGACCCACTTGCACTCCTACATCTCTCAGTTCATTTTGTGAAGTCATGGTCTCTGCTTCCCTTGTGGTCTTTTCATCCACCCACTGTTGGGCGCCAACTGGACGCAACGGACCAGGCCAAGAGCAGTCCAGATTGCAGCAGTGGAGGAGTCGCTTACCATCCAAACCGGTCTCACTGACAGAGGAGATGAGCCGAGGAAGAGCGAGAAGGTGGCTTGCTGATACTTGACCTTTGTAGTTCTCTTCCATTCCCACCAAGTGTGGAAGCAGCTGCGCCGGGGCAGGAATGGGCTGTGGGTGGCAATACGCCGCAAATGTGTCTTCGACAGCTCCATGGTGGAAGTGCGAGTTACAACAAACAGCCTCTTTGAATTTGGGGCAGGTGGATTCTGGAATGACTTCACAGATCTGAATGAAGCCGTGTTTGGCTGGTTGAGTGGGGCTGCCTGACCCACTACTTCCTGCTCTGGTGGACGTGGTCATCGTATTGCTCTGCTGAAGCGGCATGGCCTGTTTACACACTAAAGAAGGAAACGACTGCGCACAAACATCCTGGTCTCGTCCTTGGCAAAAAGCGCCTCCCGTTTCACAGTAGAGAGGAGAAGCTGTGGCCTCTTTGAAAATCTGCAAGCTGTCCGAGTGGCTTCTTTGTATTGACAACAAACTGTGCTCTTTTAGGTCCTTGTGAGGGGATAAGGCATGTTCCCTGTGAACTGTCAGTGAACATGCATGTTTATTCTGATGTTGGTAAATCAGGTTGCTGTCTTTGAGGTCTTTTGGGGAGTATGATGCTTCACTGGAGCTCTTCAGGAGTACATCTTCAGGCTTCACCACTGCTGAATTGCACTCAACTGTGACGACAGGGTCTGAGGTGATGAGGCTCCCTGGTGGGAATGACAGTCTCCGCCCAGTCTCCGCCATCAGATATCTGCTGGAAATGAATGGAGGAAGAAAAAAAATGCCTTTAAAACAACATGGGTTGGATTAACTAAGTAGCTACTCTAATCAGATTTTTTTAAGAAAGTGCACGATTAATCGCATCCCAAATAAAAGTTTGTGTTTACATAATATATGTGTGCTGTGTATAATTACTATGCATATATAAATACACACACATGCATGTATATATTTAAGAAAAAAATATTTATATTTATATATAATATAAATATATATATATACAGTATATACATGTAAATATTTCTTAAATATATGTATATATATACATGTATGTCTATGTATTTAGATATACATAATAATTATACACAGTATACAGACATATATTATGTAAACACAAACTTTTATTTTGGATGCGATTAATCGCGATTATTCGTTTGACAGCCCTAAAATTGAGAAATGAAATTATACTTTTATTCGGCAAAGATGCATTAAGATAATGTTACTAAAGATTTCTATTTCAATTAAATTAACTTTCTGTTCTAATCAATAAAAACAAAAAAACAAAAAATCCATAAAAATTGCAAAGCAGCACAACTGTTTTCAACATTGATAATAATAAGATATGTTTCTTGAGCACTGAATCGGCATATTAGAATGATTTCTGAAGGATCATGTGACACTGAATACTGGAGTAATGATGCTGAAAATTCAGCTTTGCCATCACATGAATAAATTACTTTAAAAATATATATTGAAATAGAAAAAAGTTATTTATTTCACAATATTTCTGTTTTTACTGTATTTTTGATTAAATAAATGAAGCCTCTCTGAGCATAAGAGACTTTCAAATACATTAAATAATTTTAACAATCCCAAACATCTGAAAAGTACTTATATATACAGTATATATATCAAGACACTACCTATTTGTCTTGTGGGAAGTCAGCTGTTTCTAAGGGTCTCAATCCCACAGTGATTGTTTTCTCACTCTACAGTCCCTATATGCATAGATTACAATATGTATGCTGTTGTTATAGACATTACATAGACATTGTGAAGAACCAGCCAAAACAAGACCATTTGGTACTTTTGGTACAGCTTTCTTAAAGTGGCCCAAAACCTGTTTTTTCCCCACTATTCCAAACTTTGATTTGGTTTTTCAGTAATATATCTTGTTTGTGATATATTGACAGAAGAAAAAATAACATCTATAGTCTAGCAACAAATAATTTGCATTAGACATCAGAAATAACATCAAAACATGCTTAGTATTTAGATTATAATTCTAAATGTTCAAATTATAATGTTTGTTTTTACTTTAAGAGTTTTTCATAAATGATAAGTTCTATGTCACACATGAAAAGAATGTGCTACTTAGGCACAGTGTGATGAAACAGCCTCGCATTATTAATTCATTCAAGGCCCGAGTGCATTTCCTTCCATTAAATCTAAAATACATGGCTTGCAAGGTGAGAACTCCATCCTGTGCATCTAACCCCATCCACACACATGCATCAAAAAACGATGGAAGACAGCTTTTTCAAAAGAAATGCTTACCTCGTGTCCCAGTCACAGATGAAGCTCCCTTTTAATGTCTTCTCTGTCCTGTATTTACCTGCCCACTCTCTCTTCAATGGTCTCTGCGGTCATCCCAGACTCCCAAGAGTGCAGCGTCAGTCCAGGTCCTTATAAAGGCAGAATCCGTCGGCACAGATCTCTCCATCACACGTCACCCATCCTGGCCCTTGTCCTCTCCTTCAGCATCCCCACTCCAGCAGTGAAAAAGATGGAGGGAGCTTCGGGATTATACTCGTCTTTTATCTGATTACAAACCAGCCTCAGTCACATCTTCAAATCCCCAGGCAGGAGGGCGTGTATGTGTGTATGAGAGAGAAAGAAAGAGAGAGAGAGAGAGAGAGAGAGAGAGAGAGAGAGATGAAGGAGGAATGTGTGTGCCTGTGTTTGTGTGGGTGTTGTGGGGAAAGACTATGTGTGTGATGTGGTGGAGGGCTGAAGGAGATTGGAGAATATGGAGATGAGGAGGTGCAGCAGTGGTTAAGCCGCCGGCGTTGGTGCCACTTCATGCATCTGACAGAAAATAAAGGGGAAACACATGAATGAATGAGAAGGAAATCAATGGATGGACAGCCAAATGATCTCTCCCTCACTCCCTCCCCCTCGTCTTCAAATGCCCTCACTATCTCTTATGAACAAGCGTACACACACAAAGACAGTGGGAATGTATTTCTGTCTTTCACCTCTTTCTTTATAAAGAAGTACCACTCCCTCTCTAGGTCTCTGTGGCTTAACCATCATTCTCCCCCTGTTGCTATGGAAACAATATTTCTCAATGGGGCTAAGATGAATCTTCTTTTATTCATAATACTGTGATATTATGTATTGTCTCTCTTTCTTTATGTACACAACCTATTGTGGGATCACCAAAATGAAGTGTGAATAATGAACACTGGTGCCTCTGAGAGACATTTGTGGGAAAACAAGTTCATTCAACATTTCATTCAACATTTCATTCACCAGTTTATTACTTGTTTCCTGGGTGCTCGAGGCAACAGAGGAAACATTTAGAGAAATATTTATACCTTTAAACCTTGGTACCTTTAAAATTTCTATGAAATTGTATAAAATGTCACTCTCCAATAAATTACGATGCAACAGTGTAGATTAGAATTATGGTGATTATCTATCTATCTATCTATCTATCTATCTATCTATCTATCTATCTATCCATCTATCAGTGTTGCAGAGGGAGAGAAGCCTCAAGACTCAACATCTGGAGAGGAGTGTGATCCGAAGCGCACAGATTAAATACAGAAACAGACAAAGAGAGAGAAAACAAGCCACAAAGCAGCCGACAACAAACATCAGTCTTGAATAAGGATCGATGCTTTCTTTTGTCAGTGTGTTAAAGATGGATGTGGCCACTATTGATGTGGGCATTTTTCAAAGTGAAATTGGGCTATGCTTGTGCTGCTGACACAATTTTGTGGGTTTACTGACGGCTTATAGAACAACATCACAATATTGCAAAATAGGTGATCTGACCTTATTTACAGCGAGTTTCAAATTATGCTCTATAAAACGTAGAAAAAAACTGCTACATGCTCAGAGAGTGCATTCTGAGCTGCATTGTTGATAAGAAAACACTGCTGGCAGGGCAATGGGGGCAGCAGAACAAGGTTAAGCAGCTGTGTCTATAAACAAAGGAACTGCTGACACCCATTCAGTGACTCAGTATGAGGGGGAATTTTTTACTTTATACTGATAAAAACAAGACAGGAAGAGAGACAGTCCCAAACATTTACATTTTCAAAACTCCAAACTAATCACACTTAGTGCTAGTCATTCTTTCAAAATCTGATCTCATGCTTTTATTCAGCTGTACATATTTTCATTCTACATAATCATTGTTTCAAACACAAGATTATTGTAATATGTAATGAGAAAATTTTGTTTAATCACTGAAACACAACGGTATGATCACAATACAAGATACATGTTTGCTACAGTAAATTATATCACTGTGCCATCTATGCTGTAATCTATACTATAATCTATACTGTAGTCAACCTTTATAAGGGTGAGTTAAAATAATGTGGCAGTATCTACCATGGTAATCTGTTTACAGTATCACATGGCATACTGTAATGTAAAATGCTGTATTTGATGCCATCTGTCTCCCTTATTCTGATGCATCTCTGATCAATCTGATGTTACAGTCATTTACTGTTTCCTCTCCCTTGTACTCTATCTATCCTGCTCTATGTTCACAAATTGCAGCTCTCTCTCTCTCTCACACACACACACACACACACTCTTTGAACATAGTGGTTATCATCTAAGATAAATCACTTATGTAAAAAGAACATTTGGTAATCTATATTGGAAATTGCAAACAAGTTCTATAAAAACTATGTCTATATAATCAATATCTATAGGTGTACAAAATGATGAATTGAGTAACCATTAAATTCAGTTGGATTAAATAATAGACAAATGTATTAAACTGAAGAGAAGCAAATCAAGAGTTTGAAGAGCAGTTACTGTGAATGAAACATTTATACTGTATAGATGAAACACTTATTTTGCGTAGTGAAAAGTATACTTTGTGATTTTGTGTATTGTATTAACACAATTAAAATGAAATGTTTGATCTGTTGTGATAATATTAGGCCTACTAAGAGTTTTGAAAATGTACTAATTGCATGCAAAAATTACACCAAAGCAATTAAAAAAACTGTAATAAGCACCTTTACAAAATGGTTTCAGATTTATCTGAACAATACATATGTATTAAGAAGGAAGAAGGGAGTTGATGTATACACATAGATTTTTTTTTAAGCACATATTATTTATGTATAAATTTGGTGCACACAAATTCTAGTGTGTGGTAACAAAAATCTAGCAGGAGTAAACACAATAAAACCCACTTTATCCATAATTTGCGCAATAAAATGACCTATCCCATCATTTTAATTTTCCATATGTGATCTTTGTACTTAAGTGCACCTTTTTGCCTTACACAATTAACAGCGAGTGTGGGGAAGATATTTGGAAGTTCAGCAGTTCATTCTTTGTGTTCAGCAGAACACAGAAATGTATACAGGTTTGGAACAATTTGAGGGTGAGTAAATGATGACAGAATTTTCATTTTTGGGTGAATGCTAAATCATATATCTGCTGGAAGTGAATGGGGAAAAGTGTCTTTAATGTGAAAAGCCTTGAAAACAAAATGGGTTGGTTTAACTGAGTTACTCTAATAAGATTTTTAAAGAAACTAATATTTGTATTCAGCAAAGGTGCATAAACTGATCAAAAGTGACAGTAAATACATTTATAGTATTATTCAACATTTCTATTTTAAATAAATGCTGTACTTTTGAACCTTCTAATTTAATCTATCACAGTTTCCACATGTAAATAAATGCAGCATTGGTAAGCAATTTATATGCAAATTAACAGAGAGAATGGTGGCAATTCAATGCTTTTTTAATTCTGGCACAAAGTTTCAACATAATCAGAAACACTTCAATACTAAATCACATTTATATTGAACCTATTATATTCAGACTGGAGCTCACCATAATTATTTTAACTAAAGCAGGCCCAGTGGTAAAACAGTTCAAAATGATACACATTGTCACTATTTTTCTTTTGGTGAATGATCATTTACGCCGACCATGATCATTGTCTACTGACCTTGCAAAGGTGAGTTCAGTCCTTTGGTGGTCCTGGATCCTTGTGCCTTTCTCAGGTTTCGTTTAATGGGACTTTGAACCTTCTCTTATGAAAGAAAGTCCTTCAGTCATGGCTGTTCCAAAGGGCACAACTGTTCCATATCTCTTCCCCTGAAGTATTTTTTTCCTGACCACTGTTCACACGACTACCTGAACTCCAGCCACGCCCACACCGGCATGTTTACATTCTCACCTTCAGAAGTTCTTCAGATGTCAGTACCGACCTTTAGCTCAATCTATTCAGTACTGCCGCTCCCTACATATTCAGTTTCAGAAACATTATAGTTTTTTTTTTTTTTTACAATTGCTAGGACACATTTTACAGTACTAAGGTCACTATTTCAATACTCTTCACACAGTTCTCCTTACCAACTCTCAACCTGGCACAGCAGTTAATTTCACATTTAAAATGTACTAAAACACTTCATACATCAAATCAAGCCATTCTTCCATAACACCAGCAAAACTCGTCACCCAACAAGCACACTTTGTCACTCATAAAACAACATAAAACAACAACAAAAAACTGCACGTAGCATTATACATTTCTTTACAAAAAAATGTCTTTACAAAACAAGAATGTCAGCTCTCTATTGTTTAGAATTCACTGCAGCATATGTTGCTGTCACAGGGTTATGTTTAGGTCTGTTAGTTAATTTGTGTTTTAGGGTGTTTTAGTTTGGTTTTCTTTGTTTCTGCTTTGCCTGTGTTAGTTCTATGTTGATTAGATCCCTGTGTATTTACAAGCCCTTAGATTCCTAAGTTGTCCCCTTTAGTATAGATGGTAATGAAATTGAAGGACTAACATCTGTAGGTGTTCAGCTATGTCTAATTGTTTTGATAGCATTTAATTTTTTTAGCGCCACAATATGGTATCTTATCTTTTTTGTATTATGTTATTGTTTTGAACTTAAGTTTAAAGGGTTAGTTAACCCAAATATTCTGTCATAAATTACTCTAGAGCACCACGGCGCATGTGTTTTTTGTTGACGTGAGAGCTGACATTGTTGCGTGAATTATGTTTTTTTGCGCAAACAAAGCACTTGTCACTTCATAAAATTAAGGTTAAACCACTGGAGTCACATGGATTAGTTTAAAGGTGCACTGTGTAAATTTTAGCGGCATCTAGAGGTGAGGTTGTGAATTGCAACCACCCACCGCTCACCCCTCCCTTTCGAAGCACATAGAGAAGCTACAGTGGCCGACACAGGACAAAGATGTCGTTGTCTGAGACAGCAGAGAGTAGCTAGAGCTCTGTAGAGCAGTTTGTCCGTTTAGGGCTACTGTAGAAACATGGTGGCGCAAAATAGTGACTTCACTGTAAGGGGACCCGCAGTGTATGTAGTTTTTCTTAACCCCAATAAAGATTAGATGTGCAGATTCAATGGATCAATCCATAATCAAAGATCAGTGCACCCTTTTTTGTTTTTCTTTCCTCTTCATCACTTTTGCTTTCTTGTGGAAGTTGATAACTCCAAAGGATTAGCAGATTAACCTCTGTATGATCTGTAATCTGTAAAGGTCATGCTGTAATGTTCCACAACAGCAAGCATCGATTAAGTTGTAAATTAAAGACACAGGATGAACTTGCTAAGATACAAAGATTCTGACATTATAATCTTTGTAGCATCCTTGAAAGGAGCAGCGCCGTGTTCTTTTAAACCTGTTCTGTGGTTTTGGGTGTTTGTGTAGCTGTATTGATTTAGATTTAGCCATGCCAGATTACAACTGTAACATGAACATCACAGCTGCAGTTCTCTGATGAATCTTGACACAAGGAGAGGAAAACCAGGCAAGCAGCCTTCCTTCAATGAATATAAATCAGCATGTTCATCTCAGATGGTGGTAGATACCTTATTATTTGAGTACTGAATTACCAGGTAATTTCTGTTAAGCAGTACCAAGTACTGGATATGTACATTTTAAAACAGGAATATGCCTGTGTTGCAATTTAAAGTACAAAGGGTTTATGCAGAAATATCAGATTTCCATCTTCAGCAATTGTGAGTTCAAATATATTATGTGTATAATGGGTACATGAAAATGTACCGCATAACAGGAAAGTCTCACCTGTGATTTCCTCCTGGTGAGGTTATTTATTGAGCTATTGCTGTAATGTAGGAGGTGGAGGTCCACTGTGGATGATGGAGGAACACACTGATTAGGCTCAGCTGGGTGCTGTGGCTTGTGTAATGTGGACAGATGAGAGTGGATGAACTCTGGGCATGTGGCCTGTAGATCTCCTGTAGAGACTACCCATATGTTTCACTCGGCACAGCTCCTGCAAAACATGCCCACCGTTTGTTTAATGCGAACATGTATACAAAACCTCAAAGATAGTGGTTCCCTCAGCCACATGAATCAACAGCCTGACCTTACCAGGTTGAGAGTAAACTGTCAGAATGTTCGTTACACAGATAATATCAAACAGAGCTTTAACAAAGGCAAAAAAACAGTAACACTGTAACTGGTACTCTGACTTCATTAAACAAGTTAATTTAAAATATTAGGTTACCATGAATGACAAATAATCAGTAGGGGAGAGCGGGGCACAAACTTACGCTTTTTGACTCTCATTTTTTCCCACATTAATTTTACACGTCTAGTACAATTATGTGGTTTTGTTTCATTAATACAGTGTATAATTTTTTCTTGATTTACCCCGAAAGAATGGAAGTGAAATGTGACAACATGCCCCATAGGTGGGGTACATTGTAACATGTGAGGGGTACATTGTAACATGACCATATGAAAGCTTAAAATGTTATCTGATCTAATCAAAAAAATATCCAAGACAGACTAAAATATTTTGTCAATAAAATACAATTATCTTTTTCAAATAAAATAATGGCATTTTTTAAATTAAAAATAAACTAATTTTTGAGTTTGACAACAAACACACTGCAAAACACAACTATACAGCATAGTTAAAAACATGATAATAATTAATACCTTCTGAACATTGACTTGCAGTCATTATTCACTTTTATTCTCATGGTTTCTCAATAGAATTCATAAAAGTATAGAATATAATAGAATAGTTCTAATAGGGGCTCATTGTAACGCAGTGCTACAACGTGCCCCACCTGCGCAACTGGGATTTAAACCCGGCTCGTGTCTTCTGCTGGTTAGATCAGCATTAAAGAACTATCTCAACTGTTAAATAACAGATATAAGATTAAAATAATATCAGATTTGTCTTATTTTAAATAAACACAAAAAAAACAGAGATGAAAAATTAACTTAAGTAAGAAATGTACTTTTGCTATGGTTAAATAAATCTTCCAAATGATTTTTAATTTTGGCGCAATTTTTTCTCTAAATAGTGTTGACATGGCAACTAGTAAATACACTAAATTTCGTCATCCTGGCATGTGTGGAAAGTTTTAAACCATGTGTTACAACTAACCCCAGGTTAGGTTGTGCCCCGCTCACCCCTAGATCGTAATTGGCATGACATTAGACAGCAAATAGATACTTACTGAATTGGTTTCTCAGCTTTTTCTTTACTAAAATAATGAAGGTTTGCTCCCTAAGGCCGTTGAAAAGACCTGTGCTGACAAACAAGTATTAATATGCACATCATACGCACTGAAATCTGCAGTGAACGCATTCCTTCTAGTCAAAGTTGTGTTTCAATTGTCTCCATCTAGTGGTCAGTGTTCATAAGTGGTTCACTAACAAGACGGTGACAAGAACGGAGAGTGATAGCATTTTTATTTTTAAACTTTCTACATCATCCATGTATAACTAATACTCTATCATGTGTTATTTCAAATAGTCATGTAATTATAAGACAATATTATTATTTTATAAAGTGTGCTAGTGTATATATATTTGCAATTTGCACCATTCAAAACACTTTTAAAAACTGTTTGTGAAAGAATTCTCTTCAGGAATGTTCATCAAAGGCTGAATTTATTTGATTAAAAAATACTGTAATAAAAGTGATACTGTGAAAAATGACTATAATTTTAAATAAATGTTTTCTATTTTAATATATTTTAAAATGTAATTTGTTTTTTTTTTCCTTTGAGGGGAAAGCTAAATTTCAGCAGCCATTACTCCAGTCTTCAGTCACATGATCCTGTAGAAATCATTATAATATGCTGGCTTTACAGTCTCTTTTCTACATCCTTGCTGAATAAAAGTATAAGTGAATTTCTTAAAAGAACATTTTTCTGACCCTAAACTTGTGTGTGTGTGTGTGTGTGTGTATGTATGTATATATATATATATATATATATATATATATATATATATATATATATATATTCATGGTTGATTCATGTTTAAACATCATTATATAAATAAAACCAGGCATTCTCTGCTGTATTTCCACTTTATTGCCAGAAACAAGCTGTTCTGGTAAACCGTACACTTTACACACAAAAATAGTCTATTTATTTAAAAATGTAATCAACACCCATTAGCGCAGCATCTATGAAAGACGGATGGATATTGTGCTATTTATCAAGCTGTGAAAAGCCTGGTGATCTTCAGCGCTGCATGAAGCCTTCTAATTGGCCACTTCCCAGCAACTTCACACATTCAGCTTGTTAAATCTGAAAAGTCTGATGTTGCCCCCAGGCCATTTGTCTCTGGGAAATATACAGGCCGCACACTCATAGACAGAGTCTCCTCTAACACAGTAGTCACTAAAATTGTTCTGTTTTGTCAGTCGTCTGAAGTCTATGGAAGCCCGTTTCCGCCACTAAATAAAAAAATAAAAAGAGTAATTGCGACTTTTTATCTCAGAATTCTGACTTTTTTTCTCACAGTTGCGAGTTATAAAGTCAGAATTCTGAGATATAAACTCGCAATTGCGTGATATAAAGTCACAGTTCTGAGATATAAACTCTCAATTGCGTGATATAAAGTCACAAATTCTGACTTTTTTTCTCACAATTGCGTGATATAAAGTCACAATTCTGATATAAACTCGCAATTGCGTGATATAAAATCAGAATTCTGACTGAGAAAAAAAGTCAGAATTTGTGACTTTATATCAAGCAATTGCGAGTTTATATCAGAATTGTGACTTTATATCACGCAATTGTGAGAAAAAAAGTCAGAATTTGTGACTTTATATCACGCAATTGCGAGTTTATATCAGAATTGTGACTTTATATCACGCAATTGCGAGAAAAAAAGTCAGAATTGTGACTTTATATCACGCAATTGAGAGTTTATATCTCAGAATTCTGACTTTATAACTAAATTTCGCAATTACTCTTTTTATTTTTTTATTTAGTGGCGGAAACGGGCTTCCATAGAAGTCTGACCTTGACGGAAATTGAGCGAGTTTTTAAGACATGGATACAAAGATGCAAACACAACAACAGCATTTACACAACATTGCTAGAGGTATCAATGACGATTGCTTTTTTATTTAGACTTAGGAAGCTCAAGAACTGTTCTTGATATGTTTCTGGCTATTGCTTTCACGATATGGAGATTCAGGTTTGTGCTCATGGCTAGCTAGGAATAAATGATCAACATGATCAAAGAATCTGCATTAAAAAGCCCTACACAAGAAAACTAAAGTAGTAAGGCCAGCTATGATATGAAAGTAAACGTTACAACCCGAGACATACTATTTTCTAACCATTTTTTTTTTTCATTCCACATTTTATAACTTTAAGATGAAATATCAATCAGCAGTTAACATACTCTGATAAAAGAAACCACAAGACAAGCATAACACTACTCATGTTAACAGCAGTGTAGTACATTGGTATGCAACATAAAATTAAATGTTTATGAATTTATTTCCATGGACAGACAGCAAGCTCATAGATAGATACAGCTGCTTTGCTAGATCTAGCGCTCATAAGTCCATGGAGAATATAATTGCAGATATTTACCAAGTTATTTTCCACTGAACACCCCTCATGAATTTACAGAGTTGTTTCTGTTTATTGTTTAGGAGGGCAGCAGGTTCATTACTGATGTCTGATGGATAGTCTGTCTCCCAAGTGTTTTATCATGGACAAACTGACTTCTTCCTACTTTAGATGATGAAATCACACCACCTTTCTCTGAAGTGGTTGGGGTAAATTTATATTGCTTTGATCTGACTACATGCCAAGCTAGATGGAGAAACTTTTTTATTTTACTGTCCTTATGGGGATGAACTGTCTGAAAATATCCCCACAAGGATGACTATGCAAGATGTGCCAGTCTAGGCAGTTTCAGAAAGAACAGCCATCACCGTATCGGCCTGCTTAGCCAGCTTTGTGCTGGTGTGAGTGGACAGTTTGGACAGGGTATCCCTCAGGTTTAGAGATGTTATCTGCTCCCTTAACATGCCTGTAAGAGAGAAAGAGAAGGCGAGTGATGAGAAGAGGTAAATAGGAAGATATAGTTTAGTTCAAAACTAGGGCTTTCTAAATTGTATATGCCTGTTGTTATACCAATGAAAACATCAGTTAGGTATACACACATAAGTAATGAGAGATACGGTATCTTGGAAGGACCATATAGACAGTATATGTAAAAAGACAAGGAGAAAATACTTCTTTTGCCATATCAGGTCTTTTGGAGCGAGAAAAGTTACAGTGCATCCGGAAAGTATTCACAGCGCTTCACTTTTTCCACATTTTGTTATGTTACAGCCTTATTCCAAAATGGATTAAATTCATTATTTTTTTCCTCAATTCTACAAACAATACCCCATAATGACAACGTGAAAGAAGTTTGTTTGAAATCTTTGCAAATTTATTAAAAATAAAAAACGCAAAAAAAAAAAAATCACATGTACATAAGTATTCACAGCCTTTGCTCAATACTTTGTTGAAGCACCTTTGGTACCAATTACAGCCTCAAGTCTTTTTGAGTATGATGCTACAATCTTGGCACACCTATTTTTGGGCAGATTCTCCCATTCTTCTTTGCAGGACCTCTCAAGCTCCATCAGGTTGGATGGGGAGCGTTGGTGCACAGCCATTTTCAGTTCTCTCCAGAGATGTTCAATCAGGTTCAAGTCTGGGCTCTGGCTGGGCCACTCAAGGACATTCACAGAGTTGTCCCGTAGCCACTCCTTTGTTATCTTGGCTGTGTGCTTAAGGTCGTTGTCCTGTTGGAAGATGAACCTTCGCCCCAGTCTGAGGTCCAGAGCGCTCCGGAGCAGGTTTAATCAAGGATGTCTCTGTACATTGCTGCATTCATCTTTCCCTCGATCCTGACTAGTCTCCCAGTTCCTGCCGCTGAAAAACATCCCCACAGCATGATGCTGCCACCACCATGCTTCACTGTAGGGATGGTATTGGCCAGGTGATGAGCGGTGCCTGGTTTCCTCCAGACATGACACTTGCCATTCAGGCCAAAGAGTTCAATCTTTGTTTCATCAGATCAGAGAATTTTGTTTCTCATGGTCTGGGAGTCCTTCAGGTGCCTTTTGGCAAACTCCAGACGGGCTGTCATGTGCCGTCTGGCCACTCTACCATATAGGCCTGATTGGTGGAGTGCTCCAGAGATGGTTGTTCTTCTGGAAGGTTCTCCTCTCTCCACAGAGAAACGCTGGAGCTCTGTCAGAGTGACCATCGGCTTCTTGGTCACCTCCTTGACTAAGGCCCTTCTCCTCCTATCGCTCAGTTTGGCCGGGCGGCCAGCTCTAGGAAGAGTCCAGGTGGTTCCAAACTTCTTCCATTTATGGATGATGGAGGCCACTGTGTTCATTGGGACCTTTAATGCTGCAGAAATGTTTCTGTACCCTTCCGCAGATCTGTGCCTCGATACAATCCTGTCTCAGAGGTCTACAGACAATTCCTTGGACTTCATGGCTTGGTTTGTGCTCTGACATGCACTGTTAACTGTGGGACCTTATATAGACAGGTGTGTGCCTTTCCAAATCATGTCCAATCAACTGAATTTACCACAGGTGGACTCCAATCAAGTTGCAGAAACATCTCAAGGATGATCAGTGGAAACAGGATGCACCTGAGCTCAATTTTGAGTGTCATGACACAAAGGCTGTGAATACTTATGTACATGTGATTTTTTCGTTTTTTATTTTTAATAAATTTGCAAAGATTTCAAACAAACTTCTTTCACATTGTCATTATGGGGTATTGTTTGTAGAAATGAGGAAAAAAATGAATTTAATCCATTTAGGAAAAAGGCTGTAACAACAAAATGTGGAAAAAGTAAAGCGCTGTGAATACTTTCCGGATGCACTGTATTTATTTTTTTTATGTTTGTGATTATGAGTGTCTTACAGTAGTGTAATTCTGTATGGTATATGAGCCTGTCTATTACTTTTAAAACAAAGTTGTTGAATCAACTAAAAATTTGTTCTATAATTGCATGTCAGCCTCTCGAAAAAGTATATGAATTATCCTATTATAATAACCGCTTAAAGGATTAGTTCACTTCAAAATGAAAATTTCCTGATAATTTACTCAACCCCATCTCATCCAAGATGTTCATGTCTTTCTTTAGTCGAAAAGAAATTAAGTTTTTTTGAGGAAAACATTCCAGGATTTTTCTCCATATAATGTATTTCAATGGCAACCAACGGGTTGCAGGTCTAAATCAATGCAGTTTCAAAGGGCTTCAAAGGGACAATTTTAAAGTTGGAGGAGAACATGAGATGGAGTTTTTCGGCACTAGGTTGGTACTTACACGTACGTCGTGGCCGTGACCTTTCCAATGTTATGGTGTCATACGCCGTGAAGAAGAACAACACCGAAGTCATTTGAGGTTAAAAAGTATATAAATGTTTATTTATTTTGGAAAATGGCCGATGGTTTCGCTAGATAAGACCCTATTCCTCAGCTGGGATCATGCAGAGACCTCTGAAGCCCTTCGAAGTGCTTTGAAACTGCATTGATTTGGACCTTCAACCCGTTGGTTGCCATTAAAATACATTATATGGAGAAAAATCCTGGAATGTTTTCCTCAAAAAAAACTTAATTTCTTTTCGACTGAAGAAAGAAAGACATGAACATCTTGGATGAGATGGGGGTGAGTAAATTATAATGGAAATTTTCATTTTGAAGTGAACTAATCCTTTAAGGTTGTCCAGTGTTGCCAAGCCTGCGGTTTTCCTGTGGAATTGGGCTAAGTTGTTGCTGCGGGTAAAAATTTTTTCCGTGGGTTGATTTCCACCCCCATACATATGATTTTGGCACTCCAACACCCCCAAAACACCCCCCAGACGTACAGATTCAGTAGAGAATTCTGCCGCCCAACGGAGAAAATTGCAAGATTGACTGTCCATTTGGCTACTTTTACTGCACAGACCTGACAACCCTGAGGTTGGTTAATAATATTGTCTTGGAAACAAATCATGTACTGCATAATGAATTTGTACAATTAATGGTTAATGAATTCTTACCATCTAATCGGCGGTATAAGGTTTGCAGATATAATCAAGTCAGTTTAAAGTATTCTTTTGTACATCAAGCTGTATTGGAATTGAATAGGGTACATAAGAAATCAAACATACACTAATAGCAACTGTGTGTCTCTGTCATTTTGTTTCTATGAGATTGTATTGTTGATTGCACTGCATTGTAATGTGGACTGGTGATTGTCAGGGTTTGAGGATTTATGGGTAATAATTGTGAATGAGGATAGTGTCACACTATCTATCTATCTATCTATCTATCTATCTATCTATCTATCTATCTATCTATCTATCTATCTATCTATCTATCTATCTAATCAATATTCACATCTTGTTAATTTTGCGGTACTGACTGGAATTGGCTAGGCTGCAGATGAGGCCTAAAGCACTGAATTTGACCTCCACGGCTACAACAGGGTCATCTAGCATCTTCTGCAATGTGGGAAGGAGATCTGCATCCAGAAAAGGTTCTTGGACCGCCTCTGCACAGAAGAGAAAGTGGCATGCATATAACAAGATTAGAGATGGTATGTATGAGGACACCACATAATTCAAAGAGTTCAGTGACCAACCTACAAGCAAAAAGGCCAATTCACACTGCACAGAAAGACGCTGACCAACGTGGACAATCGCCTGATTACAGTACATCACTTCTCAGACATCCCACGACCTGACAAACAGCGATTCAACATGTTCAAATGGCAAAAACAAGAGGAGACCAAAACCAACAGACGCCAACAGGGGTAACGCACCGATCTGACAAAACCCGAAGTGTCTGTTGCCGTTTGTTGGTGCAGTGTGAATTGGCCTAAAGACTGCCAAGTTCACACCAAGGTTGATAACTATTTTAAAAATCATTCTAAATTTAAAAGAATAGCAGAGCCCAAACCACAATTATTACGATATCACTGGACTCACTTCCAGAACGATTTTTCCAACTGTTAGTATTTGAGTAAAACTGTCAAAATAAAATGTGTGACATTTTCCGTTTTGAATCTATTAATCATTCATGCACCGTTTTATTAATAATTGTCAATAATTGACACACAGGCTGCATACCAATGTATAATTTCCAACTATATTCTAGGTGAAAAACTGAGCAAGAAAAGAGTAGTATGTCCAAATATATAAAAAAAAATATTCATAAAACAGTAGGTAAAAAGTACCCGAATTACCTACTACTTTCAACAAGATTCGGAAGTACACATTCAATGGACACTGTACACTCCCATGAGGCCACATGAAAACATTTGTGAATGGCAATGAAACTGGCGCTGCAGGTCACATGATAGTGACTACATGACAAATGTAGTACGTCCGGATTACATTACATACTACCCATTTACTTATTCTTACAATTACTAATTCAAAAGAAGTACTTACTCAGTGAGTGTGCAATTTCATATGCAGCCACAGCAGTGATGTTTCTGTCCAGAATAAATAAGTGTTTTTGAACGAATCAGGTCAATTAATGGTTCAATGACTCATTGCGACAGTCACTTGCCATCACCTACTTGCGCAACAATGAATCCTGCAGAAAGAGTCACTGAAAAAACCTCACCGCTAACACAGGCTGACAGACTGAAACGCACACACAGAGGAGCGAAGTGTTATAAATAACAAAAAGTCCCACTGTTGGACTACATATCAGCACTTTTGGAATGAAGTTCTGCCAGATCAGAATTAAGCACCCTAACTAACTATTGTTTAACAACCCCTAAGCTCTATATTCTATTAAAACTGTTTACATAAGGTACATCCAAATTTGTGTACTATTCTATACCATTTTTTTTTTGTGTAAATAGTCTGTTTTTGGTATAAATAGTAACTTTTTTTTTGCCACACTAACAATTCCAAAAGAAAAAATTCAGGTATTTCAATAAGCTATGTCTGAATACACCCCCTTTACCCTTATATAGTGCATTATTTGAGGGGACAGCCATTTGTAGAGGTTATGAAACCATAGTGGACATTATCGAGTGAACTCATTCAATCCCATTATGCATCTCAATAACATGTGTACACTCAACGGATAGCCGCTATAGGATACATGCACTGTGAGCGCCCCTCCAAATTAATTCCTATGTCTCGCCTAAAAATGTCCACAGAGTCCACAGTACTTCAGGAGCACTAGTTTTCATTGACTCCTTCGAGTGGACTACATTAGTGAGTAATGTAGAATAGTGAATGTGGATATAGGGGCAATTTCAAAAAAGGTACAATTCTGGTATGTTGGACACTTCATGCACTCAACTGTCGCAGCTTTTCTTTTGTAGTGGAGGGGGAGGGGAATAGTGCATAGTATAAGTGTATAGTGTATAGTATGTCATTTAGGACACAACCATAGTCTTACCAATGTCTATTGCAGAGGCAATGGCCAAAGCAACTAAAGCCTCATTCTGCATGATGACGTGCTCACTGGTTGCCATTGAGATGAGATGTTGGACTCCATCTGCTTTAATGACAGTTTGGATGACTTCCTTTAAAGACAAGAAAGGGTGATATTTTAGATAAACAGCCCCAATGACTATAGTTACACATACTGTGTGTGTCTAAAACTCACAGGGTTTCGGCTGTGTCTTATGAGAGCTGCTAAAAGGCGATTGGCCTCGCCTCTGACACCAGCGTGATCTTTAGCCTCGCACCACTCCATGACTCGTGTTAACAGAGCTTCATCCTTCCCTAAAACTGAAGCCGCTTCCTCTACGAGGGGGGGGAGTACAATAGAAATGAAGAGAGAAAACGTGGCAAAAATAACTGTTGATACATTTAATGTGACATTACAAATGAAAAAGAAATACTGTGGCAGCACTTTAAGGTTTGTTTACCTCTGTATTTAGTTACTCAGGTAACTTTTGTCAAGCGTAAAAAATCACTGGAGTGCAGACAGTAATTAAGTGAGTCAAAGCCCTTGCAGGCCTATTGTCTGCATACTGAGGTGTCTAAGGGCTCCCTCTAAAATAACACACATTACTGAAGGGCTGGAAATTACAGCCTCCATGTTCCCTACATTTGAACAACAGTTTAAAGTTGTGAGAAGAAATGTTAATTTATCAGCCATTATAGTCATTTGGCAGGTAATTGTACAGTTTAACAAAGCTTTTGTCTAAAAATTACAACCTGTCTGTTGTCATGTCCTCCTCTTCAATAGCCAAATTAATGTACTTTTTTTACTACCACCAGGACTGTCACACTTATTCAGTCTTTACATTGTATGCATTTAAGTGTCATTTTTCTCCAAAGTGACATTGCATTCAATATACATTTTATCAGTTACTGCATTCCCTGGGAATCAAACCCATGACCTTCTTTAATAATGTTCTCAAAATGTTAGCACAAAAACATTATTTGTACATTGTTCATGGAACGTTTTTTTTCTGAAACTTTTTACTTTATTTAAATGTTATTTCGGAGTACATTCAAAACGTTTAAAATGGAATGTTCCCACATAACCAAGAAAAAATGTTTTTAAAACATTTATACGGTCCTCCTAAAACTATTCTCTTTAATCTGTGACCCAAAAATTCACATATATGCAGTTTTCTTGACTCGTTACCTTGGCCGTCCACCATCATGCGCAAAGTGCCCAGCAGTTTGAACTGGACTGGGGGCATGTCAGAGCGCAGAAGGGTCCTGATCCTTTCCGTGACTCCATCCTCCAACATACGCACCTTATTGGAGGCTACATAAGGGAAATAGAGAGAGCAAGATGACAGAACAAAGCTGAAACTTAGACTGATTGTGGCAGCTGGTTATGGCAAGACATACTTCCCAGGTTGATTAATCACAGTACATTATGCCAATTGTTTTGTATTAAAAGTTTTCTAAAATGTTACGTTTAAATATGCAAATATGGCATTATCTATTTAAATATGCACTCATTTGCATACATTTACAGAACAAAAGTCTGAGCATTAGATAAAGCCAGGTTCAAAATTGTTTCATATTGTTGACATAAGTTAAAGGATTTTAAAGAGAGGATTTTGGATATCTTTTTTCATAATACTGTTACACCCAGAAAAAAATGTCACCATGTTTTTAGAAATAAAATATTATATAAATCAGGCAAATGATATATGAACATGATAACCTTCACAATATACAGTGGTGTGAAAAAGTGTTTGCCCCCTTGTTAAATATGAACAAAGATGGCTGTAAAAAATAAATCTGCATTGTTAATCCTTTTGATATTTTATTAAATATTAAATATAGGGTTCAGGTCAGGGACTGGGATGGCCATTGCAGATGCTTGGTTTTGTGCTCAGTGACCCATTTTTGTTTGTTTTTGGATCACTGTCCTGTTGGAAGATCCAAACATGGCCCATTATAAGATTTCTAGCACAGGCTGTCAGGTTCTGATTTTTTATCTGTTGGTATTTGATCGAATTCATGATGCCATGTATCTGAACAAGATGTCCAGGACCTCTGGCAGAAAATTAGGCCCACAGCATTAAAGATACAGCAGAGTATTTCATTTTACACATGGGGTACTTTTTTATCCCTGTGTGCACCAAACCCATATTAAGAGTTTGCTGCCAAAAAAGCAAATTTTTTTGTTTCATCTTACCATAGAACCCGTCTCGTTTGAAGTTCCAGTAGTGTCAGTTACTTTTCAAACATTCGATGGTCAGATGAAACAAACAAGAAAGAGCTTTTTGGCAGCAAACACTTAATATGGGTTTGGTGCACAAAGGGATAAAAAAGTGTGTAAAATCTTGTTCATGGACATCTTGTTCAGATACATGGCATCATGGATTCGATCAAATACCAACAGATAAAAAAATCAAAACCTGACATCCTGTGCTAGAAATCTTATAATGGGCCATGTTTGCATCTTCCAACAGGACAGTGATCCAAAAACAAACATCAAAATCAAAACAAAAATGGGTCACTGAGCACAAAACCAAGCATCTGCAATGGCCATCCCAGTCCCTGACCTGAACCCTATAGAAAATGAGTGGGCTGAACTGAAGAGAAGAAGCGCCAACATGGATCTGGGAATCTGAAGAGATTCTGTAAGGAGGAATGGTCTCTGATCTCTTGTCAGGTGATCTCCAAACTCATCAGGCATTATAGGAGAAAACTTAGAGCTGTTATCTTGGAAAAAGGAGGTTGCAAAAAGCAGAGGTGGAAAGTAACGAATTACATTTACTTGCGTTACTGTAATTGAGTAGTTTTTCTGTGTACTTCTACTTTTTTAAGTAGTTTTAAAAATCTGTAATTTTACTTTTACTTAAGTATGTTTTGTTTTAAGTATTGTACTTCGCTACATTTTAAACCACATCCGTTACTGAGTAAAAATAAATAAATAAATAATACAAAGGGATACTACTGCATTGAATTGAAGGGCGGGAGAACAAACGCGCAAAAATCACTAAAAGATGGAGACGGAGAAGACAGACGTCAGTGATGCAGACCCAGCTGAAAGCGAAACGCCGTCGTGAACCCCTGGCTAGTATGGAAATACTTTGGATATAGAAAAAAAATAATGTGGTGTTGTCCTGGAGGGTATCCAATTTGCAAAAAATGTGGATGCAAATGAGGAAACACATAGAACATGTTCGGGAACACCATGCCTCTGTGCAGATAAAGGTATGTTTATAACTTAAGGCCGAATGATTTCTGTGATGCAGAGGGAATCCCGGAATCCAGTCATGAAAATTGAATTTATAGTATAACGCAGATGTCACGTAAAACACGCAAACTGATGGATGATGAATAAATCGAAAGTAGAGTTGTACAATAAATCAAATCACTACATGGTCTGTGAATATTAAAGCGCAAAACACTTCTATATAAATATATGGGTAACACTTTACAATAAGGTTTCATTAGTTAACATTAGTTAATGTATTAACTAACATGAACTAACCATGAGCGGTACATTTGTTATTGTATTTGTTAATCTTTGTTAACATTAGTTAATAAAAATACAGCTGTTCATGGTTTGTTCATGTTAGTTCACAGTGTATTAACTAATGTTAACAAGATTTTTAATAAAGTATTAGTAAATGTTGAAATTAACATTAACAAAGATAAATAAATGCTTTATTAGTGCAGCTCATTATTAGTTCATGTTAACTAATGTAGTGAACTAATGTTAGCTAATGAACCTTATTGTAAAGTGTTACCAATATATGATCGGCTTGTCCTGTCTCTGTGTGAATGAGCAGCGCCGTTTCGTCTACTACATACTCAAGTATGCGTGATGCTCGTGGTGTTTTCAACGTCTCACAAACAATATTTGGAAATGAACACATGAACATTTCCAGAGCTGATCTGAGAGAACCTCTAATGAGCATTTTCATCATTTTATTTGAATAAAAACCATTTCACTTGTCAAAATAAACGTTTGGTTTAACTAGAAGAAATTATGACAGAAATATATTACTGTTGTAGGCCTACAATAGAATGTACTTGTCAAAATAATAATAACAACAATAATAATACATAATTTAAACATTATTTAACATTATAATTTTTTTAATCCATGGTTTAATTTAGTAAATCTCTGTTTTGCAGCACTTTGCCAAAAAATAAAAGGATTAAAGTTTGTTACATTTTATTTGATTACCACCGTTTTTGATAATATATTTGTATTAAATCATAAAAAGAAAAATTTCAAACATTTTAATAAATTAATGATAAAAATAAGTTGTTAATCTAATTCATAATAATTTATTGAATTTAGTTGATTAGACATGTTTTATTGAAATTTTAATAAAAGTATATTTTTAGTCCGGTAATTTTACTTGTACTTAAGTAAAATTTCATTGAAGTAACAGTACTTTTACTTGAGTAGAATATTTTGTTACTCTTTCCACCTCTGGCAAAAAGTATTTAATAAAAGGGGGCAAATAATTGTTCCCAACGTGTTTTGGAGAAAAACATTTATTTCATAATTTGATTTTCCCCCCACTTTCAATTCTTTTACTTCAATAAAAGGTTAGATTTTTGCTAATTTTTTTAATAAAATATCAAAAGGATTAACAATGCAGATTTATTTTTTACAGCCATCTTCGATCATATTTAACAAGGTGGCAAACACTTTTTCACACCACTGTAGATAGGAATAAAACTGGAAAGTTTTATTGCTTGAGATCAGTGTCCAATACACATTGCTGTTCAGCCATGCTGCTCTTTTCAGGAAACTCAAAAATGATTCTCAACTACTGTATTTACAGAAGGCAGCTTGATTATATTGAACTATATGGAAAAGAACAGAACCGAATAACCTGGAATGGCTAGATTTCTAAGTGCACTGAGGCCAGCGTGCTGCACAGATACATCTCCCTCTGTTACATGTTGCTCCAACAGGTCCAGAATATGAGGAACAACTCCTAATTCCAACATCTTCACACAGTTGCTATCTAAGAGCAAACAAGAGGGGACACTATTCTTATTAAATCTGATATACTTGAGAAAGTTGGAGTGATTCAGACAAAACATTCACTAAATAAACAATCTGTATTCATCTCCTCACCATTTCTGGCAAAGTTAGCAATGGCCAGAGCTCCTGACAGCTGCAGCTCAGTGTTTGATGACTGCAGCCAGGAGAGAACATCCTGATACACCATCCCGGTTCCTTCCCCAAAACACTTCTGCATTGATTCATCTGTAATGGAAGGCAGATGCTAGAAAATGCCTAAATTAAATAAAGGATGCTGAATTAAATGGATCACTCATCCATCCATTTTGGTTAATAAAGGAAGCTATATAAAATAAAACAGAATAGTACTGTTAGTATAGTACTGACAACTCTGTTACTGGCGATAGTCTAAAAGTGGATTAAAACTAAAGTATGAAGTGATATGAAGTTAGAGGTAGTAAGTACTATTTATATACTATTATAATTTTTATTAATATTTTGAATGAGCTTTGATTTTTATATTTTCAGTTTATGTTTCAGTTTATTTTTAGTAAGGTTGTTTTAACATTTCTAAATTTCTAGTTTTTCATCTAATATTTACTTTTTATTTTATTTCAGCTTTAATTCAACAAACAAAATTTGAACAGTTTTAGTTAATGATAAAAATCCTGGTGGTGAAGTAATGGAGAGCCATACCTCCCAATAGGTGAGACACTATGAGGTTTGAAGCCACTTTGATGCTGCAGAGGTCATGTGTGTCAGAGCCACCCTGAAGAGTTCGAATCATTTCAGAGAGAGCCTCGGGCACGCCTGCTTCCACAAACTGCAGTTTCAGAGCATCTAAGAGACATGAACATGCAATCACACAGGGATTTGCAAGGACACGCACAAGTACATTTTCTGTTCACTTCTAGACACAGTGACTGAAGCGCAAGACAGATCATATTTCAACTAAAGTAAGCTATACAATTCATGTTTTGTACAATCCAGGCTCACGTATGGACCTGGTTTGAATATGCGGCTCACCACTCTCTCCCAGTGACCCAAGAACCTCTAGTATGAGATGCCGGCGTTCAGCGTCCGGTGCCCGCTTCAACTGATATGTCAAAACCTCCGCCACACCCACTTCTGCCAGAGCCTCTCGAGCAGCATCTGAACACAGTGACATACCTCAGAATTAATCACTAGCTCTTATAAAGATTAGAGATATTATGAGAAAAAAATACCTAAAAGTTTCTGTAAATAAGAAAAGCTGAGAATGGGATGGCTATAAAATATGCTATTTAATTTGGTAGCATATTGGCATGTTCATTTTCCCTGTTTTTATGTTTAAACTAACTTTGCCCTCATCTAACACTCACTTAAAGTTAATCCTAAATTAATATTAATAGTTAAGTAAATATTAAGTTAATAAATATAAATCATTTTATAACACTTTAGAAAATCTTAAAATGAATATCCATGTTTCATACTGTACATCATTATGTTGCTTATGATGCTTAAATTCACTTGTTTTTTAAGTTTTTTTAAAGATTTTTAATTTATTCAGACAAAATAATATAGAATGTAAACATCGGTCATTTATCGGTTATGCAAAAAATCTAATATAAAAATGATTAATAATAATAATAATAATAATAACTACATAAAAATGATAAATAGATCAATATAATATAAAATTTTAGGCCATGTAGTCTAATGGTTATGAAAATAAATTTTTAAAAAAACATCAGTATTGCCAGAATAAAAAAAAAAATAAAAAAAGGTGTATCCCTACTAAGTGTGCCCATGTCCAGTCAGCCAGTGTTTTTATAATATATGATTTTAGAGCTTCCCTGCTCTCTATTTTTGTCTTACCCACATCAGCAAGGTTGCAGAGTGCCAGCAGGCAGACATTTACCAGCAGGTCATTCTCAGGATACTGCTGCATTATGGCCACCAGCCTAGGGATTACTCCATTCTCCACCAGCTGCGTCTGCTGAGCAGCTGAGAGAGAGAGACATGGGGCGGATGGGTGAGTGGGCGCACAGGGAGAGACAGCCAAGAGAGGGATGGGCATTGAGAGCTATAGAAGATGTGAGAATAATCGTGGAGAGAAGAGCACAGAGAATGAATGGTGATTTATTTTATTCTGAATGTGTGTCATGAATGCTCAGCATGAACAGGTTGTCACAAACCAAGCCTCAAAAAAACAAGAGCAGAATAATAATTTGCTGCGTCCCAATTTGCCTACTTATACTACGTCCTAAAAGTATGTACTCTTTTTGTGAAGAAAAAGTACATACTTTTGAGTGTGTAGCAGAACAGTAGGCAAGCTTACATACTACTTCGTCATCTTTAACAGCTCTGTCACTTAGTTACATGCATCCTGTCACCGTTTAAACTGCCCAGTCAATCATCTTTTCACAGTTAAAACCCTAAAAAATTTCATTTAATTTCCTACCGTATCGGAGAGAATTGTAGTTGCACGTTGATCTGCCAGTCGTGGGTATTTCAATTGCAATTTGAATATGATGTGTTTAAAAGTTGATGGCCAAACGTATCATTACAAAAGTTCTCAATGCTGTTGCAGATTAAATATAATGTGGATAACACTGAATAAATATCTTTTCGTCGGGTTAGATACTGATAATTATTCACTCAAAGCCCTTTATCTAAACCTCTCTACTTAACCATCTGACTCACACATCTGTCATGTTTGTAGTTTTTTAACACTTTTTAATCCGTGTTTGTAGTTCTAATCGAATCCTCGTCGGACTCGCATTGTGTTGTGGACAATATTAGCCGTCAGAGTGTGCACGGATCTGCACCTCGAATTCGAACTGGAAATAGACCATCCAGGTACCTTTGGAATACTTATTCAACATACTACGATTTGGGACATACTAATTCTATTTTCGAATACTATTTAGGACGGATAGTATGCGAATTGGGACGCACCAATTGTATTTAAAGCATCTTGTTAGCTAGGAAGTTTTTACTTTTTGACTAATCACAAACTGCATAACCAACCTGAGGAACAATTCAACATAGACCTGGACAGAAGTTCTGGTGCTTTAGAAGAAACTTTCGTTTCAGCACAAAGGCAGAGAAAACTAGGCCAGGAGATGTTGACAAAAGAGAAAGTCAATCCAAGGACTTAGAAAGGATCAAAGAATCACTCCACACAAGACGTCTTTATACCAGATGCGGATCACTGAACCATAATACCAGGAGAACTACAGGTTCAAGAAGTTGAAGGATGCACAGAATCAAGATCCTGGCATTTATTATTCGAATGAAACTCTGTGGTAAGAATGAAAACTGTGTTAGAACCGAAGCAAAGAAGCTGAATGGAACTGTGGGACCAACTGGAGACACATCAAGACAAGGAGCTTCTCGAACGCACCCAAGCAGCCCAAACTTCAAACTTTCAACTGTTAATTCAGAGACTTGCAAGAACAGTTTCACTCACCATTTTCAAAGCAGATCCGTCCAATTGCACGGCCTGTGTGCAGCAGCTGGTCCTGGTCTGTGCTTTTCAGTAAAGGCATTAATACGGTCACCAGACCTGCTTCAATACAGCGCTCCCTCACAGTAGCTAACACACACACAAATGCACAAACGTCATGTTTTACATAATGGTGGAAACCTCACATTGCTTTCTATTAAACTTCTTTTTCTATTAAGCTTAATATAATTACAAACATAATTACATAATTAGTAACAAAGATTACCCTAATCTTACCCATTACAAACACTTTTAGGTATTAAAAAGAAAGGTTCCAAAGGGGGTTTTTGTCATAGAAGAACCATTTTGGGAACAGTGAACAGTTCTTAGAAGAACCTTTTTTTTCTTAGTGAAGAAAAATTTGAAGATTTTTTTCCCGCTATAAAGAACGTTTTATACAATATAAAGGTTCCATGGATGTTAAAGGTTCTTCATGGAACCACTGATGCTAATAAAGAACCTTTATTTTTAAGAGTGTACACGTGAAAATAGACAGTCCTTCTATCGAGCTGTTTATATAACTTAGGTTTATATAACTTATCTTAGCAATAAAATAAGTTTTATTGTCATTGTGGGGACACTTGGTTCATACATGTATGGACAAATACGTGGTTTCATCAACTACAGGAACTTTGGCCCTCTGACTCCTTTATCTTACTAAATCTAATTTCATAGCTAGCAATTTATGTACCCAATTAAACAATATTTTCATACTTGTTACATAAACTGAAAAATTAAGGCTTTGTGAGAAATGAGACAATAAAAATATTTACCTTGATTTCTTTTAGTTTCTTTCACATATAAAATGTTTACATTTATTTATTTAGCAGACGCTTTTATCCAAGTGTCTTACAAATGAGGAACATAAGCAATTCATCACAAAGTCAACAATATTCATAGTATATTTCAACTTAAGCTATTCACTGACTTCACGTTTACAAAAAACTTATTAGGGTCAAAATGGTTCATTGTTGTGTAAATGACATCACAACTGAGAAAAAAAAATTTGTACCTCATTGATATAAATAATTTCACACAATGAATATTGAAATGGTTTATGTTTATTTCACACTTTGTTTAGATTATCATATTTTTTCATGTAATAAATTATATTTATATAGAAGTCAGTTTAATAATGAGTCTGGGACAAAAGTAAGACCTATAATAAAATTGGTAACACTTTACAATAAGATTCATTAGTAAACATTAGTTATTAGTTAACATGAACTAACTATAAGCAATACATTTTACAGCATTTATTAATCGTTGTTAATGTTTGTTAATAAAAATACAATTGTTCATTGTTTGTTTAGGTTAGTTCACAGTGCATTAATGTTAACAGATACAACTTTTGATTAATAATGCATTAGTACATGTAGAAATTAACATTAACTAAGATTAATAAATGCTGTAGAAGTATTGTTTATCATTTGTTCATGTTGACTAATGTAGTCAACTAATGTTATCAAACTAAACCTTATTTTAAGGTGTTATCATTAAGTCTATAAATAAAGGCATTTGAAAAGTAGTAATAAATGAAGGGGAAACAAAGCTTTTAAGAATGTGATGGCTAAATGGCTAAAGTTGATGAAACACCCATGTAAGTAACAGACTGTAATATAAATCTCATTTACCTTCTCTGGCTATCTCTGCCACCAGTAAGGTGACCTGAGAGGTGAGGGGACTCTTCTTCCTCAGGACTTGAGCCAGAATGGGCAGAACACCACTGGACACTATTTTTTCTGCTGTTCCTTTCTCTGGGGATAGAAATATATTTTCTTTGCATTTTTGTAATGTCTATATAATGTCTAATACACAAAAACTGATATAAAATGTGTTTATTTAGGTCAAATAATATGGACCCTATCATACACCCGGCACAATGCAACGCCAGGCGCGACGCGTTTTTTGCTAGTTTCAGCCCGACGCAGTTATTTTCACGACCAGCGCCACGTTGTTTAAATAGCAAATGCACTCTCGCCCATCTGTTCGCCCATTGGCGTGCTGGTCTGAAAATTAGGTGTGTTCACGCACATTGTTGGCGTGTTGCTATTTTGAGGCAACTGAAAATGACTGCGCCATTGACCAACAAAAACCTGGTCTAAAGTCAATAGTATTGACGCAGTATTTTTTGTGTTATTTAAAGGGCGTGTTAGTAATATGCACCTATAGGCGGGTGCACAACACGTGTACACTCTGCTTATTACATACACAGGGATGCACAGCAGCACACAAACATGTTTAAATATCAAAAATAAAAGGATTCCTCTCTGGAGAAGCGTTCAGTCTTTCCTCTCGCAAATTCTGCCATCTAAATAGTGAATCCGCCATGGCGCGAACGCAACTGGCTTTTAAAGGGAATGGGAGATGAGACTCTGATTGGTTTATTGCACGTTAAGCCCAAAACACACCCATGACTCATTAAGAGACTAGGTACAACCCTTTTGGACCATGTGCCTGGCGCACCTACCGTTTTTTCCGTCGTTAAACTAGCAAAAGTGGTTACGGACACGCCCTAAGTGCACCTGCGCCATGCGCTTCAGACCATGTGCTCAGATCGTTAAGATAGGGCCCTATAGGAGTGTGTTCTGTTTTTGTGACTGAATATTGTCAGGGTTTATCTGTGTTTGGTTTGTTTTACATATGTTTCTGTTAGTTACCTTGGTTATTCATTGTTTGATCATCGTTTGCATGTGATGTTCATTTGGTTAATTAGTTTGGTCTGTGTATTTAAGTCCTGTGTTTCTTTCTGTTCATTGTCAGATCTCATCATGTGTATAGTGGTTGTTTTGTTGCATAGTGTTCTTAGTGTTTTGAGTTCTGTTTTAATAATTACACTACTGCTGCAAATAGATCCTTCCTCACCTTTATTGCAACCGAACGTGACAGATATCACCATTGAATAAAACCAACTGAATGTTTTAACAAAGCTTCCCTATTTTTCACTGATGTCAAACCACACTTTCTTCCTGTTGCTTCACTTTTTCTTTTATCTCCTCCCTCAGGTTTTGTTCTGTGCACTTCAGAGATGCTCTGACAGTGAAGCTGAGTAATCCGTTCAAATTCACAGTAGTTGACGAGGATCTGCCCCAAAGACAGAGATGCTAGTAAGAGGAAATCTGTCATTAAAGCATGTTCTCCTCAAAAAAGATATCCACAAGAGCCACGGTGGCAGGTCAAGCTGTCAGAGGAAGCCTAGCTGCTATGGTAACATCTACTCTCGTGTTCTTTTGCGGGGGCTGCTTTTCCATTTTTAGATTTTAGCATTTGCAATCCGAAAGCACAAGGAATGTGCTAAGAAGGGCCAGCTGGTGCAAACTAATTTGTGAGAATGAGCAGAAGATGGGGAGTGAAGAGGAGAAAAGAATTAATGAGATTAACCCTTTCTCTCCTTCGCCTTCCCTCTCTCCCTCTCTCAAATGTAAATGCGGATTACTTGTCTCCTACTTGTGCCCCAAATCTGCTAGCAGGAAGATAAGCTGACCCTCTGCTGCCCCCTACATTGGATTGTCTTCCTACACACTCACACACACACATACTACTTCAAGGAAGCAGAGGCAAATAGCAGCGCACAGTAGGATGAGTGTGTAATGAGTGTGACGCTAAATGATGCCCTCACTCAGTAGGGCATCTGGCAACAACACACTTCACTTTCACATGTGACCATGGCTTTTTACAGGCTCTCTTATGGATCATGGCACCAGGATTGGATGTTGCAATAGATATACATATAGATATGGATGAAAAGACGGATTTATGAATTGATGGGCTGACAGATACACAGAGATTTATAAATAGATTGAGGGGCAGTTAATAAGCACATGGGTGTAAACTCACTCTTCTCTAATAGGAGGGTAAGCAGAACATCCAGATGAGGCTTCAGCTCCTCCTCCACCAGCTCTGTGCTCACAGTGATGGCTTTCAGTGCCTCGCTGAGAGATTCTGAAACACAATCACGAGTGTCACCACATCACAAACACCACTGCACAACATTTCAAAATAACAAGCAGAATAGTGTCTCTGAGACATTTTTCATGACGATTCATAACCATCTCAGTTATATAGATATAGTTGAGATTATCCATGCATTCAGTGAATTTCCCATGTACATTATCATACAAAATTATGTTATTAAGTTGATATTGGTTATTTATTTGTGCATGCTCACATGCATCATTTACACTCACCTAAAGGATTATTAGGAACACCTGTTCAATTTCTCATTAATGCAATTATCTAATCAACCAATCACATGGCAGTTGCTTCAATGCATTTAGGGGTGTGGTCCTGGTCAAGACAATCTCCTGAACTCCAAACTGAATGTCAGAATGGGAAAGAAAGGTGATTTAAGCAATTTTGAGCGTGGCATGGTTGTTGGTGCCAGACGGGCCGGTCTGAGTATTTCACAATCTGCTCAGTTACTGGGATTTTCACGCACAACCATTTCTAGAGTTTACAAAGAATGGTGTGAAAAGGGAAAAACATCCAGTATGCGGCAGTCCTGTGGGCGAAAATGCCTTGTTGATGCTAGAGGTCAGAGGAGAATGGGCCGACTGATTCAAGCTGATAGAAGAGCAACTTTGACTGAAATAACCACTCGTTACAACCGAGGTATGCAGCAAAGCATTTGTGAAGCCACAACACGCACAACCTTGAGGCGGATGGGCTACAACAGCAGAAGACCCCACCGGGTACCACTCATCTCCACTACAAATAGGAAAAAGAGGCTACAGTTTGCACGAGCTCACCAAAATTGGACAGTTGAAGACTGGAAAAATGTTGCCTGGTCTGATGAGTCTCGATTTCTGTTGAGACATTCAGATGGTAGAGTCAGAATTTGGCGTAAACAGAATGAGAACATGGATCCATCATGCCTTGTTACCACTGTGCAGGCTGGTGGTGGTGGTGTAATGGTGTGGGGGATGTTTTCTTGGCACACTTTAGGCCCCTTAGTGCCAATTGGGCATCGTTTAAATGCCACGGCCTACCTGAGCATTGTTTCTGACCATGTCCATCCCTTTATGACCACCATGTACCCATCCTCTGATGGCTACTTCCAGCAGGATAATGCACCATGTCACAAAGCTCGAATCATTTCAAATTGGTTTCTTGAACATGACAATGAGTTCACTGTACTAAAATGGCCCCCACAGTCACCAGATCTCAACCCAATAGAGCATCTTTGGGATGTGGTGGAACGGGAGCTTCGTGCCCTGGATGTGCATCCCACAAATCTCCATCAACTGCAAGATGCTATCCTATCAATATGGGCCAACATTTCTAAAGAATGCTTTCAGCACCTTGTTGAATCAATGCCACGTAGAATTAAGGCAGTTCTGAAGGCGAAAGGGGGTCAAACACAGTATTAGTATGGTGTTCCTAATAATCCTTTAGGTGAGTGTAGATTACCTTTACTCACTTAAATGTAATCTTTAAAAATACAAATAATTTAATAGCACTGTTAACATTAATTTGTAATAATAATCTGTATCTTCCAGATTAAATGTAATTTGCTAAATTAAATATTGAGCATAAATAAATATTCAATTCTCATACTGTACATCATAATTTTGCAAAATGATACGTATGGATAAACTATTTAAATAAAATACACAGCAATGTTCCATTAAAAAAATGAATGATTTTTCATTTTCATTTCATGACTTTAAAAACCAAATGAAGATGCCTGTGGACAAACATGTCAATGTGATTGATCTGCTGTAACATTCTTCACTCCATAAACATTTGTATGTATAAATGTGCACGCATATTATATAGTATACCACTATAATACATTAAAGGTCAAACAATATCTGCATTAGCACACTTTGATGATCACAGGAAGCAAACAGAGCCAAAAAGAGAGAGCGAGAGACAATTCTGTATCTCTTCTGTAAGTAATCACCCTGATAATCCCTGGTAAGCAGAGTGAAAATACACATAGAGGACGGCTATCATACCTTTCCCTTCCCCAAACTCCCTGTGATCCATTCATAGGGACAATAGATATGTCCTGCGATATCAGCACTCTCCATTATAGGTGTAAAGGTTAGGAATGGAAAGCAGCAGTGCGTATGAGAGCTGGGCGGGGCTGAGGATACCCTGGGGCTCTCATTAACTCTGGGTGTCTGGCTCCCAGCATGCCCTTATTTTAACACCCACCCGCTAAGGATACACCTCTCAGACAATGCGGTTCAGCTCACCTGGAGGGTTAATTACAATTCAATTGCTCCGAACCTAAGAAAGTGTGACCTTTAAAAACAGAAGGTGTATGTGTTTAAAGTCATACCTCATATTATGGTTAAAAACTTGCAGCAGAATCACAAATAGGATTTACAGAGAAGAGATTTGAATCACTCACCTATGTCTGCCATGACCACGGGTCCTCTGAATCTCCCTCCGAGCCTCCGTGCGCGTCTCAGCAGCGTGTGGTTAGAGCGGCAGCCTTCCTCAAGGCAGGATGGATGGCTCCAGCCCTGAGAATGCCTGAAGTCAGTAAAGCAGCCTAACCTCTCCTCTCCTCTGCTCCTCACCCTTCCCGTTTGTGCTGATCACACATGCGTATTCCTTTGGTCCCTTGCTGTCATTCACTCCCTCACTTTCACTCTGCGCCTCTTTCAGTGACGCTGCATCCACTTTGGCTAATTCACATGCCCTATTATTTCAGTGTGTGTCTCTCTCGCCGATGCAATCCTCCCCACCCTGGTCATCGGCTCTCTGGCAGTATTCTTGCTGCCTCTCCCTCCTTCCCTCCCTCCTCATAATACACTCTAAATCCTAAAGCTCCTCATAGCTCATCAGTTGACAATTAGACCGAGGAAGACGCTGAGGCTGACACACAACACTCGGCGCTTTGCATTGCAGTTCTACCCCTTCATCTTTGGGTATTATTACAGAGCAAACATGAAATTTGAACACTGGGATCTGTGGCTCAGGGGGTCTGGCAGCTTTTTATCAAGATATAAGCAGGGCTGTCTCAGTGGGGGAGACTCATTTAAAGGGACAGTTCACACAAAAAAAATATTTCTTCATCATTTAAAGGGATAGTTCACCCAAAAATGAAAATTAGCCCATGATTTATTCACCCTCAAGCCATCCTAGGTGTATATGACATTCTTCTTTCAGACAAATAAAATCAGAATTATATTAAAAATGTCCTGGCTCTTCCAAGCTTTATAATGGCAGTGAATTGTTGCTTCGTCCATAAAAGTGCATCTATCCATCATATAACTGCTCCACACGGCTCCGGGGGGTTAATAAAGGCCTTCTGAAGCGAAGCGATGTGTTTGTGTAAGAAAAATATCCATATTTAAAACCATAAAGTAAATTAGCTTCCACCAGATCGCCTTCCGTATTCAAATTATGGAAAAAGTGTAGTGCCTCTCGCAGTTCAAAATGCTTACGCTACGTCTGACGACATTGCACACCATTTCCGATCTGGCAGAAGCTAGATATTTTTTTAAATAAGTTTTAAATATGGATATTTTTAACTTTTTTAAAGCTTGGAAGAGCCAGGACATTTTTAATATAACTCTGATTTTATTCGTCTGAAAAAAGAATGTAATATACACCTAGGATGAACTAACCTTTTAAGCCTTGTTTATACTTTCGCCTGGCTCCGCAGTGCAAGCCTCCACTGACTGCGCGCGCTCCTCCCCAAACAGACGTGGCGTTTATACTTGACGTGCTCGCCGTTGTACTTTTCTTTGAAACGACAGAGGGTGACTCAGAGTAATTGTTCTATAAACCATCAGGAAACAGCGGTGAGAAGTAATGTACACAGGTGACGATATATATTTTAGTACACTTCACCAAAAATTATACTACAAAAAGAATCGTGTAAAACTCAGTAAATCTTGATATTATTATTTGTGACATTAGAACAAAATGTATGTACACATGTATACAACTAAATTAACGATCACTTAAATATTTCCTAATTTCACTAAACAATTTCATTTAGTTTCGTGATTTTTTTTTTATATTAAACATGGATCTTTATTTTAAACAAAAGGGCTTATTTCTGTTTTTGTAGGCTCATTTTGTAAATATAAGCAACTTCTTTGTACGTGCAAACTGGGTGCCGGTGTGATGAGACGTCATGCTCGGCTAGATTCGCCTCGAACTCGTGCATCTTCGGATGCGGAGCCACGCGGAAAGTTGCAAAAAATGCGCTGCACACCGCCACGCTAAATGGGGTCTCGCGCACTCAACGCGCACGACCGCCCACTCCACGATGACGTCATTTTTGCCGCGCGCACCTTCGCGCTCGTGCGGACGCGTCGAGTATAAACCAAGCTCTAATGTCACAAGTAATAATATCAAGGTTTACTGAGTTTTACACGATTCTTTTGTAGTGTAATTTTTGGTGAAGTGTACTAAAATATATATCGTCACCTGTGTACATTACTTCTCACCGCTGTTTCCTGATGGTTTATAGAACAATTACTCCGAGTTGCCCTCTGTCGTTTCAAAGAAAAGTACAACGAGGAGCGCGTGAAGTATAAACGCCTCGTCCGTTTGGGGAGGAGCGCGCGCAGTCAGCGGAGGCTCACGCTGCGGAGCCAGGCTAAAGTATAAACAAGGCTTTACACAGTTTGGAAGCGGTTGAAATTGCATTGTAAACAAATAATTTGTAAAGATCTGCCAGAAGAAGAAGCCATGATGAACAGCTGATTTGTACGAGGGCATCTGATGACCAAACTACATTGGAATTCACAAATAATTAGGTTTGTGTTCAGACTGCGTGTTTCTAGCGAACCGTACCCAGACCACATCCCGAGATGGTCTCGGTTCGGTTCGCTTTAAAGGGTTCTGAGATCGTTTGGAGTGTTCACATATGGGCCAAAAATCACGCGAACCGCGCTCAGACCCCTGAAAAGGACCAAGTGTGAAAACACCCTAAGTTTGTAAAGGTTTAAATATGGATATTTTTCTCACACAAACGCATGGCTTCGCTTCAGAAGGCCTTTATTAACCATCCGGAGCCCTGTGGATTACTTTTATGATGGGATAGATGCACTTTTATGGACCTCAAAACAGAATAGCCATTCACTGCCATTATAAAGCTTGGAAGATCCATGACATTTTTTAATATAACTCCAATTGTATTCGTCTGAAAGAAGAAAGTCATATACACCTAGGATGACTTGAGGGTGAGTAAATCATTGGCTAATTTTCATTTTTGGGTGAACTATCCCTTTAATGTCATTCCAAACCCCATTGCCACTTAGCAAAATGTCCAATGTGCTGTTTTTCTTTATAATGAAAGTGGATGGGGACCAGGGACGGCTGTGTAGCTTGAACCACGCAAAAAAGAATGTGGAACTGAAAGAGGGTAAAGGACTGATCACATAGAGAATAATGCGTTCACACCAAATCTTTTGTTGATCCTAGAAAAACATTTCTGTCCAAAAACTTAGTCCTAATCCTACCCACAATTTATGCTTAAAATCAGAGGGAAATGATAGGTGACTAAGATGACATGTTAGACAAGTTAGGTGACTAACTTGGGATTAACTCTCAAATCTGATTGGTTGATTGAAACCAGGATCAACAAGGATGTGTTCTACTTTGTGAAATTAAGTTCACCGTTGTTCCTCTGTGTCATTATCATTATAGTTGTGGTGTGGACTTCCATATTCTTTGAATGATTATTAAAGCTACACTATGTAATTTTGGCCCTCTAGCTGTTGAAACATAAAACTACAAGTTACTTGAGGAGGAACATTGTTTTGGTAATTAGTTGTGCTGACTCTGATATGATGTAAACTCTCATGGACGGAAGTATGCAGTTTCCAAGAAAATCTGTCCCAACAAAAGCTCTAAATAAATAAATAATTATTATAGGCTTGCTATATTGATTTAGGGCAAGGCAATAACATGGTTCAGTTTTTTTTGATGTACACATTCATTATTTAAATTGTTAATTTAAAGTTACATAGTGTAGCTTTAAAATTTTATTTTTAACGTTTTAGTCACCGTCCTTGATGCGAACAGCCCTTATGTTAAATTATGACAGAATATGAATTTCCGGTGAACTCTTTAAATCTTGTCATGGACCTGTGAAATGTATCTGTGAGTGTTAATTGGCAGTAATAAAATATTATTGCAAAAGGAATTCACATCTGAATCAAATTACAATGGATGACAAATGACGTAAATGTTGTTATAACTACAATGAGAGGGTTTACATTTAACTATGAAGCTTCAAACCAGCATAATGAAAACAGATGTTCAATATTATCTGTGTTGAGAGACAACAATAATATTCCACCTTTTTCCTGACGAACCTACTGCGTTCTGAATTATGACAATTCCGGTTTGGGGAAAAAGACTGAAACTAATAATTAAAAAATATAAACTTGCACTACAAACAATCATTATTCGTCAGTTTGACTAAATGAGCTGTACATTTTTCTTCATGTTTTATTTTCAGACGTCATGAGAATAACATAATGCTTGGTATTTTATTGTGACATGCACACAAGAATATCTATTTCCTATATATATTTTCCTTTTGCATTCAGCTGTAACAATATGAAAAAAGACAACATATCTACTCTCCCGATTTAATTTACAATATATCCCATTAATAATTCACTGGAATACATGAAGAATCTATCGCTTTTCACCCCAAAGTTTGTTTCCACACGGATATGCTTTAAAATGTAATTGTCTCATTTTTTCAGTTCTAATCATATGCGGTCTTTATTGTTTATATTTACTTTTTATGTTTTAGTTTGGTTTTGTACAGCACAGAGGTCAACTACTGTTGTTTTTATATGATTTGATTTGATTCTAAAAGCAGGTAAATACAATTTATTATCTGTCGAAATAACGGAACTTTTAAATATTATCACACAATGCTAAAGTTACTGAACATTTTTGATTAAGGCAACGTATGTTACACAGCACGTCCATAATATTGCTGGGGAAAGAATCACGCTTTTGGTGTTATTCATGGTCTGTTGAAAGTACTTTGTTGATGCTTTTACATTTTTAAATTTCCTTTTAATGTTCGATGGTTGAAGGGTGAGTAATAATGAATAATGTCATCTCATTGTGCCAAGGTTTTTTAAAAAAGTGTATTACTTCGTTCATAGAGTGAACATTTCACTGACTGTTTATAATTTGCGCAAACCGTCATGAGGTGTCGGAAAAAGGTGGATAGTAAAGTTTTCTCTCTAACAGTTATTTCCTTATTTTAATGTGGGCCCAACCAGCAGTGCCGTGACTTGCATGGGAATGTAACATTAGAATAACAAACATGATCAGCAGAGGGCAGCAAAAATCATCAGAAAAAAATTTAGCAATTTAGCAGAAATATTGCAATCAGAAAATCAAAATAGAACATCTCAAAATAACAAAACCAAGTCTAATAGTCTGTTATGTTCCCTAGTACCCTATTATATTTTAGATGCCATAATACTTTGATTTACCATGGTCCTCCTGAATGATTTTCCATGTTGTATGCAAAGAATATCATGCTAGCATGGAACATGTCTATAATAACATTCCATATGGTACTTTTTATAAATGTTATGCATTTACTTAATGTAAAAACCAAAACAGCCTATATCTTAATCTTTTACACAGAAATGTGTGGCTGCACCTCAGTGTGTGCTTCAATTCAGACCAACAAAGACTCAGTCATTTGTTCAGTCATTTTCATCTAATGGTTTGTAGCAGCAGGTGGCAGTATGAGGCCGTCATTCAGTTAAGAAAAATTAGCTTTGGGGTTGATGGGTCTAAAAAGTATTGTTGACTTTTTTTTTTTAGAGTACTAAAACGAAATTGCAGGTTGTCATGAAGGTGGTGGAAATAGTTGCATGACAAGAGCCATTTAGGGTGTACTCACACTAGGCACGGTTGCCTTGTACCGTGCCCGAGCGCGATTGTCCCCCCTCCCCCGCTGGCCTGCACTCACATTGCACTTAACGTACCGGGCTGGAGCACGCTTACGTCATTCACGATGCAACTTTTTGTTTTGAAGACAGCATGAAGAAAAGCGCTTCTTTCGTTAATAGACTGCCTGAAAGATTGATCATTTATGCCGCGCAGCGATTTTCACTTGATTGCACTGCACGTATCAGAAGGCAGCTGACTTTGATGGAGGAATTTGCAGCTTTACTCGCAAACTACAATTCATGTTCGTCAATAAGGTGAGAACCAGGACCGTTATAAACCTAAATATACTTGAATTAATTGAAAAGTGTATCCATGTAGTAATAGTTTGGTGTTTGCTGTCGTAACGATGACAGTAGCGCACAGCTGTTCCGTGCTCCAGCGCGGTTAGCGCACACTACATGCGTACCGCGCCCGACCCCAACCGAACCGCGCTCTGGCCCACCTCTTCCAAGTGGGCCAGGGCCGGCTAAACAAACCGCGCCCGGGCACGGAACGGCGCACTCACACTAGTCAACCGAACCAGACTTTGGGGGTCAAACGCGCCCGGGCACGGTTCAGAGCGCCTAGTGTGAGTACACCCTTAATTTAGATATATTTCCTTGTATAGGCTTGTATTAAAGGGGGGATCTAATGCTATTTCATGCATTCTGACTTATTTACACTGTTAAAGAGTTGGATTCTCATGCTAAACATGGCCAAAATTTAAAAAAACGAATTGGACGTATGATGGAGTATTTCTGTGCCAAATACACTCCTTCAACATTCGAACAAGTTTCGGAATGTTTTTTTCGAGTATGGCCCTGTATGACGTCATAAAGGGCGAAATTCCTTGTATGGGCACTTCCCCTGGATGAGTGCCTGCCCACATCAACCAGAGCAAGAGCAAGAGCACGCCCATCAACGAGCTTTGTTCGGGTTACGGAAGCCGTCGGCAGCGCTGTCATTTTGTTTTTAGACTACGAAATCAACAATGTCACTAAAGAAGTGTGTTTCTGGCTGTGAGGGAAAGATAACATTGTTCAGCTTCCCAAATAACCCAGCGTCAAGGAAACAGTGGATGCAGTTTGTTTTTCCAGAGCAGCAACGGAGTTCTGCAAGTGTGTTTGTTTATTCCCGGTCAGGAGTTGGCAGGCGGTGAGTAAAACGGCATCAAATGTCTGTGTTTTGTTGGCAATCGGCGCGTGGATCGAAAGTTATCCAGGGATAATGCCAAGAATGTATTTCGTGTGTGTGTGCTCGTGACTTTTTAGCTCCGCCCACTGCACGCCTCTACGAGTTTGGCTGTTTTCGGAAAGAATAGGTACAGCGCATCTTTCTTTTATAAATAAGATAAAAATAAAGACTTCTGAGATATGAAGGTATTGCAATACTACTCTATAGGTACTCAAGATTAACATGACACTGGCAGAAACTGTGTGTTATGTACCATTTAACATATCAATGATCACAATTATCCAGAGGGATGACATAGAAACTCATTGTGAATAGATAACTGGTTGGTTAAAATAGAGCAAAACTTAAGATTTACAATATATAAGCAATATCATATTGCTGTATACAACAGTTCGACAACACAAGTGTGTAATTAAATAAGAAACAACAATGGAGTGTCTTTAATAGTGTCTTTAATAGTAGTAGTTTAACAGTTGAGTCCAATTCTCCGTTACTAATTCCAAAAAGTCACTTTAGAAACTACCAAGGAAAAAACAGTTTCTGAGTTTCTTAATTGAATCTTATTATATTATAAGAGTAGAGTATTATGAGAGAGATCGTCTAAGTGAGTTCATTACCTGCATGTAGCTGATATTCTTCAGTTCAATCTTATATTCATAATCACAAAATCAGTTTGAATGTCTGCTGAGGAAACAATATCTTTGTCTTTGTCCTTTTGGCAGTTAAGGGGATTTCCCATGACTGCGCTCGCGTCTTATAAGGTGTTGTTTAAAGTAAAAACAATGTCCTTGTTTACAACCTCAATTTAAAAACAATATAAAAGACTACTACTACTGACTCACTTATAAAAATGCTCCATGCACACACAGGATAGAATCAGCATCTTTTAAATCACTACATCAACATCTCTCATCATGGGGGTTGGGGAACTAATTCCGACAGCTGGATTGTTTGCCGTCGGATTCTGTTCCCCCAGAATCCTCGCAGAATTTTTCTTATACAAAGAGGTTCTAATATTTACAAAACTGATGCTAGCTAGTTGGTGCCGATAGTCTTGTGGGCTATCCCACTATTGCTGTCAATCATGACGTCACACTCCTGTTTTTATAGCATCAATTAACTAACTTAAACCAAACTTATTAAAAAAATTAACACTTGAACTTACATCATCGTGATAAAAACTACCTAAATTGATAAAAACCATATTTAGAAAAACAATTGTTGAAGTGTAATTTGATTGTTTAGTTTGTCTCACATCACATTACATTACATTACATGGGGTTTATGACCTATACTGGGACCAGCCACCTGGGGGTGATCAAAACATTTTGGCTTCACTTTGCAGGACTTGTGCAGCACACTTGACTTTTCCTGATGCCGTCCCCCTCTCTCTCCCATTTGGCTTCCTGACTACATGCTGTCCTATCATGATAAAAGGCAAAAATGCCCCAAAAAAATAAATCTTTAAACTGATGCTGTTAAGCTCCATCCACACACAGAATAGAATCAGCATGGTTTAAGCAACTACATCAACATCTCTCATCATGGGGGTTGAGGAACCGATTCTGACAGCTGGATTGTTTGCCGTCGGATTCTGTTCCCCCATATTTCTACATAATGTGGTTTTAATATTTTTCAAACTCATGCTGGTTAAGTTCCATCTACACACAGAGAATAGAATCAGCATCTTTAAGCCACTACATCAATATCTCTCATCATGGGGGTGGGGGAACGGATTCCGACATCTGGATTGTTTTCTGTCGTATTCTGTTCCCCCCATCTTTCTTACACAATAAGGGTTCTAATATTTGCAAAACTGATGCTGGCTAGTTGGCACCAATAGCCTCGTGGGCAGTGCGCTCACATATAGCTCTATTGTGCTTCTCGACCCGAGTTTGAATCCCGGCTCGTGGACTTTTCCTGATTCCGTCCCACTCTCTCTTTCCCACTTCGCTTCCTGTCTACATACTGTCCTCAACAGAGTATGCCATCCAGGAAGGTAAGTCTCTCCCATTGTTTGATGAGAGAAAGTGGACTTGGGTTGAGGTTTGCTTTTTAATGTCTGGAAGGTCTTCTCCTGCGAGTAACAAAAGGAACAACCACAGATATGTCAGAATCCTGTCTTTGTTGAAGTTCCTGTAGAGAAAGTTCAGGTAATGTGTCCAGACTTGGTGGTGCAAACTGCTGAACAGATTGGATCAACTGCACTGCTCTAGACTCTACTGCTAGTTCCCAGTTGTAATGAATTTCACAAATGGCATAAACGTCACCAACATGTACCTGAGATAGCCACTGGAAAGGTCTCTGTTGGGTCGGTCTCCGACCCTTGCCACTGACATTGAACTTTCAGTCGGAAAGTATCCTGGATTTCTTCCTCACTAACTCCCTCAGCTTCAGACAGCAAACTCTTCATTGAGCAGCCTATGGCCGATTGTCCTTGAAAAAGGGTCTTGCCTAAGAGCATCAGCCACAATGTTCTTGTTGCCCGCTATGTGACTTATCTCAAAAGCCGTGTTTCCACTGAAATTTCCAGGAACAATTTGTCCCAGGAACGTTTTTCCCCCCAGACCTGTTGCTGTCTGCGTTTCCATTGCGGTCTAAAGTACCATGAAGATTAGGCAAATTAGTCCGGTGACATAGGACTGCATTCAACTTTCAAGTTCCCGCCTGATTTCGTCCTCCGCATATAAGCTTAAAGGGTTAGTTCACCCAAACATGAAAATTCTGTCATTAATTACTTACCCTCATGTCGTTCGACACCCGTAAGACCTTTGTTCATCTTCGTAACACAAATTAAGATATTTTTGTTGAAATCCGATGGCTCAGAAAGGACTCCATTGGCAGCAATGACATTTCCTCTCTCAAGACCCATAAAAGGTACTAAAGACGTCGTTAAAAAGTCCATCTCACTACAGTGGTTCTACAATAATTTTATGAAGCAACGAGAATTTTTTGTGTGCAAAAAAACAAAAACAATTATTCAACTTTATTCTTGTCTTCCGTGTGGGCCTCTGACGTGAACTCACGAAGCACCACGACGCATGCGCGAGAATATGACGTAGAGCCGGCGGAAGCGAGGAACTTTGTTTACAAGCAGAGGAAGACGCGCTGTATCTAAGCTGTTAAATTCTACATTGATTGTGCTTTAGGTCTTGGTGTAGTGCTTAAAATTGTGCTAAAGTGTGCATTTCCTGGATGCCCGAACGGCGGCTCTACGTCATATTCTTGCGCATGCGTCGTGGTGCTTCGTGAGTTCACGTCAGAGGCCCAGATGGAAGACAAGAATAAAGTTGAATAAATTGAATGATTTTTTTTTTTTTTTTTTTTGTACACAAAAACTATTCTCGTCGCTTCATAAAATTATTGTAGAACCACTGTAGCGAGATGGACTTTTTAACGACGTCTTTAGTACCTTTTATGGGTCTTGAGAGAGGAAATCTCATTGCTGCCAATGGAGGCCTTTCTAAACCATCGGATTTCAACAAAAATATCTTTATTTGTGTTCCGAAGATGAACAAAGGTCTTACGGGTGTCAAACGACATGAGGGTAAGTAATTAATGACAGAATTTTCATTTTTGGGTGAACTAACCCTTTAATAAAGCCTGAACCTTGTCGTCGGTCCATCGCTCATATTTTTTAAACTCCAGAATAGCATCAAAATGCTGCGTGAACTCAACCAATCAGCATGTTCAGCGCCCAAGTCCCACCCCCGAAAGTTCCTGAACTTTGAAAAAGTACTAACCCGCCAGCAGGGACTTTCCGCAAGGCGAATTTTTACATGGAACTTCATTTAGACCCTGGTCCCTGCGGTCGAAACACAGCATCAACCACCCCAAAGTTCCTGCGGTGGAAACGCGGCTAATGGTATAAGGGGTTTCGGTTTAGTCATTATATACATCAGAGGATTGTTATCGGTCCAGATAGAGAATGTGTGTCCTTTAATCCAATGACTAAATTTTTGCAGACACTGCACTTTAGAATTCTAGACGATGGGCTGGATATTGCCTCTGTGAAGCACTAAGTGTTTTGCTCGAAAAAGCGATGGGCCTTGCTTTGTCCTCGCCCAGGGGTATTTGAGACAATACCACCCCTAAACCATCTAGATAAGCATCTATGGAAAAGATCAGAGGTCTTGAAAAATCAGAATGTGCCAGGACTGCACAGTTCAACAGCTTCTCCTTCAGAGCTCTAAAACTTGTGTCACACTACGCTGTCCAGTCGGAGGCCTTTAGTTTTCTGAAAGTACCAGCCTGTTTTGTGACATTTCCTCTACCTTTCCTCTTCTGACCAGCAGCGTGGGCAAACAATGGTCTGGCAATGGGGGAACAATTTGATATGAAATGTTGATAATAAAAGACCATCCCCAGAACAGATTTAACTCTTTTTACTGGAGTAACTCCGTCATCCTCCATAAGATCACTCTTGGTCATGCAGGAAATCACGGCCATCTTTTCTGGGTCCACAGCAACTCCACCCCCTTCGATGATGTGTCCCAAAAATCTCACAGAAATTCGCAGGAGGTGACACTTTCGGGCTCAGGTTCAGATTATACTGGCTCTGGAATACCACTTTTAGCCTACTCAAGGCTTCCTTCTCAGTGGCTGCAAATACTAGTAGGTCATCCAAGTAGCACAATAGGTGGGTGAAGTTCATGTCACCAAATATACTCAGCATCATTCGCATAAATGAAGCTGGACTATTGCACAGGCCTTGCGGCATACGATTGTATTCATGCAATCCCAGTGGTATGGTGAATGCTGTGTATTTTTTTATCCTCCTCATGCATGGGAATGTTATAGAAGCTGGAGGTCAAGTCCATAGTGCTAAAATAGGCATTTCCGCCCAGAGTCCCCAGACAATCTGATTGATTCGGGAGTGGGTACACATCTTTTTGAGTCCTGACAACGAGCCACCGCAAATTCTCAAACTGCCATCCTTTTTTCATACCATTACCAGCGGTGATGCAAATTCGCTGGTGGATTTACTTATTATGCCCTGATCCTCAATTTCCGTCAAGACCAGGCCTGGACTGGTAATCTAGCATACCGGGCAAATGCCCGGTGGGCCGATATGATATAGTATATTTTTTTTAATAAACTTAAAATTGGCCAACGGCTGGCCCATAAAGCAGGGACAGCGGCCCATTGGTTTATTTTCCATACTGACACTGGGCTGGCCCAATCACATCTCTTAACAGGCTCCACCCCTCCCCCTCTGTTTCTTGTGTCAGATGCAGTGGCTCAGAGCCAAAAATCTGTGGATTATGATGGAGAAACAAAAGTGCAAGCGAAAGGGCAAGGGGGGTGCGGAGAAGTTGCGGGCCAAAAAAAATCTAGAGGTTGATGCCTAAATGTGCAAAAATAACCGACATGTTTAGTGCTGTTACTGTAGCTTCAGTTTCTAAGCCTACAGTACCTGACATTTTGCAAAAACTGGTGAACATAGAACATGGAGGAGAGGTGACTGGCCATGGCACCTGTCAGGCAGAGGAGCAGGTGTCTGACAGTGAAGCCAGGAGGGACAGAGTGAGCAGGAGAGTGTAATTGAAGCGGTAAGCATGGTAGCTACATGATTAACAGGGAGGGACTCACAGGGCGGGTGCAGGAGGATAGTGTGTGTGGGCCATGACAACGACGACGATGATGATTTACCTAAATTAATGAATATTATAATAAGACAACATAATCGTCGTCATTATTATAAAGTCAGACTGTCACCTACTGCACTGGTCACTCAGTCAGCTGAAGTCAAATAGCACAGCATAAGCTATTTTGCATTGTTTTTGTAGCTAGCAGAGTTCACTTATGCAGTTGCAACTTCGGCTGACTATTCTAATGTTAACCCTTTAGAACCCATAATGGCCGTCGACGGCCCTTCTCATTAACTAGAAAAACCATAAATGATGCCGTTTGATTTTTTTGAAAATTTCTTCAGGTTATTATTACTCAAAATTACAGCGTCAAAGCGCCCGCGATTTACACGTTAGAAGAGAGCTAGCTACCTATGTTGTTTGGGGATTAAAACCCACCTTGCATTTTGAAAGCGGTAATGATTTCGAGGTAAGTAAAGTAATTAAACATCGGGTATTTGTGTGGTATTGTCAATGTTTAATGAAGTGAAACTTGTAATATCTGCAAGATTGAAGAATCGCAACCCTATTGTGAACACGATGGATGAGAAGACCAGCTGTTGAGCTAGAAAGATTGCTGGCGCAGTACAGTGTAGACATGAAACGAGTGGCAGTGTTTAGCTGTATATCCAACTAACTAGATATTTTCTCACGTTTCTTCTGAATTTCCAGTATCATTAACATGCAAACTTCCCCATCTGCTTGCCATCCCTAGCTAATGTTCCAGTTAATCAGGCTACCAAGAACTGTGTTTATTTCACAACACGACTATAGGTGTCTGTTTATAGCCGTTAGTCGTGATGGTCGAAAGACAGGCCTCATAACATTCACTTATCAGCTATAAAAAGTTATGTTTTGTGGCTCTTGTACCCTATTACTCTGGTATGAACACTTGGTTGTTTACGGCGAGTGAATAATATGAATATCATATTATTAGGACGTTTTGTGTGAGTAATTTGGTAGTATAGTTTGTTTTTCATTGTTTTTGTAAATGTTTGATGTCATATTAAAGAGGGGTTTGTGCTCTTTAAAACAAAGTATACTTGTAATTGTAAATTGTAGTTTTTCTGCTGTGTGTTTCATTGAAAAAAAAAAAATTCTTTTTAGAATTATCAGTATTCTACATTCACATTCTATTGGGTTCTAAAGGGTTAACTAGCTTTTATAACATGGAGCACATTGTCCATCTAGAAATCCTACTGTTCAAGAATACAGGACTATATAACCAAAATGGATCCTTACTAAGTGTACTTTTAATAACTCTACCAATTAATTGTAATCCTCTCTCTCTCTCTGTCCTTATGTCTAGTCAAGCCAGGTTGAGTTAGCAGTGGAGGAGAGAGACGGGGGGAACAGGCTGTAAACTACTTTGCCCGTCCTGAGCCTGCTATGATGCAGGTGTTTTTAAATCATCACCCCAAACAGGTATGCATATTTACAGGGACCGCAAGGATGGTGTACTGGTGGGTGGTGTCCGACCAATTGTGGTGGGCCGGTCTGAGCAAAAATGCCAGGGCCATTTTTTTTTTTTGTCCCAGTCCAGCCCTGGTCAAGATCTGCCTCGGTTTTTGGTAATGAGCTGGTGGAACTCTCCTGTAAGGAAGGCGAAATGGTCATTCATCCATCAGGCAAATGCGATGAGAGAAGCCTTTTGACTCACCACAATCCAAAACATATTTCGAGAAGATGACGTTATAGCTAACTAAAAGCTTAACTAACTACCTTTTGGTAGAGTGACTGACTTGGCACGACTGGATGTCTGTATCTTTCAGGCCAACTTCTGCAAGTTTCTTCACAGCTTGCTTTGGAATAACCCATTACTTGATCACTAGTATAGCCTCAACTTCACTGGAGTTCTGGAAAACCGTAAAATCTTTGGCAGCCACACAAGACGATACATCAGCCAACTTGAAATTCCTCTTCAAAGTTACAGGCTGATCAGAGAGATTCACTATCTTCATGGGGACATATGTCACCCCACATGGGTGTAACAACCCGACCAAACAGAATGTTTTCATGGCACGCCCACCTGTGGAAATAAAGTTTATCTATGCTATCTCCATGAAAGCTTGGTGGCTCTTTCACATCAGATTGCATCACCAATTTTACACCAGTCATGGTCAGTGAATGAGTCAGCTAAAGGTGGTTCTAAACCTACATTTCTTTCCCCATTTTCACATCCCTTCTTTAGCTGTGCTGAAATGGACTGTCCTATTTCATGAGCTAACTGTGTAATGAGGTTGCTTAAGTCAGTAGAAGTTGTGTCTGACCTGGGAACCTGACTATCAGTTTTTATATGTGTGGTGCAAAACACTGGCGAGTCAACAATACCTGTGGCTCCATGAGTGTGAGCCGTATCTCTAAAGAACTGTCCTCTCCCCCCACCAATGTATACTTCATCCTGCGCATCTTCCACAACATATGACATTGTTACAAAAATACGATATGTTACGATATGACAATGGAAATTTTTCGTATTTTACAGAGAGCAAGAAATTCTTTGTATATCTCCACAAGACAAGATTATGCAGTCTTTTTCTGTCTTTTTTTTTCCTCTGGTGTATTGTAATACTCAGTCTTTGTACCTTTCTCTCCAGCAGATTAGACAGGAAAAGAAGAGTTCAACTCAGTCCATGGAACGAAATACTCAGCAATGCAGTACTCTGCAACATCTGGTGGTCAATCTGACGTAGATCCTTGTGTGAATCCAGGTCACGGCACCAATGTAGCCAGTCTGGGCACGCGTCTGTCACGCTACGACTTGGCTACCCCTCTGCGTTGTGTTGTGTGATGTAAAATAAAGACTGGAGTCGGTCTGCTGGTTCAGTGATTTTTTTTTTTTTATCCAAGAGGCATAACCTACACAAGTTGGAAAATGAAGTTATAAATCGTTGTATATAATCAGTGTTGTATAACCAGCCTGCTCCTCGCTCTGCTCAGACCTCCCGCGGACTGAAACGAGTTCACAATATACAGACAATCTCATTTCACAATAATAAAGAAGTAATATAAAGAAAATAGTATAACTATCACATCAGATACAATATTGCCATATATGCAGAAAATGTCTCATAAATAAGACTTCACTTAATGCAGTCAACAGTCAATGAATTTCAAAGAAATATATATATATATACACTCACCTAAAGGATTATTAGGAACACCATACTAATACTGTGTTTGACCCCCTTTCGCCTTCAGAACTGCCTTAATTCTACGTGGCATTGATTCAACAAGGTGCTGAAAGCATTCTTTAGAAATGTTGGCCCATATTGATAGGATAGCATCTTGCAGTTGATGGAGATTTGTGGGATGCACATCCAGGGCACGAAGCTCCCGTTCCACCACATCCCAAAGATGCTCTATTGGGTTGAGATCTGGTGACTGTGGGGGCCATTTTAGTACAGTGAACTCATTGTCATGTTCAAGAAACCAATTTGAAATGATTCGAGCTTTGTGACATGGTGCATTATCCTGCTGGAAGTAGCCATCAGAGGATGGGTACATGGTGGTCATAAAGGGATGGACATGGTCAGAAACAATGCTCAGGTAGGCCGTGGCATTTAAACGATGCCCAATTGGCACTAAGGGGCCTAAAGTTTGCCAAGAAAACATCCCCCACACCATTACACCACCACCACCAGCCTGCACAGTGGTAACAAGGCATGATGGATCCATGTTCTCATTCTGTTTATGCCAAATTCTGACTCTACCATCTGAATGTCTCAACAGAAATCGAGACTCATCAGACCAGGCAACATTTTTCCAGTCTTCAACTGTCCAATTTTGGTGAGCTCGTGCAAATTGTAGCCTCTTTTTCCTATTTGTAGTGGAGATGAGTGGTACCCGGTGGGGTCTTCTGCTGTTGTAGCCCATCCGCCTCAAGGTTGTGCGTGTTGTGGCTTCACAAATGCTTTGCTGCATACCTCGGTTGTAACGAGTGGTTATTTCAGTCAAAGTTGCTCTTCTATCAGCTTGAATCAGTCGGCCCATTCTCCTCTGACCTCTAGCATCAACAAGGCATTTTCGCCCACAGGACTGCCGCATACTGGATGTTTTTCCCTTTTCACACCATTCTTTGTAAACTCTAGAAATGGTTGTGCGTGAAAATCCCAGTAACTGAGCAGATTGTGAAATACTCAGACCAGCCCGTCTGGCACCAACAACCATGCCACGCTCAAAATTGCTTAAATCACCTTTCTTTCCCATTCTGACATTCAGTTTGGAGTTCAGGAGATTGTCTTGACCAGGACCACACCCCTAAATGCATTGAAGCAACTGCCATGTGATTGGTTGATTAGATAATTGCATTAATGAGAAATTGAACAGGTGTTCCTAATAATCCTTTAGGTGAGTGTATATATACACTACCAGTCAAAAGTTTGGAAACTGTACTATTTTGATTGTTTTTGAAAGAAGTCTCTTCTACTCACCAAGGCTGCATTTATTTGATCCAAAATACAGCAAAAACAGTATTATTGTGAAATATTTGTACAATTTAAAAGAAATTTTTTCTATTTGAATATATTTTAAAATGCAATTTATTTCTGTGATTCAAAGCTGAATTTTCAGCATCATTACTCCAGTCTTTAGAGTCACATGATCCTTCAGAAATCATTCTAATATGCCGATTTGCTGCTCAAGAAACATTTATTATTACAATTTTTTTTCAGGATTATTTAATGAATAGAAAGTTCAAAAGAACAGCATTTATCTGAAATATAAAGTTTTAGCAACATTATAAATGTCTATACTGTCACTTGATCAATTTAATGCATCCTTGCTGAATAAATATTCATTTCTTTAAGTTCTTTCCCAAAAAAAAAAAAAAATTCTTACAGACCCAAAACTTTTGAACGGTAGTACAATGTTACAAAAGCTTTCTATTTCAGATAAATACTGTTCTTTTGAACTTTCTATTCATCAAAAAAAAAAAAGTGTTTTACACAACTGTTTTCAGCATTGACAATAATCATAAATGTTTCTTGAGCAGCAAATCATAATATTGGCAGGGTTGCCAACTCTCACGCATTTGGCGTGAGACACGCTTTCAGGCTCTGTCTTACGCTCTCACTCTGCCCAAGTAAATCTCACGCCAAATTGCCAAACCTGCTTTTGATATGAAACAAAGTCTAAGCTTTTACATTTTTTAAAATTTTAATACGAAATTCAAACAATAAATACCGTTTTGGCGCAATTAATGTGGCATAACAGTTAAAGCCAGAGCCGCTGAAAAACAGAGTTGCGACCACTGATCCATATAGAGAACATTATATAGATAGTGGTTGCGACATGCTTTCATCTCTCGGGGGCGCGCGCGGTCACGTGGTTCACGGAGCTCTCAATAGTTCCAAACAAACCAGCGCTGTCAATACATTTGAATGGCTTCAGCGGATAGACAACAGCTTCACTATACAGGTATTTGCAGCAATTTTTGGTAAACAGTACAGCATAGCGTGCATTGATTATTACGTCAACCATATTTACAGTATCACTTTATTATGGAGAGTGATGGAGATGCAGCAACATTGTTAACATTAATGTTTTTCTTGTATTTACCCCTCAGGTATTCCTTACTAATTGGTCACACTCATACTCATTGGTGGTCAAATGTGACCATACACCTTAACTATTTTTCAATTAAATAAATGTTCTATATTTAAGTTCAATAATATTTATTGAATATTTTGAGGGGATCTTTTGGTGCTAAATAGGCTACTATTTGTGCAATAATTATGGTCCATTAATGACTACTTAAAATATTTTTCTTCTAATATTTTTCTTATTTATATTACAAAGCCAATTCCAAAAAAGTTGGGACACTGTACAAATTGTGAATAAAAACAGAATGCAATGATGTGGAAGTTTCAAATTTCAATATTTTATTCAGAATACAACATAGATGACATATCAAATGTTTAAACTGAGAAAATGTATAATTTTAAGGGAAAAATAAGTTGATTTTAAATTTCATGGCATCAACACATCTCAAAAAAGTTGGGACAAGGCCATGTTTACCACTGTGTAGCATCCCCTCTTCTTTTTATAACAGTCTGCAAACGTCTGGGGACTGAGGAGACAAGTTGCTCAAGTTTAGGAATAGGAATGTTGTCCCATTCTTGTCTAATACAGGCTTCTAGTTGCTCAACTGTCTTAGGTCTTCTTTGTCGCATCTTCCTCTTTATGATGCGCCAAATGTTTTCTATGGGTGAAAGATCTGGACTGCAGGCTGGCCATTTCAGTACCCGGATCCTTCTTCTACGCAGCCATGATGTTGTAATTGATGCAGTATGTGGTCTGGCATTGTCATGTTGGAAAATGCAAGGTCTTCCCTGAAAGAGACGACGTCTGGATGGGAGCATATGTTGTTCTAGAACTTGGATATACCTTTCAGCATTGATGGTGCCTTTCTAGATGTGTAAGCTGCCCATGCCACACGCACTCATGCAACCCCATACCATCAGAGATGCAGGCTTCTGAACTGAGCGCTGATAACAACTTGGGTTGTCCTTGTCCTCTTTAGTCCGGATGACATGGCGTCCCAGTTTTCCAAAAAGAACTTCAAATTTTGATTCGTCTGACCACAGAACAGTTTTCCACTTTGCCACAGTCCATTTTAAATGAGCCTTGGCCCAGAGAAAACGCCTGCGCTTCTGGATCATGTTTAGATATGGCTTCTTTTTTGACCTATAGAGTTTTAGCCGGCAAAAACAATTTTTTTTATTCACAATTTGTACAGTGTCCCAACTTTTTTGGAATCGGGTTTGTACAATTAATGTAGTAATTAAGGTTAAAATAGAGAATTCCAATGCAAAGAGGCAAATTAAAGTCATTTTGGGGCTGGAAAAATAATTTTCATTTGTAATGCCATTACCCACTAGGTGCCTGTATGGCTCTTTAATAAATATACATGTAGGCCTATCTAGTCTAGTTGCTCAAAAAAGTATTGCAGATCATAACTGCTTACTTATTTATAGGTTTTGCATTTGAATAAATATTTAGACAGGATCAAACACTAGATTTATTTAAATGTGAAATTTTAAAACGTTAATAACCCACATCTAGGGCTGCAACAACTAATCGATAAAATCGATAATAATCGATAATGAAAATCATCGACAACGATTCTCATCATCGATTAGTTAGGTCTGCTCTCTGTACGCAAAGCTTCCACCAGTGGCGCCTAATTACAGCACTGAATAACGCATTTCTGTGGACAAAATGCATCTAAAAATAGTGCATTGGAAACAGAGTGAGATGCTGCGGGAAAGGTACATGATCCAAGCGCCCAAAACATGAGAATTCTGTATTTTAAGCTTCAAGCGAATGCATTAGCGTTTAACATACCCTGTCATGCGCTTTGGTGCGTGTGCGTCCTCAGCGCAAAACGTTCATTTTACAGGTTATAACCACTGATCTATATAGAGAACAGTAGTTATATCCTCATCTGTAAATGCTACTATTTCACGCCAGTATTTCCATTTTGCATGAAAACGCGTCCTGACAGTCCAGTCTGCATTAAGCTTCAAACTTCACTGAACGAGCGCCGGTGCGGCCGCGCATGCGCGTCAAACAGACTGAACGCAGTGGAGAGGGAGACAATTAATATTTAGCGCAAAAGCATTCATTTAGCTGAAATATCTGCTGTTGGACGCTAAATTTAGGTTTAAAAGTAAACATGTAATTCAAGTATTTTATGAGAGTAGTAACTGTAAAGGGATAACAGCGTGTAATTAAATATAAATGTAAAACGTTTCTTATAGCCTATTTAAAGGATTAAGAAATGGCAGTAACAGGTTACTTACGTGTGTGTGTGTTCCCGCAGAACATTCCTCTTATCTGCTAACAAGTCAAGTCAAGTCACCTTTATTTATATAGCGCTTTTTACAATGCTGATTGTTTCAAAGCAGCTTCACAGTGTTAACAGGAAAAGAATGCAACAGAATTTGATTCGGCTGTACAGCCGTTCTGGAGAAAATGTTGATGTTATCCAGCTCATTTCAATTATCATATAGTGACCATGCGGGCAGATCAGTAATTTAGTTGAAAATGTATTTGAATATTTAGTTGAAAATTTTTAGACTTTAAACTAACACTGAGTTTGTGATTTTTTTGTTTTTCTTTAACATCATTTTAATGTAGGGTTTAAACTGTCCTTTTGCTTAGTAACTTTTGAACATCATTTATAGCACAGATATACCCTTAAGAAAATTAACCATGGTTTTATTATAGTAGAACCATGTTTTGTTGGCGTATTGATTACCATTTGTAGAACCACACAAATACCATAGTTAAACTATGGATTTGAAGCAAAACTTTTATTAATTTGTGGTTACCATGGAATAACTACAATAACCCTGTTATTTATTTATATATTTATTTTTTGCTTGTTTTATCTGTTGTAAAACCATGGTTCAATGGTTGTAATGGTAGATATATTCACTATGTATGTTTTCATAGCACTCAGCTGACACGTTTGTTTGAAGGACAGCATTGGGCAGAATATGGAATAATGTGTTTTGTCAATAAAATATATATATTTTTTTTAATCCGATCGAAAAATAATCGACCAACTAATCGATTATCAAAATAATCGTTAGTTGCAGCCCTACCCACATCCTAATATTTTTAATGATACTTATATAAGCACACACAAGTGAATATTAATGAATGCGAGCAAATATAATTTAACCCAAGAAAAGTTTAAAATAGTGCTAAAAAGGCAAACTTATTTTTCCTTATATGTACAGTAGGCTATATACATATGAATTTGATACTGAATCAAGATCGAAATCAATATTTGTGCCAATTTGCCCCCGCAAAAAAAAAAAATCTCACTCCAACCTGAACTTAAAAGTTGGCAACCCTGTATTAGAATGATTTCTGAAGGATCATGTGACACTGAAGACTGGAGTAGTGATGCTCAAAATTCAGCTTTGCATCACAGGAATAAATTACATTTTAAAATATATTTAAATAGAAAACAGTTATTTTACATTTTAATATTTCACAATATTACAGCTTTTTTTTTGTATTTTTAATAACATAAATGCAGCCTTGGTGAGCAGAAGAGACTTCTTTCAAAAACAATTAAAATAGTTTCCAAACTTTTAAAGGTAGTGTACATTGACACTGAGTTTGTAATGCATCACACACTTATCAAATTAAACTCATATAATGCACCTATTCAATCACCCACATTTCCAGCATTTGATATATACATATAATTTAATTTTAAACACACAACAAAGAAATCACAAAAACACACCAAACTGCATAACCATACCTGCATAAGTTGGGAAATGCAGTTATAAAAAATAATCAATGCACAATAATCAATGTTGTATAATCTATTAATTAAATTTAGCCAAAATTAAAAATAAATAAATACATAAATAAATATACAAAGAAATGTAAAAAAGCAAAAATAAATAAATAAATATGTAAATAAATATACATAGAAAAGCAAAAAAAAACAAAAATAAATAATTATTTATACGTTTATTTCCTTATGTATATATTTATTTTTTCCCACATTTATTTATTTATTCTTTTAATTTATTTATACATTTATTCATTTCTATTTTTATTCATTTCCACATTTATTCATTTCTACATTTATTTATTTATAAATTAATTTATTTTTACATTTATGTATTTCTACATTTCTTTGTCCGTAGGGTAATGAGGAGGGCGTGGTTAATTCAGACATATCAATCGAACTCAGCGTAGGCGAGGGCGAAGAGTTGAGGCCACAGTGACACCTTGTGGTGCGGCCGAAATACAATAAGTTATAGCCTACTGACGTTGATACTGTCTGTGATGAATGACTTGGATAGGTATATGGCCAAAATCTTATATCACGGGTTAAGTCATATCACCCTAACTGTACTGTGTGACATGGAAAGACTAATCTTTATTCCAAACATGGCCGTAGAACATCGTCTGGTCTGGATTTGTAAAATGTCCTGGGCTAACAAACATGAACAGCAACATGATGTTCTACGGCCATGTCCGGAATAAAGAGTAGCCTATCCATGTCACACAGTACAGTTAGGGTGATATGACTTAACCCGTGATATAAGATTTTGGCCATATACCTATCCAAGTCATTCATCACAGACAGTATCAACGTCAGTAGGCTATACTTATTGTATTTCGGCCACACCACAAGGTGTCACTGTGGCCTCAACGCTTCGCCCTCGCCTACTCTGAGCTCGATTGCTATGTCTGAGTTAAGCACGCCCTCCTCATTACCCTACGGACAAAGAAATGTAAAAATAAATAAATGTAGAAATAATTAAATGTATAAATACATAAATATAAAAATAAATAAATGTAGAAATGAAATGTGGAAATGAATAAAAATAGAAATGAATAAATGTATAAATAAATAAAAGAATAAATAAATACATGTGGAAAAAATTAAATATATACATAAATAAGGAAATAAATGTATAAATAATTATTTATTTTTGTTTTTTTGCTTTTCTATGTATATTTATTTATATATTTATTTATTTTTGCTTTTTTACATTTCTTTGTATATTTATTTATGTATTTATTTATTTTTAATTTTGGCAGCTTTGGAATTCCATAATAATCAGCCTGCTCCTGCCGAACATTCAAACAGAAGAGAAATTAGGAGTCACACTTCACAGGCTAACTTTCACGCTAACAACATCACACTGCATACACGAGGTTAAAATTCCACTTTTGCAGATTACACGGATTTAAACTTGGTTCTAAGAAAAGGCAACATACCCATAAATCTTATTTACACAGTTCAACGAAATACATATAAATTAATTTGTGATTATTCCCCTTTTACACAGTTTAGAACAGGAGTGAACAAAATGCATACCTTGCTCTACTCAGCTCAGACCTTTCCTAGGCGCGAACTGAAGCAAGAGCGCGCGCAACGCGCCAATGACGTCACAACGTCATTACAGAGGTAAAGTAAACTACCTTATAATTTTAAGGAAATGTCATTTTTTTAAAACTAGATTTTGCATGATGAGTGTTTGTATCTAAACAAATCAGTAGTGTTTTAGCACTTTTCAGGTGAGTACATTTTAACGTTAATTTTGTATTTGTATGTCAAGTAGGCCTTATATGTCAAGCATCTATTGATTGAACTATATTCCATGCTGAGAAACAAAAGTGTATTCATGTGTGTTTTAAATGCAAATAATTTGATGTAGGCCTATCTTATGGCAGTTAAGTATTATGTTAGCAGCCTCATAAAATTGTTTAGTAACTAGTTCCACAACTATTTCTAGTTATTATATTGCAAATGTAATAATAAACATAATAAACTTTTTTGGTAATTGACAGCATCTTCATATTATATTGGACTAAATAAAACATCTCAGTTGAATGAACTATGAAACTTGAGCAAACTAAAACTAAAAAAAACTTTAAAAAATCAGGTTGAATTAGGCGAATGTATTCTTTTTGCTAATATTCAGTGTTGAAATTGGTAATGAGTCTAATGTGTTTACAAACAAATCATATTTTATATTATTATTACAAACAAATTATCTTTTTTATTTTTGCATAATTTGACACAATTACATCAAAGATGGAAACAGCAGAATGATGTTATATACGTAGAATTTACCTTGTTTTATGTATTCTGTTAACCTTTGGTAACTGGGAAACACTAACTTTTGATTAATCTTTATTAGTGGCAAAAATGTGCTGTAAATTAGGGATGTGCGCAACGACTAATTTCATAACCTTTTAAACGGAAATTTTGTAACCGACTAGTCTAACCCCGCCTCCCTGAGACAGACTGTATATGTGATCCATTTGAAAGAACACTTAAACTATAAATAGTCAACACGGAATGCCGCTAAAAAATAGATCAGATATTACATGTGGCGTGCTTGCCTTGCATTATGATCATTGTATTAAACTTGAGCGTTCAATTTAGCCATTATAGACATATTCATTCAAATCAACTGAGTTAATATGCAGCGCATGACAAATAAGTTCAAACCTAATAGCCTATTATAAACGGATTTCCTCAAACAAAAGTTAGTCCACATAAGCCAGCACTTTAAGGTATTGTTGTTCGTTACCACGGCAACCACTTGCTTGCCCGGGTTTTTGAACGCGCTTCTAGTGTATGAAAAATATCTGTACACGTGACGGGCGGCAAAATCGCAAGAAAAGCTTGCCATGTACTGACAGCTATACATTATTTTAAAAATCCTCCCTCAGCCTGCTCATATTCCGAGTGGACATTTCTCTGAACCCGCCGTTGAACGCCACAGAGAAAACCAACACATGCAAAACCTGAGGTAAAATTAAATGATTTTGTTTTGCTGCAGATATACACTTTTCAGAAAATCTATTAATTTCAAGATGTAACATTGTAACATGACTGTAATTTAAACGTAGCCTTTGTAAACATATAAAGCAAAACATTAAATGTGCAAAAAAGTGTAAACGACTAGTATTTTCCAAGTCGACTAGCAGCAGCACTATTGTTTAATCGACTAGGCTAGTCTCGCACATCCCTACTGTAAATGCGGTTTAAATAAAACAATTGATAGAAATCGTTAGGCTATTAAAATGTTTTATGTTTATTTGTTTTCAGTTTATAACAGTTTTACAATGTATTTTTTATAGTTTTAGATTGAAAGTCTATGGCCTGGTTTCACAGACAGGGCTTAGATTAATGCTGCTTTGTAGATTTCCTACTTCCAAAGTTCTGAAGTGTGATTACGAGCTCATCACATTCCAATTTTGACTATTTTTTTAAAATAGGAAACTAGTATTTACGATAATTCCGATAGCACGTGAAGGCAGCATAAAATAGGATTAGGCCTTGGTTCAATTAGGACATTTAAGTAGGCCTACATTTTATAAACGTGCCTTAGAAAAAAAACATTAGCCTACTGGTGTACATCTTGAGACAAAACAATGGCACTGACATATTTTAAGATATGCTAGTGCAAGTTACTAAAGTTAAACCAGCTCAAACATGCATTGTAGTCTGGGACTAGGTTTAAACGTTGTCTGTGAAACCGGGGGTAGGCTAGGTCTGGCACAAGAATAAGAAAACAATAAAATCTATATATAAAAGTCATTTGAAAAGTAGCACAAATAAATGCCATGGTAACATGGTTTCACTACAGTTTTAAATGTGACATTCGCACGTTTATTAAAGCAACAACTAGAACATAAATTCGCGATTTTAATCATATGCTCAGGAATTCTGTAGAGGTGGCGCCGCTATTATGACGTTATGAGCAATCAGTTAAAAGTTCGAACGTTGGATGAGTGAATGCAGTGTCGAGAAGTGTATCTGCCGCACCATCAGCGACATCAAAGGTAGGTAAAACTATATATCTATATGTATAGATAATATATTGTAGCTATAAAAAAAATATGTTTGAGGAGCATGTCTTTATTCCACCTATGGCATTCGGTAAAGGGGGCGTGTCTTTATAAGATGCCCAACCTGAATCTGTTTAGCTGCAAGCATTATATCCTCCGCATTATATCGTCCTGAGATCCAGGCATACACTTGTTTCCATTGTAGAGGAAATCATATTTTAGCGAATTTCTCTGAGACCATATATGTTACAGTTTTAAAGAGCATATCCTGTAAAGAGCACATTCGGGGCTTTTCAGAGATATCAAAAGTTTGGTTTAACCATGACAACATTGTTTTTGCCTAAACATGTCTTATTATGCAATTATTTACTTCATAACTGTGTCCTGGTGTCCTCTACAGAGGACATAGCATAAAATATGAAAAAAAATATCTTTAAAAAACAGATTGTCGGCTTGTCAGTTTATTTCTGATTCATAATTGTTTTATATTAGTTGTTTTCAGGCCCATTCAGCCAGGCACTCCTGATATATAGATACATATACTGAAGATTATTGCTTTATGCTTTATTTGTATAGGCCTATTGATATATCTTGTTTAGCATTTATAATTGCAGACTATAATTTATTATATTGTCGTCTTGATAATTTCTCTCGTATTAATAATTGCATATTAGGCCTGTATTGGTTGTTTCTGGGAACTTTCCGGCCAGGCTCTAAATAGAAAGATTCTTTTTTATTTTGTCAAATTTTTAATTGCACAAGATTTTTTATTTTAACTGAAGGAGATATGGCTGCATACTCACTTGCAAATCCTACATACCAAGTGAGTATGCGGCCATATCTCCTTCATACTGAAAACATAAATGTAACAATGTGCAATTAAAAATCTGACAAAATAAAAAAGAATCTTTCTATCTATTTAGAGCCTGACCGGGAAAGTTCCCAGAAACAACCAATACATGCCTAATATGCAGATTATTTTTGGATGGGGCATACTATTTTTAGATGCTCTGTTTGTATATTTTCAATTTAGCATAATTGCATAATGTTTTTTTGTGAATTGTTTGATATTGTCAGATAGATAATGTTCTCAAAGTACTTAGAAAGATCGATTGATTGATTAGCCATATAGCCTAATTGGTGGCGGGAAAGGATAGATAGATAGATAGATAAATAGATAGATAGACAGACAGACAGACAGTGTGCTTATTTTTGTTATGCTTTACTTTTTTGTCATCATGTTTAGTATTTACAGTAGCAGATTGTCATAGATACATAGACAGATGGAAACTATCTATCTATTATCTATCTATCTATCTATCTATCTATTTCTATTGATCAATCTATCTATCTATCAATATATTATGACATAACAATCTGCAATTGTGAATCTTAAACAAAATGACAAAATACAAAAAAGCATAACAATCAGCAATCAATCAATGTCTGCAAAATAACAAATGACAATCTGCAACTGTAAATATAAAACATAAAAACAAAAAAAGCATAACAAAAATCTATCTATTTTCCTGTCTGTCTGTCTGTTCGTCCGTTTATTTATCTATCTATCTTCCTGTCTATCTATCTATCTATCTATCTATAGACAGATAGATCGATAGATAGATAGATAGATAGATAGATAGATAGATAGGGTCCTTCCAAGTGAAGGGGTGGTGATGGGCATAGATAGATAGATAGATAGATAGATAGATAGATAGATAGTGTCCTTCCAAGTGAAGGGGTGGTGATGGGCATAGATAGATAGATAGACAGACAGGAAGACAGATAGATAAATAAATGGACGGACAGACAGACAGGAAGATAGAGATAGATAGACAGACAGATAGATGGACAGACAGAGGCAGGAAGACAGATAGATTTTTGTTATGCTTTTTTGTCCTTGTTTTGTATTTACAGTTGCAGATTGTCATTTGTTATATTGCAGATATTGATTGATTGCTGATTGTTATGCTTTTTTGTATTTTGTCATTTTGTTTAAGATTCACAATTGCAGATTGTTATGTCATAATATATTATTGTTAGATAGATAGATAGATAGATAGATATAGCTAATAGATTGATAGATAGAGAGTGTCCTTCCAAGTGAAGATAGATAGATAGAGTCTTTCCAAGTGAAGATAGATAGATAGAGTCTTTCCAAGTGAAGGAGCGGTGGCGGGCATAGATAGATAGATAGATAGATAGATAGATAGATAGATAGATAGTTTCTACTACCACCCCTTCACTTGGGAGGACACTATCTATCTATCTATCTATCTATCTATCTATCTATCTAGGTCCACCACCACCCCTTCACTTGGAAGGACACTATCTATCTATCTACAGTGGGGAGAACAAGTATTTGATACACTGCTGATTTTGCAGGTTTTCCTACTTACAAAGCATGTAGAGGTCTGTAATTTTTATCATAGGTACACTTCTATCTATCTATCTATGGTGGTATAGATAGATAGATAGATAATGTCCTTCCAAGTGAAGGGGTGGTGATGGGCATAGATAGATAGATAGCACAAGGCTGGGATGGGCTACAGGACAATAGGCAAGCAGCGACAGCCCCGAAACCTGAAGGATCTGGAGAAGGTCTGTATGGAGGAGTGGGCCAAAATCCCTGCTGCAGTGTGTTCAAACCTGGTCAAGAACTACAGGAAACGTATGATCTCTGTAATTGCAAACAAAGGTTTCTGTACCAAATACTTCAAATATGTAGACTTATACAGTGGGGAGAACAAGTATTTGATACACTGGCAATTTTGCAGGTTTGCCCACTTACAAAGCATGTAGAAGTTTGTAATTTTTATCATAGGTACTCTTCAACTGTGAGTGACGGAATCTAAAACAAAAATCCAGAAAATCACATTGTATGATTTTTAAGTAATTAATTTGCATTTTATTGCATGACATAAGTATTTGATACATTAGAAAAGCAGAACTTAATATTTGGTACAGAAACCTTTGTTTGCAATTACAGAGATCATATGTTTCCTGTAGTTCTTGACCAGGTTTGCACACACTGCAGCAGGGATTTTGGCCCACTCCTCCATACAGACCTTCTCCAGATCCTTCAGGTTTCGGGGCTGTCGCTGGGCAATACGGACTTTCAGCTCCCTCCAAAGATTTTCTATTGGGTTCAGGTCTGGAGACTGGCTAGGCCACTCCAGGACCTTGAGATGCTTCTTACGGAGCCACTCATTAGTTGCCCTGGCTGTGTGTTTCGGGTCGTTGTCATGCTGGAAGACCCAGCCACGACCCATCTTCAATGCTCTTACTGAGGGAAGTTGAAGAGTACCTATGATAAAAATTACAGACCTCTACATGCTTTGTAAGTAGGAAAACCTGCAAAATCGGCAGTGTATCAAATACGTGTTCTCCCCACTGTAGATAGATAAGTAGATAGATAGATAGATAGATAGATAGATAGTGTCCTTTCAAGTGAAGGAGTGGTGGTGGGCATATATAGATAGATAGATACTGTCCTTCCAAGTGAAGGGGTGGTGATGGGCATAGATAGATAGATAGATAGATAGATAGATAGATAGATAGATAGATAGTGTCCTTTCAAGCGAAGGGGTGGTGGTGGGCATAGATAGATAGATAGATAGTGTCCTTCCAAGTGAAGGGGTGGTGGTGGGCATAGATAGATAGATAGATAGATAGATAGATAGTGTCTACTACCACCCCTTCACTTGGGAGGACACTATCTATCTATCTATCTATCTATCTATCTATGTCCACCACCACCCCTTCACTTGGAAGGACACTATCTATCTATCTATTTTTCTATCTATCTATCTGTCTATCTATGCCCACCACCACCCTTTCACTTGGAAGGAAACTATCTATCTA